>BLAL01000285.1:0-1200000 GCA_015698045.1 Rhizophagus clarus
AGAACATTAGCACCTACACCACCAGGTACCATAATATTTCTTGCACCAGAAGGTTAACCCCATGATTTACTAGACAATTAGCAGCATTACCAGCCAAAGCCTTAAATGCCACCTCATCACCATGTGCAGCACGAAGAAGAATATTTTAAGCTTAACTCTCTTTCCTAAAATATTACTATCATACCATCTGGCAGCTGGACCAGTTAAGCAAGCACGAAGTATACCCATAGCTTTCTCCCAACCCGCTGGATTACCAGCAACAGCCGATGGATCAATTCCAATACTATGAATATAGCCCTTATATAACTCAAAGAATCTCTCAAGATCATCGTCATCATTTCCAGCAAAAACTGGCATTCCTATTGCAACGGTAGCCATATTACTTGTGGATTATCCGGATGAGGATTGTTAACTATAGGTCCAGCTTGTCTAATTCGAAACCACTGCGCCTGAATTCTAAGAGCAGCCAATTGTGCTTGCATTCTATCACGAATTCGTCCCAAGTTTCTAGATGTAAGTCATTCTATTGCAAGTTGGTGTGTTAATCTATTATTTCTTTGTTGCAAAGTATCCCTAATTCTTCTTTGCCGTACTTGCTGATCTTGTAATTGATTAGCTTGATCACGATTTGCATTTACCAGATGATTTCTCTCATTTTGCAATCCGTTCCTCTCATTTTGACATGCAATAAGACGTTGTCTAATACCATGAATCTCACGTTCTCTAGCATTGGTCACTTCTTGCAAATACTTTAATAAGCCAGTCGCAGTATCAAGCTCTTCCCTAGTTTGTCTTGCTCTTTCTTCAACCTGTATACCATGAGCTATAATCAATCCAATAATATGCTTAATCTCGTGATTAATATTTATAAGATTTGGTGTAACAGTCATTCGACCATTTACCAGCAGGGCATCTGCATCATTCTTAAGTGCATTAATTAGCTGATTAATATCCATTGCTACTAAATGTGCTGAAGGGGCCCTGTAGGATCAGTGGGAACATATGCCCATTTTGAATATACTATATACTATATACTTACTAATTGCTTAAAATTGGGCTTATATGTGTATAATTTGGATGAATATAGTAGTGATACTAGGCAAGGGAAATGAATATGCTCCAATATGGCCCTTTCGTCTTGCTATTAGCTGGTAAGCTCAGATTCGGAAAAAACTACTATGCTTATTAATTTACTAATGGGAGACGCAAAAGCCAAAGAGGATGGAACTCGATATTCTTTGTAATGAAAATAGTCCTTATTTGGTAGATATTTAGACGAATCTAAATGGCAAATAGTAAAGGATTTCTTTGATGATGATGAGAGTGTAACATTCGAAGCAATCTCATATCACCAAATGCCAGATGTAGAAGACTTTGATCCCAAAATTGCTAACTGTAGTTATATTTGAGGATTTAATGGATGCCCCTAAAAATATCCAAGAAAAAATAACTGGGCTATTTTACTCATGGACAATATAGAAATATTTCAGCTATTTATGTAGCCCAAAGATTCTATGCTATCCCAAAAGCAATTTGAGAAAATGTAAAATTATATTTCTCTACATGGTGGACATGGCAGTTTAAGTAATACAAAGCGTATCATTAGACAATATACTAATGAATCAGATTTTCTTGCTCCAATAATTGACGAACTAACTTTAAGTAGAGGAATTTATAGTATTTGACTTAAGACGTCCTAAAACTGATCTCCTATCAATTAGAGTTCGATGGGTTACTAGCCTTAGAACTATTATGGAATCATCCAATAATAATTCTTAGAATGATCACGTGTTCATCTAAGATTGATCTAAGATCAGCCAAGAATGATTCTAGAACGATCACAGATTCATCTAAGATCGATCTAAGATCATCCAAGAATGATTCTAGTCGATTTACTTCTTATGGACAGAAGGCAATAGCTGAAGCTAAAAAAAATAATTTGTTAGAAGAGTTTGCCCAGAACTTTCCTTTCTCCTAAGGAACGTAAACTTTACTTGAAACAAGATGCCTTATCGAAGGCAAAAAATTCAGAATATTTGGGCTAAATATGTTTTTAGAGAAGCTTATGGAATAAATGATCGTACTCTTGGAGATGAGTATAAGAAATTCCTATCTCAAGTTAAGAATGTATATGTTACTAGAGATAACTCCCCAGTATCAGTATTACCTTTTGATCGATATAGAGAACTTTTGAATGAACGTCCTCTAAGTGATAAAAAAATAATAGAAGGCATCGAAGTACTTCTAAAACTATTCAATGATGGCTTAATGAAGAAGCCTATCTTACAGGTAGGAATCAATAGTCTATTCCATTCTTTCTAAAAAGCTCAAGCAACTCTTCTCTAGTCACATTTATAGATATTAATACTTTTTTCCCTGCCATCTACTAATATTCTTGACATTTTCGTTACTAGGGCCAAGGGCCCTCAATGCACGGGAAACAAAGTTTTTGCTTAATGGATTACTTACTCTGTCACAATATATATCATAAAATACGGGCAAAAGGTCATTTATCCCTTCTTCTCCATATAAATCAAATAATAATCGATATAAAGCTTTTTCCCCTACATCTCTATCCGGCCCATTAATCTGTTTGAGTAACCAAATTTTAATCGATTCAAATTCTTCTGGTACAGAGAAATCATAAAATTCCAACTGATACTCATAGTCTCGAGTAAAGGTAAAAGTAAGTTCATCATCTTGTGAAACACATCTAAATATTTTGATTAGCTTATATATACTTTCATGTAAACTATCTATATCAGCACATCCATGCACTGTACGTTGAAATTTGATAGTAGATAAGCCTCTTCTTGGCTTGGCCAATGCAAGTCCACAAATTGGGCAGTATTTTCTAATTTGCTCAACCATCTTTTATTCGAAATTTTCTATATAAAAAATAAATTAATTTAATTACCTGCTTTTATATTTCTTCTTTACTGCAATCTTCACAAAGACCGCTTTCAGGTAACGTATTAAGATTTACAGGCATTTGGCACTCTTTACATAAGGCAATGTTAAGTTCGGCAAGCCTTCTTAATTGTGCCTCTTGTTGTGTTTCTCTTTGTCTTCTTTCAACAAATTGGCGTGTTTCTTCAACCCTTTGCCTATAGTCTGGATTACGCCGATTCCATCAGCATAAAAGTTAACTCTTCTAAGTGCAACATCAATATATTCAAGTCTTCTTTGAGTATCATGTAAATATAATAGAGAAGGATAGGATTGCACAATTTCTACAAATCTTGGAAGAACAAGATAGTAATCTTCTATTATTTCATACCTAGCCCTTTGAATTAAATAAAAATACGTTCTAGTTCCATATTGAACCATACGTCCAGTTTCTATATTGAGATAACTTTGCCTGCTTCTGTAAGTGGAGGTGCAGTTGCTCTTCGAACCAATCTGCTATCAACATAATCATATGCTTCTATAACTAGCTGATTGAATGTTGGACCACCAACACGAATTGTTCTACCAGTTAATGGATTAATAGTATATCTATTAGCACTCATCTTTTTTTATTAATACATTAGTATAGGCTATGTTCAATTATGATTTTTTTCTAAAAATAAATAATACCTAGTGACAAAGTTACTTCGTCATCAGCCTTTGTACAAAAAAATGAAAATTGCCTAGTGACAAAGTTACTTCGTCATCAGTCTTTATGCAAATTTTTAATAATAAATTTATGGCTTATTGCTAAGAAGTTCAGCTAATATATCTTCAGCTTCATTTTCATTAAGTTTACGTCTAGGTGGTACTTCCTTAGGAATATGATTATATAAATCATAGACCTTTATAATTTTAAAAGCAAGATCTGGATTATGTGAATACTTTGCTCGAATCATGGCAACCTTCTCAGCATGCGATTCTTTATTTGGCAATAATTTCTTAGCTGTATAATGAATATAACCTTCTGGATTGTTGGCAGATTCTATTTTCTTAATATAGTTTACGTGATTCTTTATAAGATAACTTTCTTTATTATATCCATCTCGTAAACCTGCCAATATAACATTCTTTAAAGCTTATATAATATCAGCCAAATACGTTCATGCTTGATAAAACTAGGATGTTTGTTTATGAATGGGAATGAGTCGTGTTCCATTTTTTTTTATTACTACATCTAAGGAAAAAATATTAATTATACAGTCCATACCACTTGGTCAGCATTTTTACATGACACTCTCCTTCTTTTTCGAATTTTAGAGCTTTTAGAGTCTTAAAGGCATCTTTAGAGCAGGTATAAAAGGAGAGTTTGTTAACATCTTCTTCTAGAATGAACCCATCAGTATGAATGTGTCTGACTTTATTTACATAGGGTTGTACTATTTCAGAAATAAACTTTCGACCATGTGCTAGAAGAAATGGGGCAATTCTTGGTATTTACCTTTAAAAGGATTACCTGGATTTGTAAATTGGAATCTCCACTGCTCTTCTCCTATTGGTACAATCAAGTCTAATACCTCACCATCTGGAAAGTCAAAAGACTTACTCAATGTTATAAGAGTCTTGTATGTTTTCTTTCTTTGGCAAAGTGCACCCCATAGTGTATTAAGAATTCTTTAGCTACTTGGCTAGCCGATACCACCTTGATTCTTAATTTTTAAGAGAAAATCTACATACTCTCCAAAGATTACACTACCTCGAATTCGGGGTTTCTTTTTCATAAATAAGGGCATTAAAGACTCCATCCTGAATTAATGTAACTTGGAGACCAAGAGCTTTGGCACGCATAAGATCAATATGAGTATATACATTATGATAATTATATCGAAATAGTGGAGTATCCCTCTTTTCAATACTTGCATGAAATATTCCAAAATGGCTATATCCTCGATGGTTAGTAAAGTCTTTTAATATTTGAAACTTACCTTTACTAATAAGAAAATTTACAGCTGATTGCCTGAATACTAGGATAAAGACTTGTTTTATCGTAATTTCTTCCATATCCTTTCCAGTTATTTTGTGCCCAGATAATTCCTCCCATCATTGCTTTACTTATCCATTGTGCTTCAAGCGCATCAAGAGGTTCATTAGCAGGAATACCTACACTTAATTTTTCGAATAGCCAAAGAGCCATTTTCTTTATATTCCAATCAAGTAATGATATATTAATTGGAAGGCCTAGCTTTTTCGTCTCCTGTAAAAAGGCATCTCGTTCAGCATTAATTCTGATATATGCCTTTTCCAATGATTCTTGACGTTTAGCTGGAACGAAGGAGTAGTTTTTGCTAAACTTAAGTTTTTGAAATTGCTGGACGGTAATAGACTTAATTGCCTTTCCATTATATATGTGAACTATATCATTTACTTCATTCTCCTGATAAGTTATAAACTTTTTTGGCTTTTTACATTCAAAGCTGGGATGTTTTCTATCTGGATTGGATACGAGAGAATAGTGTCCATTAGTGAGAGTAAGGGTTATTCTTCTTTGTGCTGGACTCTTAGAAATATAAGTATGATCACCTACTACATTGATAGCAATACTTCGAGCTAATCATTCTATTTTTTCAATACAGGCAATTGGAATAGGATTATCTCGTGCCAAATTTAGATAATCTTTAATGTACTCAGGTTTTTCAATAGTTTGAGGCATATTTGAATAAGTGCCATAAGCCATTTTTAAGCACTGATAAAGGCAGTCATTTGTATCGCCACATCCACCTGATACCACTGGCAAATCTCTCATATAAATGATAAAGTTATCAAACCACTCTGGATCACCTATATTATCAGGCATTTGGCTCTCATCATAGTGGTCAAGTAAGGAGAAAAGATTTGCGTCATCATTAGTAGTCCAGCAACCTGGCTTCCAATTTTCATAAGGAAGTAAGATTTGAAACTGTTTGCCTGGTTATCGGGCTTTAAGTTTTTGATCAAGATTTGCAATTCTTTCTCTAGAGAACTGTCGGCCACTAAACTTAACTTCTATGATATCTGGCCTATTTGGTAAATGACGAATTAGTCTTGAAAACATTTCTTTGAAATATATAGTATTTATTTAATTACTAATTTTTCGTTACTATATTTGAAAAAAATAAAATAACTAGCCCTTATAATTGATCAATTTCACCAAATAAGCCATTATCAGATAAGCCATCATTATAATCTGATTCGTATTCCTCACCATTAGCCTCCATACATTCACATTCATTTGTTTGACTATAGCATTCTATTATCTGTGGTTGTAATTTTGCAACTTTATAGCAAGAAGGAGGTTCTACAAATACGGTTTTCTTATTCTCAATATATTTTCTTAGATAGTCAGCAAGTTCTATGCATTTTATGTACCTATCCACCTCATCATTATATTTGATCCATTCTTTTAGCTTATCTATGGCATCACCAAATTTGACGAGATATAGGTTATCTCTTCTCATAATCTTATCAAATTCTTCCAATTCGGCTAAGAGGATATCCCAGTTATAGGGGTCATCTTCATCTATATATTTAGTCCAACATTTTTTGGCTACAGAATATAGCTCATCTATCATTTCATCACGAGAATTCTTGTACCAAGACTTTATGTAGTCATATTTATGTCTATCTATCCATTCCCAATATTTGGTGGTATTCATTTTAGGTATGGGATCTGGATCAACTTTTTGAACTGGCTTTGATACTTCTTGTGATATAGACGGTTCAGCTGGTATAGAAGGACCAGGTGTTCCGTATGGTTCTGGCTCTATCTCTGGTTCTTGCTCTAGTTCTTGCTCTACCTCTAGTTCTTGCTTTGACTTAGCCGAAGGTGGTATAAGAGTATTTAGTTCTATTATGAAGTTATCTATTAGGTTTTCAACAAATTCTGAAGTAACAGGTTCAGATGGTATCAATGAAGAAGTCGCTTCTTCTTTCTGGTCTGATAACACTTTTACCTTTAAATGTGCTGGCTTTGGAAGAACTGGAGGTGGACTTTTATTTTGCTTATTTGGTATATCTATTCCAATTTGTACTAAGAACTGATTGAGAGCTTTAGGATCAGATACAGATTTTTTAGGAATATCAATTTCCTCGATATCAATCTCATCAGTTTCATGAATCCAGTTATTACTAAGATATTTCTCGTATAAAGTTTTTCTAGATAAATTATAAACTCTAGTACATTTTTTATCTATATAAATTAAGTTGCTAGTCATATTTAGCTCATTTGATAATGTTCTTGTAACTACAACTTTAGATAAGGG
Source organism: Rhizophagus clarus (assembly GCA_015698045.1). Lineage (NCBI taxonomy): Eukaryota > Fungi > Glomeromycota > Glomeromycetes > Glomerales > Glomeraceae > Rhizophagus > Rhizophagus clarus. The sequence continues at coordinate 7,188 of BLAL01000285.1, forward strand.
TGTAATATTTCTATTTCCACAGTAGCTTGTATAGGTGGCATATAATATATGAACTGGTAAGCATGTAGTTGTATAATCAGCTTCTGCTATATATGTCTCCTTTATAAATTGAAATAACGGTGGAAGAGTAGATACGATATGCTCTTGCTTAAATGCAGTCATAGGAGGTGGGTTGCCATTAAAATCTGGATATTTATCAGCAATAACTTTTAAGTAAGCATAGAAGGCCTCACCCACCCCTGGATATTTTATTGCATCACCTAACTGTTTAAAATATTGCAAATCTCCTTTTCGAGCAGGTGAGATATCTAGGAAAACTGTTTGTCTATCATCATTCTCAACTCTGAGAGCATTTTCATTAGTAAGAATGATAGTAGATATAAAGTTTTTATATTGGGTAGGTGTTTTATATTTTTCATGGATTTCAATAGTATTACTAGTAACTTTATCTTTGAGAACACGATATAATGAATTCCATTGGCTTTTTTCTGTTGGCATTTCTTCAAGCAAAAGAAGTACTTTACCTAATAATTGCCCGTTAAAACTGCCCAAAATCGTTTGAGGATCACTTGTTTTATAGACTAGCTGAGTACCTAAAACATAACGCTGGATAAAATCAGTTATAATACCTTTACCCCAGCCTTGATAAGATAAAGAATCGAATACATTTTTCTACCAGTAGCCATACCAGCAAACCATTTAATAATGTATTCAGTTACATTCCAATCTCCTGAACACCAGACATTCCGAATATGAGTAAATATGATTTTAATTGCCTGATGGATGTTGGCTGAAAAGTCTGCTAAAGGACGTAATTGGTGTAAGAACCCTGGGAAAATATTAAGATAAAGTTGACCTTGAATTTTATAAATACGTTGCTTTGCAGGATCACAAGTTGCTACACATGTTAAAGAATTATCATATATAAACCATTTGGCAATATTAAATTCTGTCTTTGTTAGAGGCTGTTCAGAATTAGATTGCTTAAAGAAGGTTTTAGTTATAGGACGAATGAGCATACTAATATTTTTCATGGGAATATGCTCAAAATTCTTAATATCAGGTCACCACATAAATACACCATATGGATTGGAACAGAGAATGAAGTAACTGCAAATATATCGCTTTGCTTTTGTAATATCATCTAAACTGTTTGCCTCTCTGATAAGCCATTTTAGTATATCAATACTGTATGCTTCTTTAGATTCACCAAATTTTGAGATTACTACTTGGTTACTCATTGTTAATTAAATACTTTAGTACAAGCTCTGTTTAATTTATTTTTTGGATACCTATATATTGACTATGTTTAATTACGATTTTTTTGGTATATTTGTATGCTATTGGGAGGTATAGCCACCTCTGAGATTAATACATCTAGATACGAGCAGGTGACAATATGGGCAACTGGTATGAGAACTAGTATGAGGAATATATATAGGAATTCATACTAGGTAATAGGGTATTTTTCACATATCGTATTAGGCTTAGTGAGGCATTTGGGTATGTTCTTGTGAACGGAACAGATGGAACAGATCAGATACCCCAAAATAAAAAATATTTCTGGGAATAATCGGTCTGATTATTTTTTTTTATTATCTGTTCCATCTGTTCCATCTGTTCCATGTCCTTATTTCTTCTTTATTCTTTGTTTTATCTTGTTCTTAGTATGTTTGTATAGAACAGATGTATAGAACAGATGGAACAGATGGGTAGGTATGGTATGGATAGGGTTTTATCTATGGTATTGTTAGAGACGTGCCGTAAAGGCGCTGGAAGGCTAACTGGATAGGAGATCTGGTATGAGATCCAAACGGAGTTGAGATGTATACTGGGGCTTGACCTAGGCGACCAGAGGTCAGCTCCGACAACGTATAAAGTAGAATTACTTTATTTTTAAAAATAAAAAAGTATCATTTTAAGGATGAAAAATAGTAAAAAAGACACGAACTTTATCTTAATTTTACGGAAGCTAGGTTTAATTTTATTGCTCGTCAACTGACTGACCCAACTGACTGACCCTTGCTGATCTCTAAAAAATATCATGCAAATCAGCCTACACAAGAAAATTTCTGAATTTTGCATTATTACATAATGCGGGCCAAAATGTATAGTGCTGGCCAGACTATTTTGACCAGAGATTCGGCTTCATAGAAACTGAAATCCTGAAATTGTGCCAAAATTATCAAGTTTCAGCCACATATAGTAAGGGATTTATTTATACAAAAATTTAGCATTTGACAAAATGCCTCCTACAGTAATAATTATTAAAATTGTAGTAAGGATTACAGGAAACAAGATTCAACAAATCACTGGATCACGTACAATAAATAATACCCTATAAAAAAATAAATATCTGGAAAATATCATTGAAAATGTCGGGAAAATGTCTGGAATAAATCTGGTGTATCCGGAAAATGTCCACTTTTTTGGTACATGTCTGATACACTTTTGATACTTAAAATTTTGACATATCCTAACTTTGTTCAGAATTCACCCAGTATTTGTTCAGCATAAAATTTTGGACAAATTCTGGACAGTTAAACCTGGACAAATTCTGGATATAGTAAAAAGACCAGATAGACAAATTCTGAACATAAAAAAGTTCAGGTCAAATTCTGGATACTATTACTAAAAAAGGATAAATTAATTTTGTAAAAAAATGCAAAAAGCACAAAACTGACATTCAAAACAGGACCCCGGAAACATATAATAGATGCGACCGGCAAAATTGGACCAATTTTATCATTTTTTTACTCGCACAATGATTGGCTAAAAACAAAGATTATTACTATATAAGGCAGTTAAATCACATGACTCTGCAGAAATTTTGTATCACATTACCTTTTTTAGTAAGATTTTCAGGTCTCTATTATCAACTTTACCTATAATTTAGCCGGTAACATTAAACACTTTTCTTATATAAATTTTACTTAGTCCATGTGCTGGTCAGATCTATTATAAGTTTCTGGGTCCTTTCAAAACCTTTTCTGTCATACTAATTAAAATTACAGAGCAAGCAAAAATATCTATGATATAAAAATTTTGGGTTAAGGAATAATGATGATCATCTATCCATTGATCATCTTTTGTGGCAAATTTTACGAAAATTATTTCCGGACAATTTCTGGACAATTTCCTTATATCCCGAAAATAAGGTATTTTCAGAACAGTTTCCGGACACACAGTGTTCAGAATTTCTGGACAATATTTTAGATAATTTTTCCAGACATTTTCTGGACATTATCTGGACACTTATTTTTTATAGGGGACCCTCCGCTTGCACTAACAATACTAGCGACCCCACCAGCAGCAGCTTTGAGAAATTGTGAATTGTCAATATCTGTAAGAAAATCTAGACGTTATTTGAGTTAACTAACTGTTAATTTATTCTTAATTATATTACAACAGTTACCATTCGTGGTATAAAGTAGTCTATTAAGTAGTCTATTTTGAGGTCTTAGAATATCAAATTTATGAACTTTTTGTCTAAACATTGAAAGGAGAATCTCAATGCACTCTGAGCATTAACTTCAATGAAATATGTTTTGATCGGTATATCTTTCTGTACACGTGATAGATCAATCTGCACGCTCCACACAAGGTATAAGAAAAAATAGCCTATGACCAACAAACTGGAACAAATCACGATCTAAAATGAAAAGAGTAAGTATAATATAAATTACAAAACTTGACATTCGACAGAAACAGGAACATTAAATGGTTACTTTTTGTTCGAAACTATTCTTATTTTTTTATTTTGTTACTTTTTGCATCATTACATGAGAATACCTCTTCCACCAGATAATCCTCAATTTCGTTTTCGAAATATACTGCTGTCCCACTCTCTCGTTTGAAGTAGTTACCCTCGCTTTATGGGTTAATTAGTGTAGAAAGAGATGAGTAAAGAACATTGAGCGCTTTTACATCACCCTCACTTAACATTTCTCGTTGACCTTCCTGTGAATAAAAAGATTGTTATCAGGTGAAGACGACTGTATAAAACAAATCAGGGGGATTAATACAACACTAAATAACTTCTACTCCATAGAGCACGAGTAAATACTTGTAAATGGGTCTATCAACTAACTACAAATGCGAAATGAAAATAAGTGAGAGACGGCTAATTTACATTATAAACGAATATAGTAATTACCTGTTTTCCTTTGTCTCTTCTTATCGTATCATTAACATCAAGATACTGTACATGTAAAAGAGGTGAAAATTCCAATAAAATTTCTCCACTATCTAACACTATTAAAAGATGAAAACAAAATCGAGTTCCTTTTATCACACTCTTCACAGATTTTACAATTTGTACTCACGAAATGGGCAATATTGATGATGCAGACAGAAACACAACAAAGCGAGATCGAATATTCACTCCTATTTTAAAAAAATATTGGTCGAGATATTACATATAAATGCAGAAACTTACGTATCATATCCTTTTGGAAAATGTTTTGCCTTTAATCACGTCAGTTAGTTAATTGTTCCCTTGGGGAACAGTTTTGCCATCTATGTCATCAGTTAGTTGATCATGACATTTTGCCACGGTTTCTTCGTTGTTGACATAAGTTAATTTATCAGTTCCTCAGAAACAGTTATTCCGTCGAATAATCCTACGAACTCACTAAAGATGTTATTGCAATCAGTTTGACAATTTTGTACTATTCCTAATAACTTGGCTATTTTGATATTACTTTGATCTCGTATTGGTTATCTTTTTGTTTCAGGAAACTATGCTTCGTAACTGATCAATTTTATTCCTTCACAGAATGCCACATAATGTAAATGTATTCCAACTAACAGTGTATTTGGTGAAAATCAGGCAATCTCCAATATAAACTGTGATAGCTGGTGGCTTATCAATGTGACAACCAATATTTTTCCAAGATTTCTTATTTCAAACACGTAATGAATATTTCAACCGTAACCTGCAGGTCATGATCTCTCGCAGTTGGCTATTCTTTGTTACGTAGTCACTTAGTTATAACTCTTTAAACATAAGTTAAGAAACAAGCATGATAGAATATTATTGGAATCAATAAAGAATGGACTTTGTAAGCAGAAATGATAATTTCAGTGAAACAGGGTTTCGCCTAAATTCCATTGCTACCTTGACCACTCTCATCCATGAAAAATTTTTTAATTCTGAGTATTCTTTTCCAGAAAGAATAATTATAATAATTATGTAATACTCAACTTGTCATAGTAATAGAAAATTTATGCTAATGGTAAGCCAAAACACAGACCAGTCAAAGAAATTATCCATGTATATCATCATGTATTTTGTTGCCTAAAAAAAATAGTTCTCATCCTTTGTTAATAACTCATTTTAGTTATATAAGTCAATTGTTTATTTAATATGCATTTATTGTAAATAAAATAGTTTACATCTTTAGGTACTAATAAAGAGTTGACTCATAAACGTTTAATACATCATTAATTAATTCATTCACGAACACGCTCATAAAATAGTAAATATGTCCCACTATTAAGTACTTCTTCAACTGTAGCAGCTCTTACAGAACTATCACTCCATTGTATTTGCTGGATCAATAAGCGTGAATCCAACTCCATATCTTGTTTGAACATCACTTAGTATCAGATGAATAGGAATAACAAAATGGCACTGGTAGTAAAATCCATAATATATTCCCCATAAGCATCCATCTTCATCAAACACGGACGAACCTGAATCACCCAGTTCTCCTATATAAATAAGTTTAATTAGAATAGGAAAGACTTTGCTTTAATACATAACCCAACTTACCAAATGGCTGTCCACGTATGCCAGAAACAAGTAAAACAGATACTCTTGATACTTTTCCAAATTTTTTGGTATAAAAGGTCATCATTTCATCAATTATTACCCCTCTTGTGAGGTAACTTGTTCTGCCAAATTTATAAACATATGACATAACATCTGAATCATTGCTAATAAAATCCTTACACTTATTAATGACTGTTTTAGAATCAAGTGGTTTGTTTGGGTCAAATACTGGTACCCTGTGACAATCTTCTACTTTACAAAAGGCGTAATCAAGAAGATTACTATTCTCGTCAATACCATGAAATTTGAATGTAACTTCTGCGCAGGAACTTGTATCAGAATCCTAGTTAAATTTCAAAAATGTAAATTTCAGTTCAATAATTACAGAAAAAATAAATTCATACATTTTCATATCTTCCAGGTTGAACTATTATTTTGCACACCTCTCCAATTGCATGTCCTACAGTAAGTATAAATTTCTTGTCTTCCGACTGGAAGAAAGCTCCTAATGTAAAAACATTTTCGACTTCTAAACATCCAATGCTTATACCGGGCTTGAGTGTTTCATGGTAAACTCGAGGATTAGAGGCTGGTTCAATATCTCCGTAGTCAATCAGTACTGGATACTCTTCAAACGTGGCCGGTAGACAGGTTTGTACCGTTTCATCAGGGAAAACAACAATAAGTGAAGGTTTATCATCAACTATTCCCGGACCTACAAAGGCCAATAGTTCTTTCCCTTCTTTTTCAAGTTTACTAAGAAAAGCCTTTCTTGCAATCATAAGCTTTCTAAGCTGTTCAAAATCTTCTACTGGTTCAATTTTACGTCCTCCGAGCTGTTCTGCATTTTCTTGATGTATCATTAAGTTACCTGTTTCACACTTTGTAGTTCGTGAGTAAGACATTCTGCATATCTTGCACACGTGATATACTAAAATTTATTTGTTAGTTGTTTCATAATAATTAGTTGTTACATAATAAACATTACGCCATAAGCGGTTACCTTGAATGTAAATATTATCTTCAACCCGGTTGTTAAAAATTTCTTCAACCCTACTTTCGTTTTTTATTTCCATTCCTTCAACGTTTTCAAGTTGCAAATTTTCTTTTTCACTAAAAGGGATTTTCACTTTCCATACGGGCATGTTGACATCAAAGATACCTATATTTTCCCAAATTAATTTTTTCAATTCATGACCGTTTTTATCCGTATCAATAATAATTTTGAAATGGTCTTTGTTTCCAAGAGCTGATTCTTTGACACAACAATTGAGTGTAAGAGTAGCCATTTTTTATGTAATTTATTGCGCTTTTTTTTTAAAAAAAGAAAAAAAGGTTTAGAAATTGGGGTACTATATATATATGTAAATTAAACTATTAAATAGCTTATAGGAGTTTGTACAATTACGGTCGCGTTATTATTGTCACGTTATTATTATGACATCGAGAGTATATTTATTATTAGTCATTTCTGCTCTGAATGATTTATTATGTTCACATACTTTTTGTAACACCCCGAGTCAGTTTAATATGTGCCGATCATTGACTAAAACAATATCTGGTTTATACCCCTTTTGGACCATTCAGCAGTCCACGCACTCACGCACTTTTCCATTTTCCATTTTCCATTTTCTATGAATTCATTCACAATTGCATTGGAAAGAAAATCTTTCCAAATATAATCCCGAGTAGTTGTTAAAATCGAAGGTTAGTGTTGCTTTTTGTTTACGTTGCCTCCCATTACCATTATTAACAAAAATACTTGCATTGCTCTCAACTGTATAATTTCTGGATACCCTTCCGATACATACTTTCCGATTGAAATTTCTATAGAAAGAAATGTTGGCGAACTTAAGTATATGACCAAAAACTTCTCTTCAGGTCAAACGAGATAAAGCTCGTGGTTATAAACGTTCCTCCTAATCAAGCTATTATATGTAAAGGAGACAGAGTAGCATGAAGAACTTGGACAGGATTTAAGGGCGTTTTTGCTAATTCAATATATTATTACAACCCGAATCATCTTTATGCCATGATAAGTTCAGATGCCGATATATCGAGAAGCAATTTCAATAGATCACCTGCATCACAGTAAATAAAAGAACAAGTTACGCGAATATTTCTAAGAGTTTAAAAAAGTCTATTGATCTCTAGAGTACTCGTATTGAAAGCACTCGAGGAGAATTAATTCGTAATAATGACAAGTTGTCTGATGGACTGTTTCTTATTTTATTCTAGGATAAAAATAACCGGAGCTTTTGCTACTTTTTATCGAAATTGTGAATTTTATTCACGGAAAGTAGAATAAGTAATGACTCTGTGTTAGACAGGAACGAGAACAGCAGAGTAAAGTTCTAGGCATTGTTAAGGTGTAGAAGTGAAGCATACTGGGAGAAATTTGTAGATTGAAGGCGAAAATTGAAAAGACTATAAACAACAAGGGGGTAAGGTAAAAAAGCTATTATTTATAGTTGAATGACATTTTCGATGATTCTCATACAATACAAAGACTAATTAGGGAGTTAGTTATCATTGTATTTTATAAGTTCGAATGAACGAAGAACCTCAATTTCTTGTGTTAAAAAAAAATAAATAAATATATTATAAGCACTTCTTTATTAGGAAAATCAAACTCAGCTAAACATAAAGGTAAAGGTAGACCTACGAATCTATGAATAAAGATATCTATTGTCTATTTCAAAAAATGTACTAGTTCAAATGTACAGTATATGATGAAAATATGGAGGGATTAAAAAGAAGAATAAGCGGCAATCTGGCACATGCAAATCTTGGTACGATTCCTGAAATTGCCCTCTAAAAAATAATGAGGTAGACGAACAGTTGATTATTGATACGATCTAAAAGTTTATGATTCATTTTATTTGTTACTTTATATGCTTTTATTTGCTTTTAATGAGTATTTTATTTAAGAAATTTGTAAAATAAAAGATACACTATTTATAAATTAAATTTTTAAAATCTAAAATTTAAATATTTTCAAAAAAAAAAAAAATCAGAGCTTGAATTTGAGAGAGGTTATTGGTATCCCCGCTATAAAATAAATTTTTTTTTATAAAAATGTATATATATATAAAATTAGAACGAAACTTAATACAAACAAGCCAAATTTGAAAATACAGAAAAGTAAATAAAGACTTAAAGTAACATTTTAATAAAAAATTATAAATCATATTGTGTTATTTAGTTTCAAAAGTAATACTATATATATATAAAGTATATAAAAGAAGCTAAGAATAAAATAGAATAGAATTTTTACTATTTTGTTTAATAAATTTTAAATCAGTGATACCTTTTAATATTAACATTCATTTGCTTTTATGTTTTTCATTTTTGTACATAAAATAATTCAAGACATTTTTTCGCATCACAATTTCCTCCTTCAGCTGCTTCTTTATACAAATTATATGCTTTTTCTTTATTAATACAAACTATAATTCCATTAAAAAAATAGTTTCCAACTTTATATTTTCCATTTATACATCCCTTTTCAGCCGCTTGTTTATAATAATCAAATGCTCTAGCTTCATTTTTATTAACTCCTCTTCCTAATTCAAATATCTCTCCCAATTTATATAATGCTAATTTGTTGTCGCGCTTTGCTGATTTTTGATACCAATAATTAATTTCGATAAGATCATTTACTATTTCTTCTTCATCTTCATAAATTGATTTAAAAAGATCCAACCCACTAATACTTCCCTTCTCAGCTGCCTCATTATATAATTCAAATCCTTTTTTCTTGTTTATTTTTGTTCCAATTCCATTTACATAACAATATCCAAGATGAAATTTTGCATTGATATTCCCCTTTTCAGCTGATTTTTCATATAATTCAAATGCTTTAGCTTTGTCTTTATCCATACCTATTCCTAATTCATAGCATATAGCTAAGTTATCATATGCTAGAGTATTCCCATTTTCTATCGCTTTTTGAAGCCAATACACTGCTTTTTTTGGATCCTTTTCAGGTACTTCACCTTTCATATACAGATATCCAAGATTATTCTGTGCATCTTTATCTTGTTTTTCAGCTGTTACGTTATATAATTCAAATGCTTTTATTTTATTAATTTCAATTCCAATTCCTTTATCATAGCAAAGTCCAAGTTGAAATTGAGCATATAAGCATTCTTGATTAATTGATTTTTTATAGTATTTATTCATATATGGCCAGCTATCGCCCTTCTCAGATACTTCTTTATATAATTCAAATGCTTTACTTTCATCTTTTTCCACTCCTATTCCATTTTTATAGCAATCACCCAACCTATTATATGCCCAGATATATCCATATTTAGCTGTCTCTTTATACAATTCAAATGCTTTCCTTTTATCTCTTTTTACTCCTTTTCCATTTTGATAACATTCAGCTATATCACATTTAGCCCAGTCATATCCTTTTTTTACCGCTTCTTTATGCAATTCAAATACTTTTCTTTCATTTTTTTCCATTCCTACTATTCCATTTTGATAGTAATAAGCCAGCTTATTGTGTGCCCATCTATATCCCTTTTCAGCTGCTTCCTTATATAATTTAAGTGCTTTTCTTTCATCTTTTTCTACCCCTTTTCCATTTTGATAACAATCCGCCAAATCACATTTAGCCCAATCATAACCTTTTTTGGCTGCTTCCTTACACATTTCAAATATTTTTCTTTCATTTTTTCCCCCTCCTCTCCCATTTTGATAGCAATAATCCAATCTGTTGTATGTACACCTATAACCCTTGTCAGTTACTTCTTTATATAATTCATTTACTTTTGCTTCATCGATTTCCACCACTTTTCTATTTTGATAGGATTTAGTTAAATCATATTTAATCCAATCATATCCTTTTTCTACTGCTTCTTTATATAGCTCAAACATTCTTTCATCTTTTTCTATTCCATTTCTATTTTGATAACGATCAACCAACATTTTATATCCCCAATAATGGCCCTTTTCAGCTGTTTCTTTATATAATTCAAATGCTTTTCTTTTATTAACTTCTGTTCCAATTCCTTTATAATAACATTCACTAAGTTGAAATTGAGCAAAGAAATGTCCTTGACTAGCTGAATTTTTATAATATTCAAATGCTTTTCTTTCATCTTTTTCTACACCATTTCCGTATTGATAGCATTGACCTAAATTATATTTTGCTGCCATACAACCACTTTCTATTGCTTTATTATACCAATAAACAGCTTGATTTAGATCTTTATTCATATCTCTACCTAACTCATATAATTTTCCTAATTCATTTTGTACACAACAACTTTCTCCTTTTTCGGCTGCAATTTTATATATTTCTATTGCTTTTGTTTTATTAACTTCTGTTCCAATTCCTTCATAATAACATTTTCCGATATGAAGTTGAGATTCTGAAAATCCATTATCAGCCGATTTTTTAAAAAATTCAAAAGCTTTAGCTTCATTATTATTTTCAATATAAAGTTCTCCCATATAACATTGTGCCATTGCATTATTTCCATTTTTTTCTACCTTTTCAAATAATTTAAATGCTTTTTTATTATTTATTTCAGTTCCAAAACCATATCTATAAAAAACTCCAAGCATAATTGTTGCATTCATATGTTTATTTTCGGTTAATACTCGGGAATACCAATCATTTACTTTATATATTGTGATTCCTTTATTACCAGATAAATATTTGGGATTCTGATTTTCATTTTTTGCTAATTTTTTAAATATATCAAAAGCATTCTTTTTATCTTTATTAATCCCTATTCCAAATGCATAATGCATACCCAACAAATACGATGCATTATTATTGACTTCCTTTTTAGCCATTATTTTAACTAATTGAAATGCCTTTACTCTATTTATTTCAGTTCCATATCCAAAGTTATAACAATAAATAAGTTGAAATTGTGCATCAATACAATCTTGTTTAGCTGATATCTTGTATAATTCAAAGGCTTTCCTTGTATCCTTTCTTACACCTGTTCCTAATTGATAACATCTACCTAAATTAAATTGTGCAGTTTTACATCCATTAGTTGCCGTTTTTTGTAGATAATAAAATGATTTTTCATAATTTGTTTTTAATAATAATCTTCCGGCATAATATAATCCACGTTGACTCAAATTTTTAAAAAATAATATTTTATAAAGTTTCCTTTTTTTATCGTTTTCCGTTTCAAATCTTGTTTTTTTATAATGCTTTTTAAGAATATTTTTTGCAATAATATTTCCATTATTTTCTGCTTTTTCATACCAATATTTTGCTTGAATTTTATCAATTTTTGTTCCAATTCCATTATAAAAACAATTACCAAGTTCTAATTGTGCATCAGAAATTTCTTGTTTTGCCAACATTTCATAATATTTAAATGCTTTAATTTCATTTTTATCAACACCTTTTCCTAATCCATAACAATTAGCAAGATAAAGTTTTGCGGTTGTATTTCCACCTTTAGATGCTTCATTATACCAATAAGCTGATTCTTTTTCATTATTTAAAATTCCAATACCAAATTCATAATAATAACCTAGATAAAATTTTCCAATTATACTTCCATTATTTACGGATTTTTTGCACCAATCAAAAGCCAATCTTTTATCACTATTAATACCATATCCATCATAATAACATTTAGCGAGATAAACTTGTGCAATTGAATAATTATTATTTGCTGCTTTTAAAAACAATTCAAATGCATTAACGGTACTAGTATTTTCTTCTATATTAATATTATAATAATAAAATAATCCAAGAAACCAAATATATTGTGATTTATTTTGATTTCTTGATAACCAATCTATGAGATTATTTGAATTTTGATTTGATTGTAATATTTTTTTATCAATAAGTTGTTGAACTTGATCAAAAGTAATTCCTCCATCATGTTTTTTAATTATATAACTAATTAATTCATCAGCAACTACGCTATATATTGACTCAATTAGATGAATTGATGCTCGATCTGACGCAATTGATGAAATATCTGAGCGATTTTGCGAGCTTGTCTCACTTTCACATACGTCAATACTTAGTGATGTAATATTTGATATAGTGCTTTGATTTGACTTAACAATTAGATTTGATATAATAAATTGTATTAAACTATAACTGATACTAAAATCATTATTTATATCCATAACTACCTTGCTTTTTCTTGAATTTGGTTTATATTTTTCCAATGAAAAAGAATTTCTCTTATCTTCATTGAAGTTGAAAATAACAATCTTAGAAGAAATGGTTGATTTAAGTGTTGAAACAACTTCACGTATATTTGGACGTTCATTTGGTTCATATTTCCAACATTCTAAAGAATCAATCAGCAAATAAAATTAATATTTATCATATTATTTTCAATATATTAATGATTGAATTATATCTTATAATTATTACCTGTATATAATTTACTATATTCAACAGGAGTTCCATCAATAATTTCTTCTCTTTTACCATTTAATATAGATAACAATAAATTTATACCATAATTAACTTTATGAAAAGGTTTATAACCACTTGAAATTTGCCATAATAAAACTCCTACGCTATATACGTCAGATTTTTTATTTAATTTATAATTTTCTTTATTAAAACTTTTTGGATCTACGTAAGGTATTACTCCAAGTAATTTTGATGTATTACTTGCTGAAACTTCAACAATCTTTTTTGATAATCCAAAGTCCGCTAATTTAATATTTTTCTGATGTATAAGTATATTATTTCCATGCTTTAATTATATAAATAATTGAATTAATCCTTTTTACACGTTACACGATAGATAAATAAATAAAAAAATATGTATTTACCAGATCACGATGAATGATATCATTATCATGTAAAAATTCTACAGCACTAGCCAATTGAGATGCTAAGTTGGTTTTATCATTCCAGTCCAATTCATTGAAATACTTTTCTAAATAAGTATTTAACGTACCGCTATCGGCGTATTCTAAGACCAAAGAATATTTTTGAATTTCGTCTAATTTTAATTAATTTTTTTTTACATCATAATTTAATATTAATATTAAGAAAAATATTGTCGTTCATTACGTTATATATATATTTTTAATATTTACCGGTTTCTTTTATCTTGGTGATTCCACATAACCGTATAATATTTTCATGTACATCGACACTTCGATGTAACTTTAACTGTGGCAAAGTATTAATTGAAAATAAAAAATATTTTATTAATTGTACTGTACTAGAAGACGGAATCCGTTGTGAATCCGGAGCGTCGATTTGATATGTACGATGACATCACGCGACGTGACAACCGCATATCTGAAATGTGTGCCAGGTTGGTGGCACAATCAACTGACTGTGGCGCAGAAAATTTTTGCAAAAAAAAATTTTCTTAATATATAAAGATTTATAAAGATTATGTATTATGTGTGTTTTTGTCTGCTCTGCAAGTTTACTTAGAGTAGTAAAGGTGGTTTTGAAGGTCATTTTTGACTTATTTTAATAAATCACTTTCTTTCGTTAAATTAATCTAATCATCTTTGGAAATGATCAGCAAAGACGAATTTTTTAAGTTTTTTATATATAAAGTCAAAAACAACATTATGACCCACTTCCGGTCTTTAAGTAAACTTGCAGAGTGGCTAAAAACACGGTCACATTAAAAGTTTGAGAGTTTTTTGTTAAGTAACAAACTTGTTTTTTACAAGTTTTGAAAATTGCTGTGCCATTAACCTGGCACACATTTCAGACGTGCGTGACAACCGGAAATTCACGTGACGATCAACTCAAAAAAATGTGCTTCGCTAAGGATAATAAAAAGTTACCTCTTTTATAATTTCTTCGAGAGTTTGCTTATCGTTATTAAAAGATTTCAAAGCGAAGAAATGATCAGCATTTTTCCAATTAGCACGATTGACGTTTCCGTATGAACCGCTTCCTATTGGTCGAATATTTTTGAAATTTGAATATTCGTAGTAATTGATATGTTCATCGATAATTGATCTCTCTAACCATTCAATATAATGGTTTGAATCTTTTAATACAGTTTTTCTTGGCATTTTTTTTTTTTTTTTTTTTTTTTTTTTTTTTGTTTTATTTTCCAAGTTGGAATTATTCTTCTTTATATTTAATAATTGATCTGCGAAAATTAAAAGTTTAATAATTTACATACCGTTATGGTGCATAAATTTATTATTCATAGAAATTCATTTTTTTTATGAATTTTTAATGGTTCGTAAATTAATTAATAATTTAAAAAGAATAAATCCTGCACACATGAATACTAAAAATTTGACGGCACGAAAAAAAGATTATGAAGATCAATACAAAAATGGATTTTTTTTTAAAAAAAAGAAAAGAAAAAATTACCATGATTTCGACACTTCCTAATTTTATATTATGATAATCACTTTTGAATAGATATTAGGATCCTGCATTTGGGATAATTTTGAAACCTAGTCCTAAATTCCTACATAATTATCATTTTGTTTTTTTCGGCAAAATATTAAAATTTATATGGACATAATTAACATGTATGAAATGTTTTTTGCGTTAAATTTCGTTATTCTAGGTTCATGACGATCACGATGATCTTATTATAAAACATGAGAACCGAATTTTATGCAATAATGTCAATCTTCTCTTTTGGTTTAGTTAATTTTTTTAATCGATTAAAAGTTTTTATAATTATTCGATTACTATCATTTTACGTTCTATTAGAATATGCAGAATTTAATTTACTGATTGATACCTTTTTAATCATATTAATGTTTTTATATTGATCGACATTATACCGATATTAGTATGTCTCATTAAATCCAATATCGTAATTTATTGTTACTGAATGGGGTTATATTAGCATTTGACCGGTATTTAGCGTCCCGTTCAATAACATAATCAATGATATGCACTGGAAGATTAGAAGCTATTGAAAACTTCCAATTCTTCGATTCTTCCAATTTCGGACCTTCCGACATGAATTTACATTTGGAAAGAATTTGAATTGGAAGGATTGGAAGGTCCAAGTTCAATAAAGTCATCGGAAGCATCAAGTATCTGATATACACTGTACCCTTCTAATGTAACTTAAAAAGTTATTGTTGTTAAGCTGATTACGATGATCGACATTCGAGTGATTATTTTGCTTTCATATTTAACACTATCATGCTGACTAATATTTAGGTTTAATCGTAAAAATTAGTATTATTATTCATGGGAAGCTGTGATGACAGATTTTTTCTCAAAAACCATGCTATTGCCACTCATTAAATATAGCATGTGACTAATTATTTAAACTATTTTAACTTTATTGTTATGACATTTTATGAAACTTTGAAAGTTGTACATTGTCACGTGCCGCACGGACATCCGGACATTCATATCATTCTTTGGACTAAACAAAAATTTCCCGTGATCATTTAATCATGAGTGACACTTGGTACGGCAAGGGATTATATTATATACGCAAATCAATCCGTTCAAATTTTGTGTTTTTCATGCAGGAGATTAATTTAATTATAAAAAGATATATATATATATTTTTTTTGTTATAAAATTCCGCTGAACTTAAGAGTTTCGAACCGGATTTATTTTTAAAACCTGATTTACTTAACTTAATATATCCAGTTTCTTTTATTTCGTTCGGATTATTCGATGAAACGAGGAACCGAATCTTTGGTTTTCGGATTATTGTATCCTGTTGCTTCTCGTTTTATTCGAATTCTAATTCGAATGGAAGGAAATTGGATTTGAACCGGAGTTCAAATCTCCGTTAACCTCTATACTGAACCCTTTTTTGCGACTTCGTCGTTTCTTATGATGTTTCGGGATTTGAATTACGGGAGAGTTTATTTCATAATCTACTTGTCTATCTATCTTCATTGATTTAATGGAATAGTAATTAAAGATGATTAGAAGAAATAAAAATTAACATATGAGCGGATTAACTACTGAAACTAAACGCACGAGCTCCTAAAATCAAAAAAGCTTTACTGAAAACACTACCTAAAGGAAGTTTTAAATTTTCCTTCTCGAATGTTTCCATATAATAATTATATTACTGCCTTTAAGTTATCTTCTTCATGGAATGTACTCCTTAAAAAAAAGTGCGTATCTAATATAGTTGCCTCAAAAATTCGGGAATTGACGATTTCTTGCTTAAATTGGGGTTATTGTAAAGCATTTTAAATTGTATGTGTTGGGCTCGTGTATTTTAATAATAAACTTAAACCAGTCATCATTTTCAAACACCATTATCGCATAAAAAAGTTTTAAAATTTTTTTAATTTATATAATAAATACTGTATATTTCAATAGATATAGATTTGATATCATAGATACAAATACTCAAAACTACTGTATATAATTCAAGACTAAAATAATTTTTTCTTAAATTGAATTATGAATTAGTTAATAATTATTGATAATATTTTGCATCCAAGTATAAAAATTTATTAAGTACATTTATTTCAAATATAAATAGTAATAATATTAATAAAGATCATATACAATGATTTTTCATCCGTCAAGCTACAACATCTGTATATGCTCTGTTTATATTAAAATATTTTGTGAATACTCGTTGTATTCAAGTTAACGAACGAAAGATGGGATTTACTTTAGCAACAGCTAAAACAAAAATTCTCTTATTGTACAAATTATTAATCTATGAAAATTATTGTAATGTTAAAAAAATTGCAATAAAATAATATGCTATTTTTTTTTAGTTTCTAAAAGTTTTAACATACAGGCTACAGCAGCAAAATTGTAGGTGGGTTTTTGGTATGTATGATTTATTTCTTTTTTGCTTAAAATTAACAATGTCGAAATTATGTAATTGTTTAAATTTCTTTAAAATGTCTAAAGTTGAAGGAATTTTATTATTAGGATAAAGGGACTTTACGTGTCTTTCTTAATATATTTTAATATCATTAGAATCACAATAGTAAAGGCTTCATCTTATTATGATTTCACTTATATCCAGTTTCTCTTTTCAGCGTTGATAGCATAATGAATGTAATAGAATGTTTTGTTATGAGAGTGAAAAGGTAGGCTAGCGTAAATAGTTAGAGTGTGGATAGTTGGCCAAATAATGGTGTACAATGAGAAATTTTTTTGTCAAGCAGAAAGGTAATTTTTTTCTTTACAAGGCAAAAGAAGCGCAAGATGATAGTATAATATTTTTCAAAAGGTATGGGAGTTTTTATTTAGATGTAAGATGTAACCAAATGATTCGTCCACCAAAAAAAAAAAATATATATATTAAATCGTTTGTTCCACAAATTTAGATTTAAAGTTACCAATAAAATTTAGATTTAACATGTGCGTGTTGCACTAAAATCATATTTTAAGAAAATAAAGTATTTTTTCCTATTTATGCCGCGCAAAGAATTTTCTGTTTAAAAAAAGAATTTCTTATTTAAATTCATAATTTCTTCATAGAAATGATAAAATTAAAATTGTTACACACCGACACTATCGCAGCAGTATTTCAGCCAATCTTAATAGAAAACAAAAGAATACTTTTTTTATCGAGAATTCTATAGAATCTTTCTACGTTTGGCCGCATGGTATATAATGTTACCATACACCACATGGTGCATCATTATCATTTCCTTTTTGGGTTTCGTCATAGCTGTTACACATTGAAAAATCAAATACTTTTTAGGTTATGGTCGCTTTGAAAGTACAGAAATTTTAAAGGTTTTGGAAGTTTCGGCTTTCACATTTGTGGCGAAACTAATTTCGCCGAGTTTCGGCCGATTTTCGGCCAAAACATTAGTTGGTGTGTAACATGATCAATTAGGAAATATTTATTTATATATAAGGTTCTTGGTGTAGCATGAATAAATTATAAATAATTAAAAAAAAAAGCTTCAAATGTCATCAGCTACGTATAACTGATAATGACATTTAATTAGTGTATTTGTCTTAGTCGTTTAGCAATTTGATTCTGATTAGTTGATATCTTTATCACTCATCATAGTGGACAGTTAATTTTCTTTACACCCTATACTCATTCTTCGTAATCGTTTTAAAAAAAAACTCTTTCTCGTACCTTAGAACCATGAGGACCCCGAAATATACGTAAAACGAGTTTGCGTATAATGAGGCAAAAATAATCAAAAAGTTTGTGCCTTTTGTGGTTGATTTCAGTCAAATTATTACCTTTTTTAGATACTGACTGACATCATCTTAATTCCGGCCCTGAAGGAATGTTTAATAAAGTATAATTAAGATTATGAATTTAAATCTAAATTTGCGACGTAGCGATATAGTCGTTATACTGCAAACGATTTAAAATTTTTTATGGTAACATATAAGCTTGGATAAAATTATTTTAACTTAAAATCTAAATTTACTGCGTAGTGATATATTCGTTATACAATTTATTGAATCTTTTTTTATGATGCACAAAATAATTTTTCTAAATATCTTATATTCTTTCTTTGTAATTGTTTAAAAAAAACCTTCCTCACATTTTTCGCACTTTCTTTGTAAAAAATATTTTTACTCAGTCTTTGTAACACCTTCGCAGAAATTTTTTTTTTTTGTAAATAAACTTAGAATAACTATCACCTTTCGCTACTGTTTAGCCTTCTTCTTTCACGACGAAACTTTATATTGTATTTCGTTATGAATATTGAGAAATTAAAAGCCAGAACTATTAAGTGAAATTAACTTCACAACTTGTCAAGTTTTTTTCTGAGATAAAAGTTCTCCAGAACAATATTGTAAAGAGGATATTGAATTTAAAATCAAAGATATTTCATGGCTCTATTTTACAATCTTAGCCGAGAGTTTAAATACGCGAAATTTTTGGTTTATTTATTGTTGCATCAGTGTTGGTGTGTTGAGAATTTAAATTAAAAATTTTTTTATATAGAAAAATTCTTGGTGCGAGTGTGCGACTTGTATAAGATTTAAATCAAAATTTGTGACATAATGATATAGTCGTTTTAAATTTTATTTTTTTTTTTTAGCGGATGAAGTAATTTTCGTTACATTTTATATTCATTCTTTGTTATTGTTCAGAAAAAACTCGTATTTTGGAACCATCGCAAAAATAATTTCCTCACTCAATTCATATCACTTTTATGATATGCACCCAAAATTTTTTTGCATAGAAAAATTCTTACTTGAGTAAGTTATAATTATTTCTTTAAATATGGTATAAACAAAGAAGAAATAAATCATATCGATTTCAGGTTATTCATTTATATTTATAGAACGTATTTGTTATATAATAATTTTCAAAGCATTTTAGGTTAAACTAAGTAGGCTCGGTTTTTGCAATAAAGACGCTCAGATTATTCAACAATTTTTAATTTTTTATTATAATACAAATAACAGATAAATATGCTAAGAGACCGTCTAAGATCACGAGATTTCATGCAGCGTTATCGCTATTTGCAGTTTTAATTTATCATTATAATAAGTATAAATAATGAAACTAAATTATATATATAGAAGTTGTTAAAGATATGCACTCATTCATAAATACGATGATTGATAAAATTCTTATTTTTCTTTTTTATGCATGGAATTTTTTTTGTTTATTTTTTCTTTTTTAACATTGACTAGTGCTCTTACCAGGTCATGTCGGGTCGGTTTTGAAGATATACCCACCCGACCTAAATGAAAAAAATAAAGACCCTAAACCCGACCAGAGTGGATATCCCGGGTTTAAACCCTAATTTTTTATAATTAATTAGTAATCGTTCAATAACTAGTCATAAAAATTATTATAGCTGATTTCATAATGTACGGGAAACATTCATTTTTATTTACATTAGACAAAACCCAGTAAAACATAAAAATTATATCATTACTATATGGCCATATATTTAAACCCCATGGAAAATACTACTCATAATAGCGTATGTGCGAGAATAATCTATATTGAACGACACACTATAAACAAAAATAACAAACATGTAAACGTTTACTTCGCAAATAACTTTATTTCATAAATAGCTGTGCTATCGGTAATAATACGACATTGTCAACGGATTTTAGTTGCATTTATTGGTGATTTCTCAGATTGTTCCAGTGAGTGCCTCAAATAAACTTAGCTTTATTTCATCGATGGTAAAACCAGGAAACGATCAATTGACTAAGATCATCGACGGAAAAACCGTGACATTTTTTCACGATCAACAAAGGATGTCATCGATGGCAAAACTGTTACCCGAGAGAACGATCGACTAACTGACGTAATCGATGACAAAACATTTTCCCGAGTGAACGATGCCCTTTACCAGTTCCGAAGGGCATGATAATTGTATTCTATTTTTGAAGTATATTCGATTAAGTTGCTCTTTAACGCAATTAACAAAATTGTATAATGCAATTGACGGAGCAAAGAAGTTATCATACTACTAATAAATATTTACCTAATAAAATGCTGCATTATATTTCTCAGAACGTTCTATGCTAAAGGACAACAAGGAATAGAACATTACTTTGTACAACCCACAACTATCTATAAATAACAAGAAAATGTTAATGCATATTCGAATATAAAGTATGAACATTAGCAAACGTTATCGGAAAGATTTAATATTGTTCGTATCTGTAAATGTTGTTCGAGATAATCGTAAGCGACAAGATTTCTACGATACGAAATGAATGTTCATATGATTTCTGGTTCGGTTGTTATGTTATTTTATGAGGAGTATGGATTCTTAACTCGTATATATTAGTTCACGGTGAGGATCAATTTGTTCGTACATCTTATAAAGTAAAAGATAGCTTCAATCTGCCTGAACGTGGACTATTAAAAGAATCTAATATTAGCTACGAATACACGTTTTTCGAAAAATCTGTCTATATGGTAACCTACATAAACAGTTCAACAAAAAAAGTTTTCGGAACATATCTCTGAGAAGCAACATTGTTTCTTACGTTTACCTAGAAAATGAGAAAATTATGTTGATGCGTTGACTCAGATGGGTTCATATTCGACAGAAACAGTAAAACAAAAATCTAAAAAAACATACGTATCTGATAGTTTCATTATGAAGCGAACATACTATAGCCATTAGGTATACTGCACTTTGTTTGTGCAGTTGCAACATTAATAGAAAAAAAAAAGATTACTTAAATTTATTATGAATTGTGTAACAATAAGAATTACAAATATGTACAACATATTGTGCTCTTGATTTTCATTATCTAATTTGAATTTGTTTGAATTTTTGTATATAATCGTCTTGTACAAATCATACGAAGCCTAATAATAATCATGGTCTTAATCACTTAATGGTAAGAAAAGGATTTATTTTTACGCAATACCGATTTCTGCACTATTTGCTAATCAACGTATTAATAAATTTGTAACTTAGATATTATGGATTTTATTAAGAAGTGCATCATAGGATATTTTAAAATCGCTCTTGGACTATTCATCGTTACGACGACATTATACCATATAATTAATTTAAACCAAGTTATGTATGAAAATGTAAGTGATCTCAGTCGTCTTCACATGACATTAACATAATTTGTTTAGAATATTAAAACTATGAACGAAGATCTAAAAACGAAAATCGACGTACTGTAGCAATCTCCATATCCTTCGAAAAATTGAAAAGGTTCATGAACATTGAGAGACAAATCCAACTACTTGGTAATAAAATCGACAATAAATTCGATTTTCTTAACAAAAAATTTGTCAATAAATTCGATGCACTTACTAAAAAGTTGGGAGGAAAACTCAATATCAAAGGAGAGATCGAAGTCCTTGATAATAAATAATTTTTGAGACCTACAAATTTATTTTTTTTTATTAAAAAAAAATTATTTCATTTTTTTTTTTATTAAAAAAAATTCACGCTCTTTGTAAGCATGTAATGAAAAATTTCTATTCACATAATAGTTCGTCCATTATGGTTTATCAAAATAAATGCCAAAGCAAATGAGCTTCTTGCTATATACATAATTAGTTATCTATGAACATAATATAGAACCCTCAGAGATCGATGTCATATGGCACTGGGCAAAGCTCACACGTCATGTTCCTCCTGTACACACTTCCCAATTACCCAATCTTACACCGATTTTTTACTGAAACCACCGATGGGATACCCCAGTAATTTCGCAAATCTATATGGATTCCGTGTACGTTAAGATTCTAATAATAGTTCGAGGATTATAATTCCAAAGTAAATATTCTTGTCATATATTGCATTCATCGAACGAGCTCAACTGCAAGAATGTGACCTTGGGACACAGTTGGCTTATCGGCATGAAAAAAGTTTATCCGAAAAAAAATTATGTTAATATAAAAAAGGCGAAAATAATTGGTATTGTTAAACTATCCCTTGAAATATACATGGACAAAACATGGCATATTCCAATTATAGCCGTGGTCGATCAATAATACAAGAAACAAAAAATCATTCCCCGTTTCTCACAAAAATACCTAGGTATAACTAGTGCAAAATCCATTTATTATATATACGTAAATTATGGCAACGAATTTTACGACGAAAACTATTCAAAGAAATGTATAACAAAAACATATCACTAAATTTTACCAACTAAAATGTATAACTAAAATGTTCAACTAAAAATGTATCACTAAAATGTTCAATTAAAGATGTATACCTAAATTTAATAACTAGTCATATTCAATATTCTTGAAATTGTCCGATCCTTACAGTAATAACTAGATGTGATATACCCAACTAGTTATACTGCCTTGAGTTTCTCAAGTCCCATGTGGTAAACCCCATCTTTGAGCGACCAGGAAAACATCTATGACGGGAAACAACGAATATGCGAGATGTAATCAGTCCAGAAGACACCAATTTGTTGTAAAATCAATGATCTCTCCTTTCTGTCTATAAAATTGGTCATATAAAGCATTTTGTTTTTCTTTGTTTATAAAAGTTTGTTCAAAAGGTTGTTTAATATCGCGAACATTAAGTGAAAATGGTGATTCCCCATTGGAAACACATTTTATATCGTCATATATTATTTCATGCACCTCTTTTTCCCAATAACTTGATAAATGTGCACTTATTGGAGAAATTACCGCCTGAGCTGCCAAGCTTATACCCACACCTTGCATAATAGAAAAAAAAGCGTTTCCACCAACTTTTACTACATGTTTACCTGATTCTGTAGCTCCTACTTTTAAAACATCTTTTATTATGACTTTACCTCCTTGTTTTGTTACTTCTTCAGCTGCTTCTTGAGACAAGACTTTAAAACTATTTTTAGTCACTTCTTGCATAAATATTTTACTACCCTCCGTTGCAACAACGGCATCCTTAACAAACCAACCTCCTTTTGAGATTAATTGTTTTGTTCCTTCTGTTGTAATAACGGCATCTTTAACAAACAAACCTCCTTTTGATATTAATTGTTTTGATCCTTCTGTTATGGTTATTTGACCTGATTGTTGAAAAACTAATTCTTTGGTTGCTTCTTTAGTAATCGCACCACTCGTAACTGTAACAGCTGCTATTCCTGTTCCTTTCGCTATTTCATTTGGTTTGTTTGGGTCTGTAGGGTTAATACCTCTAAATTGAGGAAACACCGCTTCATTAATATATATCCCACGATATTTTGGTCCATTTTTCCCACCCAAACCCGGTCTTCCTCCTCTTCCATCTTCACCTCTTCCACAACTTTTAATAATAGTAGGATTTTCAGAAGATTGAAATTGACATTCTATAATTACGGAACCAGATTTCCCTCCAAGACCACCTACTCCCCCTTGTCCACCATTTCCCCCTTTTTGTCCTGGATCATAACTTTCATATATTTCTCTAAATTTATCATTAAAAGTGAGGAAAAACTTAATTCCTTTTTCTATATAATTTAAACGACTCTCAGCTGTAAAATTTTCCCTCAAAATAAGAGCGGATTCTTTTCTATTCATTACATTCTCTCTTCCGTGATCTCGACCATCCATTCCTTTAGCGCCATTACCGCCGTCTTGACCCTTACCTCCATCCCCACCACTAACATCGATCGTTAAGGAAGACATATTGAAAAATTTTTTTCCTTTAGCGTAGAAATTTCCTCCATTACCACCAGGCAATCCAGGTAACCCATCTTTTCCGTTAATTTGGTCTTCACTTCCAGAAACTCCATCACTCGCTTTACTCGGTTGGTGCTGAGGACCAGGATTACCTTTTAAATTAATTATCCTTTTACCTATAACACTCATTCGAGGAGAAATTAATGTCAAATTGATTCCCGGTGCAATTACATCTTCATCAATAAACAAATATTTCAGGCTATATATATTTATTTCGGATAAATTTTGATCTTTCATTGCAGTATTGAGATCTTTAATACCAATCATTAGACCTTTGAGAGTTAACTTTCGCCCTTGTATATCCTTTTCAGGTAAGGATATTAGTATATTCAAATTCCGAAGAGATTCAAGTATAAAACGATACCAGCTACTAGTATTGCTTCTAATTTTAAGTGACTCTGGTTTAATAAGTTTAATGAAATCTAGTTGAAAAATTTTTTTATAAAATTTATCCTTAAGTTCTTCGTTTTGTAACATTTTAGTGGTTAAAAAAATTTGATAAAGGTTGTTTTCAAATTGCGACGGTTCATCAGATATATTTTCTAATTGATCAGAAAGTTGTTTTAAAAGTGATCTCAATTCATCAATCGTGTCAGAATGGTATTCTATCAATTTCCCGATATAGACCAAAATTTCTGGACAAAACTTGAGTGATATAAAATTTTCTATATCATCATTGAGCTTTTCTGACAGACTACTGATAAGATTTTTCGATTCCGGTGAGATAGAAATACTAGGTTCTGGATTCTCTAGATAAGAAATCTTATTTAAACCTTCTAAGATTAGAGATCTGTCTTCATCAGAAATAAGACCTTCTTTTTGAGGAGCATTGAAAAAAACGATTTGACTTTTAGGAGAAGATAAAAAATCAAGTATTTTTCTTTGGGATATATTAAAATTTTCTTGGTCATCCTGTTCTTTAAGGATCTTATGCAATCCTTTTCTCATTTTTTCCAAGTTAAGAGATTCGTTTTTTGTTACTACTAAACATAACCCATAAATTAGCTCGTCTGTGTTCTTAAAAGTTTCTCCTACATTTCGAATAAGGTTTAAAAAGCTCTTCCTCCTTGACCCTTTAATTGTATTCTCAGAAACGATAACCAAAACCTTTACCTTTTTTGCACTTTTGATTAGCTTGTAAATTGAAAAGGCATTCACAATATCTTGGACAGAACCACGCGTATCCCCAAAACCAGGACAATCCCAAAATTCCATCCAGCTTGATGGCAGAGAAGTTTTTGCAACACAACCGTCGCCAATTTCCATACCTTCTACAGCACTGTCAGTATTAATAACAAATTCATCAAAGCCCTCATCAGCTTTACTAAACAAGGGAACTTCGGCTAAATAATTTAAGAGAGCGCTTTTCCCTTCTCCCGTATCGCCAATAATTACAATTGCATTTTCTTGTTGAGATGGAATCTTTGCATCTACTTGGTTTATAAGTTGATATATTTCTTCAATTTCATTTGAAGCCATACTAGTTCACGATTATGTTTTATAAAGGTGAAGTAAAATTGAGGAAAAGGAAGGAAAAAATTAGGCACGGAAAATGTGGCACTGAATCTCATGGGCTGAAAATTAGTTATAGTATATTTATTTATTTATTTTTTTAGTTAGCATAAAGAAAATGCCGAAATGCTTGTAGCATGTTGCTTGAACTTATTTGTATATAGTTCGATTTTTTTATTTTAACCAGACGATCATACTAACCAAGAGTTTCAGTTTATGATTTAGTTTACCTTCCAATTATAGCTTAGTCATTTATGGCATTTTTATATACTTTTATTATATGCATATGCATATGCTTTATGCTTTACAGTTTATAACCTCAGCACTTTTGGTTCAAAAAAAAAAAAAAAAAAAAAAATGATTTTTTTTTTTAAGTATTGCATTTTTTTTTAAGAAGGGATTAACTTAATTTGGAACATCTAAGTAAAATATTTTTGATCGTGATCATTTTTATTATCTTAATTTGTTATACAGTAAAATTTTTTTTAAACGAAGAAAAATTATCCATATTATGAGAATTTTTTATTGATTAATTTAATTTGTAACACAATAATTAGAAAAAAAAAAATCAACAAGAGAATTTGATAAAAAAAAAAAAAAAATTTTTTTTTTTGCTTACGTACTGCATTTTTTTTAATTAAAAATGGATGTAACTTAAATTTTGGAGCATCTAAGTAAAAATTGTATTGATCACTGATCATTTTTATTATTAACTTAATTTGTAACACGAGAGAAATTTTTTAACGAAAAAATTTTATCCATATCATTTATTAAAAATTTTTATAGATTAACTTGATTTGTAACAAAATTAGAAAAAAATTTTAACGAAAGGAGAATTTAATCTCGATTATTGATTATAAATTTTTTGTAGTATATTATTATAATTTTTAAGAATGAATTACATCCATTAAAAAGAGATCTAGAGTTGATATCTGCTATAAAAGAATACCTTAAAAGAACTTGAGGAGTAAGGGAACCCTAGGAATTTGATGGCCATTAACCGTAACCCGTCGCGCTGCGCCGGGAATGGAAGTTGCTTGCTATCAAATAAAGAAAGCGATAATGATATATCTATTATTCTATTTGTAAGGTCTAGTTTTTTTACTGTGATTATTTAATAAAAAATAAATGAAATAATTTTATATAATTTATTTTTTTAAAATTATTCAGGATTCGTTGTTAAATTATTGGAGTCTTGCAAAAAATAAATAAATAAATAAATAAAAAAGCTTAGTACCAATCTACTTAAGAATCGAAGTTTGAAAAACTACGGAAAGAAAAAATAAAGGAAATGTTAGCGAAGCATTTCTTAAAGAAAGAAACCAAAGTTTCATGTCTTGAAACTTACATTCGTTATCCAAGAAATAATTATATCTGAATCCTATAATAATGATAAAGCAAATGTTAGTAAAATGTTTTCTAAAAGAAAAATAAGGTAAGTTTCAGAATGAAACTTGCCATCATACCGTCACTCAAGAATCAAAGTCCGGAATCAAAAAAATAAAAGTGAAACATAAGTAAATGTTTTCTTAAATAAAAGGAAAAACAATGACACTAACATATGTAATGCTGTTTCAAGAAACTCTCCATCGAGCAAAGTTCTACAAAATAATGTAAAGAAATGTTAGAAATGTTTCCTTAAATAAAAAATACAAAGTAATACGAAAAATGAACCTCATCATGCCGGAATGTCATTTCAAGGAGCCATAAAGTGAAATCTATAAGAAAGAAGACATAAGACCATTAATAAGTGTTTCCCTGAATAAAATAAATGAAAAAAATGTATACTGTTTCAGAATATCGTTCTCAGAAGCCGTCAAGTGAAGCCTACGAAAAAGAATGTAAATAAACTGTTGTCCTATATAAAAAAACCTGTAAATAGAAAGATATTTATAGAAAATAATATACCATGTCCTAAAAAAAAATCCAAAATGACAAATCTACAAAATTAAAAAAGAAACATTAGTACATTTCTTAAAGTTAATTTTGAAATCCTACCCAAAAACAAAGCCCTATAAAAATTAAAAAAGGAAATATTAATATGCTTCCTAAAATTGATTTCAAAACTCTCATAAAAAAAAACCAACTCACCCGAATTCTAAAGGAGACTGGAATATAGAACCTATAGAAAATTAAAAAGAAACATTAACGCATTTCCTAAAGCCAATTTTGAAACTCTGCTAAAAAAAACTACCCCGTTCTGAAGAAGTCCAGAACTTATGAAATAATAAAAAGGAGACGACTAAATATTGTACTTGGGAAGCAATAATATAAACTATCTTTACAATCTTATTTTTTTATTATTGTGTCAGGGTCAGAGTTGTTTACAGTTTACACACTCCGGAAAATTTTTTTTATAGAAAATAAAAATGTTGGGATAAGTCATTTTAAATGATGAAATACTGATGCCTAAAATAATTAAAAAATCATGAATTTCATGAATTTATATATCAGCAATCGGAAAAAGTATAATAAAATTCATGGTACTTAATGTTCCAATTACTTATAATTTGATCTGTGATATTCCGGAAGCTACAAAAAAATTATCCCAAAAGAAAAAAGATCCATTATAGAAACTATTGTCACAAAAAAGAAAAAAAAATATCAAGAAAAATTGCATTAGCGATCTATTGTCAAAAAAGAAAAAAAGGTATTAGCTATTACTTATTCGGATTAGAACAACATCTACTAAGAAGTAGTTAGAAAGTTAGACCTGTAAAAAATATGATTGTAAAAAAAGCGAAAAGAAAATTGTGAAAAGATTGTAAAATCAAAAAATCAGAAAAAAAAAAAAGAAAAAAAAATTTACCACAAAAAAAAATATTTTCCTAACGAAATTGATAAGATCCCATTATCTTAAAATTGTCTGGAAGGGTTGATCGATTGTAATCTTAAAATAGTTAAAATTTTAACTATTAAAAATCAGGCACAAACGCGCCTTATGATCGCAATTCGAAAAATTATTTATATGGGTAATCTAAACATCACAAATTAGTTTATTATATAACTGACAATGTAACCTTAATTTTAAAAAAAATCATATTCTTTTTTTAGAAAAAAGGAAAAATACGAACAATTAGTAATGTTCGTTAGAATATAAAATTGAAAAAAATTTTTTTTTCTTTACCTGCTGATATCCACGTCCAAACACTCGAAAACCATGTCTAAAAAAGAAGAAAAAAATGAACAGTCAGTAATGTTCTTTAAAATAAAAATTCTTTTTCTTACTTGCCGAAATTCTGCGCCCAAGGCTCAAAGCAGTAAAAAAAGGCAGAACGAAATATAGTAATGTTTCATCTAGCGTTTATTAAAGTAAGACATGGGATAATGATTTTTTGGCTTGGGCTTTGAACTTTTCTTTGTACTGTATTTCTTTTTTTCTATTGAACTTTCCTTTTCTTTCGTATTTCCTTTTCCTTTACAATCACCAAGAAAACTGTTACTACATAAGGTAAATTAATAAAAGAACCAAAAATTATATTGGGATGAAAAAAAAAAATATATATATATATATAAAAATGATGAAACCAGTTTTCATAATCACCTGATTTTTTGCGAGTTTTGAAATTTGATTTTTAATCGTTATCGTAAATAGCTTTTGGTAATATATTACCAACAAAAAATCTGGTGACCATACAATGTTGTAATTGTCTATTACTTATTAATATTAGTAAAACTTCAGTTACCAAAAATAAGCAATTATTATTAATGACAGTGGATTTGCCGATAAATCGTCTAAATCGTCTTAACTTTTTTAAATTTAGAGGATTATAATTTTTATAATTCCAAAGTAAATATTATTGTCATTCAACGAACACTATATTTTGAGCTCAACTGCGAGAATGTCACAGTTGGCTTATTAGTATGACGAAAAAAATACGTACATATGATTGATTACGTTACATAAATGATTTATTTGCAAGAACTATGGTGATTATCACCTATAAACGACAATAGTTCAATCTTATTTATTTATATTGTGTAACCTAAAATATAATAATTGGTAAAATCCATAAAATTATCCGTAAATGTTCAGTACATGTTGTTCTATCATTTTATCGGTTTAATTTCTTCTTTTTACTATTTAATTTACAATTTATAAAAGCTTGTAGTCATATAAATTATTGTCGTTTATAGATGATAGTCACCATATTCCACTAGGAGCACAAAATATGTAATTCTGTTATTTCGTACTTTTTCTACCACTGTGTACAAAGAAATGTCTTATCAACTGATTCTCTTTCTATTTTTCGAGACTTCGAGTTGCTTCTTTCCTGTAGTTAAAATTTCATGAACATTTGTTATAAAATAATTTGAACGACCAAAATAAGAGAAATAAAAGACTTATTAGCATTATTTATCGCCTGGCTCAACTTTAGATTTCGTATAAACAGCGCTAAAGAATATACACTCAATACAAAAATACTGATTGTTCTTATTTTAGTTTTAGAAAGTATATCATCAATCCCTTTTCTATGTAAAAAGAGAAATACGTTGATCGAAGATGGTCATTTTCCCGCATTTAACATTTCAAATAATTTTGGCTTTAGCAGCTTCACTGATCATCACCGTATGCTTATTGTTCTCTAACGCATCATCTATAACAGGGTAATGCTCTCAACCAGGACAGTGCCAGGACCCAATAAATGATCAGTGTGTTACGATTATCAGTGCCATTGGATCAGGTTCACTCACCATATGCTTCGAAATTTCTTCGGATCGGAATTAACAACTATCTGTACACAAAAAATTTCTGTTATATCATAGGTATAATCAGACAATACAACAATATAGATCACGTGGTTGAATTGTTAATGACAAATCGTAACCCTTGGGTCACATTAGCCTGATTTTTCTTTTGCGTCGAACGAACCAGATTAAGTTAGGAGCTGAAAAGGAAAACCGGGCTGAGTTAATACTGTTAGTGTTTCTATAATAAAATAAATCGTTGACAAAGGTAACAGCTAATACATAAGATGACGCGAAATAAGACTATATTTTCTTTTCCCGCGCTGTTTCTCATGTTGTCTCGCTAATAGGCTCGTCCCTACTAATCTTAACAAAGAAAGCGTTTGCAGTTGTATTACATTTGACGAAACAAATAAAGTGATAGACATTTCGCTATTTTTTGTGAGGACAAAATTATTTACTGTATATGTGGGAAATTTTTTCCGTTGCATGATCCTTGTGTTCGAAATGAGACATATATGGTAAGGCATAAATTCCCACGTATACCCATGTACGCCACTGTGCATATACTCCCTTAAAATTTTTGATCTTTTCAAGTTTATAACAAGTTATGATTCTGCGACTTAAAGAAAAATAGATAAGATCATGCAGTTTCACAAACTTTGAGCTAGCTAAACCGTAAGATGTGTTAAAATTATTACGAGATAATTTGTTAATGTAAGTAATCACACGATAGAACATTATAAAAAAGGCTTTTTGAACAATTTCTGAAATAAATTCTGAATGACTTTTGAAATAAGTTCCGAAATGGATGTTCAACATCCAGTTGTCCTCTTAATGGGAAAAACAGGCAAGTCTTTTTTACAATCTTGCTTCTTGTTATTTTATTGTTAATTATTAATTAAAATCAAAAGCTATTCCTTGTAGGGTCGGGGAAAAGCACTTTTGGTAACCTGCTCTTTGGTAGTAATGAATTTGAGGTTTCAGAAGGATGGGTAAGTGATTATCCTTTTTATTTACTTGAAGTTTATTTTTTTTCCCCTCAGCACTAAGGAAAGAGCTTATAAAAATACATAGGTTTCGAAAACAAAAAAATGTTGCGTAAAAACGTTGCCAATTAACGGTGATACGTATGATATTGTTGACACACCTGGAGTTTTTGACACTCATAATGATGACTCTCTTAAAGAAATTGCAGAATTTGCCCATAAATGCGCTTTTGGGATCAAGGCAATCCTTATTGTTTTAAGTATATAATAGTTTTGATTGGTGGCTGTACTCTTTATTTAATTTTATTCGCATTTCAAATTCAGACTGTAACTTTTAATGGATTTTGTAGAATCGGAAAGGTTTACTGATGAACAAAAGAATACTTTGAACGATATAAGAACGTTTCTTGGAAAGGATGCAAAAGATAATATCATCATTGTATTTACTCACGCAAATCCAGACCAGATTAAGTTTAAAGACAAAATGCGAAATGTATGGGATAATGTACCACTTTTTAGTTCTTTCATTAAAGATATTGAATTCCGTTGGAGTGTCTCTCCTGATCCCTATCATTTTTGTGATGACAGAGAAATCAGTGAAGAACGATTAATTGAGATTAAGTATTTAATTAGCAATATACGGGAAGTTTTTACCACTAATCAACTTGAAAAAAATTTGCGAGAACAAGAAGAAACGAAGCGTCTAAAAGAAGAAGATGAAAGAAGAAAAAGGGAGGAATATGAGAATAGACTAAAAGATGATGTTATAAGAGTTACGCGAGAGACACTTCTAGCAGGATTTCAAGAAGAACGAAGGAGAGAGGAAGAACAGAGGAGGCAGGAAGAACGAAATAGGGAGGAAGAACGAAGGAGGGAGGAAGAACGAAGGAGGGAGCAAGAACGAAGGAGAGAGCAAGAACGAAAGAGGGAGGAAGAACGAAGGAGGGAGGAAGAACGAAAGAGGGAGGAAGAACAAGATAAGGAGGACTATCAAACGATTTTTGATACGGCTATGGTTGGAGCGGCAACCGGAACATTTATTGAGCCAGGACTGGGAACATTGGTGGGTAGCGGTATTGGTCTTGCGGTTGGCGCTGGGAGGTACGCAACGAAAAAAGTGAAAAAAATTTTTAAAATGGGATGACCCATATAAACGTATTAGTGCTAGTGAAGATCACGGAGAAATTATCGAATCCGTAATGGGATTACGTCATTATATTATCATCAAAAAATACATTTCCATACTAATCTAAATCGTAACATTATATATACTTAGTTTCATTTATTTTTGTTTCGAAAATTAAATCCAATGAGTGAGCTAATACTTCATTGTTATTTCTTGTAAAAGCCATGTTTTTTCTATCTTCTCAACCATCCAGTGTATGACATAATGATAGGTTTTCTAGTTCTTGTATTTATCAACTCTGTCCTTATGCATTAGCAATATACTACTAAGTCACCTTACATTCGGATTTGTCAATAACTATCATATGTTTTTCTAACTCAAAAATATCTGGAATATACAGTATATACATATATACACTCCCGCGCAGAAAGTTTAGGACCGCCTTATTTTAATTATATTAAATAAGATTCATTCTTGATTATATGAAATTTTTTTTTTAAAAAAATTCTTTACATTGTAATTTCTTGGATAAATATAAAAATTATCATATTAACGCTTTATAAATCATATAATCTGAGATTTTTATTTTAATGGCTAACTTTAATTTTTTAACTGGAGCGGTCATGGTAAAATAAATATAAAATTTCAATTGCCTAGCTAATAATAAGGTTATATTTCAAAAATCGAATCAGTAATAATCGAGAAATCAATTATTAAAAATCGGCACTATATATATAAAGTAATGATTTTCATACGTTAATTCCCGATTTTTACCGATCTTTAATAGTTAATCTCTCAGTAACTATTGGTTCGATTTTTAGGAAATTTGCAACATAACCTTGTTACTAGCCAAACTATTGAAATCTTGTATTTATAATTTATATTACTGTAACCGCTCTGGTTAAAAAGTTAAAAATTAGCCATTAAAATAAAAACTTTATATATAAATATCAATATCTGATAAGATAATTTTTATGTTTATTTTAAAAATTACAATATAAAAATATTTTTTAAAAAATATTTTTTCATAATTAAGAATAAATTTTATTTAATTTAATTAAAAATAAGGCGGTCCTAAACTTTTTGCGCGTAAGTGTATCATATGTTTTTCTTCTGGAATATATATATAAACGAGATTAATTCTGATGGAAGTAAATGCATTTTTGTAATGTCACTCTTAAATATTTTCTGTTTGAATGGAAATTCTCGAAAAAATCGTGTTAGTCCATAAAAGAAAATTACACATTATGTCGTTATGTGTATCCACTTAAAAAATAAATACTATTAGCAGTTAGTAAAGTAAGTGCACATCATTTATTCACGAATCTGCTTATTCATTTTGTTGGACAATAAAATAAAATACTAATAAAATGGTTTGTGACGATCGGCTACGAACCGTCATTTCTTCAGTTTTAGGGGTATTAACCTTTCCCGGAATACGATTTATTCACTTTACATTAATATCGTTTGTATTACGGATCGATAATTATAATGACATAATTAGGAAGTTTGCATTGTATTTATTCGTAAAAAAGGTATCAATAAAGTTAAATTATAAAAATTCTGATGTGCCTTGTTCGCAAGTGTTTTATCACGGAGTTGCATTATACATAATAAATACATAATAATCTAGTAGTTTACTTCCCGTGGCTCAACTGGTGTGTTGAGAATTTAAATTAGAAATTTTTTTATAGGAAATTCTTGGTGCAACTTGAATATGTTATATATAGTCATTATATTTCTTTAAATACAGTATAAATAAAGAAATAATTATGTCAATTTCCCGTTGTTCATTGTATTTATAAAATGTATTTGTTTTATATAACTTTCAAAAAATTTTAGATTGAACTAGGAATAAAGAGCTCAGATTATTAACAATTTTTAATTTTTAT
Source organism: Rhizophagus clarus (assembly GCA_015698045.1). Taxonomy (NCBI): domain Eukaryota; kingdom Fungi; phylum Glomeromycota; class Glomeromycetes; order Glomerales; family Glomeraceae; genus Rhizophagus; species Rhizophagus clarus. The sequence continues at coordinate 42,173 of BLAL01000285.1, forward strand.
CCATTTTTTTTTATTGTAATGTAAATAAATATGCTAAGAGCACGTGATTTTAAATAGAGAATAAATTTGCAGCGTTATCGCTATTTGTAGTTTTAATTTATCATTGTAATAAGCATAATGCTTATGCTAAAGTCATTTGCAGAAATTTTGATGTAGCTATTTTAAAAAAAAACTAGAAATTAGAAATTAAAAGTATACGCCCATTCTTTCATAATATAAATAGGTCAGAAGATTGTTGATAAATTCTTTTTTTTTTTTATGTATGGAATTTTATTATGATAAAAAATTTTATCCCTTAAACTGTAGGGGTTAAAATTAATTTTAAAAATTTTAGAATTTTTAAGATATCTTAAGATCCTGTGATCATAAAAAGATGAAATTTAGTTTGTTAGATTCTTCTTATTGAGACGCATCTAATGGTAGCAAAATTGTATCTGAGAATTTGGTAAATAAAAGGTTATATTACTTTATAGATTTTCAGATATTGGAAGATAACTTATCACCTAATGATTATAGAAAGCTGGACTTTATTTTATCAGATTCTTCTCATCAAGACGCATCAAATGGTGGTAGTTTTATGTTTCTAGGACTGGTAGATAAAAAGATATTTTAATTTTAAAGAATTTAGCCTTATTTGTAATAATTTGTAGATCATTTACTTTTAAAAATCATTAATTAAATTGAACTTTTTTTTCGATTTTTACTTAAAAAATACCATAGAATTTATTATAAAAATATTGTTTTATTTAATAAAATATTTAAAAAAGCTTAAAAATGACTTTAATTAAAAAATAAAATTGCAGGCAAATTTGCCTGCAAAACAGTTTAAGGGATAGAAATAAAAAATTTTACTAATATTTTTATTTTTTTATGTTTATGACTTAATAAATGTTCTATGCATCATATTTAAAAATCCGGAATTTTTCCATTTTCAAATATCACGAATGTACTGTACAATATTGTGTACATCATATGAACCGTATGCATAAATTATTACGAGTTTTCTGGAAAAAAATAAAAAATATAGCGTGATCTACTTTTAATAAAAATATAAAAATGTACATCATAGATAGCCGATATGTATTAGTTAATAACGGTTTCCGTTTTCCTAGTGCAGGTGACGTTAAAGCGGGTAGAAACACGTGATCATAGTAAAAATATTTGTCACCGGAATCACGCCCTTTACTTATAAATTATAGTGCTTGTAGCGATTAATATCACAATTATTAACCAATGCTAGCAGATGATTGGTAAGGATTTGGCCACGTAGTGGCCAAATCTGTCCAATCAGAATGCAGCATTGGTTAATAATTGTATATTTATCAACGCAAGCACAATAATGATATTATCGTGTGACATTATGATGATTCGTTAAACTATTAATAAACTCAAATTAAGCTATAATAAACTAGTTTTTATCATCTTTTTTTTCTTTATCCAATTTTATTTCTCTCTATCTTCTAACATTTTTTACACTTTATCCACAAACAATTTCGTTATTGCAAAATCACTGCTTAATGATAATATTCTAAAAAATTTTATTATATTTTTTTAATAATCAATTTAGCAAAATTAAACCTTTTCTAGATAATCGTAAAGTTATTAATTTAACAAACAGTAATATTGAAGCTACAAGAAAGCCATTGAGAGATTTGAATGAAATTCAAGAGAATAAAAGTCAAAATTTGGAAGAATTGGTTTCGAAATTAACAGCTGATAAAGTTTTTATCAATTCTGTTGTTATTTTCAATAATGATCTTAATAGCCATAATTAATAATTACAACACATGTATTGTATATAGCTTAAATAAAGTTTATTGTAATTATTAAACTTACGCATAAAAAATAATTAAATTACAAATCATCATCATCATACAACGGAGCACGATAATTATTTTTTATTTTTTATTTTTTTTTCTTTTTCCTTTATTATGAACGCCAAAGATCATACACATCATAATGTAACTTCTTCAACATAGACGTTTAACATAAACATATATACACATAAGTACTTTTTCATGTTTATTAACTATTCTAGGGACTTAGAATTTTTCTGTTAGTAAAAACGTATATGTCACCTCGTTATATATCACATTTGTAATTTCTTAGTGCCGTAATTCCGGCCAAATCTATCCGCTTTAACGGACCCCTAGTGCGGTAGCAGAATGACATAATCTCTGTACAGGCTCCATTTTCAACCTTCAAAAGAATGACAAAATTCAAAGTAAAACTTTTTGTACAATACTATTTAAGATAAAATAATTTCAGATATGATATTTGAACTCCATAACACTGTAAATTCAGATGTTTAATATCGTGTTTGTTTACAAACATTTGCTATATCAAATCGTACGTCAATTTAATTGACCAAATTTTTTATTTGGTAAAATTGTACAAATGTACGAACAACTCTCATGACGGATACTTTTGGGGCATGATACATACATCTACTTACCATTAAAAATTGGCCAACCAAACAGCCTAACCAGTAAAAATTTTGGCTGTAAGTTGTAAATTGTACCAAATTTGTTATTGTTCGCATAATTAGTTATATAAGTGTATACGGACTTATTATTATTCTATAATAAAGAATCGCTAGAGCAACCCTAGCGTCGTTCGCAAAAAAAATGGTAGCCTTCGCCGAGTTACTTTGCATGTAAGTGGGTGACAATTAGTACTTTTACACATAAATCCCCCAGAATAATAACTGATCCCATACCTTAATCCATTCCTAATCTTAACCTTTAATTTTAACCCTAATTATAAAGGACCGTCATATAAATCCAGATACCTTTTTTTTCCCGGGCGACGTTATGCGAGTTAATCGCAAAGTTTGGAAACACGTGACCATAATCTGACCACATATATACATATAATTTTTTTCATACTTTGTATATTCAGACAGAGAACTCTTTCTCACAAATTTTTTGTCAAAAAATACGTAGACAAAATACATATAGAGAAGATGGAAAACTTTGAAAAATTTTGGTCCACAACCGTCACAGAGTTAATACAATCCTTCGAGGGTAACATAACAACAGACATATGTACTGTATATAGAGTTCCCCCTCACGGAAAACCAAATAAGCCAGATAGACAATACAAAACGCTTGCTTATGTCGTCGGCGAGCAAAACTTGTTTGAACATTCTGACCGCCAGTTGAAAGCCGCTAACAACGGCAATGCAAAGCCCAACCACCATGTTATAGCAGCCAGTCTAGGAAAAAAGAACTTGCGTATAATACTAGACCTACTCTATATCAAGCTTAAAGATATGTTACAGCCGCCCTCCCAAGGAAAAAATTTCGAAGACTTGGAGCCGCAGCAATCATGGGCACAACCGGAACAAAGCGCACCAATAATATCCACAGAATCTCAGGCAATGATCATAGATAGTAAGTTATCGGCGGATGCCGCGAGTTTTACTCCTAAATTGGCAGACGATCTGATAATTACGCGGGATGTATCCGTGATCACCCCCCCTATTGTAACACTTCCAGCCGAAAAATCCAAAAAAGGCAAAGAGAAGCAAGGGTCGATTCAGAAAGTCACGTGCGATAATAACATTGTTCATGAAAGTCAAAATCGTCAACGCAGAACTATCATGGTCTACGATGTACCCACCAAATGGTCTCCAGATAAAATAAGGTCTGCCTTTTCCGACTGAGGCCGCGTTTTAAACATTTCCCTCAAGACCCAACATAAGTACTATACGATCCGTGTAGACATTGTTTTAAACCCCACAAAGGATACTGAGTTCATCTTGATGCCTTGGTGTACCCAACTAGGCGGTATATGGGTCCGGTGGTTCCCTGGCGAATGGAAGCTCGCACAAAGAAAGAGTCGAGAAATTTTTCAAGCCTCCTTCCGCTTCCCTGCCGATACTACAGAAGATGCAATATATAGCAAATTCACCCCTGATAACGAATCCCTCCTTCAGTATACGAGAGCTGCTGCGTGGAAAGTTATCAAGGATAAACAAGGACTCAAAGGAATACTCTATTTTGAAACGCATGAAAGGTTGATGCGAGCTCTCACCTTACAGACGGACAAAATAAAGTTGACGAATTCCAGGACGCCCTTACCGATTAAGTCGAAGAAGACAAAAGACAACAAGAGTGGTTCCACTCAGAAATCACGACAATCGAACCCCCCCAAAAAGGGCCAGGTTTGCCCTGACCATAAGAAGTCCAAAGCCAAAAAGAACAAGTCTCGTAAAAAGACCGCAGCTTCAGACGACTTATGCACGCTTCTCAAAACTCTTATTCAGAAGCTAGGCGATAAATCGCTAACCTAGTAATTCATTTTCTCTTCTTTTATTTCATAGGATTTAGCGTAAGATCGGGCATTTCCACATTTTGCTACGGCCTAAGAAACGGTTATGGCTTGGTCTTTCCCCTTTTTCTGTTTTTTTTTTTCTTTTTTTTATTTCCCCAGTGCGTTATTTTTCGTTTTCTTTTTTTTATTTTTGTTTTTTTTTTTTTTCTAAAAATAGTGATTTAGGTTATCTCTTTTATATTGATAACAACTAAATCGGATCCCGACATAGCTTTAGTTAGTTGTATCATGTATTTTGACATACCCGCTTGTTTTGACAAGTAATTTTGTCTCCACATGTACGAGGTGATCCTCCATTAAAAATAAAATAAAAATAAAAATAAAATAAATACTTTGTATATTCTATTTGAATTTAATCGAAATATTTTTTTTTTAAAAAAAAAATAAAATTTGTAACTTGTTCTTTGTAAAACCATTTCTGGGATGGACCGAGACCGGATGATCAACAAATCGGCAATGCGGTTACGTTTGCATTAATGACACGAAACATTTAAGGGTAAATATTATTTATATTATTTGTTACACGATTACGGTATAAATAAGGCGTAAAAGAAGATAGAAAATTACTTTTTTTTTTTTTTTTTTAAAAAAAAAAAAATGGTTAATGTCAATGAAAACGTTATTTTTTTGATATTAAAAGAATTGGAAAATGATAACCAAACGCTTTTTTCATGTCTTTTGGTTAATAAAATTTGGTGTGGGACGACGGTACCAATTTTATGGAAGAACCCTCTTAAGAAAAGTTATTTAACCAAAGTAACATCTGACATTTTATTAAATGTAATACTTTCACATTCATCAGAGGAATCGAGAAATAATTTAAAGAATCAAGGAATTGATCTTTTTATAATAAAAAAGTATAAACTACCTTTATTTAATTATATTAGTTTTTGGAAGCATTTGAATGATCATTTTTTAGATTTCCTATTGAGAATAAATATTGAAAAGTCCAAAATTACTATTGTAAGAAATGAAATATTGAATTTAATTAATGCAAATACAGAAATCATTTCTATTTCATTTCAATTATTTACTAATTGTTCAATCGTTAGTAATATTTTAGAGAGATTAACTATAAAAAACACATTAATTAAGAAATTAAGATTTGTAATTAACGAAAATGTACCGGGAATCACTAGATTAATCGAAGTTCAAAAAAACCTAAAAGAAGTCAATTTCTTCTGTGGTTATATTTCTGATAATGCGACATATCGTAAAACACTTGAAGAGTCACTGACCCAATGCGCAGATACTCTTCAATATTTGAGAATAGAATGGAAACCTATCACAAATCATCTTTCCAACCTTGTAAATTTAGTAAGTTTAAAAATAAAAGACTCGTACAAAATGAACAGTACAAATTGGAGTTATTTAAGAAATTTATCTTTACCTCACTTAAAATTTTTAAATGCTTGTGATATTCCGGTTTACATTATAACAAGTTTAATTAAAAATGCAAATGGAAACCTTAGTGAAATCAATATTTTAAATGAAAATGGATATGTTGATGAAAAACTTATCCGAGCAATTTATCAAAATTGTCCGAATCTAAGTTATCTTAGATTACAATTAATATGTCATAATGATATTTTAGAATTTGAAAATATCTTAATTAATTGTCGATTTTTAACTGGATTAGAAATTATTGGGACATCCGATCGTTTTAATTGGGATGAATTTTTTATAGTATTGGAAAGATCTTCACCGATTAATTTGTTTAAATTTGGATTTTATTATAATAATGTAACAAGTATTCATCAACCAATTATTTCATTTATTAGTAAGTGGATGAATAGACAGCCTATGATATTACAAACGGTTTCGATAAGATACAAGCCGCAATTGCAAGAAATATTAGAAACTCAAATACAAAGTCATAAAGAAGGTGCAATTAAAAAATATAGTCATTATTGTGGAGCGATGTATCTTTTGTGGAGTTGGAGTTTATTTCTAGACACCAACTAAACATTATTATACTTAATTAAATAAAATAAAATCATTTAAAATTTATTATCTTTTCTTATTTAATTTCATTCCAAAATTATATAAATAAATGAAATTTGATGTAACTGCCATAATTATTTGATGCACACGTGATAACGTTCGGAATTTGGGTATAACCCTAAAATCAGTGTTGGCATTTGGCCGCGGCCAAGACTTTTTTGGCCGTTTTGGCCACAGCCAAACGGCCAAACGGTCAATGGCCAACCCCGGCCAAATGAAAAATGGCCAAATAACTTACTATATGAGTATTAGTACCTTGTTGGCATTTGGCCGCGGCCAAAACTTTTTTGGCCGTTTTGGCCATGGCCAAATGGCCAAACGGCCAACGGCCAACCCCGGCCAAACGGCCAACGTGCCAACACTGCCCTAAATCATCATGAATATATGAAATATTACTTTGTGTTATTTGCGCTGCAAAATATTTAAATAATATCGGTCACATAGTTTAAATGATTGGTCATTTGAGATCCAATTAATCATTTGAATCATTCAATGATTTTGCTGAACACTGGAATGATGTAATATAATAATCAAGGTATAAATTTGCTTTTTTCTTATAGATAATTTTATTCCTAACTTTACTCTAGTTTATTATAATACATAATGCATGTAAATTCTGTGACTCGACCTTTAATTAACACTACAAAAAGAATACAAGCAAGCAAGAATATATCACCCTATGAGAGAGATAAAGTACAAGAAATATGTGAAGAAATAAATCTCTTAAAGCGAGAAACTATAGAGTTTAATAATAACAATCAGGATAAAATAAATGTTTATAATAAGATTCAGAAAGAAGAGTTGAATGCAATTCAATTATATCATTTTGAAAGAATTCAAAAAAACAAACAAGTTGCTAATAGAGAAACAATTTTAACTAAAAAGGAATTAAGTAAATTATCAGATCAAGAGCAATCATTTTATAAAAGACATGATCAACTTGTTACCAATTTAAAAAGTAAATCATCAGAATCTCTTTATACATATAATAAGTTACATACACCTAAAACACCTTTTGTAATTGTTCGAGTGATTGAAAATATTGAGGAAGTGATGACCAAGAATGGCATTATTGAATTTCTTAAAGGAAGTCAAACCATAGTTAGAGAAGATGATCCAGCAATAGCAAATTTAATAAGGTTAGGACATCTTAAAAAAGTTGATCAATGAAATATTGTGAATATGGAATTAAGCAATACTTTGTAAAGATTTGAATTTCTAGTTGGAGAGTTGCGGTAAATTGTAACATAAGTAATGACTTTAATGTTTTGAAACTTTAAAAAATTTCCTATCATTAAAAATTTCAATGGATATTATGTATTAAAAAGTTGTAATATCTGCAATAAATTTACAATTGGCATTGCAAAAATTAAAAAAAATTAAAATTTCTTATCTCTTAAGTGGAAATACTGCGCATAACCAAATTATCTGAATAATCTTCCAATACTGTACTCCGGTAAACGTTTTTTTAGACATGTACAAATCCATGGCTCAGTGTTATTTGTAATTTGATCGTTCTTTATAAGGTTCAGTTATTTGAAAATTTCCTATGTTTTCGTTGTGATCAAGGTTCGCCAATCAAAATATTTATTTAATTCATTATGTCAGAAATAAGTTGATTTTAACAATTAATTCCAGAACATTCTTTTAAAATTGAACGTTTCAAAAAGACTTTAAGCTACTTTTTGATATTGAATAAATAAAATAAGACGATATCCTTATAGAATCACAAGCTAAACTTTATAAACTTATATCAAACTAAAAGATGTAATAATAATTTGTATTATATTAGTAACATTGATTAATTGTCATGTTTTTAATTTTAGTATTAAATGATTTTGAATTTTTTTCAAAAAAAAAAAAAAAAAAAACAGAGTTCAAAGATATTTTCACTTTAAAGTTGAAAATTAATTATGACAAAATATTTTGTCGATTTATGTCCTTCTTTATAAAAAACCAATTTATAAATTAAAAAAAATAATAATTTAAATTAATTCATATAAAAACCGAAAATGTGAAACACATTTTGAAATTCTTTGTTACTTAACATTACTATAATAACGATGAAGTACTACGGCCCTGCCACAAAGGGACTTCCTAAGAAGTGCACTATGCTCCTCCCTATTTTACGCATAGCACCATGCCGTTCCACACCGACCGGTCCTATCGCAGGACTGCAGAAATCTGGTACCCACGAGCTCACTAAAAGCAAGCGTCTATGCTCCAACCCTCGCATAGTACTATACCGCTCCAATAATTTAAAATTCCCAACCAGCCCTACTGTGAGACTGCAGCAAATCTGGTACTCACAGGCTTACAAAGTAAGCATGCTATGCTCCCGCCCATGCATAGCATCATGCTGCTCCAATAAGTGTACCCAGCAAAAGACATGCATACCTATAATATTTATTTAGCGATAAGAATATAATAAAATGAATATGAAAGGCCTTACTATTCTGTCATATCTTTCGTAAGATCTAATAAATTAGCAACTGTCCAGAGCTGTTATGAGAGAAGAGCAGGAGGGAAAAGACATGATAAAATGAAGGGAAGAGGAAGAAGAGACGCCAAACCACGAACAAGTAAATCACTTTTTGCCTTGCACTCGCAAAGTGTTTGTGTGCCAAAGACTGACTAAACAACTCTTATCTTACAAGAAAACAACTTATAAAATGTCCGTGAACAACTTGCGAGTATTTTGAAAGCCGCTGAAGGAGCAGAGAACACTTTGTATAAATAACTAAATAACGCGTGATTTATATTTGAGTCAAAATTTTAACCTGCAAATATGACTCATAACTAAACATATTGATCATATTATGTTTGAATTACACGAAACACGAAATTGTCACATGTTTAAAGTGTGCGCAGTAATGTTATTGTATCACACTCTAAATAGTGACCATATTTGTATAAAAAAATGCGTGTCATGTTATTCATGTTACATCTCATAATTGTTAACACGAAAATACTTTTATATAAAAAAAAGAAAAAGTGTTAATCTAATTGGTTATTATTGACCTTTCTCATTTTATTTTGTAATAAAACAAAAAATAGTATCCTCATTTAATCATATATTTCTAAATACATATATTAATATTAGATGACTGACATTTGCTAATATTAAAAAATACAATATAAAATCACTATCTCCCTATACTTTCCCCAATCCCCAATTATAAAATATTTGTTGCTTCCTATCTATTGCTTCCAATAATTTCAATAATGTCAGATGTTTCTGCTTATTTTTTAATTACTCCGCCTCGAGATTATAAATTCATTGATTATTACAATTATCGCAAACAACAACTTGATTTCACATTTTCATTTGATAAAGAATCATGCATACTTTCCATGGAACTAAAGAAATTAATAAAAGAAAATTACTCACAAGAAATTGCATTAGGTGCGAGCCGATTATATAATCGTCTTAAGGTAGGTTTAATTAATTGTAGTTGTCCGATATCTTCAGATTTTCTGTACAATGAATGATTCACATCTTTTACTGTAAGGATCATCGCACGACACATCCTGACGTCAAATTATTTTGGGATGAAATAGAATTATCAGTCAACAGTATGAACCTATTGGTTTGTAGCATTCTTCTTTTTGAGCTTTCACTTCAATTTCAATTTAAGACCATAATGACTTTATAACATATTTTAGGTACAAAATGCTCAGGTAAATGCAGGAAATATTCTTAACCTTAATGAAGCAGTAATAAATAATATTTTGGTAAGTACTTTTAAATAAAGCATTTCTCTGATATGTAAATATGATTACTGTAACATTCACTCTTTAAAAAATTTTAGAATAATAACCAATGGCGTGCTATAGGTCAAGGAATCTCAACTAATCATACTCCTATTGTCCATTCTCATCCTGATAAGGTTACTTCTGTATCAGTAGACTCCAAATTACCTGCTGATGAGAAACCAAATTTGGATTATTCAGGTTATTCTTTCTCATCAGATGATGAAACTCGTGATGCCGAACTCATAAAATTTGTTCATGATGGATTGAAAACTTTGGGAATGAGATCTATCATAACAAGGGATTCATACATAAACCCTGTAACAAATAAAGCAGAATATCTTGATAATGGGGGAGTTGATATAATTGCCTGGTACAAAGAAATGGAAGTATTAATTCAATGTAAAGGTTCCAATAATCCTGTTACAACTGAGACAGTTCAAGAACTGGAACATCTCTTATTAAAACATGTTAATAAAGTAGGTTGTATAGTATCAGAATTAAATTTCAATCAAGATGTAATCAATATGGTAAAAGCATCAAAACGGAAAATTATTCTGACCACAAAATCAAAAGCTTACTTTGATATAGAAATTCATTATAATACTATAATTAATGCAATTAAGTCATCTAAACAAGCAACTAAACAGGCTCCTATTCTTCATAATGATATTTTTATAGAAGATATGAGAATTGAAGTGGTAAAGGGGAATAATGATGATGAAGTTAATGTGTTGAATTATGGACAGATTGGAGTGAAAGGAAAAGGGAACACAAAACTCAATATTAGTTGCAAAAAATTGCATCAAAAAAACGAAAAATCCTAGATCAATTTCCTGCAATAGTTCAATTTAATGTTCTTTGAAAAAAAAAAAATGAAAGAATGATACTTTAATATATTATTGAAATACTACTACCACTACTTATTCATCCATTTTCTTTATTTTCCTTTATTATTGAAGCTTTAAATAAAAAATCATATTCTACTACTATAACATATGAGAAGGAGGTGAATGACATAAAAAAAACAAATTAATTACATCAATTTGCTATAAATCCATTTATTATTGATAAATCATTATGTATTTCTTTCTTGAATGGCGAACATCTGCTTTTGTGACGCAGCAGCAGCATGAATTGGAAATAGTCAAGTTGATTCATCTTGTTGTCATTCTTCCGATAGGTTTGGCAATTCTGTGCGTGAGAAGGAATCAATGATTTTTAAATAAAAGTTTCATTCAATCTCAATAAAATCAAAGAACCGATGATGATCATATGACAAATGAATTACTAATGAATTTCGGTCAAAAAGATCATCGTTGCGTAACCTTCTATATAAATCCTTATTATTTTGACATATTCAGTATTGTCATTTCACTTTCATTTATTTACTTTTATATCACGAACTTGATATTTATTTAAGTACTTAATTTGTTTCTAAAAATAAACCAGCAATCATGCATTTACTAATTGAATATGCAATCCTCTGACCCGAGCGAATGATTCCTACCATCCAGGTACACTGCGGATTTTACTGTACTCATTTTTTTTTTACATCTTAAAAATAAATTAAATTACTATTATTGTGATTTAGATGTACTGTAATTTAATTTCGGTACAATGTAATAATTATCATTGAATTGATTAAAAGAGTTTTTAAAGGACCCAAAAAATATTTTTTTTTTTTTTTTTTCAGGGCAGGAACTATGGTCAATGACCAAAAAGGAATAGGAAATATCTAAAAAAGGAAAAGAAGATTTTCAAGTTGTACGCAAACTCGGATCTGACCTTTTTTATATATATTTCGGGGGGAGGTCCAGTTTTTTAAACAATACAATAATTTAATTCTCAGCGAATCAAATATTTTCATAATGTAAATCTCGTCGGAGCATTTTTTTTTTTCCGTAAAAGTCAAAATTCATACTCCGTGGCCATACTACGCACATACATTCATTTATCTGGAGGCGCATAACCTGTAATTACCCCAAATACCCCCAAGCGTTTCATGCAAAATAGTTTTTTGGGGTTTAACCAAAAATAGTAAGAGAATCATGGTATACTATTCATAGTAACACAGACGAATATTTGAATGACAAATTAAAGTTTTTGTTTGTAAACAACAATTATTTGTTTCTCTCAAACTAAATTATAATATCCATATGTCCACTGATACGCTTTCGTTGGAGTCACGTATAGAAAAAGAGAACATAAAATTTTATGATTATAATGAATTTATCGATATAAAAGAAATAAGCGTTAATAAAACATATAGTGCAAATTGGAAACTAGATGAGAAACCTATAGTATTAAAGTCATTTAATTTAGATAATGATGTTATTGAAGAAATTATCAATGAGGTAAATAAGGTTTTTCTTTTTTTAAATTAGCGTGTAGCCGTGTAAGTTTTTTAGGTTGTAATTGTTGTAAATGACGTTCCGCCTTAAGTGAATTTGTATTCTACGCATAATATAATGATATATAAGTTTTGTGATTGGTGAATAAACTTTATTAATATTTCACGTGATCCTGCAAAAAATTTTGAATTTAGTTACATCGAAATGGCGATTTTAATAATGTGATCATGGAAACATATGGAATAACAAAGACTAATTCAGGTATAGTTATTATTATTATTTTTTTTTTTTTAACGAGCCATTGCATGTTTTTAATCACGAAGTAGAAATCACGGCAAAAACCGAATATAATCGGTGAATTGTGTAAATATTCTGAATGTCATTTACTTTCAATTTTAGATAATTATTTTTTGGTGGTAGAATATGCAGATAGAGGCTCACTTCGTAGTTACCTGGATACGAATTTGCTTTCGTTGGATTGGAGAGACAAATATAGATTAGCTCTTCAATTATCTAAAGCGATAGAATATTTGCACGAAAGAGAAATAGTGCATAAAGATTTACATTCAGGCAGTATACTTATACGAAACAACTCCATTATGTTAGCAGATTCTGGATTAAGCAAGCGCATTAGAGATGCCAGTCAAAATTCATCAAATTCATTCGATACTATTCCTTATATTGATCCACGAGGGATTGATGAAGAAAAGTATGAGTTGAACAAGAAAAGCGATGTTTATAGCGTCGGAGTATTACTTTGGGAATTGACAAGCAGAAAAAAACCTTTTGCCGATTATGTATATGATTCATCATTGATTAAGAGAATCACACAAGGATTAAGAGAAGAAATAGTAGAAGGTACACCTGAAGAATATTCTAATCTTTATTCAAGTAAGTGAGGTTTTTGTGATAAATTTTAAATTGTACTCAAGAAGCACTGCCAAATGAACCAAAAGACAATATCGTCAAAAATATATATTTATATATTTTTTTATTATTTATTTAGAATGTTGGGATTTTGATCCAGATAAAAGGCCTACAATTCGAGAGGTGGTTGCAACTTTATCGTCACAACAAACAATTCAACAATTTAAGTTGAATCATGGATTATTCTTGAATGGGTATGACATAGTACCTAGTAACCAAGCCATATTTATTAAAGATGGCAAGTTGAATAGTAGTTCATATGAGGGTCAACCTTTAGTGTATACGTCCATTAACGATCGTAACTCTCGGGTGAATTTATTGAGTTTTAATTCAGACGATGACGACGTTGAACTTAACGAGTCTTTACGACCATCAGATATATGTGTTAATTTTCCCGTCACCGAAATTACTTATAATGTTGATTTATCAGAATCTTTTTCAAACTTTACGGATGAAGAAATTTTTTATGATACGTACGGTCATCTATTTCCAAAGAAAATTTTAATTGGTGGTAAATTATTTATCGGTGATCTTAATTCAGCCACTTCAACACAAATTGATATGTTTAAATTTTTCTTAACTTGTGTATATGATTCGATTAAAAATAAAAGAGAAAATCCATTCAAATATTTATCAACCTTAAATTTTATACCAAAAATAATGACTTCAAATAGAGAAAATTTAGATTCTTATGAAAAGTTAATCAATTGGATGAATAATTTATTTCAAGACGTTTCAACCGATATAATTTCTTATGAAGATCTCATTCCCATTTCTCAATTAAAATTAAATACAATTTCATTGATAGATGAGAAACTACCTGGAATTTTTAATTTTAAAGAAAAATTAACTTTAGATGATTGGGTTGGAAATTCAAAATTCATAAGTTGGGTTAAGAAATTTAAACTTCTTCATGGTTTAATAATTGATCAAGAATTAGGAAATAGCGAGGAAATTGCTATTGATTTAATTAATTTTCCTAATATCTTAGATTCAAACGATAAATTTTGTTTAGAAATTGTGAAATTAACAAACACTTTGGAAGAAATTTTGATTAATAACAATATCCTTTTCGTTACAGATGATGATAAAGATATTAATTCATTTCCATTTATTAAATTAGATACTAAGCATGATGATTTAAGCTGTGAGGATCTGGATCACGCACACTTTTTAGTAAAGAGTGAACGATACAAAATTTCATTGGATAGAAATGATATTAAGCCTTCGGAAAAATTTAAAAATGCGATAGAGAATGCACTTGATAATATGATGCCATTAATATGTTTACAAGAAGTTTTTAACAAATATGGATATTTTTTTCCATTAAATATAATCTTGGGGAAATCTCTCAAAAATGTTATGTTCAACACAACTTATACTTCAAAAAGGATTGATTTAGAATCACCAATATTTGAATCTTTAAAATCACATTTAGAAGATTTTAACATTTCACATCTTTTAACGCAAAATGGAAATGTTATTGAGGAAAATGAACTATCCGATTGGATTCAAAATACAAATGATTTAGAAATTATTGAATTCAATAATATAATTTCTTTATATGATATTCTTGAAATAGAACAGAAGAGGAGAATTGATATTGTTGTAAATAAACAAAATGATTATAAAATTATAATGACTGGAAGTGTTGAATTGAAAGATTTAAAAGTTAAAAATACTAAAAAAATCAAGATAAATATTGAACCATCATTAAAGAATGAAAATTATGAAGTTTTTGGATCAATTATTTCAAAGGATAATATAAAGTTGGATGATGTTATTGTAACATTTGGACCCTATGAAATTGATAAATTTACTGCGACGATAAAAACTTTAGGAAATACAACTTTTAATATGAAAGGATGTTATATTATGTGGATTATTATTGGGAATCCTTCAAAATTATCAGTTTTTAGTCCGAAGAATAGAGATGTAAAGGTTGAATATTTTAAGGAATCTCTTAAATTACAACGTAATATTTCTTCCTATTCGATTAAAACTTCTCATCAATTATCTCAAGGTTATGATATCTCTATTAATTGTTCTAAACCTATAAATATTAAGTTAACTGGATGGTCAAATAATCGCGTTTATTTTAATATTTCAAATTTAAGCATAAATTTTAATTATGCTGATAATATTGAAGTAGCAATCTGTATTTTAGATTATGAGAATTCAAAAATTGATGTTAGTGAAGGAATATATTCAGGATACGTTTTAACTGCTGAAAGTAATTTTTCGGAAGGTATGATGATTCTTGTCTTACAAATATAAATAATTTAATGTATACTTATATAAATGTATATTTTTTATTACAGAGTCAATGATAAAAAAGAAAGCATACTCCGCGCAAGAATATTTAAACTGCAATTATCCAACAAAGAAATTAAGGGAAGAAGAAACCAAATTATATATTAATAATAGAAATTTAATTGGACATTTAGACTTATCTGATTTTGTTAATTTAAAGAAATTGAATTGCTCTGAAAATCAAATAACTAGTTTAGATATCAGCAAGAATGAGTTATTAACTGAGCTTGATTGTTATCAAAACAAGTTAACCAATTTAGATTTAAGCAATTGTTCAAATATTATCTATGTTAATGTTCATCATAATTACATCAGTGATATAAAATTACCAATTATAAATAACGTAGAATATTTAAATTTGTTAGATAATTTATTTTATCAAAACTTGAGCTGCTTTTGTCATTTTGTTTATTTAAAAGAATTACATATAGAAAATAACAAGTTTATCGGTAGTTTAGAACATTTAAGAAATTTAGTTAAATTAAAAAGTTTAAGTATTAGTAATACAGATATAGATTCTGGTTTAGAATATTTACCCGATAGTGTGGAAAATTTTCGATGCTTGGCAAATGAAAGACCCGAAGCGAAAGTGAAAAAAATATATGAACAACTGATGATTTATGCTATCAACAAGAGTGATGCCTATAAAGGTAGATATAATTTGAGAGCATGGAAAGTAAATTGGAAGTTAGTTAAAGAAAAGGAAGCTCTTCAAAATCAAATAAAACAAGATGAAAAGATAGATGATAAATTTATAGAACTTGCAAAAGAAGAAGGTAAATTACAAGCAAAAGAAGAAGAGTTGTTAAAAAAGAATGAATATTTGGAGCAAGAAATAAAACATTTGAGAGAAATGGTTGAGGATTTAAAGGCCAAATTAGAACAAAAAGAGAAAGGTTATCAAGAAATTTTACAACAATTAAAAGTTAAAGAGGAAGAATTAAAATCTTCTGCTGCTGAACATTATATAAAAAAAGAAGAATTGCAAATAGAAGTAAATATTTTAAATCAGGAATTATTAACTAAAGAAGAAGATGTAAAACAATCGGAAAAACAATTGGAAGAAACGAATAGGGAATTGGAAACTAAAGAAGAAGAATCAACCAACTTAAAGCATGAATTAGACCAAATTAAATTATCATATTCTAATATTGATGATAAAAGAGCGAAATTAAGAGATATCAAACAAAAACTCAATTATGAAAAATGGTATACTAAAGCTGATACAACGCAACTAAGAAAGCAAATAGAAAAATTAAAAACAGAGATAAATTCATTACAAAGTCAAGTGAAGAGGGCTGATAAAATAGAGAAAGAACTTGAAGAGATCAAAAAAAATAAAGATGACCTTCAAAATGAAAAAATCCTTCAGCAAGGCCATATAGAAAAACTTCAGAAAGATAAGGAAACTTTACAACATAAACTTGAAGTTCGTAATTCCGAATTAAAGGATAAAGAAGAACTTATTAGTGAACTTCAACAAGAAAACAAGCGACGTATTGATGGACTTCAAACAAAATTGAGTGAAGAAACCAGAAAATATCAAAATTCTCAGGAGGAACTTAATGCTCTTAATGACCAATTAAAGGTTAAAGAAGAACTTATACAACAAAACATGCGACATATTGATGAACTTCAAAGGAGATTGGATGAAGAAACCAGAAAATATCAAAACTCACAGGAGAAACTTAGTGCGATAAAGAAGATCTTCAAAGAAACTGAATGAGAAGATAAAGAATTAGAGATTATAACTTATTAATCATTCAATTTACCAAAATTGTATAGGGTTTTCTTTTTAGCGTTGTATTTTTGTATTTTATATAATAAATTTGCTTTTTCTAAAATAAAATTATAATTATAACTTTTGTCGTCTTTTTACCTTGATTACTTAATTTATTTTTGCTTAAAAATAGCGTGAAATAACAGTGATGGTGTAGTATATTGTATATACTGAAAAATCACCCTGATTCATTAATAACTCAAAATAATACGTATAGTTCTAACTTTGAAATAATTATTTAGAGCTGCTGATGTTAATTTGGGGCTAAATGGTTCTTATTATGTATGTTGCTTAAATCCTTCGCTTTCTTCGTTGCTTTTTTTACAATACACATTTCTATGTTTGCATCGCACTGGTTCGTTAAAAGAATTTTTTACAAAAAAGAGATCAATTTATAAAATTGTTTGACAAAATTACGTAATATATTAACAGTTAATAATACTAATTAATTATGCAATATAATTCACAGTACTGTACATTGATATTCGACCTTCATGCCGAATACCGAACTATAAAATCTTGATGTAACAAAATTTAGGTCTGGAATGGACTAAATAGTGTAACAGATTTTATTAATGGGTAGTACTGATCCGTCACACCATACTTTGATATGTATAATTCGATCCTATTTATCACGATAAATATAATAGGTTCTTAATTCATTTTGGGATAAAATGTATTTAGCGTTAAATATAAAGTTTATAATTTAATTAAACAAACAAATACTAATCAGTCTTTACTAGGTATAACTATTTGAATTTAAGGGCTACAATTTTATAATTTTATAACAATTGACAAACATCATTTTTATCAATATTAAGATTATTATTAGTTGTAAGAATGAAAATTATGAAATACCATTCAAATTATACTTTCTGAACTACAATACAAATTATATTCCATAATTCCTTAATTACTACATCAATTAAAATGGATTCACATTAAAAAAAAATCTTTTAATTAAGTCTACGTGATAATTTACATAAATTTATTGTATAACGGCTAAAATAATAATATTTGAGCGTTAAATATTACCTATAAAATATAAGTTCTATTTTAGATAATTATACTTTTACTCATCTGTAATATAAAAAAATAAAAAAAATAAAACCATTAATAAAATTAAATTAAAAGATAAATGAAAAATAATAATACGTACGCTTACATTATCACTCATCTTCAATTGAGAGACATCAATTTGTAAAGATTCTATTAAGCAAAATGAAATGTATTATCGTTATTATTTAATTCGAAAGTTTTTAATGTAAAAAGATTTAATTACCTGAAAATTCCGTGCTTGTTATATTATCGTAATGTTTGTAAAAATCATCAGAATTCTTTGGTTCAGGTAGATCATTAAATTTAAATAATCTACTTGTATAAATAGCCTCTGAATGTGTTTCATATGATAAATTGGTCGATAATATAGTACTATTAGTTGATAAATTATTATTAATTTCTTCTGCCTCGTTGATTTGCTTTTTTAATTCAAATTGATTGTCGAACCAATTCCACCATTGGTATAAAGTGAATTCGACCTCCCCCATTTTTGGTCGATTTAATAAATTTGCGTCTAAACATCTTTTTATCAACTGTACAATTAATTGCGGTACTTTGATATTAAACCTCGGTCTTAATCCTAAACAAATTTTCATCGCCAAATTTTTATCATGTTTTACATAATGATAAGGACGTAATCCAGAAATTACTTCATACATAATAATACCAAAGCTATAAACATCAGCTGCTTTAGTATATTTTTGTCCCCTTAAAATTTCAGGTGCTATATAAGGTAAAACACCATATATAGCGTTATTTGTGTCGTCTAATTTGCTATAGTCTGCGGGTTTACATAACCCCATGTCAGTTATACTAGTACTATTAAAAAACCTTAATATATTGCCAATATGTAAATCTCGATGAATTAATTCTTTTCCATGAATTTTCTTAAGTCCATATGCAATGCGCCATAGGTCATGAAACTTAGTATACCAGCTTAATTCTTTATAATATGTATCCAAATAATTTCGTAAACTTCCATAGTCTGCATAATCTAAAACCATAATATAATTTTTTGTTTCTGGATTTTGAGTTATTCCGTAAAGTCTAGTAATAGAAAAATTATCTTCAATTTTATGATGTAATGTAATCTATACGAATAAGAAAGAATGAATAAAAAAAAAATATGTGTATTAGTAAATATTCTAAATTCAAATTTCATTATCACCATTTTCAAAATGATGTACGCAGTTATATCCGACCGAATAAAAAAAAGAAAATCGAAAACCGGACAGGACAAAAACCGGACGAAACTCGGATGAAATTCGAACAAAAGCCGGACGAAATATCGGTATTCGATTCAATCACGAATAAATAGTCCACATCATTTTGAAAACGGCGATAAAAAATTAATAAAAATTTATACCTCGTTGAGAAATTCCAATGTAACATTTTTTGAATTATTTAAACTTTTTAATGCTACTTCTTTGTTTTGACATATTCTTTTCCAACTTTTAGTTTTATCATTCCAATTAGTTATAAATCCATCAGTCCAATTTGCTTTATACACTTTACCATATCCTCCTTTTGCGATAAATTCAATATTATAAAATTTATCATAAGGTAACCATTCCAATACTTCTTCAGAATTATTTGCCAATAATTGAGTATTTTGAATAAATTTGTCAATGTCATTACTGCCACTAGTCCAATTTTCAAAGTCTTGTTGAAAATGTGCTGCATTACATCCTTTACACCACCTATATTCAGTATTTTTTCGATAACATACTATGCATGGACTCATTTTTTTAGATAAATTATTTGAAAAAAAAAAAAAAATTTAAGGTCGAACAAAAATTGCATATCACTTTATATAAAAAAATTCAATGTGATCGACATTCAGTTTGTTTGTTACAAAATGTACCTAAGCCACGATGTCGTATTGTTAATCAACAATCAAGCAATGTAATACATTACACAAACAAATATTAGAAGTACTTTGGCGAAAACAAACTTAGCCAATATACAATACAGAAAGGAAATTCAAAAAAAAAAAAAAAGAATTCTGCGACAGAATATGACAATATATTGCATGGATCATCATATAAGACAAAGCAAAGAACTTCAGTTATTAAGGAACTAATATCAACATGATGTTCTCAAAGAGAGCATTTCTGGAAATCTGAACAAAATTCGTATTTTCTAATAAGACTGATTTTTGAAAAAAAAGCTTAATTATGCTGTTGACGTTACAAGAATATGTTATACCGAATTTAATCAGTTCAAAGATTACAAAGGAGATGAAATATTTTTTTAAAAAAAATTCATAATTTAGTATTGGTAACGATGCATCTAATTTCTAACATAACATTTAATCTTCTAATTGTCTAATAATTACGAACTTTATTTTCGTTGTCATGCATATATGTATATACTGTATATAGATAATTAAATTTTTTCGAATATAATTGGATACACGTGAATTATCACCGTTTTCAAAATTGTGTGGGCTATTTATTCGTGATTGGATATTCGAATGCCGATATTCGTCCGGTTTTCGGTTTTCCTTTTTTTTTTATTCGAATATAACTGCATTCATTATTTGAATACGGCGATAAATTGACAAATTTATATTGTAAATTTTAACAAATGAAAGTACACTATAATTATTATGTTAACGGTTTCTCATTTCTGGGCTCTGGTTTCCGAGATAAACCTAGGCTAAGTGTGGAGGAAGTGGAGCTTTACCAACCTTTATAAAAAATATTGTAATAAAACTTACATTTGTATTAGGATTTTTGTACATAATATATTGTTTTTTTAAAGGTTCCGATTAAGTACCGTTTTACTTTCTTCATATAAATTACTATTGAATTATTTATTCTTATTGACGTATACTCGTATAATGTCACGATGAAATCATGGTTCTCGGATATAATTATTTCTTCTACAAAAAAAAAATGCCTCATGAAAATATTTACGGAAAATATTTGCGGTAAATCTTTTTTTTTTTTTAAATAAAAAAAAATAAATAATAAAATTTCCGCATAGAAAAAAATAAATCTGAAATGGGATTATTAATATTTATAATCAAAAATGCCTTTGAATTTACACATTTTTTACTTATTGTTGATTGTCCATTATCCATTATCTGTTATATATCGATCGACATAAAATTTTTTCCACCCCACGTGATCTTAAATAATTTGCTACCCGTGCAGGGATGCAAACGGTCGGTCACGGTCGGTAACCGGTTACCTTTGACCGACCGACCGTTTTGGCTGACCGTTTTCCTGACCGTTTAACCGACCGTTTGACCGACCACTTTTTTCCTTTTATCGAATTTAGTCAAGACAAAACGTTAAAAAGTGTTTTTGTTAGCGAATTTAATCAAAAAAAAAACTGTATTTACTTTTTTATTCATTAAATTCATTAAAAGAAATGTCAAATGAATAAGGTTGATTAAATGGTCGATTTGCAGTCGGTTAAACGGTCGGTCTTCGAAGCCTTTAACCGACTGATATCGGTCACGGTCATAACCGGTCATGACCGGTTAATAACCGTGACCGCTGCCATCCCTATACCCGTGTCACATCCCTCCACTTTCTCATTTTTCATAAGTATTCTGAGACATTTTTTTTCGGTGTTTAAATAGGCCTATTGTTCGTCACGCTGTTAATTTCTTAATTCTGGCCAAATCTAATAATTCCGGCCAAAGTCACGTGGGGTGAAAATTTTATGGCGATACTGTGGTAGATTATCTGTTATAGTATGATAACGTATAATTGATTAGTAAATTGATTTATTTTCTTTGGTTAGCATATTTACAAGAACAAATTTAAAAGAATTTTGATGCACTTTAAAATCATTTCTATTAAGGAAAGGAACATGGGGTCTTACTATTATCAGAGAATTTAAACAAGATGCAATAAAAAATTGAAAGCATTGGTTTCAAATTTTTTTTCTTCTGAAGTTTTTCTCAACTTTATTCCTAATTCCTCTTCTTTTTATAACTAGTTTTTTCTTATCTTTTACCTTTACAGCTATGAAAGGACCACCCAATTCATTTTTGCTCTGAAATTTCATACGCAGTCATACGCAATCATATGATCATATCAACAGTAATTCTGGCCAAGTTTATAATATCAGCCGAAGTTAAAAAATATGTCCTAATATGGATGTTTGTGTATCATGTATATCTATACCCAGAAAAGACTAATTCTAGCATAACCGGTATCATAAATTTGGCCGGAATTACAGAGTTGAACTACTTATATCTTTGGCTGAATTTTATAATTCTGCCAGAATTACTATAATAGTCAATCATGACACGTGATACGGATAGCCACTGGGTAGTGTTTGGATCCGGATAGAAACCGTCATCCGGATAAAATAAAAAAATTATCCGGTTTTTATCCGGGTTATCCGTCTCGGATAAAAATCCGGATATATCCGGATAAAAACCGAAATCCGGATAAATTTTTATAAAAATTTTTTTTGTAGATCGGTTTTAAAATAAATTTCGTGGTACTTATTTGTGGCTATTAATTAAATTAGTTGCAATTATTAATTAAAATCATAAAAACAATAGCATTTATTAGTTAAAATCGTGGCATTTATTTAATTAAAATCATGGCATTATTTGATTAAATTGATGGCTTTAAATTTGTGGCTTTATTTAAATTAAATTCCACCATTTATATGATTAAATTCATAGCATTTATTTGTTTAAATTCGTGGCATTTATTTGATTAATTGGTGGCTTTAAATTTGTGCATGGCTTTATTTAAATCAAATTCATAGCATTTATATGATAAATTCGTGGCATTTATATGATTAAATTCGTGACATTTATATGATTAAATTTGTGGCATTTATTTGATTGAAATTTATGCACATTTGTGCCAATTAAAATTTGCAAAATTTTATTAATTAAATTTTGATTTATGAATTATTTATTTTTTATCAAAATTAATCTAGCTCTAAGCCTTAATTGAAATAAATAAATAGTGCATTTATTTTTATTAGTGTTTTATGTTTACCCTATAAAAAATAAGTGTCCAGATAATGTCCGGAAAATGTCCAGAAAAATTATCTAAAATATTGTCCAGAAATTGTCCGGAAATGTATTTTTGTAAAATTTGCCACAAAAGATGATCAATGGATAGATGATCATCATTATTCCTTAACCCAAAATTTTTATATCATAGATATATAGTATTTTTGTCTGCTCTGCAATTTTAATTAGTACGACAGAAAAGGTTTTGAATGTCAGTTTTGTGCTTTTTGCATTTTTTTACAAAATTAATTTATCCTTTTTTGGAAATAGTATCCAGAATTTGTCCTGAACTTTTTCATGTCCGGAATTTGTCTATCTGGTTTTTTACTATGTCCAGAATTTGTCCAGGTTTTACTGTCCAGAATTTGTCCAAAATTTTATACCGAACAAATACTGGATGAATTCTGGACAAAGTTAGGACATGTCAAAATTTTAAGTATCAGAAGTGTGTCAGACATGTACCAAAAAAGTGGACATTTTCCAGACACATCAGATTTATTCCGGACATTTTCCAGACATTTTTGATAACATTTTCCGGACATTTATTTTTTATAGGGTTATTATGTAAAATGTTTTTTAAATAAAGTGAATTTTACTTTTATTAAATGAGATGATAAATCTTTTAGTAAATTATATTTTTTTACTCTTTTATTGAATAATTCTATTCTAAACAGTATAAAATTTATTGTATTATATAAAATAAATTCTAAATCATGATAAAATAATTTTATTAAACAAATAACTCTTTTTTTTATTAATAAATCAATGATACAAATAGAATATTTTACACATGAAATGAAAATTAAAAGAATAAAATAAAAATCAAAAAAAAAAAAAATTTTTTTTATCCGGATTCCGGGTCAACCCGGATAATTTTTAACCGGATTCTTATCCGGGTAAAAACCGCAATTATCCGGATATCCGAAAAAAAAAAATTATCCGGATTCATCCTGTTGAATCCGGTTACGGATCCAAACACTACCACTGGGTGGTCTCGTTTTGCAACTGGCTGTAGATGATAAAATAAAGAAATTTTAATTCGGATTGTGGTTATTTTTTTATCCTCTTAGTCCGAAGCACTAGGTAGATAGCTAACGTTAGTGCTGGTTTTGTTGGTGTCTTAGACTTATATAACTTTATGGATTTACTTTATGTACTGTACTTCTTCAGTTGTTTTCTACTTCGAATTATACTGTAATTGTGTCTGTAGATTATTGTTGAAATTCCGTTAAAATTATTAGTCCGGAGTGTAACGAAGGACTATGCAAAGGTCACACAAAATGTCAGTCTGTCCGCAGAAGTCAGATGTCCAGAATTACATTATTATTGTATACACCCTATCGTACTGTACTATGTTATTGATCACTTTATAATAGTAATATACGAATTTTCATTTTCTAGTTGTTTTTATAACATTAATGATAATGATAACGTAGAAAGTATAGCTATCATTAAGGACACTTTTAAAACTTTATATTTTAATTTTTATTAAAATTGATAATAACAAAGGATTGTTATTCAGAACTTCTTATTTGAAACAGAACTTATAAATTCATATTTTCGTATATAGATACCGAGAAATCGCATATTGCGCACGTGCGATCTTGTAAACATTACATGTCAGTACTATAATTTTATATTTATTACTAGAATCATATGACCCATATGACCAATCAAATTACCGTGTTGGATCGTCGGCAATTTTAAAGTACCGAAATTGAAGGGCTGCGAAATTCCAAAGGTTGGGGTCGTCTAAAGCGGGGGTAAGTCGCCCGATTTATACAGATTTTTGGCCCTTAAGAAATTGCGAATGTGACAAATAGTTGTGTGACATATAGGATTTTATTAACTGAAAAATTTCAGAATACTTAATAAAAATGAAAGAGTAGAGGGGTGTGACACGGGTGACAAATATTTTACTATTATCACGTGATTTGCCCCGCTTTAGACATCCCCCAAAGTTTGTAAATAAGTTTTATTTTATTTTTATTACTCTATTAGTAAAGAAATACATATTAGCTAAAAAAAAATTATTGTATCAGGTATCTTGCGAGTTTAGGGAGTGTTTAGGGGTAATTGACGCTATATCTGGGGACGTACAAAATTTTTTATTATAAATGAAGGGGTTTAAAACCTTGAGTACATTCGAAAAATATTTATATGTATTGCCTGGGTAAAATTAGATTTTTTATTTTTTTTTTTTAGAAAAAAAGGGGTATTCTACATAGCAGGGTACTGTTGCCCGCGTTATGTAGTAAATGACAAAAGCCTTTGATTTGTCAAATGGTCCGAACTCCGCGCCGTAGTGCAATTTTAGCAATTTAACAATTGGTTATTTACTGATAACAATGTTGAGATTAATTATTGTTATAAAGAATTATAACCCCCAAAAAATGCAGTACACAAAGAAGTCGTTGTCATATGTAATACCATAAAAATTATATATACATACTTTCAAAAACCTTTTTTTGGCCTTATTCAACGATAATTCCCAACCCAAAAATGTAATACAAGAGTCAATGAATCTGATTATAGGAATGCGATCATCGTTACACAAGAATATGTTTGAAAGATGTTATATAAATTTATAAATTTGTTATTTGTTTGAAAATCAATTATTATTCATATCTCATCTCTCGCCCTAAATTATTATATATTAACATAAAATCGATGGAACAGCATACTAAAGAAGAAAATATAAAATATTATAGTTATAATGAATTTATAAATACAGATTTTAGTGTCAATAAGATACATAAAGCAAATTGGAAACAAGATGGAAAACTTGTAGCATTAAAATCATTTAGTCTAAATAATGTAATAATTAAAGAAATCGTCAACGAGGTACGTAGATAGTTTTAAAATTTGTGTGCAAATCGTGTAACTTATATAACAACAGACCCTCTTTCACCACTTTATCTGAACAAACAAAATATGCATAATGCATTAATTGTGGTTGCCGCAAATTTTATAAACTTCATGTTACTAAGAATTCTATTTTTACAGATAAAAATACAACGGGAAGCGGACTTCAATAACGTGATGATAAAATTGTACGGAATAACTAAAACTGATACAGGTGAATAATTCATCTTTACCGAATTAAACAACTCGTCTCATCGCATCCACTGAACTTATACCAATTTTTTTTTTTTGATTTTAGATGAACATTTATTAGTAGTAGAATACGCAGGAAGCACGCTTCGTAATTACTTGGAAAAGAATTTTCTCTCGTTAAATTGGAAAGATAAATGTGAATTAGCCATTCAATTATCAGGAGCAGTGAAGTTTTTGCATGAGAGAGGAATCGTGCATAAAGATTTACATTCAATAAGTATACTAGTACAGAAAAATTCCATTAGATTAGCAGACTCTGGATTAAGTAAACGTATTATGGATGCTAGTGAAACATGGTTAGACACAATTCCTTATACTGACCCACAAGGTTTTCAAAGATTCGACATTGAAGAAATAACTTCGGATGCAGTACAAAAATTTGAATTGAACGAGAAAAGCGATGTTTACAGCGTTGGAGTTTTATTATGGGAATTATCTAGTGGGAAAAAACCTTTTTCTGGTAAAGAATATGGTTTATTTTTGGCTAAGGAAATTATACAAGGATTAAGAGAAGCCATTGTAAAGGGCACGCCTGAAAAATACCATACTCTTTATGAAAGTAAGTAATTATATTTTCGTATGTTTTTAAAAAAAAAAAAAAAGTGTACACATAAAAAAACAACAATCTTTTTAGGGTGTTGGAATGGCAATGCAAATAAGAGACCAAAAATTCAGGAAGTTGTTACAACATTAAAGTCAATGGTATCATCGCTGGATCTGGAATATTCTGAGTCGGCAAATAGTTTATTATATAAACAACAACAGTTATTAGTCCAACAACTTAAGTCGAATCATGGATTATTCTTAAATGGATATAACATAGGACCAAGTAAACAAGCTGTATTTACTAAAGATGGCGAATTGAATATAAGTTTATATAAGGGTCAACCTTTAGTGTACACTTCCGTAAATGATCGTAACTCTCGAGTAAATCTATTGAGTTTTAATTCAGATAATGATGTTGAACTTCACGAATCTCTTGGACCATCAGACATATGTATTAATTTTCCTGTTGCTGTAATTACATTTGCTGCTGATTTATCAGAGTCTTTTTTAAACTTTACCGGTGAAGATGGAGTATCGTTACATGATATATACGGTCATCTATTCCCGAGAAAGATTTTAATTGGCGGTAAATTATTTATCAATAATCTTAAAATAGCAACCGCAACACAAATTGACATGTTTAAATCTTTCTTAACCTGGATACATGATTTAGCTAAATATAAAAAAGAAATTCCATTTAAAAACTTGCCCGCTTTAAATTTTTTTCCAAAAATAGTAACAACAAAAGGAGTGAATTTAAATACTCAAGAAGAATTAATTGATTGGATGAATAAATTATATCAATATGATGCGCATGAAATAATTTCTTATAATAGTCTCGTCCCAGTTTCTCAATTAAAGTTCGACAAGATATTATTAGTAGATGAGATACAACCTGGAATTGCCAATTATAAAAAGAAATTGAGCTTAGATAATTGGGTCGGTGATTCATTATATGCTAATATAACAAAATGGGTTAAGGAATTTCATCTTCTTCATGGTTTAATAATTGATCAAAATTTTGAATTTGGAATTAGTAAGGAGGTTGCTATTGATTTAATTAACTTTCCTAATATAGATTCAAATAATAACTTTCATTTGGAAATTGTGAAACCGACAACCATTTTAGAAGAGATTTTGATCAATAATAATATTTTTTCGACTAAGAATGATAACAAAAATATTTGTTCTTTTCCATTTATTAAAGTATCGGATGATCAAAGTAATAAGAATTACGTTTATTTTCTTTTAAAATACGAAAGATATAATATCTTATTAAATAGAGATATTATTAGGCCTTCAAATAAATTCAAACAAGCTATAGAAAAAGCACTTAAAAGTATGAAACCACATATGTGTTTACAAAAGGTTTTTGACGAATATGGACATTTTTTCCCATTAAATTTCATATTAGGAAAATCTTTTAAAAATACCATAGAAAATTCACTTATCCCTTCAAAAAAGATTGTTTTAGTATCACCGATATTTGATTCTATAAGATCACATTTAGCAGACTTTAATATTTCATGTCTTTTAACACAAAATGGAGATATTGTTGAAGGTGATTTATCTGAATGGATTCAAAATATAAATGATTCAATAAATGATTTGGAAATTGTTGAATCTAATAAAATAATTTCTTTATATGAAATTCTTGAAGAAAATCAAAAGAAGAGAATAGATATCGTTTTGAATAAACAAGATAATTTTAAAATCATAATGGCTGGATGCGTTAGCTTAAAAGATTTAGATATTTCTAAACAGATAACTATAAATATAGAGCCATCATTAGAAAATAAAAATTACGAAGTATTTGGAACAATTATTTCAAAAGATAATTTAAAAGTGGATAATCTTTTCGTTACATTTGGATCTTATGAAACTAATAATTTTTCTGCGATGATAAATATTTCAGAAAATGCAAATATCAACACAGAGGAATATTATATGTTGTGGATGATAATTGGAAATCCTTCAAAATTATCGGTATTTTGTCCCAAAAATCGTGAATTGCAAGTTGATTATATAAAGGAATCTATTAAGTTACAGCGTGACGATTCTTTCTATTCAATCAGAACCTCTCGACAGTTATCTCAAGGATTTGAAATCTTTATTAATTGTTTTAAGCCTATAAATATTAAATTAACCGGATGGTCAAAGAATTGTATTCATTTAAATATTTCAAAATCAAATTACACTCAAAGTGAAATAGATAATGTTGAAATAGCCATTTGTGTTTTAAGTTCGGATCATGAAAACCCAAAGATTGATGTTAATGGAAAGAGAGAATATATTTTTACAGAGTATAATTATTTGGACATACAAAAATACATTAATAGCAATTATCCAACAAAAGAAGAAAGAGAAAAATTAACCAAGTTTATTATTAGTAGGAAAAATCTAGAAGGGCATTTAGATTTATCTGAGTTTGTCAATTTAGAGAAAATAGATTGTTCTGAAAATCAAATCACTAGTCTAGATATCAGCAAAAATAAGCTGTTAACTGAGATTGATTGTTCCAAGAACAAATTGACTAATTTAGATCTAAGCAATTGCTTGAAGATTATTTCTATCAAAGCTAATTGCAATCAACTTAAGAGTATAAAATTATCAGTTGTAAATAATGAAAGATTAAAATATTTAAATTTGCTTGATAATTCATTTTCTCAAGATTTAAATTGTTTTAGTCATTTTGTTAATTTAAAGGAATTGCTCATAGGAAATATTGATGAGGATAAGATTAAACAAGGTATATATAATCAGTTTTATGATAGTTTGGAACCTTTAAAAAATATCAGTGAATTGGAAAGTTTAAATATTAGTAATACAGATATAGATGGTGGATTAGAATATTTATCTGATAGTATTAAGTGTCTTCAATGCCTGGCAAATAAAAGACCTGAAGCTAAAGTGAATAAAATATTTGAACAACTTGAGATTTATGCTATGAGTATAACTGATGCTGCTCAGGGTAAATACAATTTAAGAGCATGGAAAGTAAACTGGAAATTGACTAAAGAAAAAGAAGCTCTTCAAAATCAAATCAATCAAATTGAATTAACATTAGACACTCAATTTATAGAATTAATTAAAAAAGAAAACAGCTTAGATGTAGAAAAAGAAAACTTGATAGTAGATAATAATCAAATTGAGGAAAAAATTAAAGTTTTGAAGCAATTGGCTAAAGTATTAAGTGATAAATTAAAACAAAAAGAGGATTATTACCTGCAAATAAAACTACAATTATGTAACAAAGAAGAGTTATTAAGCTCTTTGACAATTGAACAAATTACCAAAAAGGAAGATTTGCGTAAAGAAATAATTGTTTTAGAAGGTCAGTTAGTAGATAAAAAAAAGGCTATTGAACAATTAGGAGAGGAACTTGAAAGAGTCAACGAAAAATTGAAAATTAAGGAGAATGAATCTGAAGATCTGAAAAATAAACTAAATGAAATTGAATTATCAAAATCTGTTATCAAAAATAAAAAGGAAGAATTAAATAATCTCAAAGAGGAATTAAAGCATAAAAGATGTTTTACTAAAGATAATACATATGAATTACGAAATAAAATAAATGGCTTAAAAATTGATTTAAAAAATGATGAGGAATTATTACAAACTCAAACATTAAATTCCGATAGAATAAAAAATGAACTTGAAAAGATCAGAAAAGATAAACAAATCCTTCTAGATGAACAAGAAGTTAAAAATGCCTATATAGGAAAACTTCAGAGTGATAAGGACAATATACAATATAAGCTTAATATCCGTACTAACGAATACAGTGATAAAGAAGATATTATTAATGAACTTAAACAACAAAATAAGCAACTTATTGAGGAATTACAACGTAAATTAAATGAAGAAATTAAAAAAAGTAATAAATCTCAAAAAAAATTAGAAAAACTAAAGAAAGCCATTGAAGAGGATACTTCAGATACAAATTAATATGATGATGTATAATAATTAAAAATGTAAACTTGTATGTGCAGGTTTGTTATTTAATCCTTTACAATGTACCTTCCAAAAAAAATGATGTAATGTACAATAAAGTTCTATATAGTAATTCTGTAAGAATATTTTACTTATAGGAGATTTAAAAATATATGAATGTTTAATAAGATTCTACTATAGTTCAATGTCAAAAGATATGTACTTTAAAATGAAATTTTTTTATTGTTTTTTTTTATTATTTAGATCATATTAGTACAAAATTGGAAATAGGAAAATTTCTATTAAATTATGCTTTATACTTAGAATTTAGTCATAAAGAAAAATAAAGATGCTAAAAAATAATAAAAATTTTTAAGGTTCTATGTTAATTTTTTTTAATACGGACAATCAACAATAAGTAAAAAATGTGTAAATTCAAAGACATTTTTGACATTTTTGATTATAATTATTAATAATCCTATTTCAGGTTTATTTTTTTCTATGCGGAAATTTATTTATTTATTTTTTTTTTATTAATACATTTAGGTGTATCTGTAATAAGAGGGAGTAAAAAACTTAATTACTTACCATTATATTATTTTAACATGAGAAAATATTACATTTTCCAGTTTATTTAAACTAGTATAAAGTAAATAATGCATAATGCCCAACAACTATTATGAAAATATACTCGCAAAAAATTTTTTCAATTAATTAACCTGTCTTTTGTGGAATAAATCGTTGATCAGATCATCTGCTATGTAACAGTAATTCTATATTTATACAGGTTAATCTAAACTTTTGAATTGTGCAACGCATGATTCATCTGCGCTTGATGAGTGCCTAATCTATCCTTGCCACTATCCTTGACTTGCTAACAAGTGTTAGCCAATTAATTCTCTTTAGTAATAACGAATTTAGAGGCCTGCAACAGGCCGGGTCCGGGTCGGGTTTTGGTTTTCATAAATTTTCCAGGCCGAGTCCGGGTTCAGATTCTAAACCTGGATTTTTATTAATTCTGGACAAAATTATAATTAATTCTGACCAAATTAAACTTGAAATTAAAAGTTACGCACATTTTTTTACTAAATTTTTTCTTTAGTGTATTATTTTAGAGTTGCATGACGAACCAATAATTTTTATACTTATTTTAACCATTTTTCTTATAAAATTTTCATTTATTTTCAAGTGTAAATAATAAATTATTTTTAAAACACCAAAGTTTCGTATTGATAAAAGAATGTCAAATCGCTGTGCCACAAAATTTATACGTGCATTGCATTATCAATATTATAGATTATGGACATGATCCTTCTAATTTTTATTATCGTGCTCCGCTGTATAATGATGATGACTTGTAATTTAATTATTTTTTATGTGTGAGTTTAATAATTACAATAAACTTTATTTAAGCTATATACAATACATGTGTTGTAATTATTAATTATGGCTATTAAGATTATTATTGAAAATAACAACAGAATTGATAAAACTTTATCAGCTGTTAATTTTGAAGCCAATTCTTCCAAATTTTAACTTTTATTCTCTTGAATTTTATTCAAAACTTTCAATGGCTTTCTCGTAACTTCAATATTACTGTTTGTTAAATTAATAACTTCACGATTATCTAGAAAAGGTTTAATTTTGTTAAATTGATTATTAAAAAATATAATAAAGTTTTTTAGAATATTACCATTAAGCAATGGCTTTGCAATAACGAAATTGTTTGTGGATAAAGTGTAAAAAAGGTTAGAAGACGGGAAAATAGAGAGAAATAAAATTGGATAAAGAAAAAAAAAATGATTTAGTTTATTATAGCTTAATTTGAGTTTATTAATAGTTTAAACGAATCATCATAATGTCACACGATAATATCATTATTGTGCTTGCGTTGATAAATATACAATTATTAACCAATGCTGCATTCTGATTGGACAGATTTGGCCACGTAGTGGCCAAATCCTTACCAATCATCTGCTAGCATTGGTTAATAATTGTGATATTAATCGCTACAAGCACTATAATTTATAATTATATATATATTTTTTTATTATTTATTGATTTCTCACCATATAAGGTGGCAACTTCTTTGAATTATAGCTTCAAGATTTGTTCCTGTTAAAAATTTTTTTTGAGTGATTAAAGTGAACTACTCGTATAAAATTTTTTATTTGCTAGAAACAAAATTATTTACGTTACATTTTAAAAAATTACGAGCCGGGTCCGAGTTGGGTCAGGTTTTTATATTATAAATCCGGGCCGGGTTCGGGTCGGGTTTCAAAATATGGGAAAATGCCCTATATGATGGGTAACGAGACGATCTTTATTATTTTACTAATGCCATGAAAATTAGAGGCAATATTGGGTTAATGTTATACTTACTGTATCTATCTCAAATTACAGAATTCTTAATTAAGTAACTAAACGTTACATTAAATCATTAATGTATTTAGATACAAGTGAAATTAATAGATATTAGGAAGAATAATAGACAGTTTCAAAAACTTCTAGGTTAGAGTTTGTCAAATAAAATATGACAAGGAGATAGTTAAAAAGTTAAGATGATTACAGTTTAAATATAAGGAAATTGACAACTTTCAGAAAATTCTTAAATGATAACTCAATTTCCAAAGTTAAATTAAGAAATGAACAGCACAGTATTCATGATTATTAAAATAGTAAGTATTTGAATAAAATGTTAAACAATACATATCAGCGAATTTGTTCCATTACCCAAATATGTCGAATTTTAAACTAATAAAGATTAACTAGAATTAGGATATATAATACAATAACCTGAAGAGCAATGTCAATTTTTAAAAAGTACGGTTTAGGACGATTTAAAGTTTGGCCAGAATTAGCGTAATTTTGACCAAATTTAACGTAACAATAAATAAATAGTCAATGCGAAAATTTTAAAAAGCAATTATTAATAAGGCAAATTAGTACTTAGCAAATACCAATAAAGATCATCACCATAATGCAACAATTAATGTAATTTATTTAGGTATTCGAAATTTTTATTTAGTTTAAAATTTATATTGTAAACGAAACTTGAGTCCAGAATTTAGATTGATTGAGAAACACCTGTATTACGCATATAACTGAAACTTTTTTCATAGTACATAGAAATATAGTATCCTACGCAATTAAGTAAATAAATCAGTAAATCTGTTAATCTGAACTATCTGAATTTGTCGAGCATTATTGTTGCTACTAGGCCTGTTCAGAATTGGTTGATCGGCTTTTTTGATTATGTTACACTAATCCCGTGATCAAAGTTCAATTTTGAGTTGTTTGATTGATTGATCGTGATAAACTATTAACCAAAAAAAGAAACGATTCCCGCTGATCAGTAGAACCAAAAATTTTGTAAAGAAAATTTTAAAATAAAAACATAACAATAAATAAAAGAAAACAAAAACAAAAGCCTTTATTAATAGATAAATCACCGGGAAAAAGTTAATAACCAACTAACAAAAATAGAAATAGAAAAATGACCTCTACGCGAAAATTAAGAAGCAGCTCAAGCTCAAGCAACGCAACAATTAAAAAATCATCAATGACTGAAAAGACAGCAGCGACAAAAGCTGCCGACCTAGAATTTTCCATTACTAAAAGCACCTATGGACTTGAAGAAGGTCCAACTGCAGAAGAAATAGTCAGAGAAATTTTACCACAAACCCAAGTCAAAAGACAAAGACACTCTGCTGCAGCACTAGCAGATGATAACATGGAAGAAACAACTAACTTCCCGAGCAACAAAGTAACAGTAATCAACCAATTACAACAAGAACCTGAACTCCTAATCATAGAAAAAAATAACGAAAACATTAATTTCCTCAACGACCAAAAATCTAGGCTTAATGATTCAATCCATGCAACCCCCATGAATGTAGATCAACAATCACATGACCTACAAACAACAACCGAAAATGACAAAGAAATTCATATGACAGTAGATCCACTAACTGAAATAAGCAGCGAGAATGAAAATATCACACCATACAAATCTACTAAAGGAAAAAACAAAGAACAGAACGACAATAACACTATTGCAGAAATAGAAATTATCAATATTAATAACAATGAAAATAACCTATCAGAAGAATTCAGAGCTTTCACGTTAAAAAAATATTTTAAAAATTACACAGACAAACAAATCCACACGTGCATAAGAGATAAATTTGCAACAACTGAGAATTACAAATTTGCAAAATCAGTAATAACCAAAAACAATGGTATAGAACTAGTAATAGTTAGCTTCTACAATAGAACAGCAAGAGACGCCATCCACGGAACCACATTAGGCAACTTCCCAGCAATATTTTGGAAATATGACGAAAAAGAAATAACTACAATTATTAACACAGAACTTGAAGAAATAGAAAAACACCTAATAAAAATTGTCGACGTACCAAAACATTACACAGCAGATGACATCGTAAACATATTCAAACCCTTAGGCCAAATCAACGAGATAAAACAACTAGAAAGTGCAAAATCATACTATAACAAAGAAACACAGCAATGGTTACCCAAAAGACCAACACCTTTCAACTCATTCAACATACGCTTCAACAATAGCAAATCAGTATCAAAAATTTGGGAAAAAAACTGCTGGTCCGTAAAAGTAGAAAACCATACAATCAGAATCTTACCAATCGACACCAAATGTAATGAATACACAAAAAGGACAGAATGTTCATACAAAATAACAGGGTTATTCAAAGACACAACCATAGAAGATCTAGAACCCCTAGTAAAAGCTATCAAAGGAAAATCATGCACGATAGTACCAAATAGACACCCAAAACAAAAAACTAAAATAGCCTACGTCTATCTACCTAAAGAAGACTTTCTACCAAATCTAAGAGCCTTCAATCTAACCAAAGACCGAATAATCTACATAAACCCTAGCTCAACACCAACATGCAACATATGTGGTCACCCAAATCATAAATTCGCTGAATGCCCCAATAAAGACACTATAAGACTATTCTGTAGACCCAGAGCAAGCAACATCGAACCCAAAGATCTTAAACCAAGATCATACCTCACAGCCAACATCAGAAATAGCGTCAATTACAACAACAGAACGCAGGTATCGATACAACATAACAACATGTCAACAAGACAAAGAAGTCAAAGTAGAGGAAGATCAAAAACACAATTGAACGAAAGAAAAAATAACTACCAAACACAAGACCTTTCAGAATCAAATCTTGACAGACACAACAAATACATGTCAAATTACGATCAGCCACAAGCAATAACCAACCAGCGAATAATCAACCAACTATCAAAAGAAATAGATAACATAAAATTAACAATCAAAAAGAACGAAGAAATAACTAACCAGCACGCCAAACAAATTCAAGAAATCAATCAAGTTACAATTCAATTAACAAAATCAATCAGCAAAATCACAAGTACGCTAGACACTATAGTAGCGAACCAAGAAAAAATCCACACGATCGAAAAAACCCAACAAAAAATATTAGAAGCAATCCAAAATATTACGTCCAATAATATAAACAACGATCAAATAAACTACCAAACCAAACAAACACCTGCTCACGATCACACCAAACAATATCTACTAGACTACCCAAACGAGGAAATGATTAATGCGGTAGCCAATAGAAGCCCCAGACAACAAAAAAACCACCACCCAAGCCGACAAGTACAGTACATACCAAATACACTAGTATCAGACGAAAATAGTACAAACCCAGAAGATGACCCCACTTCAACAAATGATACAGAACAAGTTTACTCAAAAATCTATAATGATGACACAATTTCGATTACGGACACTGATAACGACCCAACAACCAACCAATCATCCTCCAACCAATGGTTCCTAGGAAGGATGATGTTCTAACTCATACCTGGACTTACCTTTATCGAACTCATTTGATTCTCCAATTTGATTTTAACCCAACACTTCTTTTATATTCACATCGAAAAACTTCACAAATATTCATAATGATAGTACAACAAACAACACAAAATAATTTAGGTAATACATCTTCAACTTCTACAGAAAATCCAACAAAAAAACCCAAAAAAAATTTAGAAACATCAAAACCAAAAAAAAAAAATAATAATAATAATAATAACAATAATAATAAATATAATAACAATAACAATAACACCAATAATGACAATAACAACAGTTACAATTCAAATACATCACAACACCAAAGTATCGAACATTCTAACTTCATAAAATACGTCAACCTCCAAAGTTTCTATATACCCTTCAATAATTCACAAAAAGCATGTCCCATCATAGGTATCGTATCGCACAACATACAAGGCGGCCACGATAATAAAATCGACGACATAATAACTTACATGTTCAACAACAACATCCATATCCTCCATATATGTGAAACAAGATCAAAAATTAAAATCACATCGAACGACAGTTCTCAAACAACCAACAAAAACTTCAACGTCACAAAAATACCGTACATACCAATTACGAATACAAGTAACACAATTCACTTTTATTCAATCAACAACTTCATTAACGATAACATCAACAAAGGAGCGGGTAACAGTATCATAATATCCGAATTGTTCAACAAACATCTAACGAACATCTCCAGTTTTAATGGTAGAATAATTTCACTCAAATTCATGTTCCCTAAAAACACAACATTAAATATCATAGGAACATATTTACCACCATTAAGTAATGAGGCAAAATATAAGTCAGTTATGCCAGAATGTCTAAAAG
This sequence comes from Rhizophagus clarus, assembly GCA_015698045.1. NCBI lineage: Eukaryota > Fungi > Glomeromycota > Glomeromycetes > Glomerales > Glomeraceae > Rhizophagus > Rhizophagus clarus. The sequence goes on from BLAL01000285.1 coordinate 80,047, forward strand.
AACTCAAACATTTAACAGACCACCGTGAGTGGAATCAAAATAAAAACTTCAACATTCTTCTTGGAGATCTCAATATAGATTGGAATAAAGACTCGGCACGACGCACGCATGCCAAAACTCTAGCTCAATTATTAAAGGAAAAAAATCTGAAAGACTGTTTCAAAACATTACTAATCAAAACCGAAAATACATACCACTCGGGAAATACCTCTACCAGAATCGACTACATTTACGGAAATAACAACGTAATCAACAACACTGCGAACCTAACCAATGAGAATACTAACCAATTTTACAGCTCAGATCACAACATAATAAGTTGTTACTTAGCAACACACAACCTCTTCAACATAAACATACAAAACACAAACCCACATTGGATAGATTACGCCAATGAAGTAACATCACATGATCATAAAAGACGCCTTAACGAGACATATACGACGAAAAAACCTGAATGCTGGAATAATTACACACAACAACTAAACACGTTATTAAACAATACAAAGTCACAATATTACGACATCAACTACTCACAACGTCCATTAAAACAAATAGATGAAAAAACCAACTTTTTAATTAATCATGTGATCAAAATATGTAAAAACACACTGATAAAGAAGAAAATACACTTCGAAGCAACATCAGACAAAACTCCTCACATAATCAAACAACTAAAAAACCAAAAGAAATATGTCGATTTACTAATCATTCATACACAAAACTATATAGATTTAAAGCTTTTAAAACAACCGCCAACTTCGTCATCATTAATTAATCCAAGAAACTTAACAAAAGATAAAATAATTCACCTACATCAAATGGACAAACACTTTGCCTATGACAAATTCTGGCAAACAAACACTCTCACAAAACTAAGACGTTTAAGCCTAATATTCAATCACGAATACACTTGGCCGACCGAAATCACTCAATATACGATAGAACACATTACGTACAACTTAACCTTATTAAAATCACTTATCGACGAGAAATTCAACAAAGAAACTAGCAAGTGGAAGCTTAATAGTATTAACAACGCTATTACAGCAAGAGAACAAAACTACAAAATCTCTCCCACAAAATTACTAAATTCCATCCTTGAACGAACCCCAAACAAAATCAACTTAGAAAAAATTGTAATACAAAACCAAAACACGCAAGATACAATACTTATAACGAATCCAGAAACAATTGAACAAGAAACAATCAATCATTACCAAACAGTAGGCAATAGCACGAGTCACCACAACATGCCCAACTATCATACTATACATGATTTACCTCCATCATGGCAGGAAGTATATCGGCCAAAAAATACACCACAAGCAGACCGTGATTCTTTGTTAATACCAATATCACAAGAGGAACTGACTAACGTCATAAAAAATTTACCCAATAATAAAGCAGCTGGACCGAATGGTCTAACATACGAAATCTGGAAAAAGTTCCCAAGTAATCACTATGACCTAATAGTAAATTTATTTAATGATATAATGAATTCAAAAACAATCCCCTCCAGGTGGCAAGAAGCACTGCTATACCCAATTCCGAAACCGGAATATTGGAACTGCGACCTAACAAAAACACGCCCAATCATCCTCTTAGACACCTTAAGAAAAATCTTCACGAAAATTTTAACACAACGGCTGCAACATTATTTAACTAACACAACTATACTTCAAAAAACCAACCAAGCAGGTCTACACGGATCCTCGACCATGGAAATCATTTTCAAGATACAAACAATTATTGACTACCACAAAGATACCAACATGGTAAACTCGCCCTTTTACATTATGATCCAAGATCTTTCAAAGGCTTATGATCGAGTAAATCTAAGCCTTTTGGACCTAGCATTAAAAAGAATAGGATTACCTGCCAGCTTTACCGGAATAATAATTAACCTATTCAAAAACCACAAAAATAGTATAATTTTACCAACATTACTATCTGAAAGCTACGACCTCAAAATGGGTATCATACAAGGTGAGGTATGCTCGCCACTGCTATGGATCACCTACTACGACCCGCTATTCGAAGCAATAGAAAAATCAACAACTCAAGGCATCACATTAAATACCAGGATACCAAAATCAATATACCACTCTGATGATCACTTCGTCCACCAAGAAAATATCAAATTATTAGGATATCTAGACGACACTACGTGGACAGAAAATTCTTTAACAAACTTGTCTACCTCACTTAACACAGCAGACGAATTTTACTCCCTAGCAAACATCAAAATCAATAAAAACAAATGCAAACTCCTTACAAACGACCCACAACTAATTAATACACCTTCCGTACAACTCCCTTTTGGTAATGAAATAGTAGACATAGAAATAATCAAAAACACCAATTCTATCCGAATACTAGGAGCATATTTCAATGCATTTAACAATCACAAACAAACGTTCACAAAAATCAAACGAATAGTCTCACAATTTGTATACTTACTAAAACCCAAAAAATTATCTAACGACATGGTCACTTACGTAATAGAAGCGGTTTTATACCCAAGATTAGAGTATTTAACACAAAACTTTGCGCTACCAGCATCGCTAACATCCTTCATAAACACAAAACTACGTTCACTATACAAACACATTACCACATTAGCCCGATCAACACTTAACGAGATAATTCACTCTCCACTATTTCGATCGCCCAAAAACATTATTGACCACATGGCAAAAGCTAAAGCATCACTTCTCTTAGCTCAAGCAAATAGCCCATTAACAGAAAATTGTTTCAAAATATTAACTATGATGTCACAATTAAAATTTTGGTACCCGTCGTCACCCTTTACATTAATTCAATCCTTTAAAAAACCTCACCCATCGTTCAATACGTTTGAATCTACAATTTTCTTACTCAGACACTTTAATATAGAATTTAACACCAACTGGGCATTTCATGTCAAAGGTGGCACATCACCTATAGTAGACTACATAATTAATACACCTAAATTCTTCAGTTATCTTAAAAGTTTAAAAAAGAAAAAAGTCTTATTTCTAGACCAACTAACGCAACCAGATGGAGTCTTTTTAAAAACTTGGCCAGAAATCAAACATAATCTACCCTCAAAGACAGGATGCACCCCTGGATGGTATCAATACTTAAAAGACACGATACTCATCAACAAACACGCTCTATGACTAGACACCCCACTGGATATTACTTATCCACCAACAAACAAGGCCAAACGACCTAAAATAGACCTCAATAACCATCAACGTATAGTCAAAGGAAGCAATGAATGGGTCTCATTTTGGGATCCAATTACCCGAAACTTAACCATAGGAAGGATCATTCAAAAAAATTATACTAATCAAGACCGCCCTACAGCTCATGTAGAACATTGGATACCCATCATCCCGTCAACCAGCGAGGAACTTACACCACGTAAAATCTTGCAAGCACTCAACAAATGTGAAGGTTGTAAACTTCACGACCCTCAATTTATTGGATCCTTTTCGTACAGTTGTGCTATACTTAAACTTCTCTCTAACGTCCTTAAAATTAAAGTAACCAGTTCGCCATCAACACCAGGATTTCATACTGATATACCTCCAATAACATCTACACATAAAAAACCTTACTTCTTAACACTACCGTTATCTACTTTACGAGCGCAAGCTCTAGCAGATTATTCTTCAAATCTTTCTAGACACAATTTAAAAAATAATTTTCCAATTCATTCTGTTCCTATTATGAATACACATTCTTGTAAATTTTTAGATTTATTTTTTTTAGATAATAATACGATCATCAATTTAAATAGAATAGCATACCATATTTCTAATAGTACTAATATCTCTTTTTACACTGATGGTTCTTGTATCACAGATCATAGTACCAAGTCGATAATGGGTATAGGTTGGGTGGTCAACAATCTCCCATCAATTCCCCTATCATCATTACAATTTTCGTGTAAAGCTTACAAATTCCCATCATCAACCAAAGCAGAAGCACTGGCTCTAGTTAGCGCTCTAGCAGTTTGCCCTCAACGAAGCACTATTACAATCTATACAGATTCAAAATGCATTATCAACACATTCAATTACGTCTGTTCACGATCTTCTGAACGACAATTTTTAAAAATCAACAATTACTTAATTTGGAAAGCCATCGTAAAAATTATTGATACACATAATTTAGTTGTCTCACTCATAAAGTTAAAGCCCATTCCAACGATCACTTTAACGATTTAGCTGATAATTTAGCAAAAGAAGGCACCTCAGCACCATCATTCATAGATATCAATCCCGCGGCTGTCAAACTCAACGCTTATTACAAGTGGAACTTACCCAAAGCATTAAACAAAGACAATGTTCACCCCTTAGTCATTGATCGAAACATTCGTCATGCCATTGCGGACATCACTAATTTTCAAGGTTTCAACAAATTTTTAGCCCACTACCGAATAGAAGACATTCGTAAAGCAACATTTAAAAATGCGATTGATTGGAAATGGACCAAAGAATGGTTCAATCACAACCCGGTAGACGACTTGCCTACAAGTCATAAACTCACAAAGTTCAGAGCATGGCAAATGAAAAATTGTAGCAACTCCTTACCCACTATGGACATTTTACAAAAGTACAACCCAGAATTATTCGCGAACGTATCATTATGTTGGCATTGTAAAACAGAAAAAGAAACTAACCAACATTTATGGCTCTGCCCTACAATTCTTAAACAAATAAAACCGCATTTCAAACAACTGACTTTGCGGTTCATAGCTCTCGTTCAATCATCAGCTGACACGCTACAAGTAGACATATCTAACACATTCAGAACCAATCCAATTTTCAGTTGGAGCTTCCGTTCATCAGACAGATTTTTACCGTCATCATCAGACCACGCATTTTACCTCACGTGTAGAGGGTTCTGCACCAACATATTTACATCGATATTCACCAAATTCTTCAGCGCTAAAATCAGAAGACAAAGCAACAAGTTACTACTGATAATATTCAGCGAACTCACAACCTTTCTGAAGCAAAACATTTGGAAACCCAGAAATCTTTTATTTAAAAGATGGAAACTTGAAAGAAACATCACGTCAAAACTGCTCAAATCACGAAGTACCAAATTCTCTTCCAAAAAACGTAAACGCCGTTCCGACGAGACTACTAGGTCAACCAACGCACGAAACAGAACTCATGGTCTAACACCTCAAAGTACAGCGCTCGTACGCAATCACATAGATACGTGTCAAAGTCTTTATGCCGATCTATTTTCATCCGCTAACATCACTGATTTCATCAAATCAAAAGAATTAATAGACGCCAGAGTAGCTTACATTATTGCTACTTCTAGCAATTTTCTACACAATGGTCCGTGATACAACCATTTAGTTAACAGAGATAGTTATTTAACTTTTAGTTTAGATGCAATTTTATTTTTTGGGTGGGGGTATAAAGGTGCTTAACTTTCCCTTTCGTGGTTCGTACAGATACCCTTATTAAAAGGCTATCTGCGTTCTATTATACCATTATCGGGAGCGAGGCTGGGGTTTTCCTTGGTTAATTCTTTATGAACGTATTTTTAACTATTTTTATTGTTTAGGATAGTTTCTTTTATGTATACATATAGATGACTCAATCCCTCACTTAAATAAATAAATAAATAAATAAATGATAAACTATTAACCAACCAATAAGTAGTTGCTTTTGTTGTTTTGTTTATTTTCGTCACTATTTTTTGTCTACTCGACCAAAACGACCTACGTTTTTTTTGGTACATATTAATCGGTTTATTGATCATTCTACCAAAAAATTTATTGGTCATAATTTTTAGTGTAACCGATCAAAAATTACAATCAATCAATTATGAACTGGCCTACTGTTGAACTACCCCAAGAGCACCCCAAAAAATTCTGCGACACGTGATTTTTGGCCAGCGTTATGCGGAGTTATGCACTGACATGTGATAGTGCCAGATACGCCCGTGTCAAATATGGGTGTGACAAATGTTTTTACAAACTGTCCCTCAGATACTTATGAATAATGGAAGATTGGAGGTGTGACACAGGTGTGACAAAAATTTTATATGATCACGTGATCGCAGAATTTTTCGGGATGCTCTTGGGGTTAATCTACTGTTGCTTTATTACATGTGATTAGAGATGATATGAATTATTGCCATTTTCAAATTGAGAAAATCCGATTTTGCGAGGTTATCAGGACCCAGAAATATACATATAGGGGTAGGGTCTACAGATGCGTCGTCATTATAGTGAAGTTAGACGGAGTAAGGTTTTGACTTGCGTATAATTCAGGATTTTTTTGTCCATAGTTAGTTTATTAAATTGCATAATTTTTATCAAAATTTTTATACGTAAGTATTCAGTTCGCGTAAAATTTGGTCGATCATATACTATATATATCGTAGATTTTTTGCTTTTCATATCAATTAATTAGATCGATCAAAAATAAGATGAGTTTTTTTGCTAATGTTGTTTTTTTGACTCAACAAAACTCTTCTATATTTTCCATTCCCATTTTTTTTTCTCATTTCCTCCTCCTTTCCCTTTTACTCTTTCCCCTTTACCTTACTCTCCAGTTGTCAGGTCTTTTCCCTTTCGTCTCTTTCCTCTCTATTGCTTTTCCCACAGCTCTCCTTTTCCCATAACTTTCCTTTTCTCCTGGCTTTTTCGTTTGGATACAAATTTCGGTAAGTACTAAGGAGAAAGTTTTTTTTAAATTTATTCTTTTAATGAAATGTTTATTAATATGTTTATATTTTATGTTTTTCTTTAGGCCGAGTCTTTGGACAAGAATAAAGGATAATTTTTAATTTTGAATTTTTCTTTAGCGAAACGTTCTACCAACGTTTCGATTTTCTTTTTTTTTTCAGGCAGCCTGATCTTTGGACGTGTGGTGATTTGGTAAGGGAATCCTAAATATTTTTTTTTAAAATTGATTTCTTTTATCGAAACGTTTTATTAACACGTTTTGACTTTATTCTCTTATTAGTTGGCTAGAACCTTTATCGCGTAGATTTCTGATTAAAAAAAAAACTTATTATGAGGAAATGATAATAATTATCAGTTATACTGCATGACGCCAAGTGGCTATAAATTTCATTTTTAGTGGTATTTCGATCTGAATACTGTCCTGAAGATTTCAATTTTAGATGGCCTGGACACATAGGAGCGTGAATCTTTGGCCAGAACTTGGAACTTGCAACTTTTTTTGGGTCTAGATGTGTAAAGTAAGAAATCTGGAATTATTTTTTTTTATATATTTCTTTTAGCGAAATGGTACTAACGTTTCAGTTTTCCTTTTTTTTAGACGTTTAACACGACTTAAGATCTTTGAAAACGTGAGATTTTGATATATATATTGGCAAGTAAAAAATATGTTTTTTTTTATTATCTATTTTAGCAAACATTACTAACTTTTCGTTCTTTTTTCTCTTTAGGAGATTTTTTGGGTCACTCTGGGCGTGGTAATCTGGAAAGTAAATATATATATATATTTTCTGTATATTTTTATTTATAACTATTAACTGTTCATTTTTTATTTCTTTATTTTTAGACACGTTGGATCTCGGTAAATTGACTTCGGTTCTTTCTTTCTTTAGATGAGTTAGGACAAATGTATTTTTGTAAGAAAGTCTTTTTAGTAATTTTTTTTATAGTCTTTTAATGAAACTCCTATTAACAGCTTCATTTCATTACTATTTTTTTTTAGATCACGATCTTTGGAGGTAAAAATTCATATTTTGAACGGCTTGAATCTTAGGAACTTGGATTCTTTTTTAATTTGTCCCTTTAACAAAACACTTGCTAATGAACGGCATTCTAGACGCAAAAAAGTTATCAGGGTTAAGAACCAACTATTTGTTTAATGTTATTTGGAAGCAAACTGCTGATATGGAGACCATAAAACGATAAAAAATGAGAATATTTTATTGGTTTTTCGCTTATTACTAATAGTTTTATTAGACTAAATAATAAAATATGATATCCGATATTTTAAATTAATGATAAATAAGTTGATAAATAAATAAATTATATATGTACAATATAAAATAAATTTAATAAGTTAATAATATAACAATAAATATCCGTAAGGATTTCTTAAGTGCTAGTATTCTACAAACTTTTAGTTCCAAAGATCTGCTGAGGCGGGAACGGATTAATTATTGAAAATAAGAATTTTTTCTATATGGATTCTGGCTAGTGCAGCTTGAAAAGCTCAAGCTAGCTCGTAAGCCAGCTCGGCTAAATACTTGATAGTCTGAAATTCTATTTGCGTATTTTTGCAGGATTTTCAATATCAGGTGTCAATTTTGCGTACCGTTCATTGCGTACAGATCATAATAAATTTTTTTCTCGTCACCTGACCCTTGTATATATATTTCTGGGTCCTGGTTATCATATGATTTTCGTATTGCAAAAGTGAATCACTTTTTTACACACATTTTTAATATTTTTGTATCTAATTTTATTGTGAACAATAAAGTCCGCTGTATAATACTATTCCACTTATATTAAAAAAATGTTTTTTTCCGCATCTTTCTGTATTTTCCTGCATTTACTATGTTTTTAAAAGTGAATCACTTTTCTAGACAAATTTTTAATATTTTAGTATCAGATTTTTTTGTGAATCATAAAGATCGAAGTATAATGCTATTCTATTGAATGTTTTAGCACATATTTTATAATAAAGAAGATTTTTCTGCATTTTTTTATATTAGTAAGATATATATTGTATATTGATATATAATTATGATTCACTTTTCTGCATGTGTTTATAATATTTTTATACCAGATATTTTTATGAATCATGAAATTTAATGATATAGAATATTTTACAAAGAGTTCCAACAATCATTTATATAAAATAATCAGTTTTTATTAATTAGATAGTTAAAATAATAAAATATAACCATAAACTATCTTATATACTAAATAAAATATGTATTAAAATTCTTCATAGAATATTCTGAAATTGATTTACAGAATTTATAAAAAATTCTAGCACAAAAAATATTATAAACATATGCAGAGAGTGTTTCACAGTTATACATCAATATACTATATATATCTTAAGACAAAAAAAAATGCATAAAAAATCTTTTTTGTTATAAATGTATGTTAACCTTCAGTAGAATAATATTATATATTGAAATTTATGATTCACAAAAAAATCTGATACAAAATTATTAAAATTTCATCTAGAAAAGTGACTCGCTTTAAAAACATAGTAAAAATGCAGGAAAATTCAGAAAAATGCAGAAAAAATTTTTTTTTAATATAAAGTATGTATTGAAATTTTCTGTCAATTAGTATTATACTTCGGACTTTATGGTTCATAAAAAAAATCTGTTACAAAAATATTAAAAATTCAAGAAAAGTGATTCATTTTAAAAACCCCAAAACCGTAGTAAAAATGCAGAAAGATTCGAAAAAAATCAAATGTTTAATATAAAGTAGATGCTGAAAATTTTAATATAATAATGTTATAAATTGAATTTTATGATTCACAAAAAATCTGATACACAATTATAAAAAATTCAAAATGCAATTTTCAAATAGAAAGTATGTATTGAAACTTTCAGTAGAATAGTATTATGTATTGAATTATACGATTCACAAAAAAAATCCGGTATAAAATTATTAAATATTCGTGATTCACTTTTGCAATACGAAAATCACATGATAACCTCGCAAAATCGGATTTTCTCAATAATTTGAAAACGACAATAACTCAAACAGCTTCAGATTTTAAAGTTTATTAAACTTCCAAAGAGATTGCGTGCCTTCATATTATCAAGTTATGTAATAGTTTGTTAGAGGTCATACATCTGGAACAACATTGCGTGAAACTAAAATAAAGAATGTACAGTAAAGGAGGACATAGCCTTTACTTCTTTCAGTATAAAACCTTAATCATCAAGGAAATAGTTAACGGTTACAAATCTATAAATTAATCATAGCATAAAAAATAAGTAACCCATTATTAAATAAATTGAAATAAAAAGAAATAGAAAGAAAACAAGTACTATATGAATAATAAAAACAAAAATTAAGAAACTGTCTTTGACTAATAGAAAATCAAAAAAATTATTTGAAATCATAAAGTGAAATACAAACACACTCAATTACCATATACAAGATCATCAAGCCTGTTCCCTACAAAAGTAAAGAAAATAGAAACGTTAAGTACGTTCTTTAGTATAATGATGAACTAGAGATGAGATCCGAATGAATCATGAATCCCGATCAATTTGTCAGCCAGATGATCAACAACTGAACTAAATCCAACTAATAAGTACTGTACCTTTCAAGGGCTGTACTATCAATTCTAAAGCGTCCGGGAGGTTTCTACAAAAGAAAAAAAAGTAAATAGATATTAGTAACATTGGCTGATGCTATTTGAAAAAATCTTTGCCGTTTAAAGTACCTTACAAAGTCATTCCATAGGTTCCAAGTGTTTGGAGGTCCCTACAAAAGAAAAAAAGTAAATGGATGTTACTAACGTTTACTAACTGGCATTTTTAATTAAAAGTAATCACCTTCCAGGGGCTGTTTCTTAGAAATGTCTGGGAATTCTTATTAAAAAAAAAGGTAAATTGACGTTATTTTAGTAATATCCTTATTTGAAAAGGAAAATTCCTATTTAAATACCTTCCAAAGGCCTTTCCAAATATCCTAAGCATAAGAAAGAAAGGTTTCTTTAGTATTTCGTGTCATTGAAGTCCTGACCGATTTTTAAACCCTTTAACACACCTTTTGCAAATTAAACAGTACAACCTAGTTGAATCTTGCGTAGACATGTCTAAAAAAGAGAAAAATATGTATATAACAATAACTAAAAAAAAATTGGAAAAGGCAAATAACTAGAGTTGGGCCGAAATATTTCGGCACTCAAATTGCCGAAATTCTTGCCGAAATCCCAAATTAAATTCTAGATTTCGGCAATGGTTTAAAATTTCGACAATAACTTGAAATCAAATTTCTGAAACCTCAAAATATTGTCAAAGTGTCAAAATATCAAACTGTTGCTGAAATCCCAAACTATTGCTGAAATCCCAGACTATTGTTAAAGCCTAAAATCGGGTGTCGAAATCCAAATATATCAACCATGTAGCAAAAGTATTTTGGTTCTTGGAATATAATAATCGCACAAAATCTCAAATTCCAAACTTGTTAAAACTTCAAACTGTTGCTGAAATCCAAAAACAATGCCAAAATTCCAAATTATTACCGAAATACAACTCTAAAATTTAATTTAGATTTCGGTAAGAATTTCGGCAATTTGATATGCCGAAATATTTCGGCGCCCAATTCTACAAATAACATAATTTCATAAGTTTAAAAAAAAATTAGCAGGTTTATGCGAAATACATATCAAAGTTATTCGGATGGGTTGTGTAGTAATCGAATGGGTTGAACGCGTTTTTTTTATTAAGTTATTTTTTGGTTTATGATTAGTTAGATCCACTTTTTTTTATATTCACATGATGTGAATCACATGAATGCCAAACTTAATAGTACTTCGTAATAGGATTGATAAGACAGTTATCTCTATTAAATCTAAATGAACTAAATTCGCGCATATGAAATAATAAACATACTTTTTATTATGTTTTAAAAATGTCAAACAAATCATTACGTATTTAAATCAATAAGTAAGTTGTCTTAATATTGATCTTCTAACTACTCTTTCTCAGACGAGAGTTTGTGATCTATCTTAAAGTCTATATAAATAGTTGACTCTTTGTTGCTATAAATTTCTATTAAAAAGATTTCAAAAAATATATCAATAAATAACTAAAATAAGGTAAAGAATATAGAAAAATTATCAAAATGTTTAAAAATGTTTATCGATAATATGTAAAAAAAGAAAGAAAAATGTATCGAAAATTTGAAATACGAAAATTTCTGCATGATTGCTTTGTTTTCTTTTATTTAAGAAAGTTCAACAAGAGGTCATAGAGGATTGATAAACTGTTCAATAACGTGTTACAGTGACCTTTTAATGTGATTGTGTGAAATATTTTGTTTCTGAAAGTCGTTTGAAATCGAGTATGTGAGTTATGATTTGTAAAGGAAGAAAAGATTTTGAATGTCTGAATTAGTTGTCAGTATGACAAAATATTCAAAAAATTGAAATTAATTTCATTCGAATTGAACAGATGAGCGGATGACAAACTATTTTTTGTAAGTCATAGAATTGTAATAAGTCCTTTTGATGCAAACTAATCACTTAAAATTAATCAAAATACGATTTATCTTACCTAAATATGATCTAATAAAGAAATATCAATTTGTAAAGATTCTGTTATCAAATGAATTTATTATTTTCTACATTTATAGATAAGTATCTTAATATAATGATATTATAAGGTTATAAATTAATACCTGAAAATTGCTTGCTTATTATATCATCATTTTGCATATAATAATCATCAGAATTTTTTGGTTCGGGAAGATTATTAAAGTCAAGTAATCTACTTGTATATATGGCCTCTGAATGTGTTTCATATGATAAAGAAAGTGCTATAGTTTTACTTGCTAAGAAATTATTGTTAATTTCTTCTGCTTCCTTAATTTGCTTTTTTAGTTCCATTTGACTATCAAACCAGCTCCACCACTTGTATAAGGTAAATTCAATTTCTCCTGCTGTTTGCCGATTTAATGGATCTGCATCTAAGCACTTCTTAATTAAATCCATAATTAATTGGGGTACTTTAATATTAAATCTTGGTCTAAGTCCTTGACAAATTTTCACTGCCAAAATTTTATCATGGCTTAAATTATGATACGGAGGTAATCCAGAAATTACTTCATACATAATTATACCAAAGCTATAAATATCGGCAGCCTTGGTTAATTTATGTCCTCTTAAAACTTCAGGGGCAATATAAGGTAAAACACCATATACAGTATTTGTATTTTCTAATTTGTCATAATTTGCAGGCTTACATAATCCCATATCAGTTATAGAAGCATAATTTGAAAAATAAAGTATGTTTCCGATATGTAAATCTCGATGAATTAATTCTTCTCCATGAATTTTCTTAAGCCCATATGCAATACGCCATAAATCATGTAACTTAGTATGCCAACTTAATTTATTATAATATCTATCTAAATAATTTCGCAAACTTCCATTATCTGCATAATCTAAAACTATCATATAATTTTTTGTTTCTGGTTCTTGAGTTATTCCATAAATATTAATAATAGAAAAATTATCTTGAATTTTATGATGCAATGTAATCTATATATTTATTAAAAAAAAACAATTAATTAAATATATATTTTGAGTTTATTAAATAAATTAACTTATACCTCCTCGAGAAATTCCATTGTGACATTCCTTGAATTATATAAACTTTTTAATGCTACATCTTTGTTCTGACATATTCTTTTCCAATTTTGTTTTTCAATATCCCAATTAGTTATAAATCCATCAATCCAATTTGCTTTATACACTTCACCAAACCCACCTTTTGCAATATATTTAATACTATAAAATCTATCATAAGATATCCACTCTAATACTTTTTCAGGATTGTTTGCAAATAACTGAGAATTTTGAATAATTTTGTCAATATCATTGTTTCCACTAGTCCAATTTATAAAATTCTGTTGAAAACGTTTTGCGTTACATACTTTACACCATTTATAATTTTCATCTGTTTGATTACATTTTTTACATAAGCTCATAATTAGATAAATTATTTAAAAAGTAATGGTAATATAATATATCCAACAAGTCGTGCAAACCTTATTAAATGAATGAATATCTTAGATAATTATTTGATAAATAATGCTAATAATTTAACAGGCTTTGCAAGTCTTATCAAATAAATGGATACTTTACTTTTGAAAAGTAATTCCAATAGTTAATTTAACAGTTTAAAGCATTATCAAATAAATTTTTTAAGAGTGATTCTAATAATTAACAATTTATCGAAGAAAAGGGTATGGTTGCTTAAATTACGCCGATCAAATTCATGTGTGTACGCCATATTACATGCAGTATACATGCTTGAAGGATAGTGTAGCACAGAATATTAAATTTGGTAATAGTTGATGTGGAATTACGACTAGCTGCATATGGTGTAACATAACAAGAAGAAGAGTGTGACATTATAATTTACTTTCAACTTATAATTGAATTACACCGGACCAACTGGACCTAGTAATTTCGTTAGTCCAATGTTCCAATGACTAGAATTACAATCTATTAATTCGCGGATGACTGCATTTCGACAATTATAAAGATGTATCCATCTGGATTAATTTTAATTCACTTCAATTCCTATTTTAGAAAATGAAGTTTTTCTCATAAATTTTAATGCGCATAAATCAAACAAAATTTTGGATTAGTGGTTCGTAATTCTAGTCAGTTGCAATAATCTCTGACTATGTAAGGACGTTATTAGACGTAGAACATAAGTGGATGAAGGCTCATTTTTAGTTGATCAATTGTAGTTTAAAAATGTTCAATGCAAAAATTCTTCTGGAAAGGATTTAACACTATGCCACAACGACGATGTATTGTGGGATTAATTTCCTATTTTGTAAAATTTATTAAATGTCATAATGAAAAGCATACATTTTATAATATAAACAAGCAAAACATATTAAACAAGTAGGTTAAATCTACAAACAACTATAATGTATGTAAAAGACCACATTATTTTTAAAAAATGCATTCTCAGTAAAATGATCATTTTATCATGATATTGATACATAATACGTAATTATACATAAGCATAACCTTTATAAAAAGATTCCCTGTGTTGAAATCATTGTCTTATTTATTTCTTTAATTATTAATTATTGCATTCAATTGTAAATTGAAAAATCTCGTTTAGATAAAAAGAAATTAATTAAATCATTACATAAAAAAACTAAAAAATGTAATTATGTATGTTTATGTTTATACACAGTAATGACGTTTTCAATAAATTTCAAAAATTGGACTGATAGTAATAAAGCTATTGACAAATTCATTTAAGTTACTACTCGGTCATCTTAATAAAAGATAAGTCTTTCCTTACTTTATCTAGGCTCTGTATAATCAAACATTTTAAATTACATAAAATTCTAATGGATTAGATTGTATCTTTGCGGTATACGACAAAAAAAGGAACGCCTCCATGGACAGGTTTGCGTTGAATATGTTCTCTCATGTTATAGATTCAGTGATATTTATTTATTCGGAATGATTTTGTTCATATTTTCAATAATGTTGGAAGCTAATACTAGGGATCGGTCACTGATTTTCAGTTCAATTAATATTAATTACGAAACTATTCTACAGTTAAAATCTGTATTTTATTCTTTCAAATATTCTGACGAACTACACTTCAAAATGCGCTATTTCCTAATTGTTGTTTAAAAAAAATACATTAATTGGTTAAAAAAATCACTTACTAATGAATATTCCAACATTAATAATTTAAAAGCTCCTAAAATTATAAACATTAAATGATTTGGCGTTCTTTTCTAAAATAAAAATAAATGCGTGTCGAAATTCAAAAAGGAAATGCAAACAATGTACTTAATTATTAATTATTGTCAGAGTTTCCTTTTTTTGAATTGTAACATCACTTATATAATCACGCATGTTGTAGATCGTAAAAGAGTTCGCATAAACAATTAATGCAAGATGTTGATCAATCATCAATCTTATAGGCTTATAGTATGCCTTCATTAAAATAAAAAAAAAAAATTGTAATAAAACTATTAAATGGATGCCAGCATGTAAATATATGAACAAAAATTTTTATCTTCTTTATTATTGCATTAGACTGATTTTTTAAATAAGATTTATTGCAAAGACTAACCATTTTTTAATTATTGTAATATTTTTTAAGATTTGTCAAAAATGGATCAGTATTTTTGCTTTTATCTGAACATACTCAGATTATAATGAAACAGAGGTGTTAAATAATAATTTAATATCAAAATTATTTGTGACATTGTCTGCTCATCAACAAAACTATGAGGACCGGACATCCGAACTAGATCGGAAAATTTCACCGTAGGTGATCATCACATACTATGTCAAGGTGTGCAAAATTGCTGAATTGCACCAGTGGAACTAGAAGAAGCTCATTTATAAGCAAATATGCAGTTAAATTTGTGTAACATTGTTGCATGGATCATTTATTTCATAATGATTTAAAAATGGTCTATTTGTCCCTAAAAATTGGTAAATGTGACCCTTTTAACCATCAGAATCCATAAATATAAAATAGAAAATCTTCAAAGATTCCTATGTATTATATGGAATAAATAAGTCATATTCAAACACTCCTTAGACCTTAGGAGGTTAATTAGACCACCTTTATTTTTTAATTTCTATTATGAACGCACTAATTGTACCAAAAATGACGCTTGATCAATTGTGCTTAGTAAACAAACTATACATAATAGCTATTCATAGATTATGTTTATCTTTTAAATGTGCTATTAGATTAGTTGTATTTCCACCTTTCCGAATATAGCCATAAGCTCTTTTATTTGTATTTGCAAAATTTGATTCACAAATTTTACAATAGGTATGATCACCATCTACACAAAAAAAAATGTTGTATGGCTGCGATTTTTTCATGTTAAAGCAATTTGGCGTTGGTTTTGTATGATAGTATCATTTTCACTGATAATTGTTTCAGAGTCAGAAAATGTGGATGGTGAATTTGACATTTTTAATAGTAAAAAAAGAATATGTGTTAGTTATTAGAGAATGAAGTGATTTAAACCACTGTGTGTGTGAATTATTTTATGAATTCATATGTGAATTTTCATGAATTCATATGGGAACTATTTTGATTATGATGTGATGTAGTTTGTTTGTAACCTAATCCAAATCTGTGGATGTAGATCATTGAAAGTGATTATTAAATATAATCAGAAACCAAGAACATAATTTCACTTGCGGCTAACTTTATTCAGTAAATTGATAAATAAGTAAATATAAAACTGGGTGCATAAATTGGTTTCAACTGGTTTTGTAAAAACTGATTTGAAAAGGGTCAAACTGGTTGTACCCATTTTAAATTCAGTTTTGAAAAATGCAACCGGTTCTAAACTCTAATTTAGATTGATATTAGTTTCTACTCCATAACCAATCCATCTATGTATGCATTGTTCTTCGGGCATTACTAAACATTTGTGATGATTATAACTGGATCTAATTACACAATCACTCCAATTCTTGTTGTTCTTTAATTTCTGAGTAATGATTAGGGATGGCAACGGTCACGGTTATTAACCGGTCATGACCGGTTATGACCGTGACCGTTTAACCGACCGTTTAACCGACCGTTAACCGACCATTTAGCTAACTTTATCCATTTGACATTTCTTTTAACGAATTTAATCAATAAAAAAGTCAAATAACGTTTTTTTTTTTTGATTAAATTCGCTAACTAAAACACTTTTTAACGTTTTGTCTTGATTAAATTCGTTAAAAAGAAAAAAGTGGTCGGTTAAACGGTCGGTTAAACGGTCCGACCGTTGCCATCCCTAGTAATGATGATGTGTTGTTTTCCCCATTCTGTGATGGCGTTACATTGTAGGTTCCAAATGTGAATTCTAATCTGTGATTGAATTTCTTCACATATATCATTGATAAAAGTTTTAAATTGACCATTTAACGAATCCATATAGGGATTGTAAGAAATTAAACCTATAATTATCTTGCCATAAACCTGAGATTTATCAACCATTCATCTATTAATCTCAAGAATCTAGCATGGTAATTAATAGGATAATGTATCTGTAGTTCTTTTAAATGGACAAAATGATCCTTTTTCATAATTTTATACTATACTTCATTAACATATTGTCTTATCATTGTCAGGTTACAAGAACATCTTCACAGGTGTTCCAATTTTCTAAGTTCTATAATACTTGATATATTGGCTCAACTTATATAGATCTGGTTTTTTTCGATATAATTCTTTGAGTATTGGAAGAGGACCCAGAAATATATATATAGGGGTCAGGTGGCGAAAAAAATTTTTTATATGAGCTGTACGCATTTTTTCAGGGCCGGAATTACGATAGTGCTAGTCAATTGCTAAATTAAGAAATAATTCTTTGACCAGCACTATCTAAAATTATTCACAAAAGGAAAGATCTACATGGTTTTTATGGTTCATTGTACGCAAACTCAAACCTGACCCTTTTATGTATATTTCTGGGTCCTATTGGAAGATAATGAGTAAATTGTTTAAGTTTATAAGAAAATAGTTTATTCGATTCATCATCATTGTTAGAACAAATAGGTTTAATCAAGAGTTTAAATGTTGCTTGTCAGTCTACAGAGGGTGATCAAAAGTATACAGACATTTTATTTTACCAAATTATGCTGATCATTATATATTAATATAATATAAATTAATATATTATTCTGCACTGACAGTCATAATAAACAAACTTTTATACTTCATATTTTTTCAGAATTTTTACAAATATGAGAATGCTCACTGCAAAAATTCTATGATTTGTATAACTAGCATAATAAATAGTTAAAAGTTCAAAAAAATATTGTAGTTCAATCATTATTAATCCAATTGATAAGTATTTGCCATCATTCGAATCATTTCAATGAGATGAGTACAATGAGTTAAAGATCATGCAAATCCAATCATTGGATCAAAAGATATCATAGAGAAAACATCTAAATTTTCAAAGTGTAACTGTACACTGGATATTGATTATACAAAGACAATCTTATTATCATTCAAATCCTCTAAATAAGACGTATCTAATGAATATAAAATCATGGAATTTTAATTACTAGATACTGAATATCTTTAAATGTCCACATAATATTGATTACCCTCTGTATATATCCTTTTGCTATATTAACTCTAATATTGATATTCAAAGATAAGGCTAGCCAATTTGATTTGTATCATAGATAATTCAAATCTTTCCTAAACTCTCTTTCTGGAATATAAATGAGCGAACAGTTCCAAAATATTTTATATTCCTATCCTATATCTATGTCTTTGATTGTACATAATGAGCCTTCATATCTTGCTTGTTTCGCTAAGTTATTTGTGTAATCATTGTCAAAGCTGCCATTATGGCTAGCAACTTTTACCATCTTTATAAGCAAGTGATTGTTTTTAACGAAATCATAACACTATTTTCAGACTTGAATATTTGGTATTTTTCAAGCTGCTCGTTTGTTCCATATGAATTTCTTATTCTTGATAATATGGAACCATGCGTTGCTATTAAGGCATTATCACATTCCCTATGAAAAAAAAATATACTTAAAACATACTTATGCACTTTTAAAATATACTTAAAATATACTTAATATACTTAAAATGTACTAAAAAATTTTAAAATGTACTTAAATTATACCTAAAATTGCAATTTTAAGTACATTTTAAAATTCTAAGTGTATTCTAAGTACATTTTAAGCGTATTTTAAGATTTAAGTATATTTTTAGTATATTTTAGAGAATTTTTTTTTCATAGGGATTATATTGTGATACTCTGATCAAATCTTAATGTCAATAAAAGAAATTTGTTATTCTTATCTGAAATTTGGTTAAAATAATATTATTATTATCCATCATACCCTCTTTCTTCTGTTTTAACTAATGTGTCAGTAAATGTTTTTACATTGTTTTTGTTATATAATCTATCATTTTCTAAGTAAATCTCAAATAGTCGAAGCGCGATTTAATCTTTTTTGCATATTGATCTAATTTCATAATATCATTATAATACGTCACTAACACAGTTTGTTCTTGTTTGTTAAATTCTTGTTCCCATATTGCGCAGATTTCTGTTATGAAGGCACGATCTATAAAATCCCTTAAGTTAATCTCATATAAAGGGTAAATTTCTTTTGTTAGTCTTGTATCTTTATTTTTTTATCAACTTATTTTCAATGTAATTAAACCATGACAGTTTACATCCTTTACTTGATCTTCCAGCTTGGGCAATTAGACCAATTTTGATCATTTGTGAAATAAATTTTTTAAAGTGATTTATGCGGTGGTGTTGCACAAAATTTATCTGCATATTTGTTTATAAGCGGCCATCTTCCAATCTCATTGGTGTAATTTTATATCACCCTTATTCACCCTATAGCCAAAAGAGGAAGATGCCTAAAGCTGTGTTCGATCATGTGATTTTGAAAAATTATTTTTTTACAAATAAAACTTTTTGTCACATATATACCTTTTGGATTACATATAGTAAGTATATTTTGACTCGATCTACAAGTTTATTTAGAACGCCAAGTGGGGTTTTGAATACCGTTTTTGATTTATTTAAACTTTTTCATTTTTTGTCATCCATTTATAGAAATGATCAACAACTTCCATTTGTTCATATGTAATGTAAAGTCAAAAACAGTATGAAAAATCTACTTTTTTCCCTTATGTAAACCTGAAAAGCAGGATAAAATACACTTATTCTATAATTTTCAAGTTTATATCAACCTTGGTTTATTAAAAATTTATCCATTCGTATTATGTTAAATTACGTGATCGAAAATGGCTTTAGACACCCCCAAAAGGAAAGATTTGTAACATCTTTAGGAATATTTGACACCGGCGACTTAGTATGCTACACAAAATTAACTTCGGCTGGAATCTAAATATTTTAGGCCTGTGAATTATAAATTAGAAAATGAAGTATAATAAACATTCATGATGTTTTACCACTTTATTTTAATTTTTCTTGGAATTTAATAGAACGAGATTATACTTTGATATTATTTATAGTTTTAGTATGATTATATTTAAAATAACTTCTAATTTGTCTCCACATCATGTAAGATGGAAAATAAAGGTTTGATAATAGAATTTGTCTAGGTTTAGTTGAGGGTTTAAGATTCAATATAATACAATTAATTGTGTATTTTAAGAGATGTTTAGACATTATTAATAATAAAAATTGTCCTATATTAACGATTAGTCTAGCATTATCACATGAAATACGTTCAGAAGTTATTTATATGAGTAATGATTTTCCTGAACCAAATAAATTCTGTTAATTACAAAATTATTAAATTGGTTTTAGCCCCACGAGTTAGCGATTTTAATTATTAAATTATTATGAGCATTCATTTCATTACTTATAATAGTATTTTCATTTAATATTTCCATACATATAACAGCAGGGCGTAACATCTTATACATATTAATATTTCTAAGAAATGTACATTATCATATTATATTTGGGAATATAGGATGAAATAAATAACGATAAAAATATTCTTAAATTTTAATCATACTCTCTATCAATATCGTCAAATTGCAATTATTCAATTGATAATCAACTATCAGTTAAAAAATTACATTCAAAACAATGAAGTATTAAAAAACTCAAAATTGGAATTAAATAATGAATAACAAAATGACATTGTTATATTGCTCAAATATTTAATTAGATCTTTTCTTGCTTAGGGAAAAGAAATTATCCCATTATATGAATCGTTGAGCATCATGACGAATTATGATAAGATTATTATTAAAATGTTTATTAGTTTCTGATGAAACACCAATTTTTTTTTATTATTACTTACTTATTTTTATTTGTTTTCTTTATTTTTAGGTTTCTCAGCTATGGAACATTGTTTCTTTTTTACTTAAGAATGTAATTAAATTTTTGTTTTTTTTTTTTTTTCTTTTTCATGGGAATAGCTTTGAATGTTTTGGGGCTTCTCGAATAGAGTTTCTGGTAATCTCAAGAGATGGAATTTTTCTTTACACATCAGAATTTTGTTTAATACAAAAAAAAAAAATTCTTCTTCAGATGATTCCCAAATTGAAATTAAAAGTCAATATACTTTTATTTAGATGTTAATATCCTTAAGAAAATAAAAAATACAATAAATTTATAATATTTTAGTATTATTCAAGAAAATACTGGTTACTGAATGAATACTCTTATCTTAATAATTGTCAAGTAAAAACGTAATAAAAATTTTTTGATTAACTTTTAAATCAAATTTCAGATTCTCCATGAATCATGATGACATTTAATTTTACATAATAGATATATATGTTAAAATAAAAATAAAACATTTTGGTTTACAAAGTAAGAAATTTTAAGATCTTATGTACTGTACTAGAAATATTTCTTCTAATCTTGAAAATATAAGATACATGACGCCAGCAAGAAAATCAACAGTAGATAATATTACAAAAAAGAAAAAGTTTTCTATGATTCGGCGAAACAATATACAGATGATATTTACATATTATTGTATGGGGTATACTTAACAATAGGATAAAACGGCTGCATGTAATTATTATACAGCCAAATAGTATCAAATTATTTTTAATGTACTGATATTTGTATGTCAAATCATTCTTGTTTTAAAGTTTATTTATTACAAACATAACCGCAAACGCCCACATAATAACTAATACACAAATATTTATTACAGCTAATTCACATTTATCATGTGTAGTGTTAGAACATTATTGTTGGAATCGCTAAATAAATTCTGATCTTAATTTATCTGAAATTTTGTCAATATTGGAAAATGTGCTAACGGAGAAATCGGTTGATTATAATCAAAAAATTCACTGTTACAATTATCGCAGTTGAGAATGCGGTTCATCCAAATGAATAATTGGAATGACAAAGGTAAAGATGAACTGCTTTATTACTATATGAATATGTCCATTATGGTAAGGTGAACGTATTAGTGTAAGCCCTATTATATTTGAAATTCAAGAAAGTTCTGCGGTTATGTATGTTATTGGAAGTCTAAATTGGTAATGGTAAAGATGGTCAATGATCCTACCCGGATCCACGCGATCGGTCTTTGGACTGGAAAGCACCCCAAATTACATGCATATCAATTATCAGTGATGATCGTTTTCAATATTTTTAAATAAATTATATAGTTATTGTGCAACTTTTAATCTAAAAATAAAATTTCTACTACATAGAATTTGCTTTATATTTAAGATATATTCAATTCTCGTAATTAGTCAGCTAATTTAGTCTATTCCAATCTTCAATAGTAAGTTTTGAGAAAGATATTGTGCATAATCAAGTCGTTTACTGGTGAGCATATTCTGAGATTTTTTAAGAGGTATTGGATTTGTAGCCAATTCTGCTAATCGTGCTTTCCATACTTCTTCCCGTTCTTGGCTAAATGCTTCTTTAATTTCTAGCTTACGATCCTCACCAAGCTTACATGATCTGTCATTCAAAACATTCCCTAAATCCACAAAATGATCCAATAATTCATTTGCCATTGGACGATTGGTAGGAACAGGATCCCAACAACGTTTCATTAATTCTGCATATGGTTCAGGTGTATATTCCGGAATTTGAGGGCGTTGACCAGAACAAATAGTTAAAGCCAAATACTCATCATAATCTCTATCAATAAAAGGTGGTTCACCGCTAATCACTTCCGACATTATCATTCCAAACCCATAAATATCTGCTGCATTAGTAAAATTTTTACCTAGCAAAACTTCTGGTGCAACAAATGGTAAAACACCACGCGATGTTCTATCTGTTGTGGAACTTTGATCCGAAGGACGACACAAGCCAAAATCTGAAATTACTGGTCTAATATAATTTGAAATCAATGAGTTCAAAATGTTACCACTGTGAAGATCCTTGTGATGATAATTTCTCATATGTACAGAAAGTAACCCATTGCTAATATAATAAAATATTTTTAAAATACTTTTCCAAGTCAGGTTATTGTGATTTTTTTTAATAATTTCCCTCAGATTTCCGCCATTTTTGAATTCAGTAATAATAGCATATTCTCTACTTTGTGGATCACGAGTCACTCCATAAATTCTAATAGTAGCAATACCCATAGTCATTATATTCATATTTAAATTGACATCGACCTATATATAATGAACAAATTTAAGCATGTAATCACAAATACTTGTTTATATTCCTACTTAAAAAATTTACTTAATATAAAAAAAATTAGTTTTATTCACCTCATTTAAGAACTCTGAACTGACATGAGTCACATTCCGAAGTTTTTTTACTGCCACTTCTACATAACTCTGCCGTTGCCATTGAGATTTATTGAAGTTCCAATTTTTGATGTAACAATCTTTCCAAATTGCCTTATACACACTCCCAAATCCTCCATGATCAACGAGTTCAATATTTTCAAGGTTTGAGTATTCAATCCATTCGATGAATTGTGAAGGCAATTCTGCATTGAGTTGTGAATTTCGAATCAGTTCATCAAGATTCAAATTACCGCTCGTCCAATGTGTAAAGTTATCACGGAAATGTAATGAGTTGCACGGTTGACAATAATATCCATTACCTTTACTGCATTCTTGACAACTCATTTTTATTAGTTTAAAAAGTACAATTAAGTTTTTATTTTCTGAAGGAAGTTTGTGAAAGACAATGTAACTTATATAAGTTTTTAAAGCATATTCATGCTGTAAATGCAATATTAAATAAGCTAAATCATATATATATATATTTTTTTTATTTTAGAAAGTGAAGTGTAAAATAGCAAAATAAAATAATTCACACAGAAAAAACATTTTTGATTACATAAATTCTATGTGGAATTGCTCGTCATACACAAAGGTATATTACACAACATACATGTGATTTTAGTGTTACCAAACAAAAATTGTTGGCAAATATAAATTTTAAATACAAGAAATTTTAAAATTTCTCGCGTAAAACAATGTAAATAATTTTAATCGTTGGACACATTTTTATTTTTATTTTTATTGAACAGATATTAGAAGCGAACACATAAATTATAAACACATCAAAATTGATACATGAAAATAAAAAATGAAACTAACTAATAGAAGCGAACTAAATCTACTTCGACGGTGGAGTAATTATATAACGAACTATCTAAAAATAACCAACTACTTCTAGAAACATTCAATAATTAACCCACTACCTCTTTTACAGCCAGTTAAAAACCAGGTAAACCGAAGCCCGCTCTGCAGAAAAGAAAGTAATAAAACCATATATAAAATTCTATATAAAGTATACTAACTAACTACTAGCGCTACGAAGTAAGATTACTGTAAAATTCAATAATATTTTTACCAAAATATATATTATTACGAATACTATCTAGAGCATCAAATTTATATTCTAATTCTCTATCACTATTCAAAATATTATTAAACGGTCGAAAATTTTTTAAAGTTAATTTTTTCTTTTTTGTAATACCCAACGAACGTTCAAATTCTTTTATAAAAGAACAACGATGTATCCAAATTTCTTTAAATGTTTGTTCATAAATGTACTGCCTGATCTCAATAATGACTAACAGTAATTGTTTACAAGGAATCCACAAGTTGAGAATTTGAGTCAACTCCAATGGTATAAAGCCTTTGATGAGATCCACAAAAGTAAAATTGTCAGGATCTGTACTAATTGTCCATATATTAAGCGTCAATAAGGCAGAATAATCTGTAATGTCTGGATTATATTCAAATAACAATGATAATAAAAGATTAATTGTATTATTTTTAATCTTTAAAAGAAGAGAGCGATGTTCATCACATGTCCACACGTGATCAAACGTTTCATCTTCCAATCCACAACTAGGACATTTCCATCCATCGTATAATTCTAGGAATGATTTCTTCATTTGTTCAATTGTAGGAATCTCTTCTATAAGGAGATGAACTTTATGAGCTTTAACTTTAGAAGAAGACATTGAAGTTTCATTATTAGCAATATCGCAATTGAGGCATTCAAAGGTAGAAGTCCAATCAACTTCTAATTTTCGATATTTAGTGTTCCTATGTAGGTTGATAAATTTTTCCAGGCCCTTAATATGACTAACCATCTTGATGAATTTTCGTAAATGAGTTTCAATGATGATATTATTCCATAACAAAAGTACTTTAATGTTAGGAGCAGTATCTATAAAGTTAATAAATCTATCTTGGTCAATGTGAGCAGATTTTGCTAATCTATCCACGTGATTATTGCCGTCGCAATCAGTGTGTGCAGCTACTTTAAACATTTCTACATGTAAGTTCTGTTGACGAATAATTCTAATCAAAATTGACCACAAATAGCTATTGTTAAGTTTGAAATAATCTCGCGATGTAAGAGAGAAATTATTACATTTAAATCCCTCAAACATAGTAATCACATTTAAGAAGTCAATGTTGATTCTCACTTTACTTCTATAATGGACTACCATAAGAGCTAAAATTACTGCTAAGAGTTCGCCTCGATATGCTGAAGGCCATTTATCAATCGTGGTATAAAATTCTACTTGAGGAATACCAAAAGATCTATCAAGGTGCGCAAACGCGCAACTAATGTTGCATTGTTCAGTGCCTAATTCAATAAGAGACCCATCAGTAAAGATGTGTCCGCAATACCCTAATTGCGGATTAATTGCGATTTGCGATATTGCGGAACATTGCGGATTTTGAAGAATAATTATTCGCAAATCCGCAATCGCAAATAATCCGCAAATCTGCAAATAATCCGCAAATAATCCGAATAATCTCAAAAATTATGATTGACTGTAGATCATCTTCACATGATCATTTTTTTTAAAAAGTGGACAATTTTGTCCATTTTGTAAACTCATGAATCATGTTAATTTAATCTTTGCAATAAAATATAACCAAATTTATTTATATACTAAAAAGTGGACAATTTTGTCCATTTTGTAAACTCATGAATCATGTTAATTTAATCTTCGCAATTAAATATAACCAAATTTATTTATATACTAAAAAGTGGACAATTTTGTCCATTTTGTAAACTTATGAATCATGTTAATTTAATCTTCGCAATTAAATATAACCAAATTTATTTATATACTAAAAGTGGACAATTTTGTCCACTTATTCGCAAATTTGCGATAATGTAAATTATTTGCAGATTTGCGGATTATTTGCGATACTATACGGATTTGCGGATTATTTGCGGGTTTGCGGATTATTTGCGGGTTTGCGAATTACTAAGCGCAATTGATTTCCAAAACCCGCAATATTGCGGATTTTGGAAATCAATTGAGGACCCATCTTTACCCATCAGTGAAAAATTCAAAAATACAGCAATTTGGATTATCAAATATAGCGAATTTTCGTTGAATTATAAGTAATTCATTCCTAGAAAGTCCTGGTTCTAATAGTTCTAAAATAATATTGTTTTGTCTGATCACGTGATTTCTTGTTAACGTACTTTGAGAAAGAGCGTATTTTTTCTTAGCCTGATCAAAAAGATTAAAAATATTAAAATTAATCATTTTTCTACGTTTAACATCTTCTTTAGTAAATTTAGCAGCCGATAAGAGTGATACTATATGCTTTGGATTAGCAGTAAAAGCGCAAACACCCATGCTTGAATGATTTACAGTATTAGCAGCGCAAAGTGTATCATCACAAATTGTAATGTGAGTAGATGATGATGTTGATTGAGACATGTCTCCATGGTAATGTCGAAGAAGAATGTTGTTCTCATCAATAAGGCGTTGAACTTTTCCAAATAAAATCGAATTATGTTGGGGACTATATACAACAGATAATGATCTATCTAGTTTTTCTATATTATATGATTTAGTATCTTCAATATTATCAAAGAATGTAGTAAATTTGTTGTAAATTTGTGGTTTAATGCTAAGCCCATCTACTGTAATGAGTTTTTGGATATCCATATACCATTTTTCTTCTTTGTTACCACGACCAGGAATGGATTGAAAGTAATGTTTATTACATATATCAGTCCAATTAAGTAAGCGTTGTTTGTCTCCTGAAATAATTTGTTCTACAAACATAATTTGGCGTGAGCGTAAAATTGTGCTGTGTTTGGACAAGAAGTCAAAAGTAGCAATAGTTGCGAAATCATTTTTTCCTCCTGCTATGGTAGGAAATCTGCCTTTGTCTATGACAAGAAGTGTAAAATCATTCTGCCTCATCAAGTTGATCATATTAAGTAAATAATTATTCTTCATACGTCTAGGGATTTTATCAAAAGGAATACCCTCTATCAGCGGTCGAGAACACCATAGTAGTTGTTGTAGCAGTTTCAAGCGAATTTCAGTGATTCTTCCTAAAATTCCAGTGTCGTTTAATTGAATGCAAAAATTGGTAATTTTTGCTTGAAGTTGATTCTCGTAAGGATTACGATAACCATATATATAAGAATTATCGAGGATCGCATTAGGAGCAGTACGAGCAAATTTGAGCTTATTTTTAAACATTCGACGAAAAGGAACAAATAAACGATGAATTAAATCTGGTGATAGAACGAAGACTTGTGACCAGTATTCAACACGAGGTATGATAATTCTATTGAAAATATACAAGATATGTTTATCGGTAATTTTCTTTTTCCACATAAGGTTCGTTAGGTGATCAATTTCCGCTTTAACTTTAGAAATTAGATATTGTTCATCGTTTTCAATATTAAAATAAACTCCCAGGATACGAGTAGGTTCATGAGAGTGTTTGGCCTTGATACTAATAGATTCCCTTCCAAATTGAATATTGATCTTGTTGTTATAATTGTGAGAATAGCGACGCTTATACATCTTAGTTCTCATCATAAGTTCAGATTTCTCCTTATTTATCTGGATATCATTTAGTCTATAAAAGGAGTCAGCGATGAAGAGCATAGATTCCAGCTTATCTTTCTTATCAGTAATCCACTGCGTGTCATCCATAAATGCCAAGGCCGGGACATGTTGTTCTATTACAGCTGAATTCAACTGTGGTACTTGCTGTATATTGTTACATGATACCGTGTATCCCAAATTTTGTTTGTTAATCTCAGCAAGTAAAGGATCGTAATAAATACACCATAAAATAGGTGAAATAACTTCGCCTTGGTCTATGCCTGTAAGAACATTATAAGCAGTCGTCTTGCCATAGGCTGTGATAACTTGGTTTGTTCTATCTTTAAACAAATCTAAAATTAAATGAGTGAATTGCTGAGGTAGTTTGATTCTATCCATCGCTTTCTTGAGTTGGAAGGTATTGACACGATCATAGGCCTTACCCATATCCTGTGATAAGATCCAAAGTTCATTATTGTTATCAATAGCGTCTTGAATAATTTCATTAACGATCCTTATGGGTTCAAAGGTAGATTGTTTAGGTAAACCAGCGAATTGGTTTGTCTGTAAAACATTATATTGTTTCAACGTCGAAGTTAGGCGATGATTGAGTAACGTAATAAGCGCTTTACGAGCAGTCTCAAGTAGGGTGATCGGACGAGAGTTTGATAATTCACAATTAAAGGGTTTTGGCTTGGCGATAGGAAAAATGGTAGCTTCTTTCCATTGTTTTGGTAAGTAACCAAATTGTATAATCTTACATATCAAATAATATAAAATATCATGAGCCGTGGGACTAAGGTGTTGTAACATTTCATTAGATATTCCTGAGGGGCCTGTAGCTTTGCCTTTAGGAAGGTTTCTAATAACATCCAGCCATCCATCACGTGATGGAAGGTCCATGAGGTTTGAGTAAATATTCTCATTAACATGATGTAAAGGTCGATATTGATCTTTCCAACGGTCTTGAAGTGGCTTTTTTCTATTAATCGAGCCTGCAATAGTTTGGAAATGATGATTTGTTTTATTGAGAACAGCTGATTCACCTGTGATCAGTGATTCATTGCCTTGGGCGTCTTTTTTATATATTTTTTCAATCGAGATATGTACCATCTCTTCTTCTGTGATCGAGCGAATCATCGAGGCTTGGTTGTCCTTAAAATTAGTACAGCGTTTCTTAATATTAAAAACTATTTGTTCCTGAACCATAATATCAAGTTCCAATTTGAAAAGAAGTCGTAAGTGTTTTCTAATTTTACACAAATTCTTC
This sequence comes from Rhizophagus clarus, assembly GCA_015698045.1. NCBI lineage: Eukaryota > Fungi > Glomeromycota > Glomeromycetes > Glomerales > Glomeraceae > Rhizophagus > Rhizophagus clarus. Next base: position 109,855 of record BLAL01000285.1, read on the forward strand.
AAAAATAATTTGAAGTCATCAAGTATAAGAAAGTTAAAGGACGATGAAAGGTCTGAGCATTCATATTTGTCCAATGTCGTGTTAATAAGACATTGGAACTTGGACTATTTAGCAGAGACACTATAAGTAATAGAGGTGGAATCATTCAGTATCAAACGTGTTTCCAGTATACGATTAATGACATATCTTAGATCGAAGTAAACTGAAAGTTTCTTTTCTGGTGTAGTTTTAACTTTATTTCTAGTGACTTGCTTATTGACTATACGAGATTTAGCTACTCTCATAAGGGTTTGTCTAAACATGTCCCAGAGGGTATTGATGTGGCGAGGTTTATTGATGGAAAAATCTTTCATCAGTGTATTCTCAATCTCTAGGTCCAACTGGGTGCTGAAATTCTCCCAGGTATATTCATCATCCTTGTCCATTTCATCATATTGAAATACGGTCCTTTTGATATGTTTTTTCTTTTGATTAGTTGTGTTCAAGGAAACGCCTGTCATCTGTACTGTGTCCAATGACAACGTTATAGTTTTATGGTCAGTATCAAAATGATCGTTCTCTATTACTGTGCTATTAACACTTTTCTCTAACATAGATAAGGACGCCCAAATATAATCTAATCTTGATTCCTGTCTGTTAGAATCAGCTGGTGTGTAAGTATACATTTCTTCATCATTGTCGTTGAAGATTGGAATGGTATCTAACAATCTTTTACTTTCCAGAGTGCGAAACAAGGAAAATTGCCATTTATTATTGACAAAGGCCATTAAATATTTTCCATAGTTAATATTAAAATCTCCCATGATGATGACTTCCATATCATGTGATTGAGCATCGCTGATAGTATCATCAATGTATTTGTATAAAGCTTCAATTTGTGGTCTTTCTTTTTGATTAGCATTAAGGTAAACCTGCATTAAACGAAGTTTACGCTTATCGCTGAAGTATAAGTCCAAATAAAGGATTCTACCTTTATATCCAACTGCTTTGTGAACGAATATCTCATATTTGGCGTCAATGATAATGCCTACGCCTTGGCCTTTGCCCCCTAATTGTGAATATTCAAAATAACCGCGAACACCTAATTGATGCTGCCATATTTTTGCTTGTCGTTCGAAACAATTAGTCTCTGAGAGCCCATAAATGTCGATATTGTGATCTTTCATAGCGTCGATTAAACCAAAAAATTTGTTTTTATTTAAAGTACGAATATTTGTAGATGTGATTTTCGTTATAGTGGAATCTAAAAGATCCCTTTTTGAATGAAAAAATGATGGTGAGTCAAGTTTGGGGGAATTGTTTTTTGTTAATGGAAAGGATAAAGAGGAAACAAAGGGAGTATTGTTGTCCATCATTAAAAATGATTATGCAAGATCGAAAATATCGGCAACTTCATCGTCTTCCCCCAAAGAAGATGAAGCAGAGGTACCAGTGAGCATTTCAAACATTTTGGTCATGGTTGAAGAGATAGATTGAAAGGATGATTTTATTTCATTTTGTTGAGTCAGAAGAGTTTGAATTTGAGCATCAGATTGGCAAAGATCTTGATTATCTTGGATGAGTTCAGCTTCTTGATCAGAGTCATCAGCGCTTTTAACACGTTTCTTGGCTTGGTCAGGTGATGAAGCTGAAGAGGACTGTGTGAGGGATTTTTTCTTCATAGTACCCTCCAGTTTAGAACCCTTTTCAATGTGTAAAGCTTTCTGGGCAGTAACGATTGCGGCGATTTGTTTATCAGTACTTTCAAGAGTTGAACTGATATTCATAATCTTTGTCTCTAGTTGACGTAAACTGTTAAGGATTGTTTCTTTAAAGTGGAGAATGGCGGGGTCTTGGTCAAAACAAAGTTCATTCTCATCCATTTCCTCGTGTTGTTGAGTAGTACGAGCAATTCTCTGCTGTTGAGTGGAGCGAGAAGGTCTTGCTGATTTATTAGTACCTTTAGATTTAGCAGCATCAGCGTACAATTTCTTTAGATTCTTCCAATTATCAGCGCCACTAACAAACTTTTTGCCAGGGGGTTTATTAATATTCTTATTATTACAAGTAGCAGCCATGTGGGAAGGATTACCACAGATGTTACATATGCGATCTGATTCTTGGCTCCAATATAATCGACGTGAATCCATGTTACCCTTTTTGAAATTGATCGAAAGTTGTAGCGCAGCCTGTCGATCTTCATCACAAGAGAAGTGAATATATGCGTAGCGACATTTAGAATATCTTCCTCTGATCATAGCGGCAGGGATAAAGCAGGATTTAGCTTTGCATTTGAGTAGGACAGGTTCAAGGTCATAGCCACTAGTGTTGTAGGCTAATCCAGATAGTTTGAGAGGAAATTGTTTACGTAAAGCGCGATCATCTTGGTTGAGAGACAGAGGAAGAACTCTAACAGTGTCTTTTCCCACATGGTATCCCCAGTTAGTCGCAAAGTAGGTAAGGGCCTCATGAGATTTGTAAGTAATATAGGCGATTTGGTAAAAACCAGCGCCTTTAGTATAGATTCTTTCAATTTCACCTAAGATTTCGAAGCTTGCTCTAATTTCAGCAGCTTTTCGGTATGCAGGGATATCAATCACCTGAATTGTACGATGGTTAGTATTCTCTTTTTGTTGATCAGGAGTCGTGACTTGCTTTTCTGGTTTAGGCGGAGAAATTTTAAGGGTGACATTTTTAATATCATCCAAGTTTTCCTCTTTAAGTTGCAGGATAATTTCCATTTTAAGAAATTTGTCATAAGAATCCTTGTCATTGAAAGTGACTTTAGCCTGTTTTTGGAGACGCGTAATACCCAAGTTGATGTTGTACTTGACATTATATTTAGCAAGAGCCTCCTTAATGGTGTTGAGTTTTGAAGGTTTAGAACCAGTAATATTATCAAGTGCCACGAGGGTAACATAATCTAACGGTTTTTCAATAGTGATCGACTGTTGATCAGAATTTTCATTGTTGTCAGAAGGCGGATCAACATCCATAGCGGAATTGACAATTTCCTTATCTGGTGTTTGGCCATTCTGTTGTTGATCATTTTGATCAGTGGTTTCAGGAGTAACAGCAGGAGCTGCAGGAGCGGGAATACGATTAGTTCCATCTAGGTTGTTTACTATATTTTGTTGGGGAGGCGCTTGAGCACGTGACAAGTGCAAGCGAGAATTCTTGGACTTAGATTTCCCCTTAGAAGAATAGGTCTTAGGCGGGTGGTTGGGAGTATCTGCAAAAAGGTCACCGGCAACGTCCCTTTCAGATTGCAAGTTGCTCTGCTTAATACGCTCTTTATCAGCTGCAAGGTCAGCCTGTAAAGCGTTATTAGTAGCTGTATCTTTAGACCACGGTGGAGGGTCAGCAGCGTTAGAGGTGAAGGTAAAATCAAAGGTGGCAGCAGGTTGCGCACCTTTTGAGCTGCTTCACAAGGTACGAGCACTGGTGTTATTGTTTCTGTTGTTGTTAGACATCTTAAACTTAAACTAAACACGTAAAAAAGTTAAGTCTCTCGAGAATTACTGCGGATTTTCAACAATTTTTGACGGTAACAGGAGAGAGTTTTTTTTTCTAATCGTTGGACACATTAACACACAAATAAGCATTTGTTGGCCGTTTTTTGTAAAAATGGAATAAATCTGTAAATCATTCCATTTTTGAAAGAACATTCCCAGCGTATTTTGCATAGAAATTTCTATTTCATTCTATCATCAATCTAATCTAATTTTGTAGATGATCCACATGCTAAATTGCCATAAAATCAAAAATAATTTCCTTTTTGGTAAAAAACGGTCCATTTAATCTTTATGTATATGTACTTTATGTACTATGAACAGAACATTGAACATGTACAGTACATGAACATGTACATACAAAGGAAATTTTTTTTTATTTTTTTACTTGATTATTTTGAACACTTTCTTTAGGAAACTTTTGTCACTGACCTCGCCTGTGTCAGTAATATTATTAATTAAGTTGAGCCATTACAAATAAATTACATTTTTTAGCCTCGTATGTTGATCCTTTGCAAAAAAATAAATTTATTCAAAACTAATTTTTCTGCACATGAAATGAATGAATTATTTTCAATATTTTGAAAATTATTTTAAACAATCATACCCGCAGGGCTATCCTTAAAAGAAAAAGAAAAATTTGCAAGAATTGCAAATTTTTCTTAAAGTTTATTTTTAAAATTTATTATGTTTTTTTTAAAAAAAAAATTAAATAAATCTAGAGTTAATGAACCTACGAAACTTTAAATTGTTAATAAACTCCCTTTAGAATGAATAAAAAAAGATTCAGAGCGTAACATACCTCTGAATTCAAAATTATCAATAGGTTCCCATATGGAACCTATAAAACGTATAAAAAATCATTTTTTTTTAAAAATAATTAAGATTTAGAGATAGGTCGGGCAATTGACTTAACACGGTCTGCGATATTCAAGTCAGGTCAACAAATTCATGACCCACTTAGGGTACCTGAATTTTATATATAAAACACCGAAATGTTGCTGTTTCAGAGTTTTTTTTCAAACTGAATAAAAAACCGATCATTTTAAATATAAAAAATAATACAAAACGTTTTCAAATAAAAAAAGATATTTTAATCGTTTTTAATAAAAAAAAAAACAATTTCTTGATCGTTTTTAAATGATAAAAATAAAACGACTTTTGATCGTTTTTAATAACATAAAAAAATGATTTCTTAATCGTTTTTAATAACAAAAAAAAAATGATTTCTTAATCATTTTTAATAACAAAAAAAATGATTTCTTAATCGTTTTTAATAACAAAAAAACGATTTCTTAATCATTTTTAATAACAAAAAAAAACGATTTCTTAATCATTTTTAGTAACAAAAAAAAAATGATATCTTAATCGTTTTTAATAAAAAAAATGATTTTTAATAACAAAAAAAATGATTTCTTAATCGTTTTTAATAACAAAATAAAAAACTATTTCTTAATCGTTTTTAAAATAACATTTTTAAATAACAAAATAAAAAACGATTTCTTAATCATTTTTAATAACAAAAAAAAGTGATTTCTTAATCGTTTTTAATAACAAAATAAAAAATGATTTCTCAAACATTTTTAATAACAAAAAAAAATGATTCTTAATCGTTTTTAATAGCCAAAATAAAAAATGATTTCTTAATCGTTTTTAATAACAAAATGAAAAACTATTTCTTAATCGTTTTTAATAACAAAATAAAAAACTATTTCTTAATCGTTTTTAAAATAACATTTTTAAATAACAAAATAAAAAACGATTTCTTAATCATTTTTAATAACCAAATAAAAAACAATTTCTTAATCGTTTTTAATAACAAAAAGAAAACGATTTCTTAATCGTTTTTAATAACAAAAAGAAAACCATATGTGCGGATCTTAACCCTAACCCCAATTTTTGAGACGTAACCCCAAATGACGGTCATTAAGTTGACACGTGATAATATTATGGTAACACTACTTACAATCATTTTAATTGGTGATCTCTACTATATAATTAGTACAAAAAATATGTTTCACAAAATTTTTTATATTCCAAGAAATAATTTTACGCGTATTGTATTAAAATTTTTTTACTTGCAATTCGTAAAATGGAAGAAATTCATAATTATCCTTTCAATTCAGTTATTAAGTTTAAACAACCATGGCGTAGTTTTTCATATAAAGTTATAAAGGAAGGTACATATCCTAATAAAGAATCATTAGCTTATACTCTTCCTCCAAACAAGTATCGTATTCCTGATGACTATATAATAGAAACAACCTGGGGCAGAAGTACAAATCAGTATACCGTTCAATGTTTTATTAATTATAATGATAATAAGCCAGTTTTTCAAGTCTGGTATGGAAAATGTTTTGAATATAGGGTTTCTTCAGTCAAAACTGCTACAGATGCTGCAAATTTATTTCATAAAGTCTATATATTAAAATAATTTGTTGGCATTTTTTACTTTTTTATATAAACTAACTAAAATTTATTTTTTTGTAGCATTATACTTCGCAAAAAGGAACTAAAACATCAGGTATTTATTTATTTGGCCTTCAACTTAAAATATTAGATAAGGCTAGAGATAGAAAATGATGTGCACATGTGTTAAAACAAATTGATCAATGTAGCAATTCTACTCTTACAAGACGAGCTACATCTACTGGAAAACATATGATAACCAAATTTAATGAGGAAGTACCAAAATTTTACAACATGGAAGAAATTCCAGTATTGGAAAATATACGTTATTCTGTTAAAAATCATATTTTTGATGTCCATTATGGTGAAAATAAGGCTAGAAAAAAACAAAAAATTGAATCAGTGGTTAGAGCATTAGACGAAGGAAATATTTCAAGGGAACCTTATCGACGTTTATGTGCTATAGAATCTCACCTACCTCGTGAAGGAGTGGTATCTAAAGAGCGTCAAAAAATAAATGAAAAAATGGCCCAGCTTATACCAATATCTATAGTAGACATAAATACTAAAAATCAAGTAGATCAATCTGAAGAAGAAGATATAGAGGATGAAGATATAGTACAAGAAGTAATTAATGCAGCTGGTAAAGGTGGTTACCGAAATATTAAAGATATTTTACAATATTTAGTTCCTGATCTTATTCAGAAAAGAGTTTTAAATCCACATCATCCGATAATTAATCTTCGAATTTCTGGAGATGGGCGTAATGTTGGTAAAAAGATCAAACATGTGATAATTACAGTAGCTATTTTGGATGATAAAAATACCTTACATAAACCAAATCATTATTATACAATTGTACTTTATCCTGGATGTGAGAATTACGATTCTTTATCACATATGATGGCCCCATTTTGTCATGATTTAAGAGATCTAAAAGATCATGGATTAGTTATTAATAATATAAGATGGAATTTTCAATTTTATTTTTCATCTGATTGGAAGTTTTTAGCGATTTGCCTGGGTTTTAATAGTGCAAATAGTAAGAATTTTTGCCCTTGGTGTACAATTAGCAAACCACAGCAAGGAAACTTATCAAAAGAATGGACGATTAACAAGAATATAAATAAACTAATTGAAAAAAATAATTATTATGAAGGACATTCCAGAAAGCCTCTTTTTGATATGATACCTCTTGATCACTGGCTTCCTGACGAGTTGCATGTAATGCTATGAATTACTGATCGATTATGGAGTCTTTTAATAGCAGAACTAGTGGAACAAAATTCATTTAACGATACTGCACGAAAAATTATTATAGATGAAATGAAAAAAATTAAAGTTAATTTTCAATTTTGGCAAGATCAGGGATCTAAGACGTGGAATTATACTTCTCTGATGGGAAATGATAAACTTAAGGTATTACAATTTTTTGATTTGACAAAAATTCTTTCAAGACGACGTACTGCTATAGTACGAGATTTATGGGATAAATTTTATGAGCTTTACATAAAAATGAAAGATCCAACAACAAATGCCGAAGATTTTAAAAATGATGCAAAGAATTGGCTTACTTTATTTTTGACACCATCTGAAGGTATTCCAAATACTCAGGAATTTAAAAAAGGCTTATATCAACCAGATAATATAACTCCATATATTCATGTTTTAGTTTATCATATTTCCAAATTTATGACAATTCACCATAAATGGGGATTAAAGGCTTTTTCATGCAGTGGTATTGAAAAAAAAAATCATGAACAAGTTTCCTATTTTTTTCGTAAAACAATGAAGGATGGCGGAGGTAAAAAAAAATCCCAATCATCAGCAATTGTCGAAATTTTGCAACATGAAAATCAAACTCTCTTTTATAATCACAATAATATTCCATTAAATTGCCAAAATCCAAAAACAATTCATATTAAAACCCAAGATATATAGTATTATTTGTATATACTGAAATAAGGTGGTTGTAATAAAAGATTAAAACGAATTTTTTAGCTGTAAATAGTGCTTTTTGAAGATTGGTGATCAATCAATCTCACGTGCATACAAATAAAAATATTTACTTTTAAGTGAAATAAATTTTAGTATTACGTGATGCAAAATAATAATGGTAAATCTATTATTAACAAAAGTTTATTTGTATTTAAATAAATTTTATTCTAACGCATTTTTTTAATCAATTAAAATTAAATTCTTTTAACTTCTAATGTAATATATACATATTTTATTAAAAAAAAGATACAACCGCTTATCTTTACTGAATCATAGCCTGACTATTAAAAAAATGAAAATAAATGTGTCCTGCTTGAGTAATATTACCGTTGAAATCAATATTTTTTTGTTGCTTCCATTCTACAACAAGTTGCCCACGTTCGTATCTTGATTTACAATGTTTGGTGGCTTGTAAAATAGGATTTTCATCATCAGATTCAATATTATCATCATTACAAAGTACAACATAGGTACGTTGACATTGTTCATAAAATTTAACCCCCCATTCCTGCATTTCTAGAATATCTGCCAATATCTGATTTGATGAAACTCCATGAAATATACATTTGTAAACGTTCTTTCTAGCTGAATAATAATGTATATGATTTTTAAATACCGCGTAAAATTGACTTTCAGTAGCAGGTACAGAAACTGTTTGTTTGCCTAATTTTTTATATCCTCTTGGTAGTTTTTTACGAATATAGTGTACTAAAATACCTTTAAACTGTCGTGTTGTATTTTCAGGCAAAATATCAAGATCTGAACGCGAAATATTGTATTTTTTAACAATATTAAGATGCCTTGTTAATCCACTTTTACTTTTAAACGCTTTTCTGCATACATTACATTCAAACCCTGAATCAATAGTAGTTGTTGTTGGAGTTATTGGCGTTATTGGAGGTGAAGCAATACCATTAGAGACATCAGATTGAATCATACTGCTTAAAATATAAAATAAACAAGTTAAATAAATATAAATGAGTTAAATAAATATAATTTTGAAGAATATTAAGCTAAGTACACTCTGTATAATTTACCTTTGGAGGAGATGGGTTTTCGGGTGAGGAGATGGGTTTGACGCGACAGCCGTTAGTAAAAAATTTTTTCTAGGGTCTTTTTTGATAAGTGTGTCAAGTGATGGACATATGATGTAGTGTAACAATCACAATGATCACGTGTATTTTCAATAGTAATTTGGGGTCTTTAATTTAGGTCCAATATTAATTTTAAGCCGATATGCGATTTCTTAATCGTTTTTAATAACAAAATAAATAACTATTTCTTAATCGTTTTTAATAACAAAATAAAAAACGATTCTTAATCGTTTTTAATAACAAAAAAAAAGTGATTTCTTAATCGTTTTTAATAACAAAATAAAAAATGATTTCTCAAACATTTTTAATAACAAAAAAAAAATGATTCTTAATCGTTTTTAATAACAAAATTCTTAATCGTTTTTAATAACAAAATTCTTAATCGTTTTTAATAACAAAATAAAAAATGATTTCTTAATCGTTTTTAATAACAAAATAAAAAACTATTTCTTAATCGTTTTTAAAATACAATTTTTAAATAACAAAATAAAAAACGATTTCTTAATCGTTTTTAATAACAAAATAAAAAATGATTTTTTAATCGTTTTTAAAATAACATTTTTAAATAACAAAATAAAAAACAATTTCTTTATCATTTTTAAAATAATATTTTTAAATAACAAAATAAAAAATGATTTCTTAATCATTTTTAATAACAAAATAAAAAACGATTTCTTAATCGTTTTTAATAACAAAATAAAAAACGATTTCTTAATCGTTTTTAAAATAACATTTTTAAATAACAAAATAAAAAACAATTTCTTAATCATTTTTAAAATAACATTTTTAAATAACAAAATAAAAAATGATTTCTTAATCATTTTTAATAACAAAATAAAAAACGATTTCTTAATCGTTTTTAATAACAAAATATAAAATGATTTCTTAATCATTTTTAATAACAAATAAAAAATGATTTCTTAATCGTTTTTAAATAACAAAATAAAAAACGATTTTTTAATCATTTTTAATAACAAAAAAATGAATTCCTAATTATTTTTAAATAACAATAACGATTTCTTGATTTTAAATAACAAAAAAAAAATGATTTCTTAATCATTTTTAAATAACAAAACAAAACGATTTCTTAATCATTTTAAATAACTAAGGTATTAAATTTGGGTACAAGTTAGTGAGCTTTAAATACTAAATAGGGCTCCGATAAGTTTTGGCCACTTCCTTTTACAACTTGTAACATTTTTTATCTAATAGTATTTATATGAAGCGGGTCTTTGACCTGAAAGAAAATATTGTACGGTACTTCGGAGTGATTTTTATGACAACCTAGGAATTCATTGCTGATCGGCCATAGTCCTAAGACTGCTAAGTGTTCATTTTTATTTAAATGACTAGCATCCACTGGCTCTTTTTGGTGGAATTTAATATTTAGTATTAGAATTTTATATTTATTTTTAAACTAGATTTCTTTATCTACGTATTAATAATGTTTTGTTTATAAATAAATAAATAGTTGAATAGGTTAGAACGAGTTGAATAAAATTCGCAGTAACACTTCGGATTTTAATATTTTTACAATGAAATTCGATAAATTATTAGATAAATAAAAACGATTTTTACAACATTTTTTTTATTATAAGGTAAAAAATGTTGCTATTTTCATTTAATTCATAAATAAAAAACATCTCGCACCGTTTTTATTAATAGGCATTAAAAATGCTGCGAAAATATTTTTCCCGCTGAATCCATAAATAAAAACGTTTTGCAACGTTTTTCATCAGTATAGTTAAAAAATGTTGCGAAAAGCGTTTTCTATGTGTAATAAAAATAGTTTGCAACTTTTTTTTTGCGAACCTGCTGTAAACCATGATAATAATTAGCAATGAAAATTTGCCAAGGACTCAGACCAAGGTTTAACATCACAATTGATTAACTGTTAATATAGTATTTAAACTAAACTCACTAACTGTACTAAAAGAACCCTAGTTCTTATATGCTGATCATTTTACAATCTTAATGATTCGGACTTCTATTTTTAGTTTAGTTTGGAATAATTTAGCTAAATCTATTAGTAGTAAAATTATGTTTAGATTTCCAATGAAAAAATCTTATTTATAATTTTATTAAATAGGATCCCTATGGATTGATATTTCTAATTAAAATAAGAGATAATACAAGTATCATATTTAATATGATACATTTAATTGTTTTTTTTTCTTCTATAATAATTATTATTTCTATAAATATTTAATTATATTTTGAACATTTTCATTTTTCAGATTAAATAAGTTATTATCTAAGGTAGTTTATTTATTTCCGTATAGATAATAAATCTGGTATCTTTTACCTAATAAATATTATATTATTAAAGTAAAAACATATTGGAAGTATTTATTATTGCTGTTATTTTATTATTAATTCAGATTTAAATAAATTTTTTATCAAGATTAAGTTCTTTAGTACTATTAATTTATGATGAAGGATGGCAAAATATATTGCTGTGTATATGGAAGTAAAAGAACTTGTTAGGAACTGACAAAAATATGCATTAAAAGTTAAAACCATTCTTGAAAAAAGACTTGCATTTGTCATGCATTTGCTATATTTGAAATTAATTATAATAATCATAATACTTCAGAAATTCATATGAAGACAGTATACAAAATCGAGATAGTAAAAATCAAAATTAGGTACGACAAAAAAGTTTACGAAATTATTTAGATAAAGTTATGATAAATCAAATTGGAAAGATAAGTTTCATGATTCATTGCTTATTGCATATAATTTAAGAAAATTCATGAAGAATTAATTAATTCATCGAAATTTACATATTGGTAATATCAGATATAATAAAATTTCCTAGTGTCTCATCTTGTATAACTGATTAGAAAATACAAATAGTGGGTTATATTAGGACCGGGAAAACTAATAATAGAGGTCACCGGACAATAGTAAATTGGTGAGTTTACCCAAATTAAAAATATTTTGCATAAGTAATTGACTTAAAAATCTAACAATCCTACACAGGAATGTCTGAAGAATATAATGAACCATAAATTATTCTTGTAAAATTAATATTAACTGAGATCATTAAATTTTCCGAAAAAATTTTTATAATAATGCGAACCACTTTTAAAAAAATTTATTAATTATGCGAACCACCCTTTTGTGTTATACAGAATATATAAAAATTTAAATTGAGTGTATAAATGGCAAATTTAACTCTAACCTTAAGCAGATATTGTTAGTCCACACATTTTGGCTTCATTAAAAATTGAATATATCAAAAATTTAATCAACTTTACTAGTGTGCCGGGTGCTACGGTGACCTCTATTATAAGATTTCCCGGTCCTGTTATATTGCGTTTTAACATATATTGCTCCAGAAATTTTAAGATAAATATCAGTAGCCTCGGTATAGTTTTTTTAGTATAATCATATATGAACTAATTTCTGGAATACATTATGTGAGTCATAATAGAAAGTTAACAATGAAAATTTGTCTAGGTTTAAGGCCAAGATTCAATATTATAAAAGCACTTCAATTAATTATTTGTATTTAGCAAAGTGTTTAATTAAATCGACTAATGGTAGAAAAAATTCGAGATATTTTACTATCATGGCTGTATAATATTGAATATCCAGGTAATTAATGATTTTGTTTCATTAAAAACGGTTAAAAAATGTTATTTTATTATTATTTGTTATATCATTACTTGAATATACTTTTGCAATAGCGATGTAATACAATTAATTCTTTTATGAACTTATAAAAGCTCTTAAGTCACATTCAACCTTTAATATTTTTATAATTTTTTGTAAAAACAAATGTAATATAATCCTCAATATATGATGATGGTGATGTTGATTTCATTATAAACATTGTTTAAATAGGTTTAAATTCAGAAATTAATGATATTCAAGAAATTAATGAATTTAGTAGAAAAGTTAAAAATATCATTACTATATTTGATGAATCAAAAATAATAATTATTTTGAAACATGTTGCAACAGGAAGATATTTATCAAGTTCACAAGTTATAGTATAAGATTCGATTCCAGATCAAACGTGGTGTGTAATGTATTCAGTTTTATTCGTTTATTTTTATATTTATATAAATCTTTTTGATATTTGTCGATAAGAAATTACCAGATGTAAATGCGACAAGTATTGTTGATCATTAATATTTTACGTATAATAATAAAGTTATTTATTGGTGTTGATGTGAAAAAATTTTAGATAATGATTCATACATTTCATCTTCAAGCTTATTATTATCACCAAGTAGATCTATGAGAATTGTAATATTATAAAAGTATATCAAATTTACAATCATACTCAGATTAATTGTTCGTAATATTTTTCAAGTCATTTATTTGAATTTAATTTTTATGAATTGATTTCAACTACCATAAAATTTAATAATAAATATATTTCAAAAGGTCAAAAGGTGAATTTGGTATTGTATTGATGGATATATGCGAAGTTGGGATAATAAAAATAAAAATTGGGTGCGACGTGATATCAATATGTTTGTCTCATTAATAAATTCCAATGTAACATTTTTTGAGGTATTTAATCTTTTTAAAGCTACTTAGATTAATTTATTTATGAGTTTTGAAATATGATATTTATTAACGTTCTTATTGGTACAGTACATCATATAGATTACGTTGCATCAATAAATTGAAAAAATTATATGATTATCTAGTCAAAACAAATACAAAAAAAATCGTTTATTCAATGAAATTTTTACCTGGTATTTTTACAAGTCGTGATGTGGTAATTATTACCAATTGTTTTATATAAATTCTATGTTAAATTTGGATCAGATCTTAAATGTTATTAATTTAAATAAATTATTAATTACATCACATTTTCTTTGGTAATCATCAACAAGATTTAAGCTAATATAATATACTGTATAAATCACAAAGAAAAAAAAATTAACTGATATGAAATTCTACATATTCGTATAAAAAACCTTCATTTCCTCCTAGTGATGAGAATTTAACGAAACGTTCAAGAAATAAATATTAACTTATAAAAGAAATGAACTGAAAATATAAAAATAAATAATTAATAAATACCTGATTATATGGATCAAGTAATGAGCATTTGACATGATTTTCCAATGTTACCAATGGTTTATTTTTGAAATCACATTTACATTTACATTTAAGAGTTTTAATTTTAATTTTTTTGCAATTTTGCTTTAAAAACATCGGTCCACAATTATTTTTTTGTGTAGAATATAAACTAATAAATTTTGGAGAGGAATAAGTAACATTATTATTAAGGGTAATATATGGCTTTTTCATAATTGGATGTTCAAAAGGAATTATTTTATAAGTTTTATGATTGTAATAATCTGAGATAATTAATGTATAAAAATTAAAATCAGGTAATTTTACATAATTATTATCTTTTGAGCAATAAGTGAACATGTATGCTCCAATTTTATTTTCTTCCTGAGCATTAAAAAAGTGATGTCCAATAACGAGAGAACTGTTTGAAGAATCTAATTTAGTTAACACAGGAATTCCCAAACAAGGGGGAACTTTGCTGACGTATTGATCATATTGAAAGTTCAATAATTCTGTATTAATCAGAGTTTGATTGTTTGATATATTTTCACTTTTCAGAACCTTTAATTGAGCATTAAAATCTGAAAGTATGAAATTAAAATCATCTGTATAGTATCCTACTACCATCCACCCAATTCTCAATCTACATTCACGCTTTTTAAACTTTTCCTGAATACAATGAATTACGAGACTTGGTTTTCCATTAGGTGGACAAAGTACCTGACAAGTAAAAAAATCATTTTTAGATTCTGTCGTGTCGATGACAGTTGCAAAAATATTACACTCTGTTGCTTTATTTTGAATTACTTTCATTATATTTGATGGTATATTCTTTAATTCAAATTTTTTTGGCCTTCCAAATTCTTCTAAATGATAATCAAATTCTTCGATTCTTGAACAATGAATCCTTTTACCAAATGACCTAATGATTTTCTTACGTAAATCCTTAGATAAAGGTTGAAAAATGCTGATAGGATTTTGAAATTCAATAGAACTCCATTTTGTATAATCTTCTTTTAAGGATTTAACCCATTCTTCTTCATTAAAATTTTCAAGACTACCAGGTGACTCTCCTCCAATTAATTTTGTGCAGCTAAATTTTTGATAGGCTGACTTTCCTTTCGAATAGTTGGAAGTGCTTGATACATTGGCTTCCATGACCTTTGCGACATTCGTATTTATAGTAATTTCTTCAGAATTTTCTGTAAGATATCCAGATGACGTTATATGTTCGTTAAAATGAGCTCTTCCACCTAAAATAATTTTTGTTGGGATAAATTGACCATATTCCTCAGTTATTTGCATAAATCCTTCAACAGGGTCTTTAGAATTCACGACATCCTCTACTTCTTTGATAAAATCCGGTGTTGGTTCTAAATATTTGGTAAATTCTAAAGATGCCTTAGCATGCTTCATAAAATGATAAGAACCACTTGTCCCACAATTAGATTTTTTATTTTTCATACTTCCAATTGACATTCCCAATTTTGCAAAATTATCTACATTAATATCTGCAGTAAAGAATAAATTTGTAATTTTCATTCGTTCTTCCATTGACTCAAATTCAACCACCCCTTTTTCACATCCTACAGCACCAATTTCTTTCAATTCACAATTTTTCATTATAAATGCTCTCTTATTTGCTTTCTTGATTTCATCAAAAGTCATAGAACATCCATAATCTAATTTATTTTCTTCGTTTAAAAATTTCCAATCAATACATTTTATATATAAAATACCCTCATCAATAATTGTACATAATTTAATTTGTTCTTCATCTTTAGGTCCTACTTCAGCAAAACCGTTCAATCTTCCATAATTATCATTTTCATTAGTATTTTTAGAATGTTTCTTCAAAAATGTTAATACTGTGTCGTTAATATCGTAATCATCTTTGAGTTTTTGTCGAGTTATTAATAAATTGTTCGCAGTATTTAAGAGGGCTAATATAGTTCCATGTGATGGAATAATTTTTATTATAATTTCCTTCTTAGCATCATATGTAAGAGCAAAACCCATTTTAAATGTAGTTTATTAAAAAAAACAATTAGAAAAACGAAAAAGAAAAGACGGCGTATTCTCTCCCCTGTTGCACAATGTTGATGCGTATGTATGGCATCAATAAAGGAAAATTGTGTCACATTTCGGAAATTTATCCATATTAAACAATTAGTGAACCTGTGCAACCATATCACTGGAATCACGTGATCTTGGGTATATCATGAATCCATGATTGTCCCATGATCGTCTCATAACGTCAGTTTACTTTATATTCAATACGACATGGAAAACATCGAAAAGTGGGAATACAATGACGAATATCAGGTAGAATAATTTTGTAATGAGAAGTAATGAAGCTTTTATTATTAAATACATATTATCATTTATTATAATAAAGGTACATGTTACAACTTTGACCGAATCAGACTATGTTGATGAAAAAACAGTTTATATGGAAGATTTAAAAAAAAGAGAAGTAGTATATGGAATATGTGCTGAATGCAATGAGCCTTTCACAGGGAAGGAATGGTGTCAACCTTGCAACGCCAAAAGGTTTAAGAAAAATTTTAAAGATTGGACTAGCGGAAACGAAGAAATTGATGAATTAATACAATGTTCACAAATTAATGCCGTGCATTCTACAAAATATCTTGAGTGGGTGCCCTATGAATATTTTCAAAATATTGTTCAAATTAATAAAGAAAGTTCCAATAAAATTTATTCTGCTGACTGGCTTGAAGGAAATATTTATTCATGGAGTATTGAAAATCAGGAATGGAAGCGGCATTCAAATAAAAAAGTCGTCCTAAAAAGTTTGGCTAATTCTTCTGATATAAGTAATTTTTTAAACGAGGTAATTAAAACTATAACTATTTATTTTTAAAATTTGAATTGTAAGTTGAATTTACTAGGAAGAGATTTTAATTTAATTTATTTTATTTTTAACATTGATGTTAGGTTAAATCTCATCATCAGATTTATACTAGGAATATTATTCAGTGTTTTGGAATAACACAAGATACGTATACTAAAAAGTATATGATTGTTTTGCAGTACTGTAAAAATGGAAGTTTGAGAAATTATATAAATCAATCTGAGAAGCATGTAAATTATGAGATAAAAATTGACCATTTATTCCAAATTTCTAGAGGTCTTTTATATATCCATAACTCTGGAAATGTCCACAGTGATCTTCATCCAGGCAACATATTATTTGACGAAGTTCCTTATATAAGCGATTTTGGATTGTGTCAATCAGAGGCTAATAATAAAAAACAAGAAGTTTATGGTGTTTTACCTTATATAGCTCCAGAAGTTTTGCGTGAATATCAATATACAAAAGCGACAGATATATACTCATTTGGAATAATAATGAATGAATATTTATCAGAAGAAATTCCTTATAATGATATCCCTCATGATCATATTTTGACAGTTAAAATATGCAGCGAAGACTTTAGACCAAAAATTTCTGAAGATACACCAAAATTATTTGCAGACTTGATCATTAAATGTTGGGATGCTAAAATAGAAAATAGACCGACCTCTAAAGAATTATGTCAGATTTTAAATATATGGAATAAAGAAAAGTATAATAAAGATAGTGAAATTTATTTACAAATAAATGAAATAAATGAAACGCATCCAGTAGAAAATTTGTCATCTGAACAGCAAATAATTCGACAATTTAAATTGAATC
This sequence comes from Rhizophagus clarus, assembly GCA_015698045.1. Classification (NCBI taxonomy): domain Eukaryota; kingdom Fungi; phylum Glomeromycota; class Glomeromycetes; order Glomerales; family Glomeraceae; genus Rhizophagus; species Rhizophagus clarus. Next base: position 127,593 of record BLAL01000285.1, read on the forward strand.
ATGGATTATTCTTGGATGGGTGTAGTATAAAACCTAGTGAACACGCTGTATTTATTTCTGAAGGTGGCGAATTGAGTATGAGTTTATGTGATAGTCAACCTTTAGTTTATATTTCTATAAACGACCGTAACTCTCGCGTAAATTCATTGAGTTACAATAATTCTGACGACAATATTAATTCTGACAAAACTTTGCAACCATCGGATGTGTGTATTAATTTTCCAATTGCTGAATTTACTTATACTGCTAATTTCTCTGAATCATTCCTAAACTCTATAGATAATGGTGTAACATTATATAAAAAGTATGGACATCTATTTGCAAGAAAAGTTTTGGTTGGTGGTAAATTATTTGTCGATGACCTTAAATCAGCTAATTCAACACAATCTAATGCATTTAAATCTCTCTTAGCTTGGACATATAATTTAGTTAAGTATAACAAAGAAAACCTGTTTGCAAATCTACTTACTCCGGATTTTTTTCCTAGAATAAGAACATTAGATGGAGAATATTTAAATACTTATGAAAAATTAACAAACTGGATGATGAATTTGTACAAAAATAATATGGTTGACATTATTTCGTATAACAACCTTATTTCCGTTTCTGAATTAAAACTTAGTGAATCATCATCAATAGATGAGAAACAGCCCGGAGTTATTAATTTCAAAGAGAGATTAAGTTTTGAAGATTGGTTAGAACATGCTAATTTAATAAGATGGATTAATGAAAATCATCTTTTCAAAGGTCTAATAATTGATAAGCATTTTGAATTAACACAAAGCAAAAAAATTGCCGTTAATTTCACGAAAATTCCCAATGTGGATTCAATTTATAAGTCTTATTTGAAAGTTATAAGGCCAAAAACAAAAATAGAAGGATTTTTAACGTCTAATAATATTTTTTCTATTGAGGATATAGAGTCTCTTCCATTTATTAAAGAAATTATTGAATCTGAAAATATAAGTTATAAAGATTATGCCCACCTTTTAGTAAAGTTCGAAATGTATAGAATTATGTCTGATATTATACCTTCAGATGAATTCAAACAAGCTATAGAAAAAGCGCTTGAAAGTATGAAACCACTTATGTGTTTACGGAATGTATTTGAAGATTATGGGCAATTTTTTCCATTAAATATTATCTTGGGGAAATCTCTTAAAAATATTTTACGAATCCCCTTATCTTATAATTCTGAAGAAGAAACTATAACAGTAGAATCTTTGAAATCACACTTAGATAAATTGAATATTTCGTATCTTCTAACAAAAAAAGGAGACGTTATTAAAAAACGTGACCTATCTAATTGGTTTCAAAATTTTCAAAATGCAAATAATAACCTAGAAGTTATTGAATTTGATAATATAATTTCTTTACATCGTATTCTTGAAACAGAACAAAAACAGAAAATAGATGTCATTTTAAATAAGGATAAACTTAGAATTATAATGACAGGAATTGATGAATTGAAAGATTTAGACATTAGTAATACTGAACATTACAAACGTATAGATATAGGACCATCTTTTGATGATGAGGATTATGAAGTTTTTGGTTCAGTTATTTCTAAAGACGATTTAAGATTAGAGGATTTTTTAGTCACATTCGGATTATATGACTTTAATGGATTTTCTGCAATGATAAAATCTTTAAAAAATACAGCCACCGATATCAGAGAATGTTATATTTTGTGGATGGTTATTGGAAATCCTTCAAAGTTATCAGTTTTTAGTCCAAGGAATAGAGAATTTCAAGTCGATTGTATTAAAAAAACTATAAAATTACAATCTAATAATTTTTACTGCCCAGTTAAAACTTCTTATAAATTATCTGAGGGATATACGATTTCTGTCAATGCATATTGTTCAACAACAAATTATGATCCTATGAATATTAAAATTAATTTCGTTGGTTGGTCAGAGGATTGTATTTATTTTCAAATAATCGAAACAAATTTGGATTCTGATAATTATGATCAACCTACAAGTATTGAAATAACTACATGTGTTTTATATCCAAATTATGAAAATTTGACGATTGACAACAGGAAAGTAGAAAATTCTCTTGAATCAATTGGTTGCATATTAACCGACAATACAAAAGGTATGAAGTTTTTGTAAGTGATTTTCTTTCCACGTTAAAATTAAATTATAAATTTTCATTATATATTATTTATTCCAATAGTTATTCCGTTTACGAAATTTTTTCCTTTGATTTCCGAAATTAGTAATACTTTTAATGAAATTATTGAAATATCACAAACCACCGAATATAATACACGAACGTGTGATATACTAAAACAACGAGTTGATGCTGTAGATTTGGCTGTGCGTGACCTTAAAATTAAAAAAAATAATCAAGGATTTTTCAATCATAAAAATTATCTCTTTTTACAATATCTAGTCAATGTCATAACACAAGTTAAAAATTTTATGGTAGAAATCTCTCAATTGAAAACTTTGTTAAAATATATCCGGACGGAAAGTATTGAGAAAACTTTTAATGATTTAAATAAAGAGATTGATAATTGTATTAATTCATTAGCTTTCCCTATTACAATTGAAAGTTCTGATGAGCTTGAACAATTAAAAGCTGACCGAGATGATTTAACCAAGGTAAATACAAAATTGAAATCCTGTAAATAACATTTAAACATATTTAACATATTTGTTATTGATATTTATAGTATCTGGAAAATACAAACATTGACATAGGAAAATCTAATGATGGTACAACGGAAGTTGAAACTATCACGAATTTCAAAAATGAAGATCCTTTAGGTAGTTTAAAAACTGATAATAACTCCTATGTACATCAATTAGAATTTATTAATTATGAAAAAACTGATGAAAAATCACGTAAAAATGGGCGCTTGACTAAATGGGTTAGCGTTAAAAATAAAAGTGAAGAATTCGCTTTTGAAATTGTCTCTGGGGAGGAAAAAAATGAAGTACAAAACCACATTACAATCCTTAAAGAACTTCATGATTGGAATAATATTATAAGGATTTATGGGCTTACTTGTGGGGAAAACAATTGGTATTTGGTATCTGAATGGGCTGAATATGGAAATTTACGTGAATATTATACAAACTACAAAGAACGATTCAATCTCGGATTAAAATTACGTATATCCTTTGATATTGCACGTGGATTAAATTATTTAAGAGCCGTTGAAGTGGGTATTGCAAAAATTTTGTTTCTTTTTTAATTTGATGTCCTCTTTTTTTTTAAATTATTGTAAAAAATTTTTAGCTTGTACATCGTGATGTTAGAGCAGAGAATATATTAATTACAGCACATGAAATAGCAAAATTAGCGAATTTTAAATTAAGTCGTTCGTTGTTCGCGGCCACATTAAAACAAAACCAAAATTTAGAACGAGTTCGTTATTGCGCTCCTGAATTATTAAAGAGAACTCATAACTTTAAATATGATCATAAATGCGAAGTTTATAGTTTTGGAATTTTGCTTTGGGAAATTGCTGAAGAAAGAATTCCATATGAGCAATATGAGGATATTGTAAAAATAACTGATTTGGTATGTAACCACAGATATCGAGAATCATTTCCAAAAGATAGTCGAATGCCTCCGTCATTCATAAACTTAGCGCTTAAAGGTATGTAAAAATAATTTGCTTATGAACTTGTTCAATTTTTATTATAAAATAGTAATTATTATTTCATTTTTAGCTGTTGATCATGATCCGGAATTTAGGCCAGAAATTGCAGAAATGCTTGAAGTTCTCAATAATTGTTTTAAAGAATCTAAACATTTACACCAAAATAAATATAGTGTTAAGTTACAAAACTCCGCTTTAGTGAGTTCCGGTATTACAACAGTACCCAAAGAAATTATCCCATTTGATAAATTTTATCCTTTAATTACCGAAATAAGAAGTATTTTTAATGAGATTATTGAATTAGCACGTGCGGCTGAGCATAACAAACGAATTTGTGAGGTATTAAAATTACGAGTTTATGCAGTAGATTTAGCTACATTTGAACCTAATGTTTATAGTAAAAATCAAAAATTTTTCAATAGGAAAAATTATTCAAGCTTACAATCTTTAATTACGATTATAACACAAATTAAAAAATTTATTTCAGATATTTCTCAAATGAAAAATTTAATAATATCAAAATATGTGCAACCAAATAATATTGAGATAACTTTTAAGGAATTATGTAAAGAATTTGATACATGTGTAATTAATATAGATTTAGCAAGTTTTAGAGATATGATTTTTGGCAGAATTAATACTGAAGATGAAATTAAATCATTAAAGTCCGATCAAGATGATTTATCTGACGTAAGTTAAAATATGTATATGTAAAATGATGTGTAATTTATATTATGACTTATTAATATAGTTTCCTTTATAACATAATATTGTTATATTTTATTAGTACCTGAAGAAAGTGGAAGAGATTGGACTTGATTTCAGAGAACTATCTAACGATTTTGCCTCAATGGTATTAAAAGTCAACGCGATGAATGATACAATGGAAAAACTTTTAGATGAGCAAACTAAAAATGCAAAAAACGATACGGATAATAAAATTGTTAATGATAAAATAATTGAAATGATTCAATTAAAGATCGATAACATTTTCTCAGTACGTGAATTAAAGATATCCGATTACGAAAAAACTGATGAGGAACCACGTAATTGTGGACGCGTGACTAAATGGGTTAGGGTTAAAAATAAAGGTGAAGAGTACGCTTTTAAAATTGTTTCTGATGAGGAAAGATGTAATATACAAAATCAAGTTACAATTCTTAAAGAACTGCATGATTGGCGAAATATTACAAGAATTTATGGACTTACTTGTGAGAGAAATGATTGGTATTTGATATCTGAATGGGCCGAATATGGAAATTTACGTGAATATTATACAAATTATAAAGACCGTTTCGATCTTAGATTAAAATTACGTATATCCCTTGATATAGCTCGCGGATTAAATTATTTAAGAGCCGTTGAGGTAGGTATTACAAAAATTTTGTTTCTTTTTTAATTTGATGTCCTCTTTTTTTTTAATTATTGTAAAAAATTTTTAGATCGTACATCGTGATGTTAGAGCAGAGAATATATTAATTACAGTACATGAAATAGCAAAATTAGCGAATTTTAAATTAATTCGTTCATTGTTCGCGGCCACATTAAAACAAAGTCAAAATTTAGAACAAGTTCGTTATTGTGCTCCTGAACTATTAGAGAGAGTTCATAACTTCAAATATGATCATAAATGCGAAGTATATAGTTTCGGAATTTTACTCTGGGAAATTGCAGAAGAAAGAATTCCATATGAGCAATATGAGGATGTTGTAAAAATAACTGATTTGGTATGTAACCACAGATATCGAGAATCATTTCCAAAAGATAGTCGAATGCCTTCGTCATTCATAAACTTAGCACTTAAAGGTATGTAAAAATAATTTGCGTATGAACTCATTCAACTTTTTATTATAAAATAGTAATTATTATTTCATTTTTAGCTGTTGATCATGATCCGGAATTTAGGCCAGAAATTGCAGAAATGCTTGTAGTTCTCAATAATTGTTTTAAAGAATCTAAACATATACCCCAAAATGAATATAGTGTTAAGTTACAAAACTCCGCTTTAGTGGGTTCAGGTATTACAACAGTACCCAAAGAAATTATCCCATTTAATAAATTTTATCCTTTAATTACCGAAATAAGAAGTATTTTTAATGAGATTATTGAATTAGCACGTGCGGCTGAGCATAACAAACGAATTTGTGAGGTATTAAAATTACGAGTTTATGCAGTAGATTTGGCTACATTTGAACTTAATGTTTATGAAAAAAATCAAGAATTTTTCAATAGGAAAAATTATTCAAGCTTACAATCTTTAGTTACGATTATAACACAAATTAAAAAATTTATTTCAGATATTTCTCAAATGAAAAATTTAATAAGATTAAAATATGTGCAACCAAAAAATATTGAGATAACTTTTAAGGAATTATGTAAAGAATTTGATATATATGTAATTAATATAGATTTAGCAAGTTTTAGAGATATGATTTTTGACAGAATTAATACTGAAGATGAAATTGAATCATTAAAGTCCGATCAAGATGATTTATCTAACGTAAGTTATGTAAAATGATGTGTAATTTATATTATGACTTATTAATATATTTTCCTTTATAACATAATATTGTTATATTTTGTTTAGTACCTGATGAAAATGGAAGAGTTTGGACTTGTTGTCAGAATGTTATCTAACGATTTTGCCTCAATGGTATTAAAAGTCAACGCGATGAATGATACAATGGAAAAACTTTTAGATGAGCAAACTAAGACTGTAAAAAACGATACGGATAATAAAATTGTTAATGAAGAAATAAATGAAATGATTCAATTAAAGATCGATAAAATTATCTCAGTACGTGAATTAAAGATATCCGATTACGAAAAAACTGATGAGGAACCACGTAATTGTGGACGCGTGACTAAATGGGTTAGTATTAGAAATAAAGTTGAAGAGTACGCTTTTAAAATTGTTTCTGAGGAGGAAAGATGTAATATACAAAATCAAGTTACAATTCTTAAAGTACTTCATGATTGGCAAAATATTGCAAGAATTTATGGACTTACTTGTGAGAGAAATGATTGGTATTTGATATCTGAATGGGCCGAATATGGAAATTTACGTGAATTTTATACAAATTATAAAGACCGTTTCGATCTTAGATTAAAATTACGTATATCCCTTGATATAGCCCGCGGATTAAATTATTTAAGAGCCGTTGAGGTAGGTATTACAAAAATTTGTTTCTTTTTTAATTTGAATATCTTCTTTTTTTTTTTAATTATTGTAAAAAATTTTAGATTGTACATCGTGATGTTAGAGCAGAGAATATATTAATTACAGTACATGAAATAGCAAAATTAGCGAATTTTAAATTAAGTCGTTCATTGTTCACGGCCACATTAAAACAAAGTCAAAATTTAGAACAAGTTCGTTATTGTGCTCCTGAACTATTAGAGAGAGTTCATAACTTTAAATATGATCATAAATGCGAAGTTTATAGTTTTGGAATTTTACTTTGGGAAATTGCTGAAGAAAGAGTTCCTTATGAAGAATATAAGGATATTGTAAAAATAATTGATTTGGTACGTAATTGTAAATATCGAGAACCATTTTCAAAAGATAGCCAAATGCCTTTAGCATTCATAAACTTATCGAAGGATGGTATGTAAGAATGTATGTACATTCGTTCTTAAATTTTTATTATAAAGTATTGATCATTCTATTTTTTTGTTTTTTTTTTTTTTTTTTTTTTTTAGCCGTTAATCATGATCCAGAATTTAGACCGAGAATTACAGAAACATTTGAAATACTTAGTCGCTGTTTCAAAGATTATGAAAGGCCTCCTTCAAAATTAAAAAATCAAAATACCACACTTGAAAGTCTAGAACCTATCCCAAGTCCAGAAACCATCATAAACCAAGATGAACATTCTATTACAATTTTACCTGACTACGAATCATTTAAGTACATGACACTCGCAGAAGCAGCAAAACAACATAAATTGATCGATAGGAATGGTAAAATATCCGGTGATATAAAAACTGCATATAGGTGTTTTGAAGCTTATGCTAATTCCGATACGACAATTCGTAATAAAATGAAAGCAAAATATTATAAAGCGTATTATATTTCAAAAGGATTGGTTGAAAATATCAAAGATAAAGACAGAATTGTTGCTGAGTTATATAAGGAGGTTGCCGATGATGAAGAAAATGAATTTCCCGAAGCGAAATTAAGATACGGAGATTGTTTATATAATGGTAAAGGCGTTGAAAAGAATTTATCAGAAGCTCTTAAATATTTTGAACAAGCTGCTAAGAATGGGTTCAAGGTAGCAATGTATAGTGCTGGAAAATTATATTTTAATGGCGATGGTGTTGAGAAAAATAAGGATAAAGCTCTTTATTATATGGGGTTAGCTATTTATAATGAATATGAACCTGCCATAAAATTTTGTAAAGAAAATAACATAGCATTATAGTTATTTACATAGTGTATTATTAATCTTATTAGCTTATTATAGAATAATAAATTAAAAGCCTTATTTGGAATAGCAATTTATAAAGGTTTAAACTAAGATCATAAGTTTATCGTGATGGCCAATCATAAATCAGTTAAATCACATATAGTAAGAAATTGCAGTTCTTGTCTATTTTTGTTACATAAATTATAAAGTTTAAAGTAACCGAATGCTTTGGTTTAAGAAATATAATAGGTATCATTTTAATTAAAAATTAAAATGCTAAAGTAGATAGAGAACAGCACTTTTTTTTTAATTACATAAAATAACAGTAAAATTCAATCTATATTATCGAAAGAGGCGAGACTTACATGATTTTTTTGTACAGTACTTTACTATGGATGTTGAAAAATTTTAAATTATTTGTAAGATCGCTTACCATGCTAAATGTTAGTTCTTTCCCTTGGATTCATTAATTTTGAAGTCAATAATATTTTTTCTTTTGTGATAAAAAAAAATAACCATATCAAACAAGTCAATGTTACCAGATGCCGATATTTTTGATCGTCGTACAATATTTGATACCGTAGAGTGCTGCATACAGTACCCCCAGTTTTATTCTAAAAGTCAACAGTACCCAATACTACTTAAGAGGGTACTTCTTTAAGGGAATATCAACAGTAAATGGGTATTAGGTCTATTTTACAGTTTTTACGGTTACTTTCTCTTTATTTAATTTATATAATAAGCATGAATATTATGTTAATCAAATAAAGACATTCTGAAAGCTGATATGAAAAGGAACTTTTTCTCGAATTAAATACAATTCTCGATTTATGAACGATTTAGCCTATCAAAGATAATTTTATTAAATAATTCACGTTAAAAATTCTTAATAGCTATTGTTGGCTAATACACTTTTACTACATTAATAAAATCGAAAAAATGCTTAAGCGTGTTTTTCAAATGATAAAACACTAATTTCAGAATTAGATTTTTCGTTTTTCATATTTCCTATTGACATTCCAATTTTACGAAATTACCTAGTACATTAATATCCGTAATAAAAAACAAATTTGTTAGTATCTTCATTTGTTTTTCTGTTGACCTAAATTCAACGACTTTTTTTCACATTCCTATTGTATAAATTTCTTTCAATTTACAATTATTCATTAAAAGTACACTTCTACTACTGTATCTGCTTTCTTAATTTCATTATATTCATAATCTAATTTACATTTTTCTATAAAAAGTTCCAATCAATATTAGGTTTAATTTTACATTCTATATATAAAAACATTTTTGTCAATAATATTATTGCCTAAGCTAACGAATAATAAATATTATCGCACGGCCCTATAGGATCATGCTGATGTCGTTTAACCTATATTTTTTAATAAATGTTAATAATATTATTATTATTGTACAATATTGAACGGTAATAGTTTATTTATGTACAATATTGAACGGTGATAGTTTATTTGCGTATAATATTAAAATAAAGAGTAAGTTTTCGAAATTTCACATATCATTAATTAGACTTTTGATAAACTTACAGAGTTACAGTATATAGTGGATAGAAAGCATGATCTGCATTAGCCGTACGATAATATAGATATTGCACGGTGGTATTTACATTGGTTAACGTCACTTCGTGACGTTAACCAATATAAATACAACACCGTACAATATCCATAAAATATAATGCTTGCTTCCCATAAAATAATAAAAAGGTTTAGATGGATACTTTAATTGACTGCTAAATTTTTTTTTTTTTTTGTTTAAGTCATGTACTTTTACGGTCTTTAATGTGTAATTTTCTTTGGATATTATTGTAAACGTTTAACTTGACTTTATTAATAGGTTATTGTACTTTTATTACCGTGTCAAGTCTGATTATACAGTTAAAGCTAATATGTAAAAAAAAAAAAAAAATTTTGGGAACTTTGACAAATAGGCATACCTTAGTGTAAGATTCTGTAATAATTGAGTTTCGTCATTGAAGTTTCCTCCCATTGAATGATTACTAACAGGAAAGTTTAACGAATAATAACCGATCGTGATCGCCCTAATCGGGTATCCCTGTAATTATTTAAATAACGAAAAAGAAATCATGGACTATATCTACTAAGTTATAATTGCACTAATTATATTATGATTCTTGTGTTGCCAATATTCAATGTACATACAAACGAGTCACATTAGATACAGTCGTTATAAATTTTTTAGTTCAAATATTTTCGTCACAACTTATATTTACTATTGATAAAAAATAAACATATGTAACATTATAATAATAATAAATTAGATACATACACTAAAAGTTATAATCCTTACAAAATTTAATAGCAGGGTCATAATCATTATAAGCAGCTAATTTCATATAATAAATAGCTTTTTCATTATTTTTTGCACAACCAGTCCCATAATAATTCATATTTCCAACGTTATACATTGCTACTTTAATATTATCTTCAGCAGCTTTTTCAAAATATTTAAGAGCTTCTGAAAAATTTTGTTCAACACCTTTGCCTTTATATAAACAATCTCCATATCTTACTTTTGCTTCAGGAAATTCGTTTACTTCATCATCAGCAACTTCTTTAAATAATTCAGAAACAATTTTATCTTTATTTGGAGGGCTCTCAACAAATCCCCTTGAAATGTAATATGCTTTATAATACCTTGCTTTAATTTGATTACGGTTTGTTGTATTTGTTCTAAGGTTTGCATAAGCTTCAAAACATTTATATGCAATCCTAAAAGTCTACCATGTTTATCAATCATCTTATGTTGGTTTGCTGCATCAGTAAGTGTCATGCAATTAAATGATTCTAAATTAGGTAAATAAATTGGAAGAGCATCATATGCATCTTGATCAATACTGTATGGAGTATGCTCGTTCTCTGCTTAGATTTGAACTACTAGAATTTGATGAATCCTGTGAAAATGAATGTATCTTAAGATAATCTTTGAAACAATTTGTAAGAACTTCAAGAATTTTTGTAATTTTTGGCCCTATAGTCTGGGTTATGATGAACGGCTAAAAAAAAATAAAAATAAAAAATTAGAGCCTAATCAAAAATGATAATTTAAAATATTTTCTTTTACATACATACCTTTAATTTCTAATTGTTTAAATTCCTCTGGGATTTGATTATTCTCAGAAAATGGTTCTCTATACTTTTTGTCACGTACTTTATCAAGTATATCCAAAATATTATCATTGCCTTCATATGGGATTTTTTCTTAAGCGATTTCCCAAAGTAAGATTCCAAAACTATAAACTTCACATTTTTGATCATATTTGTAATTTATAGTCCTCTCCAATAATTCTGGCGCACTATAACGAACTCGTTCTAAACTTCGGTTTTGATTTAATGAAGGTGCGGGTGCAGTTAAAGGTAAATAACGACTTAATTTAAAATTTGCAAGTTTTGCTATTTTATTGGATGTGATCAATATATTCACAGCCCCAATTTCACCATGAACAATCTAAAAAAAAAAAAAAGATTAATAATTAATAACTAAATAAAGGTTTCCCTTCTTAAAAGCTAGAATAAAATCATTACCTCTACAGTTCTTAAAAAATTTAATCCACGGGCGATATCAAGAGACATTTGTAATTTTAATCTAAGGTCGAATATGTCTTTATGATTTGTATAAAATTCACGTAAATTTCCGTATTCAGCCCATTCAGTCACCAAATACCATTTATTTCCCTCACAAGTAAGTCCATAAAAATTTATAATGTTTTGCCAATTATGAAATTCTTTAAGAATTGTAACTTGATTTTGTACAATCTTTTGGTCCTCTTTCTCAATGATAATTTTAAAAGCGAATTTTTCATCTTTATTTTTTTTATTATACCATTTGGTAACTCGTCCATTTTTACGTTGTTTCTCATTATCATCATGTTCATAATCTGAAAATTTTAATTGACGTACTTGAAAGATATCATCAATTTTTGTTTGATTTTTTTGATCCTGAAAAGTTTCGTTCATATTTTTCGTAAGTTTTTTCATTGTCTTATTCATTACAGTTACTTTTATGATTGTTGAGAAAAACTCTTCATTTAAATTTATGAGACGGGCTTTTAGATCAGACTCTTCGGTATCGATTTTATCGATTTTTTTGATGCCAACCTCCATTTCTTGTAGATACTAGTTATTAAAACATTAGTTAATTTTATACTCAAAATATATATATATATAATAGAATACAATTTTTATACTTACTCTAACTAAATCATCATGATCGGATTTTAATTGTTCAAGTTCATCAACAATTTCAACATCAATAGGGAAAGACAATACATCAACACAACTATGAAGTTCTTTACATAATATGATGAAAATCTCATCAATATTTTTTTCTTTAATATATCTTATCAAAGATTTCATTTGAGATATATCTACTATAAAATTTTTAATTAATTTTATAATATTTGTTAAATCTTGTAAATATAAGAAATTTTTATTATTAAAAAAATCCGCTTCATTTGTTTGATCTTTTAAACCTAGTACGGCTAAGTTTACAACATAAACTCGTTGTTTTAATATTTTACAGGTTCGTATATTATGTTCAGCAGCTTCTTCCAATTTAATGATTTCTTTAAAAATACTTTCAATTTCAGAAATTAAAGGAAAAAATTTTGTAGATGGAATATCGATAACTATTGAAATATGGTTATAAAAATTAAATTAAATTTATAAATAGTAAATAATTCATCAAAAAAAAAAAAAAAAAAAAAAATTTCTTACCTTTTGTATTCTCAATTAAACCATGTCCAATTAAATTTATAGAATATTTCTATTATCGATATTCAAATTTTCATAATGAGGAGATAAAATACAGATTGTTGTTTCAATATTCGTTAATGAGTCAGTAATGAGTCTATCAGGTTGATTATAATTTGATTTAATTATTCGAAAATAAATACAATATTCTGACCATCCAACTATGTTAATTTTAATATTTATGGGCTCATAATTACAATAAAAATTGACTGAAATTGTACATCCTTCGGATAATTGGTAGGGAATTTTTATTTGGTAGTAAAAATTGTTAGGCAGTAATATAACATTTCTTTTAATACAATAAACTTGTAATTCTTGATTCCTTGAGCTAAAGACGGAGAATTTTAAAGGATTTCCAATAATCATCCATAAAATATAACATTCCGTAATATCAATTTCTATGTTTTTGAAAGTTTTTATTGTTGCAGAAAATCCATTAAAATCATATGATTTAAATATAATTAATATATTTTCTAGTTTTAACTTATTTTTTGAAATAACTGATCCAAAGACTTCGTAGTTATTACACTCTAATGATGGGCTTATATTTATTCGTTTATAATGATCTGTATTGTTAATATCTAAGTCATTCAATTCTTCAATTCCTGTCATTATAATTTTAAGATCATTTTCATAATTTTCTTGAGATTGTAACACGTAATTCGTTTCAATCTTACTTAAATCATCTAATGAATTATTTTCACTATTGATTTGACCAGAGTATTTAATAAATAAAGAATTATTTTCATTATTAACTTTTTTCATTGTATTATTTTCACTCATATTTGTATTTTCTCTAGTCAATAAAGTAGTTTCATTTATGTTCAAATTAATCAGATCAGAAAGTACTTGATGCATATCTGGTCTATCATCTGGATTATCTTGCCAACATCCTAAAAATTATTTTTGGTCAAAATTGAGATAATAATAATAATAAATCAGAAGATAAATAACTTCATACTTGCATAAATATTAATGTAATCAACTGGTGTACCAAAAACTGGAATTTCTCTTTCTCCGTTTGCAATACGTATAGCTAATGCTGATTCGCTATGAGTATCATTGTAAGATTTAAATGGTTCTTGTCCAGATGATATTTCCCATAAAAGTACTCCAACGCTGTAAACGTCTGATTTCTTATTATCGTTATTTGTTTGATTTTTGAAACATTGTGGATTAATATAAGGTACTTTCCCAAAGAGATCTTTTGCAGAATTTGAAACCTCAATTCTGTGTGAAAGGACAAAAACTTCTAATTTAATATTATTCTGATGAACCATGATATTACCAGAATGCTAATAATATTAAAATAGAATATTAATATAAGACTCAATTATTTGCAGATTTTTAATAAATAAAATACTTAACTAAATCATTGTGAGTAATATCTTTTTTATGTATAAATAAGATAGCATCAACAAGTTGAGTAGCAAACCGCAATTTTATATTCCAACCCAATTTATTAAAGTTTTCATTTAAATAATTTCTCAATGTACCACTATCTGCATATTCAAAAATAAACAGATAATCTGAATCTACACAGTCAATTAAAAAAAAAAAAAAAAAAAAATATGGATAAATAAGTTATCAATGTATTTAAAGTTAATGTACAATTTTTACAATTTTAATATATTCTAATACATACTTGTATTACTTGTAATACCGAAAAATTGGATAATGTTTTCATGAAATTCAACTCTTTGCATTAAAGTTATCTAAACAATAAAGTAAACGTGAATATATTTAAAACTAAATGGTATATTTATTATCGTATTATAACCTTAATTACCTCATTGACAATTTCCTTCATAAAAACATCACCATTTTTCAAGGATTTTAATGCAACAGTGATATTTGAACTCTTCCAGTTAGCTCGATAAACATTACTAAATCTTCCATTACCTATATATTTTATATTTTGAAATTCTCTATAATCATATTCATTAGTAATTCCATTTTTAATCCACAGAGCCCATTTATCATTTTTATTATCGGTGCTAGTCGTCATTTTTAAAGAGTATTTTTTTATAAACGATTTTTATTTACTATGTTGATGCAACACAATTTGTGCGGAATTTTGCATGGTGTCACATTGCACAATATAGGTCACGCACGCTGCGGTATGTCCGGATGTCAGATTACTGCGTCATTTTTATTATAAAAATAAGCCACTTTGTAAGTTCAGCAGGAAGATATTGATAATTGTATTAGTTGTAAAGAAGCGATGACTGCATTATACATTCAGTTTTAATTATTATAGCTAGTTCGATCAAATTATAATTTTGACTGTGACGACATCATAGAATATGTTGCACAACACGAATTGTGCGACGATCGGAAATTACCGTTCCGAAAATTAATATAATTAATCCAGTCGAGTAAGTCGACACAATGTGATACACAAATACCTTCTCTTTTTTTCACACAATATGTCATGTTCAAAAATATTTTCGGGAGATTTGCCTGAATTAACATCTGATATTATAAAATGTTTTCGGAATGATTTTTCAACCTTACATTCATGTATTTTGGTCAATAGATTATGGTGTCGTTTAGCGATTCCATTATTATGGGAAAATCCATTTTCAATTCCTACAGAAAATTATGATTTTATTGAAATTTATTTAAATCATTTAATTAATGATTTAAAATCAAAATCAAATGAATATAAAATTAATGATAATTCATTACCTTCGAATACACTTTTTAATTATCCTAGTTTTATAAAATATTTGGATACATCGAGGATTTTTTTTTCTATTGAAAAATGGTTAGAAGATAATAGTAGATATTTTTTACAAAACTCATCATCTGATTTTAGAAAATCAATTTATATGTCGTTATTTAAATTGTTTATTGAAAATGAATCAAAATTACATTTTTTAGATGTTGAAGTTACCAAACATTTTAGGTATAATTCCTATCTTGATGATATTCTTGAATTAATGTTACAAAATCCAAATTTTGTTCATAATATTAAAAATTTAGAACTTCGTATTGTTGTTCCTCCCTCATATAATGAAGACATTAAAAGTAGATCAATTAAAAATCGTATATCACAAGTAATTAATTCATATCAAATTCTTAGAAAAATTGTATTGGGTTATGATAGTTTTTCTTTTTATAACTCATTATTATTATCAAATAATTGTTCAAATACTTTAAGTACAATCATATTTTATCACATCAATTTTGAAGGTATTATCAATTTAGATAAAATATTTGAGCAATTAAATGTTTTGAAATCTGTTCATATCATTTATTGTTCTTCTTTGAATACTGAATTTATTCAACAAATTATTAATTTGACCAAACCATTTAAACTAAAATCTTTGTTTATAAATGGGATATCACAAATTGAATCATTGAAATTATTATTACAGAAATCTGGTGATTATTTAGAGAATTTCGGTTATGGATTTAAGAATAATTATGATTTATCATTAGGACAACAATTATTAGAATCAGTTTTAGAATATTGTGAAAATATCAAATTTTTTGATTTTTATGAATCCAAAGATCAATTGATTTTTTCAGAGTTGAATTTAATTGAAAATATTAAACAAAATCTTAATTATCTTTCTATTGATGTATGTAATACATTATTTTCAATGGATGCTATTAATCGTAGTTCAATTATATTACAAAATTTAGGTCAAATTCTTCCTATTAAATTAGAATATTTATGTTTGACTCTTAATATTAATATAGATGATTTTGAATTATTCTTAAAAAATTCTCAGGATACTTTTATTAAAAAGTTGTTAATCGATAATAGAGGAGGTCATAATATTTTATTTTGTGTAAAAGAAAATATTATGAAAAGGGAAAGAGTCAATTATTTAGCTATTGTTGATGTTTTCTTTGATAAATATAATGATACCTTCTTTGAAGAAAAAGATTTGTTTTTATTGAAAGATGAAGTGAAGGAATTTGAGTCGTACAATATTAAAATTCAAGAATATAATGATTTGATTATTCGTCCTACTAGCAAAAATTTTGCAAAAGAATTGGATTAGGTTATCTAATATTAGAATATTAGGAGTTTGGTTTGTATTCATAGTAGTTTATGATTTTATAAATAAATTTAAATTTTACTTTTACTTTACTTTTACTTAAATTTTTTATATTTGTATATATTATTAGCAATAAGGAAAATAAATATCAACAACCGTCGAAAAACTTTATTTTTACTAGTCTAAAACAATAATATAATGATGCTCATGATAATATACTTTAAAATCAAATAATATTTGAGACATACAAGTATGTCAGTAGAATCATATTTAAAATCTCTAATTACTCCGTTATTTATATGTTTATTGATTATCGCCGTTTTCAAAATGGTTGATGTTATTTGTGATTAAATATTCGAATACCAATATTCGTCCGGTGTTCGTCCATTTTATGTCTAGTTTTCGTCCGGTTTTCGTCCGGTTTTCGGGTTTGTTTTTTTTTTCTTCCAAACATAACAGCATCAACCATTTTGAAAACAGCGTTAATTTATAATTATCACTAATTAGATTTATAGTATATTTAAAAAGCGCAAGAAGACTTCTAACTTTCTAAAAATTATTAAAAAAATTTAAATCGGTAATTGTTACCAGTTTACTCTTTAATATTTGGTATAAGCTGTTTAATCTATTTTCAATTCTAGCTTTACGTAGTAGAAACTAAAGACAAAATATTTTTTATTTCCTAATGATATATTGATGGATTTAACTTTAAGAAAACATTTTTTTTTATTAACAATGGAAAATTGAAATGAATTAGACAATAAAATAATTTTAAAATAAATACATAAATGTTTATAGTATCATTATTAAAAAAATTTTATGCTGTAGGTTGGCGGCTGCGCCGTGAACATCATGATATTCACCTTTCAGACCATAAGCTTTTTAATACCTTTTCAACTAAATATTGGTAAAATTTTATTCATCATCTTAATCATTATCTATGAAAATATCAATCATGAATTATTATCGGATGAAATGAATTAAGCTTACAATTATGATGATTTGTTTACAAAGTATTATAATTATCCTAATTCAAATATTTTTAGATAAAAACTAAAAAAATTTCTAAAATTATCTTCCATAAATAGTAACTTTCAAACCATAATTGTAATCTTTAATTTTTATCATCACTTTCTAATCTCTGTTACCAACACTTTTAATCGGAATTTAAAACCTATTTCTATGACGACTTTGTAAATCTTTTATATCAGGGTCGATATGTGTAACTGGTAAGTGAAAATCAGATAATTCGGATCTAGTTTTTGTTAATATCATATTGTTGGTGACAAAAGCAAATATTAAAGCCAGTTGGAATTTACATCATAATTTCTTTATTTTCAGAATTATAGCATTGGAAAGTCTTTACAAGAATTTACGATGTTATGATCAAACTAAATTATTAAATAACTTCCAATTTTAAAACAAAAAAGTAAAAAAAATTTATTACCATCGTGGGCAGAAATTATTTTAATGATATAAATTTATATGCTAAATAATTTATTTATTTATATAATATAATATACTTGTAAATATTATAAGAAATTGTTTTTTTATAAATATTTCAAGTAACTCACATAAAACCTTCATAAGCCTTCTAAACAATTGATTTTAAATAAAAAAAATCGTATAAATAAATATCATATCATGCCATCAGGCGATAATAATTCAATCCATATTCAAGTGCTAAATTATTAATTTATAAAATTTGATTATAGAAAATTTTCAGTTCGAAAACTAATTATCTACCAATTAAATAAAATTTGTTATTTACCTAGTATATAAACAAAAATCAGGTTTAAAAAACAATAAATAGAAATACCTGATATATATATATCAATACATAAACATTTAATATCATTTTTTGATGCCTTTAACTGCTCGATTGTATTGGTTTTGCAGTTAACAAACTTTAATTTGATTTTTTTACAATTTTGTTTCAAAAAAGCAGGCCCATAATTAGTTTTTTGTGTAGAATATAAACTAATAAATTTCGGAGAAGATTCAGTGAAATCGTTATTAAGATTAATATATGGTTTTTTTCTTGTTATAAATGGATGTTCAAAAGAATTTATATAATAGGTATAATTTTTACAAGATTCTGAAATAACGAATGTGTAGAAGGTGAAATTGGGTAAGCATATATAACGACCATTTTTCGAACAATAAGAGAACATGCATGCCCCAATCTTATTTTCTTCTTGAGCGTCAAAAAAATGATGTCCGATAACAACAGAATTATTTGAAGAGGTTTTTTCAGTTAATACGGGTATTCCAAAACAAGGAGGAACCTCTCTGTCACAAGGGTCATAATTAAAATTTAATGTACTGATTATAGTTCGATTATCTGACGTAATTCTATTCTCAAAAATCTTTACTGATTGGACATTCAAATCTGAAAGTATTAGATTAAAATCCGTATAATATCCAATTACCATCCACTTAATTTTCAATTTACACTCGCGCTTTTTGAATTTTTCTTGAATACAATGAATTAGAAGACTCGGTTTTCCATTTGGTGGATAAAGTACTTGGCAAGTAAATAAATCCTTTTTTAATTCAGTCATATCAGTTACAGTAGCAAAAATATTACATTCTGCGTCCTTATTATGAATCATTTTTAAGATATTTTGTGGTATTTTTTTTAATACATGGTTTTTTGCCGTTCCATGTGTTTCTAGACTATATTTAAGTTCTTCAATAGCTGAATAAAGAATTCTTTTTCCAACAGATGTAATAATTTTTTTACGTAATTCATAAGTCAATGGTTGAAAAATACTAATAAGACTTCGATATTCTATGCAATCCCAATAATTATAATTTTTTAGAGATTCAACCCAATCCTTTTCATTAAAGAGACTATTGACTGGTTCACCCCCGACTAATTCTATATAATTAGATTCTTGATAGTCTGACATTCCTTCTGAATTATTGGAGGCATTTGTTACACTGGTTTGCAGAACTACACCGGCTTTTGCATTCACAGAAATCTCTCTAGAATTTTCTACAAGATATCTATTTGAGGTTATTTGTTCATCAGAATAAACCCTACCACCCAAAATAACTTCAGTGGGAATAAATTGACCAAATTTATCAGTTATTTGTCTGAGTTTTTCAGCAGGATCTTCAGATTCTATGGCTGTCTCCACTTCTTCAATAAATTCTTGGGTCGGATTATGATTAAATTTCAAAGATGCTTTAGCATGCTTTATAAAATAATAAGAACCACTAGTTTCAGAATTAGATTTTTTATTTTCCTTATTCCCTATTGACATTCCTAATTTTACAAAATTATCAACATCAATATCCGCAGTAAAAATCAAGTTTGTTATCTTCATTCGTTCTTCTGTTGATTTAAATTTAATTTTATTCTTTTCATATCCTTCTGAGCCAATTTCTTTCAATTCAGAATTTTTAATTTCAAACGCCCTTTTATCTGCTTTCTTAATTTTATTAGAAGTCATGGTACATCCATAATTTAATTGGCATTTATTTATAAAGAAGCTCCGATCAATGTTGGTTACGATATCATATTTTATATATAAAATATTTTTGTCATCAATAATATTTTCTAAGCAAAATTGTTCTTCAAACTCTGATTTTATTTCGGCAAATTTGTAGCTTGTATCATCATTTTCAGAAAACTTGTTTAAGAAGTTAAATTGCTTATAATTCTTTTCGAGTTTTTCACGAATTGTTGATAATTTATCTGTGGGGTTTAAAAGTACGGCTTCAGATTTTTCTATTGGAGAATTGATAACTCTTATTATAATTTTCTTATCATTATTACCAAAATAATCAAGTTTCAATTTGGGGAACATTTTATCGCTTTTTGGGAGTTTTTTTTTTTTTTAAAAAAAAAAGAGAAAGAATAAGCTGTTTCTTGTGCACAAAATTATATGACACAAAGATCGGCAATTGAACGCCTTGTATACCGTATGACCGTCCCTGCGTGTTTTTTTCACTTGTATTACCGTAAACATTTATCATGCGTAAAAGAGGCCAATTCAGATGCTATTTTTTTGTCGTATACTTCATCATTCTTTAATATACGCTGCGATGAAAGTATTGAAAAATTACAGTTTTCACTACACCCACGAAAAAAAAAAATTCTTTAAAATAAATAAAGAATAAAATAATCAAATTGCCACACAAAATATAGAACCTTATTAAGATCGACAAAATAAGTTTAGACCAAGTTTCTGTAACCATCTAATGTAAACAAATACGTAGGGGTGGTATGAATTGCAGTATTTCCAAAAGAGGTAGTGAAGATTTATTGCGCCATATCACATGTTAAGGGTAAAACATTTATTTGTCGTTGAACAGTTATTTTACTGCGATAAAAGTATTATAATTTTCACTATTCTTAAATAACCGAAATAACCAAGCGTTTCTTTATTAAAATCAAACGTCGGCATTTCAAATGGAATTAATTCAAAAATTTGAAAAGTGGAAAGAATGTGATGACGGATTCCAGGTAAAAAATAATTTATGATGGATAATATAAATTTCAACTATTAAACTAATATCATTTGTTTTAATCAAAGGCATTTATTACAATTTCCTCTGTTGAATTAGAAGATGTTGTCAAAAAGGCAGTTAACATTGGAGACTTGAAAAAAAGAAGAGAAGTGTATGGTGTATGCTCTGAGTGTAACGAGCCTGGCACAGGAAGCGGATGGTGTAAAACTTGTAATGCCAAAATATTTGAGAAAAATTTTAAATATTGGACTAGTGGAAACAAAGATATTGATGAATTAATACAAATTTCACAACTTAATGCTGTGCATTATACAAAATGTCTCGAGTGGATACCTTACGAAAAATTTCGGGATGTTAAATACATTACTAATGGAGGGTTTAGTAAAATTTTCTCAGCTACTTGGGATGAAGGATATATTATCTATTGGGATATTGAAAATCACAATTGGAAAAGGAACCCTGTACAAGTCATATTAAAAAATTTAAATAATTCTTCTGAAAATATCAACTTTTTGAATGAGGTAATTGTAAATTATTTATGATAATTAAAATTGTTCATTATACATGTCAAAAAATTTATTCAAATACTTTTATTTTAGGTTAATTCTCATCTTCAGATTTATTTTAGTAATATTATTCAGTGTTATGGGATAACACAAGAACCAGTCACTAAAAATTATGTGTTGGTTTTAAAATATTGTAAATATCAAAGCATGAGAAATTTTTTAAATCGATCTGAAAACCATATAAATTGTGGGTTAAAAATCGAGCATTTATTACACATATCAAGAGGACTTCTATGTATTCATAATGCCGAAAAAGTTCATAGAGATCTTCACTCGGGTAACATATTAATTGACGGTGATATTTCGTATATAGGTGATTTTGGACTGTGTCAGTCGATTAATTATGAAGAGCAAGAGAGAGTTTACGGAGTATTACCCTATGTAGCTCCGGAAGTTTTACGTGAATATAAATATACGAAAGCAGCGGATATTTACTCATTTGGGATAATAATGAATGAACTTATATCTGAAGAAGCCCCTTATAACGATGTTCCTCGTGATCAACTTCATTTGACTGTTGACATATGCAAAGGACTTAGGCCAAAAATTTCTGAAGATACGCCAAAATTTTTAGCCGATCTGATCATTAGATGTTGGGATGCTGAGGCAACAAATAGACCAACTGCTAAAGAATTATATCAAATTTTAGATGTATGGAATAAAGAAAAATCTAAGACACTCAGTGAAATTTGTTTACAAATTACAAATTATGAAAAAGTTAAAAGAATTAAAAGTATACAAACGTATTCACAACCAATTTATACGAGTAAAAATCTAAAACGTGATGACTTTCTAAAATTATCAAAACGAATAAATTCTACAGACACGTCATCTTTACAACTTAGCTTAGGTAATTTAAATCCTTTTTTGTAACTAATAAAATTTATTATATTTATTAATTCTTATATTTATTATTTAACAGACGCAATATCAGCAAACCCAAGTAAGTATTACATGCTTTACTGTTAATGATCACCAAATTATTTGACATTATATTTTTATTTAATTTATAGTATCAGAAGAGTTAGATTGTTATATAGTTGGTGATCCAAGTAAGTTTGATGCATTTCGTTAAATGTGAATTCCTTCTTCTCGCTCTGTAGTTTATAAATATTTTATATCAAATCTAATAAGATAAAGGAACATACGATAATTCAGAAGTTAATAATAAACTGGAAGATAATAATACGGAATTACAGTCTCAAGATCAAAAGCTTTCTAGGTATGTGCTTAACTTATTTTTTAATTCCAGTCAAATATTTTATTTGACTAATTTAAATTCATTTAGGCAAATCGACAAATTTGAAAAATCAATTGAAAATGAGGAAATTCCTTATTATGATTTTAAAGACTTTAATAATATTTCTACAATCGGCTCCGGAAAATTCGCTTCAGTTTCTTCTGTGGGTTTGAGAAACACCCAATTAAAATTCGCAATTAAAAAATTTATTTTCTTGAATGAGGTTACTAATGAAGTTATTAATGAGGTTCGTTCATTAAACTAAAAAAAATTCTATTATTACATTTAGATGGTATTTACTTATAAATATTTTTTTTTTTTTAGATAAATTTAACGAAGAAAGTTCTTTTTCATCCAAACATAATTAGATTCTACGGAATTACAAAATCACATGGTAAAATAACAGTCATATAGTAATTTAATATTAATTATGATTTATACTTACGTTTTAAAATTTTTTTTTATTTTAGACGAAGCAACTAGTGAAATGAATTATTGGTTTATTTATGAATACGCAGAAGGTGGTACACTTCGGAATTATTTAAAGGAAAATTTTCCTTCATTAAATTGGCAAGATAAATACAGATTAGCACTTCAATTATCAAGTGCAATAGAATGTTTGCATGAGAATGAAATAGTACATAATGATTTGCATTCAAATAGTATACTTATACAACAAAATTCAATCAAATTAGCAGATTTTGGATTAAGTAAGCGTATTAAAAGTGTTAACCAAATTGCATTGACATTCGACACAATTCCTTATGACGATCCAAAGGGAGGAAAAAAGTTGCAGGACATAAATTCATCAGAAAAAAACAAGCAGATATTAAAGGAAAAAGGTGATATTTACAGCGTGGGAGTATTATTGTGGGAATTATCCAGTGGAAAAAAACCTTTCACTGATAAAGAATATAATGCCATTCTGGTTGAGGAAATTACAAATGGATTAAGAGAAAGCAAGGTAGAGGGTACACCCGAAGAGTATTATAATCTTTACACAAGTAAGTAATTTTAGGTAAATTAGTTAATTTTTTTAAACATTTATTCTAAAAAAAAAATTATTATTTTTTATTAGGGTGTTGGGATGATGTTCCAGATAGGAGGCCAAGAATTCAGGAAGTTGTTACAGCATTGAAAGCAATGATATCATCTCTAGATTCAGAACAAGTAAAATATTTATCGTCCAAACTACAAATAATTCATCAATTTAAATTGAATCATGGATTATTCTTGGATGAATATAGTATAAGACCCAGTGAACGAGCTGTATTTTTTGAAGATGGTGATTTAGATATAAGTTTATATGAAGGGCAACCATTAGTGTATACTTTTATAAACGATCGCAATTCTCAAATAAGTTTATTGAATTTTAAATCAGACAATCATTCTATTGAAGGTTTACGATCTTCAGATATATGTATTAATTTTCCGGTCGCTGAAATTACTTATAGTGCTGACTTAATAGCAAATCTTATAGATGATGAATTATATGGTCATTTGTACGCAGGAAAAATTTTGGTTGGTGGTAAATTATTTATTGATGATTTTAAGTCTGCTACTTCAACACAAATCGACTCTTTCAAATTTCTCTTGACTTGGATGTATGATTCAGCTAAGTTTAGCAAAGAAAATCCATTTATTAATTTATCCGACTTGAGTTTCTTTCCTAAAATAAGAACATTAGATGGAGATGATTTAAACACGTGTGCAAAATTAACCAATTGGATGAATAATTTATACCAAAATGATGTGGTTGATATAATTTCTTATAATAATCTCGTCCCCATTTCTCAATTGAAATCCAATACAATATCATTACTAGTAGATGAAAAACAACCTGGAATTACTAATTTCAAAGAAAGATTAAGTTTTCATGATTGGATTGGAGATTCAATACACGCTAAACTTAAAAAATGTATCAATGAAAAACATCTTATCTATGGCATGATAATTAACAAGTATTTTGAATTAGAACTCAGCAAGAAAGTTGCTATCAATTTCACTAATATTCCTAATATAAATTTGAGTGATAAGTCTTTTTTGAAAATTGTGAATCCAACCACAAGTTTAGAAGATTTTTTAGTATTTAATAATATTTTTTCGACTAAAGGTGGAAAAAATATAAGATTTTTTCCGTTTACAAAAATGACTGCTGAGGTTAAAAATTGTAATGGTTATGCCCATTTTCTAGTAAAATTTGAAAAATATAAGATTAGTTTCGATCATAACAAAATTGTACCCTCAAGAGGACTCAAACAAGCTATAGAAAATGCACTTGAAAATATGAGGCCATTTACACGTTTGCAGAATGTATTTGATGAATTTGGACATTTTTTTCCATTAGATGTTGTTTTAGGAAAGTCACTTAAAAATATTTTGTCAAATTCCTCGTCCTATACTTCCGAAGAGATTAATTTAAAGTCAACACCATTTAAAACTTTAAATTCGTATTTAGATAGGTTGAATCTTTCATATCTTTTAACAACAAAGGGGGATGTTATTGAAAAAAGTGATCTATATAATTGGATTCAAAATACAGATGATGGTTTGGAAATTATTGAATTTAATAATGTAATTTCCTTATATGATATTCTTGAAGTTGAACAAAAGAGGAAAATAGATATTGTTTTAAATGGGCAAAATGATCTTAAAATTATTATGACAGGAATTGAAGAATTGAAAAACTTAGATGTTAACAATACTGAGCACTATAAACGAATAAATATAAAACCGTCATTAGAGAATGAAAACTATGAAGTTTTTGGATCAGTTATTTCGAAAAATAATTTAAGACTGGAAGATATTTTAATTACATTCGAATTATATGATTGTAATGGATTTTCTGCAATAATAAAAGCTCTAAATAATGACACTCATATTGATATTACAGAATGTTATATTTTGTGGATAATTGTTGGAATTCCTTCAAAATTATCAGTTTTTAGCCCAAGGAATCGAGATTTACAAGTTTATTGTATTAAAAAACCAATTACATTACAAGTCAATAATTCTTACTATCCAATAAAAACTTCTTGTCAATTAGGAGATAAAATTTTCGTCAATGTTTATTGTTCAACAGCAAATTATGAGCCTATAAATATTAAAATTGATATAGATAGATGGTCAGAAGATTGTATTTATTTCAAAATAGTTAAATCAAATTATAACGGTTCAAATTTTGATAATTCAAGTGATTCAAATGTAATTTCTGAAAGCCACAATCAACATGATGATGATACTGACTACTCAACAAATATTGAGATAACTATCTGTATTTTACCTTCCCAATATGAAAATTTGAGCATTGATAATAGAGAAAGTGAAAAATATTCTTTAGATTTAATTGGATACAGTTTACCTGAAAATATAAAAGGTATGAATTTCTTTTGAAAAATTAAATTATCAATATAAATTTAAATTAAAATTGTTTTAATCAATAATATTTCAATAGTTGTTCCTTTTGCAAATTTTCTTCCTTTAATTTCTGAAATTGGAAATTCTTTTAACGAAATTGTCAAATTAGCACAAGCTGCCGAACATAATATTCGAACTTGTGCTGTATTATTACAACGAGTTTATGCTGCAGTCTTAGCTGTACTAGATCAAAGAAATAGAGAAGAATTTTTTAATAATAAAAATTATTTGAATCTACAAAATTTAGCTAATGTTATATCGAAAATTAAAAAGTTTATATCAGACATTTCTCAAATGAAATCTTTGATAAAATATATTCAAGCAAAAAGCATTGAGAAAACTTTTGAAGAATTATGCAAAGAATATGATAGTTGTGTTAATGCATTGTCTTTTTCTATTAACATTAAAACTGTGGATGAGCTTGGGCAATTAAAAGTCGATCAAGATGGGTTGGTTAAAGTAAGTTTTAAAAATATTTCCATATTATGTATAAGTTTAGGGCAGAAAATTACCTTTTTATTTATTGTCTTAATAATTATAGTATCTAGAAGGAATGAATGCTGGTGCCAAAAAAAATGATGTTGATAAGACTGACGTAAAAGATGTTGGAGATGATGTAAAAGAGATTAAAGCCCTCATCGCAAATTTGAGTAAAGATTTTTCCTCAACAGTTGTAAAAGTCAATGCGATGAATAATACAATGGAAAAATTTATGAACGAACCTTCTCTTAATCAATCAAAAATTGATAATATCTTTCGGACATGTACACTAAAATTGGCTGATTATGAGCAGGATAATAATGTGAAACCACGTAGAAACTTAACTAAATGGGTTAGTATTAGAAATAAGGGTGAGGAACTTGCGTTTAAAAGTATCTCTGATAAAGAGGATCAAAGGATCATACAAAATCAAGTTACAATTCTTAAAGAACTTCATGGTTGCAATAATATTATAAAATTTTATGGACTTGCTTCCGATGATAATAAACAGTATTTGGTGACTGAATGGGCTGAATATGGAAATTTACGTGAATTTTATGTAAAGTATAAAGACCGATTCAATCTTAGACTAAAATTGCAAATGTCTATTGATATCGCTCGTGGATTAAATTTTCTAAGATCTGTAGAGGTAAATAAAAATATTTCAAATCATTTAATTTATTTATACTAAGTCTTTTAAATAATATTATATTTTACAATTAGATTTTGCATCGTGATATTAGGGCTGAGAATGTAATAATTACACTTAATGAGACAGCAAAACTTGCAAGTTTTAAATTAAGTCGTTCATTGAACGCAGTTACATTAAAGCAAGACCAAAATTTAGAACGAGCTCGCTATTGTGCTCCTGAATTATTAGAGAGGAATTCCAACATCAAATATGATTATAAGTGTGAAGTTTATAGTTTTGGAATTTTACTTTGGGAAATTGCTGAAGAAAAAATTCCGTATAAAAATTATAAAGATATTATAGAAATAGTCAATCTTGTGAGTGAAAAATATCGAGAATCTTTTTCTGAAAATAGTCAAATGCCAGAGAAATTCAAAAACTTGGCACTTAATGGTATGTGAAAAAAAAATATTAAATTCCTTATAAAGTATTAATTATTATTTTTTATTTGTTATTATTTTTTTTTTTTTTAGCTGTCAATCATGATCCAGAATCTAGGCCAAAAATTACAGAAATGCTTAAAGTTCTTGACATTTGTTTTGAAGAATATAACTCTAAAGCTTTACAAAACCAAAAACTATCAATTAAAATTGAAGATAATGAACCAAAAAGTAAACTCAGTAACGTACTAAATGCAGAGTCTGTGACGGCTCCAGCACTTATTCCATTTGTAAAGTTTCTTCCTATTATTAGTGAAATTGGATTAATTCTTGATGAAATCGTTACTATAGTAGAAGTTGCTGAACATAATAAACGAACTTGTAAATTATTAAGAGATCGAGGTTACGCTGCAGAATCTGCCGTACGAGACCTTAAATTTAATAGAGAAGGAAGAAAAGAATTTTTTAATAAAAATAATTATTTATGTTTACAAAATTTATCTAATATTATGAAACAAATCAAAAAATTTATATTGGAGATTTCTCAAATGAGAACCTTGGCAAAATATATTAAATCGAAAGATATTGAGAAAACTTTTAAAGAATTAAGTGATGAATTCGATAGTTGTGTTAGTTTATTGTCTAGTTCTATTAATATTAAAAATACTGATGAACTTGAACAAATAAGAGAGGATCAAAAGGAATTAGCTGAAGTAAGATTAAAAGATTGAATTCTATTATAAATTTATTTGAATATAAAATTAATTTTAAATTATTGTTTAAATAATTGTAGTACCTAGAGGAAATGAATGCTGGTATCAAAGATGATGTTTCAAACGTTCATGTTGACGTAAAAAAAATTGGAGATGAAGTACAAGAAATTAAGGCCCTCATCGCCGACATGAGTATTAGTAAAGATTTTTCTACAACAGTTGTAAAAGTCAGTGCAATGAATAATTCAATGGAAAAATTAATTCAAAATCAAACAAAAATTGATGATTTCTTTCGGTCATGTTCGCTAAATTTGTCTGATTATAAAGCAGATGATAATGAGAGACCACGTAGTAAAGATAAAAGTGTAACTAAATGGTATAACACAAAAATTGAATGTGAAGAAGTCGCATTTAAAATTATCTCTGGGAAATATGATCAAATAATGGTACAAAATCACATTACAATTCTTAAAGAACTTCATGACTGGCAAAACATCTTAAAATTTTATGGAATTATTAATTATGAAGGCAAATGGCATTTGGTAACTGAATGGGCCGAATATGGTAATTTACGTGAATTCTATACAATGTATAAAGAAAAATTTGATCTTAAATCAAAACTACGTATATCTCTTGACATTGCTCGTGGATTAAATTTTTTAAGAGCCGTTGATGTAAGTTTATAATCAGCTTTTAATTAGCGAATTTTTATTTCATTATTTATTTTATTTATTTATTAGTTATTTTCTTTTCTTAGATCGTTCATCATGATATTAGAGCTGAGAATATATTAATTACACTCAATGAGACAGCAAAACTTGCAAATTTTAATTTTAGTCGTCACGCATATGCTGCTACATCAAATTTACGCCAAAATTTAGATCGAGTTCGTTATTGTGCACCTGAGTTGTTAATAAGGACTTCAGGTACCAAATATGATCAAAGGTGTGAGGTTTATAGTTTCGGAATCTTACTTTGGGAAATTGCTGAGGAAAGAACTCCATATGAGGGTAATGATGATATTATGGATATAACTGAGAGGGTACGTAATAAAAAGTATAGAGAACCATTTTCTGAAGACAGTAAAATGCCTCCGAAATTCATACGATTAGTAGAAGAAGGTAAGTTGTAAAAGAAAGTATAATAAATCATAATTTATATGTCAGACTCAATTTCCTTTTTTACATATTTTTTAGCCGTTCATGATGATCCATATGAGAGGCCAAAAATTACAAAAATGTTTGAAGTTCTTAGAGATTGTGTCAAAGTTAATCTTAAAAAACCTTCACTTTTACAAGATTTATCAAGTTCTAATTCAAAACATTCCACGTCAAAGTTTATTCCAAAACGAGCATTCAGTATTGATCAAGATTCATCATATTCCATTCCAACTAATTTACCAGATTTTGAATCATTTAATTACATGACACTTACTAAAGCAGCAAAACAACATAAGTTGTTTAAAGGTGGCAAACCTGTTGGAGATACAAAAACCGCATATAAATGTTTTGAAGCCTACGCAAACCTTGGTGTAAAAAATAGAGCAAATCGTAACCAAATCATAGCAAAATATTATAAAGCATATTACATTTCAAAAGGACTTGCTCCGACAAACCCTCCAGATAAAGATATAATTGTTGCTGAATTATTTAAAGAAGTTGCTGATGATGAAGCAAATGAATTTCCTGAAGCAAAAGTAAGATATGGTGATTGTTTATATAATGGCAAAGGTGTTGAACAAAATTTCTCAGAAGCTCTTAAATATTTTGAAAAAGCTGCTGAAGATGGGCTTAAAGTAGCAATGTATAATGCTGGAAATTTGTATTATAAGGGTATTGGTTGTACAAAGGATATAGAAAAAGCAAAATATTATATGAAATTAGCTGTTTATAATGATTATGAACCTGCCATCAAATTTTGTGAGAAACATAACCTTTAGTTATTTTTTTTTTTGATATTTGATATTTAAGTGTTTTATTTCTTATGATTTATTTTTTTTTTCAATAAAATGTAAGTTGTGTTTAGCTGCGGTAATATAAACATTTTAGATGAAACATTTGTAACGAATGTATTAAATTGAATATAAGCAAAATGAATATGCCATATACATCTTGTTTGTAGATATAATATTTTTAATTGAATTAATTGAATTATATACATGAATACATCTGTTACTTAGTTGAAATGTATTAAATGAATTTTTAGTAATGGTTTGGATACAATCTAGCAGAAAAATGTCACGTTCATATGATTTGATGCCGATCATTCCTATCGATATAATCTTCTCATTTATAGGTACAGTATATTGAACTTTCAGATTTTGTCTGCAAAAACCGAGTAATTTATTAATACAGTCAGTTTCTATTTATTTTTCCTTTTGTCCTGTAATTTTTTTTTGGTCAAAGAATTAGAAGTAGCTTCAATTCTTTAAGGTATCATAGGATACGGGCGGCGGATACGCGGTAACTTTATAGTAGAATACTGTATAGGATAAGGTAGAGAGTCGAGCCTTAATGGGCATATTTTCACCTTTCCAGAGATAATTTTATTATTCAGTGTATTATCATATAATGTACTACCTTACCAAATTTTTTTAATAACGTTATCCTTTTCGACGGGTACCACCACGTTTGCCGAATAAATAATAATATAGATATATTGAGAATAAATAATAATAGCTAAAGCATTCAGAAAAGTTACTTTCATATACTGTACATCAAATAAAAATAAAATACTTAAAGTTCCTATTTTTCATGAAGAAAGAGAGAGAAATATGAAACGCTTTTATTTATCTATTTGTTTATTTCAGATATAAACGTAGAACGCTTGTTACAAGAGAAGCATAAAAACACGTAAATGACACGTGAATAAAACAGCTCTAACTATATGTAGGAAAAGTATCCACCCAGCAACCCAGCAGGTACTGTCAACGCCTTTTATTTAATCTTAACATAGGCACGACCTGTTACTACAAACTACTCTTAATCGGAAATCCGAAAATCCAGCTACGCGTAAACTACTGTAAGACGCAGAATGGTGATCAGAACCAAGGATAAGTTGTTAGCAAAAAAAAAACTATATAGAAATAATATAACCAGATTCTAATGTGGATGTCTATCCTATAGCATATAAAAAAAATTTTGAACTAATACTTTAAAAAATTTAAAAGTATTTTAATTAAAAAATAAAATTGGTGGAAAATTTGCCACAAAAACGGTTTAAGGGATATGTTATATCATTTTTTTTTTTGTTACGAATAACTAAAAATTTTATGAAAAATTTATTACTATATTTTAGATAATCTTATTTTCGATACACATTTCTCTAGCTTTAGGATCATTTAAAGCAGCTTTTCTTAAATATTCTGCACCCAGTTTTTTATTTTTTTCAACACCATTACCACCATTCCAATAAACTTTTCCAACAATATACATCGCGGCAGAATTTCCAGATTCAGCTGCTAATTTTAAATATCTAAGAGCTTCAAAAGAATTAGTAGCAACACCATCACCTTGCCATAAACATATTCCATATCTTAATTGAGCGGAAGGATTCCCTTTATCCGCAGTTTCTTTAAATATTTCTAGTGCTGTTTTAATTCTTTCTTTTTTATCAATCTGTTGTAGTTCGGGAATTTCCTTATCATGATAATAATAATATCCCAACCAATATTTTGCTTCAAAATTTGTCAATGAATGAAACTTGAAACTATCCCAAGCTAATTTTTTGTTACCATTCATGGATTTATTTTCACGAATCGCATTGTCAACGGAAAGAAATGTAATTGTAGTATTCTGATTGCTTGGATCATCATCATCATCTATTAATATTGGCTTATCAAAACCTTCAGCGAATTCGAAATTAAAGATAGAAGAGTCATATAAATTGGATTTATGTTGATATTTTTTACTGAGGTTGTAAAAATCACGACAGATATCAGTAATATTAAGACGCCATGTTGGTTCATATTCCATAGCTTAAAAATATTGGCGATCGAAAAAAAAAAATTATGATTAGATGAAATATACTAATAAATTCCAATGTATACCAATTAATTATAACAATTACCTCTTCCTACTACATATCTCCATTCAACAGGTGTGTCATCTGAAAATGGTAAAGAATATCTTTCACTAACACGTTTTCTAATACTAACAAGCATGTCTGCATTATTTAGATCAGAATGAGGTTTTTTTAAGTCCGCGATTTCCCATAATAATGTTCCAACGCTACATAATTTAAATAAAAAAAAATAAAAAATAAATAATGATTAATAATAATGATTATTAATTAGGTCAATATACAAAAAGTACGCCATACCTGTAAATTTCACATTTAGAATTGTAAGAAACTTTCTTTTTTTTTTGCATTATGGTTGTTGTGATAATCATCATCATCTAACAATAATTTCTCTGGTGCCATATACCTTATATTTTCTAAATTGTGCGTAATATTTCTTGTAATGTCAGAAAATTTTACACTTAAACCAAAATTGGCAATCTTAACCTTACGATCGCTGTTTACTAAAATATTTGTCGATTGAATATCATGATGAAGAATCTAAAAGAAAAAAAAAAAAGGTTAGAAGAAGGAAAAAAAAAAAAAAAATTATAATAAATAATAATATTATTATTATCATTAATTTTTCTCACCTTACACTCGTGTAGATAAGCGACACCACGACAAATATTTAAAGCAAATTTAATTTTAGTACTCCAATCAATCATTTCTTTATAATTCGTATAATATTCATATAAATTTCCATATTCCATCCATTCAGTAACCAAATAATATTTTGAATCTTCATGAGCCACACCGAAAAATCTTATAATATGATCGGAATCTTTCAATTCTTTTAAAATATTTACTTGTCTTCGAATTTCAATTTGTGATTGATTCGGAGGAGGACTATTATTTGAAAATTCTTTGAAACAAAATTCTTCACACCTACAAAATAATGTACGTTTTTCGATCTTCTTCGTAAGTATATGCGTTTTGTGATATTGTTTACCATCAAGTAATGGTTCATTCGCTTCTAATTCAGGATCTTCAGTCGCAGATTGGAAATTCATATTTTTTATAGTTAATTGACTCATTCTATTTGAAAATTCTATAAGAGATTGTCTATCATCAGGTACGTCATAAACATTAAAAAGCATAATTTTAATTTGACTAATATCATTTCTTATTTTTGTTATTTCATCCCCAGATGATATTACAAAAGAAAAATTTAAACTTCTCATATATCCATCAAATTCTTGAATAATATCATTAAAATCTTGTTCAATATTAGCAGTAGCGAAATATTTTAAAAGTTTGCGTAATTACTGACACGAGAAATGAACTTTCTAATCTTTGTCATACATTCAACGAATTCTTTAAATAATTGTAAATTTTCTTTAGAAAAAAAATCTGTATTTGCCGTTTTTCTAATATCTAAATATTTCACAGCTGCCATAGCACAATTACATTTCTTTAAAAGAAAACCACATAATTCTTTATTATGTTTTGCTCTTTCGTATAATAGTATAACTTCGTCGCCTAAACTAAGAAATTTATCCATAAGTGGAATAAATTCATCAAAATTTTGAGCTACACTACATACTTCTCTAAAGGTTGAACTTGATGCTAATTGTAAATTAGCAGTTGTATCAGAAGTATTATCACGAGTTGCATTAAAGTCCAATGTGCTGTCTATATGCATCCTCTTATTTCTATTTGATTCATTATCTTCTTGAGAAGGTGCATAATTTGAGACAGTCATACTAATTTCCTGTAAATTATCACTTGATTGTTGATCATATATTTGACTGGGGTAATAAATTATTAAAGCATCTAATGAGTTATTGTCAATGTTAGTTTTTTGCATTGTATTTTTTTCACTTGTATTTGTATTTCCTCTAGTTAATAAAATATTTTTATTTATACACAAATTACTGAGATCAGAAAATACTTGATGTATGTCTGGTCTATCATCTGTATTATGTTGCCAACATTCTAAAAATTATTTTTAAAAAAATTTAATATTAACAATAAATCAGAAAAAAACTTAATAGATGACGGAATTCATACTTGTATAAATATTTATATAATCAACTGGTGTACCAAAAATTGGAATTTCTCTTTTTCCGTTTAAAATATCTAAAGTTAATGCCACTTGAGCGTGAAAACTATCATAAGATTCAAATGGTTGTCGTCCAGATGATATTTCCCATAAGAGTACTCCAACACTATACACATCTGATTTCTTATCATTTTTATTTGTTTGTTTTCTGAAATGTTGTGGGTCAATATACGGTAACTTTCCAAAAACATTTATTACAGAATTTGTTACTCCAGATCTGCGGGAAAGACCAAAGTCTGCTAGTTTAATCTTATTTTGGTGAACCAATATATTATCAGAATGTTGTTCCGCAAAATAAAAAAAAAATAATATATTAAAATTCAACACTAATTTAAAAGAATGAAAATAAAATGCCTTACTAGATCATTATGAACAATATCATTTTGATGTATACATGAGACTGCATCAGCAATTTGAATTGCGAATTGCAATTTAAAATTCCAGTCTAATTTATTAAAATTATAATTTAAATAATTTTTCAATGTACCATTATCTGCATATTCAAGAATAAACAAGTAATTTGTTTCCATGTCACCTATTAAAAGAAATGAATTTATAAATTTTCAAATATAATCAAAATTATGTACAATTTTAAATACATTTTGTACTTACTTGAATTACTTGTAAGACCAAAGAATTGAATAATATTTGCGTGGAATCTAACCTTTTGCATTAAAATTATCTAAAAAAAAAGGTAATAATCAATTCAGCAAATCATAAGAAAATAGTAAAATTATAATGTAATCATAGCGAGTAATAAGTTCAGCAGTATAAATTTAAATACCTCATTAACAATTTCTTTCATGATATTATCATTGTATGTCGGTATTTGAACTCTTCCAATTAGCTCGATTAACATTACCAAATCCACCACTGCCTATACATTCTATATTTTGAAAGTCATCATAATCATAATAATTAATGTATTCGTTGGCAATTCCATCTTTAATCCACTGAACCCATTTGTTATTTTTATTATTGGTATTGGTAGTCATTTTTTTTTAAGAGTATTTTGGATTTTACATTAAAAAATACTCTTTTATTTACTAAATTAAGTGACACAAGCCAATAAGGATCGTCAGAATTCATGACAATTAGGGAAAATCCAAATTTTGGGCGTAATTTTTATTTTTCTGATCACAGTTACGCCCGGCGCAAATATTATCAGTTAATAAACTTTTTTACGCAGTAAATTTAACTTCTTTATTAGTATTTCTTAAGCTATAGCTTCCTTCTTTTTTGCAAAAATTGTATATTCAAATCAATTTTAATGCGACATTATTTAAAAAAATAAACATACGTAAATAAATTTACTAAATTCATAAATAACCCGCTTTTTATCATAGTTTCAATACTAAACAAAATTTTCTAATACTTTAAAAATTTATGAAAAGCTAATAATTAAGTTGCAAAACATTTATTCATTATTATATTTTAATTCTCCTAAACATACGTTCATAATAATCCCAATCAATATTTTTCTCATGAAATTTTCTGTTTAAATGATCAATTTCACACTCTATAGTATGATCAAGATCTCGTAGTATATGTAACTTGGTCTTGATATCAAAATTTATATCATCAGTGGAAGGAAACATCCACCTATGACATATCTTATTCGACCTAGTAGCTCCAATAGTATTAATATCATATTGATTGTAATTCGCACGTTCAATATACAAATCACACAAATTACAACATTTTCTAGATACAGCTATAAATGCTTTCTTATTTTTACCTAGATTAGAGATTATATTCATTATTGCATGTAAATAAAAATCATTATTAAATTTATTATTCAAATCATCACCATAAATAAATTTTAATTCATTTGCAGTAATTTCATCTTCCAAACATCTATCCTTAAAAATCTTGTACTCATTAGGATTAGATATAAAATTATGAATAACATCTTCCCATGAGTTTATTGGTTGACAGATTTTTACAGGTGCTAAGATATTTAAAGTTATATTAGAAAATAAAAATTTGTACTTTTCTTTACATGCAACTTCTAAAATTATGTCATTTGACTTAGCATAAGAACCAATCTTTCGAATATATTCTTTAAATTTAAATGGGATCATAGTAACTTTTTTGATTTTATAATAATAACCCCAACATAATGCAGAAATTAGCCACCCATTTAATTTATTAGCAATATCCTTAATATCCACCTCATCCTCAATTTGCATAGAAATATAATTTATGAAATCTTTAATATATTGACTGTTTTCACTTGCAGTTATAATATTCATAAGTTTATTAAATCTTGATTGAAATCTATCACCACAGTATAACATTATATCATTACAAAAATCTTTAAAAATTTGTCTTTCTATTAGTACATCTGATGACATTGGAGCATCATTTGATATATCTCTTAAATATTTCTCAATTTTTTTGAAATATTCTTTATCACTTGGAAGCCAATCACTATTCTTAGATAAATCGACTATACAACCATTACTACATGTTGTTATCTTTAAAGCTATCACTTCTTTGTCTCTTTCCAATATTCTTGCTAAACAAATTGCAAATTTATCTTCAGAAGGGGTTTCAAATCTATATTTGTTATATTTAGAAACACTCATTTCCGTTTCAAGATTAAACTTAAGACTACTAGCAACACATACTTTACTATAAAAATCTGACATTCTCTCTAATAAGTTGAGAAAAGGAAAGATGATTATTATGACCAACTAGAAAAAATATTCAATTTATTTAAATTATGCTAATTTACAATTCAAAATGAGTCAAAAAATTTTTTATCTCAACTATTAATAATTTTGACTCAATTTATAAGTCTAATTATACTCGAATTTTCTTCAAATTTCTGACTTAAATTATTCATAGTGAATATAGCAAATCGGGCATGATTACTAATCAATTAAATAATAAATAATATTAATAATACTGAAACAATTACTCGTGCAAAAATTACTAATGAAAAATATGCTTACGTATTTACTATTACTATTTTTTTCTATTACTTTTTAAAAATCTTTAACAATAAATCTCACATAATCTTTTAAGTTTAGCTATATTTTCAATATCTGGCAGTCTAAGTTTATTGAATCTTAGGCTTATTTGAGTAAAGATCTTCTTTGCTTTGTTTATTGACATCATTTTTAGATAGATTCATCAACAATTCTCGATCATAATCTCCTATACAATCATAATCATATATTGTTGTTAACTTTATAGTTACCACTTCTTTGTCTCTCGCTAATAATGATGCCAAACTATTCGCAATCTTGCCTTTAGACAGTATTAGACAGGGTAACAATATTAATATTTGCTTTAACGATGGTAAGCATAAAGCTACAAAAATCATTCATTTTGCTGTAAAATCTTTATCTTCGTCCATAGCAACTTT
This sequence comes from Rhizophagus clarus, assembly GCA_015698045.1. Lineage (NCBI taxonomy): Eukaryota > Fungi > Glomeromycota > Glomeromycetes > Glomerales > Glomeraceae > Rhizophagus > Rhizophagus clarus. Next base: position 165,905 of record BLAL01000285.1, read on the forward strand.
TTTCTTCTAAAGCCATAATTAAATAATCTTGATGTAAATGTGTTCACTGATCACCAATTTGCACAGTAAATAGTTTCACCACATTTTACTATTATTTAAATAAATTATCACAAGTGAAGAGATATTGTATGCTGTAATAAGTTTTAGTAATAAAAAAAGACATATCTTGTGTTAAAAATTACGAAATATATTATTTATTTATTTTTTTGAATCTTTTATATTTTATAAATAAATATAATTTTAGATTCGACTCATGGCATGTAAAACAAACATAATTTATAGTGATGAAATTCTAGAATTATTTACTAACAAAAAAAGGTATCACAGCCAAAGAAATTATAATTAAAATGGTAGTTATAATCTAGATGAATATTTCTTCTCTACTTACAAATTTTATATGTAGATTTTAATTATATTTCTCTCAATAAAATCTCAACCATAAAATCATTTGAATCTTAATATTTTTTTTTACAAATATACAGGGAATTAATATGCTGATTATCATACTTTTAAAAATGTTTATTTGTTATATTGTTTTATATAGCTTATACGTTCTTTTTTTTTTTAAAAAAAAAAAATGATTCTCGCAATATACTGTAAATTGTAAGTTATGCATCACAATGATTATTAAAAAAAAATAAGACATTTTTTAATCATATTAGATATCAAATTATTACACTATTGCAGAATTACTTTTCAAAATTAATGTGAACTAACAATAATGGTTAGTTAATGAAATACCACTCAGTTCTTATAGGAAATGTGAACAAAAGTGACATCACTAATGATGAATTAAAAGTAAATTATCACGTTATAAAATATATGCAAAAGAAATTCATCATTGATATTCTGAAATCATGCTCGGTCAGACTAAAATTTATACAATAAAAATAATATATTAATGTTTATTTGAAATTAAGTCTAAAAGTATATAAGGGAAAAGTCTAAAATTTACGAAGAAATAAATATTCTGCGATGATAATTTTGTTAGTTGATTTATAATTGAGTTGTATCATTCATAACTATTCTAATCCCCTAGTCTATTTAAACTTTTAATTTATAGTGTGAAGTTTACACTAATAAAATATATTTATCATTTATTTATTATTAGTGATCAGTTTGTACAATCCTTTAAACTTCGGTTATATGACAGTGTTGATAATTATATTGTCAATTAACAGTTATTGGGCATACATTTCTAATTTACATAAAAATCTTAACGTAAAATTTACGATTTTGATCAGGGACAGTCACCAGTCTGCACTGCCTGATAGTTTAGTGATACAAACAAGTAATTACGGAAATCATGCTTTAAAAAACTGTATGAATACATAATTTAAAGTTACATGACATAAAGTAATCCATACATAAGTACATTAATAAAAAAATATTTGGTTATAGCTTATTAAGTTAATTGCAATACTGGAGCGTTATGTAAATATTTGTATACATTTCAGAGATGATCGGCATCAAATCACGTGAGCGTAGCATGTGGGAAAGTTTTCGTAACCTATACTGTACGATGTGACACTATGTAAAATTCTCCCGAATTGTGTCACTTCAATGCATACTAAATAAAAGGCATTGTTTCATTATCAAAATTCAAAATACTCTTAATAAAATGACGACCAGTACCAATAATGAAAATGACAAATGGGTTCAGTGGATTGAAGATGGAATTGCCAGAGAATACATCAATTATCATCATTATAATGAATTTCAAAATATAGAATGTATAGGTTATGGAGGATTTGGTTATGTTTATCGAGCTAATTGGAAGACTTCAAATACCGTTGTTGCATTAAAATCCTTGAAAAATGGAAATGGTTTTATGAAAGAAATTGTCAATGAGGTATATAAAGTTATACTATTGTAATGATTTTTTTTCTTATAGTTTTCTAAATACGTTCATATTTATTTTTCTTTTAGATAAATTCAATGCAAAAAGTTAAATTCCACACAAATATTATTCAATTTTTTGGTATTACAAGTAATACAAGTAATACAAGTAAGTACAAACGATGTATTAAATTAACTTTATATGTTGATAAATCTATTTATTCATATTTTTTTAATAGATTGCACGGATTCAAATTATTTGTTTGTTCTTGAATATGCGGATAGTGGTACATTGAAAAATTACTTAAGGGATAATTTCAATTATTTAAATTGGAATAATAAATTGCAAGATTGCTGATGCTGTTTCATGTATAAATGAAAAAGATATTGTTCATAATGATCTAGTAAAGTATTTTATTCATTTTATTCTTTTAATTTGCAATTTTAATTCTCAGTACATTAATTTTTTTCTTTTTTTCTTATTTTTTTTTTTTTTTTTTTTTACAAAACAGCATTCTGATAATATATTGATTCATCAAAATGTTATCAAATTGGCTGACTTTGGTCTTTCACGTAGAGCTGGAGTATCAAATTCTGTAAAAGATGTCTTTGGAAAGATGCCATATATCGATCCACAACGTTTCAGAAAACAAACAAAAAAACATGACAAGAAATCAGATGTGTATAGCGTTGGGGTACTATTATGGGAAATATCATCTGGACAAAAACCATTTGAATCTTACGATAGTCCTCACGATCAAATAGTGTTAACATTGGATATTTCAGATGGAAAAAGAGAAACCCCAATTGATGGTACACCAGATGATTATATTAATATTTATACAAGTATGAATTCATTTATTATATTTCTTCTGATTTAACATTATTACTAAATTTTATATTTTATCCACAATAATCTTTAGAATGTTGGGAAGGTAATCCAGATGATAGACCAGAAATGGGACTAGTATTTTCTGAATTAAAACGTATTAAGTTGTACACTCCAGAATTGATGGAAAAATGTATAAAGGAGAAGCATGCAGAGTACTATGAATATAATGAATTTAATAAAATTGAAGAGATAGGCAGTGGATTAGTTAGCAAAGTATATAAAGCACATTGGAAAAGTACATAGCTTTGAAATTATTTAATTTAAAAGATGATGCTATCGTTAAAGAAGTACTCCACGAGGTAAGCAACTAAATAGATAGTATTCGATATTTCTTCGCACTAAGAAATTTTTGACATATCGTTTATTGTAGATAAAATTGCATAGGGAAGTTGATTCTAGTAATGTGATATTAAAATTTTTTGGGATAACTAAGAGAGATTCAGGTAAATTATTTCTCAAAAAGTTTAATGTTATGAGCCACGCAATTGTAAGTTAGAATTTGAATAACATTTTTTTTCTCTTTTGACAAAGAATATTTATTGGTGACAGAGTATGCGGAAGGGGGTACGCTTCATAATTATCTAAAGGAGAACTTCCCTTCGTTAAATTGGCTTGATAAATACAGATTAGCCCTTCAATTATCGAGTGCAGTAAAATATTTACATGAAAGAGAAATAGTACATAAAAGTTTACATTCAAACAATGTACTAATACAACAAAATTCAATAAGATTAGCAGATTTTGGATTAAGTAAACGTATCAAAGATGTTAGTCAGCCTTTTTTAAATTCATTTGACACAATTCCTTATACTGACCCACGAGGTATCAATATTAAAGAATTGTTACTGGATACACTTGAAGAGGAAATACAAATAGAAAAATTTGATATGAATGAGAAAAGTGATATTTATAGCCTTGGAGTAATATTTTGGGAATTATCTAGTGGAAAAAAACCTTTTTCTGATGAAGAGTATGATTCACTATTAGCTGTGAAAATTGTAGAAGGATTAAGAGAAAGAACAGTAGTATATACGCCTGAAATATATTCTAATCTTTATACAAGTGAGTAATTATTTACATATTTTAATTTATCAATTATAAATAATTAAAAAAAAAACATTGAATCATTTTTAGGGTGTTGGGATGGTAATCCAGACAAAAGGCCAACAATTCAGGAAATTATTATGATTTTAGAATCATTGATATCATCTATTGTACCAAGTATAAAAGATGATTATAAAGTTATAATGACAGGGATTGTTGACTTAAAAGACTTAGATATCAATAATACTGAATATTTTAAACGAATAAATGTGGAACAATCATTGGAAAATGGAAATTATGAAGTTTTTGGGTCAATTATTTCGAAAGATAAAAAAGTAAACTTAAAATCAGACTTTTTTGTTGCATTTGGATTATACGATATTAATGGATTTTCTGTAATGATAAAAACTCTACATAAAAATAATGAGATCAATATAACAGAATGTTATATTTTGTGGATGATTATTGCAAAACCTTTAAAGTTACCAGTATTTAGTCTAAAGAACCGAGAATTGCAAGTTTATTGTATTAAAGAATCTATTATTTTACAACCCGATAACTCTAATTATTCTATTAAAACTTCTCGGCAATTATTTCTAGGGGATACTATTTCTGTTAATATTTATTGTTCAACAATGAATCATAGACCTGTGGATGTTAAGCTTGTTAATTGGTCAAAGAATTCTATTAACTTTCAAATCACTTATAACGATTTGAATTTAAACATTTTAAATTCAAGCACAGTAATTTCTGCCAATAATAATAATTCTTTAATAAGCATTGACATACGCATTTCTATTTTTATATCTCCAAAATACAATGGTTTAAAGATTGATAATGAAGAAAAAGAATATTATTTAGACTTAATTGGCTATATTTTAAGTAAAGAAAACTTTAATAAAGAATCATCAAGTGAGGATAACTTCCTTAATAAAGTTAAAGGTAAAAAGCGTGATAAGGAGGAAGATAATCTATCAGCGGAATACACTCCTCCTTTAAAAATTGCCAGAGTAAATGAACCTGCTACAAGAGGAGTTATAGTCGTAACAGCATTAATTCCATTTACAAAGTTTCTTCCTTTAATTTCCGAAATTGGAATTATTTTTAACGAAATCCTCGAATTAGTAAAAGCTGCCGAACATAATAAACGTACTTGTAGAATATTAAAACACCGAGTTAATATTGCAGAATTAGTTACACGAGATCTTAAAATTCATGATGAAGAAAAGCAAGATTTTTTTAATAGTAAAAATTATTTATTATTGCAAAATTTAGTTAATACTATAGCACGAATTAGAAAATTTATATCTTATATTTCTCAAATGAAGCCCTTGTTAAATTATATTAAAGCGAAAAATATTGAGAAAACTTTTAAAGAATTATGCGAAGAATTTGATGGTTATGTTAATGTATTGTGTTTTTCTATTAACAATAAAACTACTGGTGAACTTGAACAATTAAAACCTGATGAACTTAAACAATTGAAAGCCGATCAAGATGATTTAGCTGAAGTAAGATAATCATTGAGTTCTATTATATATCTATTTAAATATAAAAAATTAATTATAAACTTGTTTTAATATAGTATCTAAAAGAAATGGTGGATGGCATTAAGGATTGCATGAGTGAAAAGAAAGATGATATGAATAATATTGAAAGTAGTGCAGATGAGATTAAAGAACTCATCAAAAACTTGGGAGATCAGTTTTTTTCAACAGTTGTAAAAGTCAATACAATGAATTGTACAATGGAAAAATTTATGAGCGATTCACAAAATCAAACAAAAATTGATAAAATCTTTCAAGTACGTCCACTAAATTTTTGTGATTATAAACGGGTCAATAATGAGAAACCACGTAAAAATGGGCGTGTAACTAAATGGTATAATATAATAAATAAAAGCGAAGAACTCGCTTTTAAAACTATTTCTGAGAAAGAGGACCAAAAGATTGTACAAAATCAAGTTACAATTCTTAAAGAACTTCAAGGTTGGTAAAATATCATAAAATTTTATGGTCTTACTTGTGACGGAAATAAATGGTATTTGGTGACTGAATGGGCCGAATTTGGTAATTTACGTGAATTTTATAGAAATCATAAAGATCGATTGGATCTTAGATTAAAATTACGTATATCTTTTAATGTTGCTTGCGGGTTAAATTTTTTAAGAGCCGTTGAGGTAATTTTACAACCAGTTTTAATCAATAAAGTTTTATTTAATTGATTGAAATTTTTTTTTTAGATTGTTCATCGTGATATTAGAGCTGAGAATATATTAATTACAGTCGATGAGACAGCAAAACTTGCAAATTTTAAATTAAGTCGTTACCTAACTGCAGCTACATTAAATCAAAGCCAGACTTTAGAACAAGTTCGTTATTGTGCACCTGAATTGTTATATAGGACCCCAGGTTACAAATATGATCATAGATGTGAAGTTTATAGTTTTGGAATCTTACTTTGGGAAATTGCTGAAGAAAGAATTCCATATGAAGGCAATTATGATATAGTGGATGTAACTGAAAAAGTACGTAATAAAAGATATAGAGAACCATTTTCTAGAAATAGTCAAATGCCAGAGAAATTCAAACAATTAGAAATTGATGGTATGTAAAAGATAATATTTAAATTACAATTTTATTTATTAGACTTTTAAAAATTTTTTGCATATTTTTTACAGCCGTTCATCATGACCCGGATTTTAGACCCAAAATTACAAAAATGTTCAAAGTTCTTAGAGATTGTTACAAAGATTATTTTAAGACATATTCACAAGATTTACCGAGTTTCAGTATTTCATGCCTAAGCAGAAATAGCTTCATGCAAGAGCTTTCTCCAAAACACGTTGATGAAATCAATTTACTTGAATCATTTAAATACATGACACTTACCGATGCAGCAAAGCAACATAAGATGATTAATAAAGAAGGTAAACTTATTGGTGATGTAGTAACTGCATATAAATGTTTTGAAGCTTATGGAGACCAAATCAAAGCAAAATATTATAAAGCATATTACATTTCAACGGGATTGGTTAAGAGTCCTCCAAACAAAGATAAAATTGTTGCTGAATTATATAAAGAAGTTGCTGATGATGATGCTGATGAATTTCCTGAAGCAAAAGTAAGATATGGTAATTGTTTGTACAATGGCAAAGGTGTTGAACAAAATTATTCAGAAGCTCTTAAGTATTTCGAAAAAGCTGCTGAAGATGGTTTTAAAGTAGCAATGTATAATGCTGGAAATATGTATTATAATGGTATTGGTTGTATGAAAGATATAGAAAAAGCTAAATATTATATGAACTTAGCCGCTTATAGTAATCTTGACCTTGCTATTGAATTTCGGGAAAAGCTTTACTTATAAATTTTTATAAGAAAAAAAATATATATATTTTATTACTGTTTGTTAGATATTTCATTTTTAATTATTTTTTTTTTTTTTTTTTTTACTGTTAAGTACAAGTATGGATTAATATTATTTTATTTATTTCTTTCATTATTTCTTTATCGATAAATATCTAAATTATTTTTAAACTATCAATTTTTCATTAAACTTTTCATTAATATTTCACTAAATTCAAATCTAATACAGTCATCGAGTCCACTATATATTATACAAAAAAATTGTTCGGTATTACGTCAGTACTTACAGAATATCAATAAAATTTCAAATATAGATCGGATAAATGATCGGCCGATTACTTTTGAAACTAACAAATTCATATAGAGAAATGGTATTTTTTCTTGAAATGCCACTCAATTCTTGAGAGAAATAACATTATCCATGGAGATGATGAAATAATTATAAACAAACCCGAAATAGAAATTTGTTAAAAACCAATAAAATAACATATTCATTTTTTTCTAACTGAAATTATTAATCATTACATTATTCGTACTTGCTTTGCAAGGAATTTTTAAAAAATGGTACTATTAGATAACTCTAGTCTTTTATAACGCAAAATTATTTATTATTGATCAAAATAAATATTCATTGCATTAATTGACTTTTGATATCTAATTAATTTGGGCAAATTTATAGACGTTCAGTAATAAAATATTGAGAATTCTTTGGCAAATTTTGCGAACATTTAAGTTATTAGATTGCTTCGGTCACATTAAAATGTGATATTATGGAATTTATATTAAGATCGAGATGCTGTAAAGGATAGATATTGCAATTAATTGCATGGATTATGGAATACGATAAATACAATGGTAGTGTATATAAACATGAACATGATTCTTCTATATACAGGTAGAAATTTAATTAGTAGAGAGTGCGCATTTGAGACTGCTATGCTAAAACGGTTATCAAGAACATTATTAGAATGATATGAGGTGAGTGCTGGGGAAAGGAACCAAATGGCTAAAAAAAATTTTTTAAATAACAAATGTTCTGAATCAGACGATCAAATTTGAATCTATTTTACTTAAGAACTTTTTTTTGAAAAAATTTTCAATTTGGTCCCTTTTTTCAGCATCCACCCCATATTAGTCCGAATATTGAAAAGATCTGCTTCAGGTTAAAGTTGTAACAGAAATAATATCTGTCTAATAATAAAAATAGATTTTTCACTTTGTAAATCTTTTGAATAATTATTAGGTTATCATTAGATTTCGGTATAGTTAGTTATCCAGTGAGTTTTCACATGAATTAAATTACCTGTTTCAGGATGATCTTACAAATGTAGTGGATAACTGACATAATTTGACTGAGAACTTGGGTAGTCAGAAATCATATGAGCTGATCTTGCTCGTTTCACTAAATAAAATTTTGTGATATTTATAAAATTGTACTACACCCCTATAAAAAATAAATGTCTGGAAAATGTCATCGAAAATATCTGGAAAATGTCTGGAATAAATCTGGTGTATCCGGAAAATGTCTACTTTTTTGGTACACGTCTGATACACTTCTGATACTTAAAATTTTGACATGTCCTAACTTTGTCCAGAATTCGTCCAGTATTTATTCGGTATAAAATTTTGGACAAATTCTGGACAGTCAAACCTGGACAAATTCTGGACATAGTAAAAAAACCAGATAGACAAATTCCGGACATGAAAAAGTTCAGGACTAATTCTGGATGCTATTTCCAAAAAAGGATAAATTAATTTTGTAAAAAAATGCAAAAAGCACAAAACTGACATTCAAAATCTTTTCTGTCGTACTAATTAAAATTGCAAAGCAGGCAAAAAAATACTATATATCTATATATAAAAATTTTGGGTTAAGGAATAATGATGATCATCTATCCCACTTGTATTACACTATACTACAAAAACACGTGATAATTTATATTTAGGCCAATTATTGCTTGGAAAATTTGCAAGTTTCAGATTAGTTGTAGATTAGTTTCAAAAAACTCCTCGCAAGGTTAAAGAAATATTAGAAAAGGTCAGAAAAGTGTAAAACTATATATTAACAACATGGTAGTGGTTTCTTTTATAAATAAACCTATTTATAAACATTAAATAACTATATTTTATAATAATAAATAGAATAATTATTCTGTAGATATTCATCTCAACAGTTCTTTATAGATACTTGATATACACTTTCAAAAATGAGACTTTTTATTTAATTACAAGATAATGTAATAAAACAACTGTTATTTATTATGTAAAGGGTTGGGAAGGTAAATAAAATGTTGTATTGTTTTACAATAAAAATTTACAATATTATATAATTGTTTTTTTATAACTACCATAAGCAATTTCAAACAAAAATACAACAAAATTATAATAAATAACATAACAACTGATATGTTATAATTTTCATAAAAAAAAAAAATACTGTTTGTAGAATATCGTGCGCAAAAAATTAAAGTGGCTTAGTGTCATATCACATTTTGATTCAGGTGATATAATTGAAGATGAGCAAAATTAGCCCATACATAATAAAGCACATGACTAGACGATTGGCTGTTTCGATTTACAAAATGTGAAGTCGTGTGATACGTACTATTCTTAAAAAATGGATGTAACGAGTTGGAAAACCTAAATTAAATAAAACATTATACTTTAACACGGATTAATTCTCTGCAAACTATGAGTATGCAAAGGCCTTATAATAATGAACTAAAAAATTGACGTGCCAAATAAAGTGTACCAAAAAAAAATATTATCTATCGGTTTTTTATGCTCCTAGCAAGTTTTCTTTTTTGCAGTAGCAACATGAATGTTCTGAGGAGTCGATTAAGAATAATAAAGTTAATTTTTTCTTCTTTGCATACATTGTTAATTTCTTTATTGAGCACCAGTGAGGGCGCGTCTATTTTTATTTCTAGTTATAATTATTAAAAAAAGATTATTTAAAACCACAGTAAATTGTTATTGTTATTTGACAATTGTAATTTTAATCTATTTATTATTGCAAATCAATTAATTATTTAAATTTAGCCCTAACCAGGAATATCGTTAAGATATAATTGATAATAAAAACTTCTATTGTGAAGTTTACAATTTTATTGTTATAATTGGGAGAGAGCTAATATTATTCAAATCTTTGAAGTAGACATGTAATCAAGCATTGATCGCTTACTTGTAGCATTTAAAGAAGTTATCTATCTTTCATATCTAATGTACTTTTACACGTTGTACGTTGACCCTCTACTTATTCAGTGTGGAAATGAAGGGAATAGAGAAAGTGCTAAACTGAAGATACAAGAGAATTGGTATCGTATTCATAGTCGAATCATTCACTTTAATATGAGGACATTTTGATTCTCTTACTAAGTGATCATATAAATCTATCGTCTGGGATAATAGATAGGAAGATTGAAAATGTTAGGTGATAATTTAGGCTGGACTTTTATGCGAATAAAGATGCTAGTTTGGCCTTTTCACCCTTATTATAAAAATTTTCTTTTAGCATAATGGTACGTGTATTATTAAAAAAGAAATTCGACTATTTATTGAATTTTCAGAATTTCATCGCCGAAAGTATGACGAATCGACGTTCTGTACAATTCAAAAGTATATTATAAAAACAACAGTGCAAACATGAATTGGCACTTTGTGATTGATCAATGTTTTTTGTAACATACAGAAGCATAGAAAATTTCCGGATGAAAGCAATAAAAAATCTTCTCCTTCCCCATAAAAAATAAATGTCCGGAAAATGTTATCAAAAATGTCCGGAAAATGTCCAGAATAAATCTGATGTGTCCGGAAAATGTCCACTTTTTTGGTACATGTCTGATACACTTCTGATACTTAAAATTTTGACATGTCCTAACTTTGTCCAGAATTCATCCAGTATTTGTTCGGTATAAAATTTTGGACAAATTCCAGACAGTTAAACCTGGACAAATTCTGGACATAGCAAAAAAACCAGATAGACAAATTCCGGACATGAAAAAGTTCAGGACAAATTCTGGATACTATTTCCAAAAAAGGATAAATTAATTTTGTAAAAAAATGCAAAAAGCACAAAACTGACATTCAAAATCTTTTCTGTCGTACTAATTAAAATTGCAGAGCAGGCAAAAATACTATATATCTATGATATAAAAATTCTGGGTTAAGGAATAATGATGATCATCATCTATCCATTGATCATCTTTTGTGGCAAAATTTTACAAAAATACATTTCTGGACAATTTCAGGACAAATTCCTAATATCCCGGAAATGCAGTGTTTTCGGAACAGTTTCCGGACACACAGTGTCCAGAATTTCCGGACAATTATTTAAACAATTTTTCTGGACATTTTCTGGACATTATCCGGACACATATTTTTTATAGGGCTTAAAAGGAATACTTAATGAGAAGCATGCAGGGAACGTATTCTTGAAATTTCCAAATAGAATACTCATATGGAATAATAGCTATATTCCGTTAAAAGAAATAAAGCGAAAAATTATGGGAATTTATTTATTATATTTATATTTTTGATTTCATTTATCCTTTATTTAAAAAATTTATTACATTTAATTTAAATTTTCGGAATTGACGTCCGCGTTTTAAACAAAATACAAGGTCATATACACTCTGGCATATTCTTTTAGAAAGTCTATTGAGACATATTGAATTAGAATAATTTATAATATTTTAATTATGAAAAATATTAACGAAATTCCGGCCTTTGTGCAGGTTGTTTTTTTATGGCTGAAATTATTTTAATTTTGGGCAAAGTTTATGGACATGATAAAAATAAAACGCGCGCAACTCTCGAAATAAGCAATTGTAACTTATAACATTGTAAATAATTAAATGATTTATTTGGAATTTTAAAAAAAATGGTTTAAATAATGCTAATTACGGTACACATTTCTTAGCTTTAGGATGATTATTTGAAGCGGCCTTTTTCAAATATTCAGAAACCTGTTTCTTATTTTGTTCGATACCATTCCACCTCTCTAATAAGCCTTGCCAATAAGATACATAGATGCATGCCTAGTTGCTAATTTTAAATATTTAATTTTATTTTTATTTTTACTGGAGCGAACTCCCAAATACAGCAAACACCCTAAATGAACCAATCTAGGAACTATACAGGTGAATATAAACGCTAATATCAAGCCACTTAAGTGTGCCGGTTCACTATCTATAGAACAATTAATCTACACGAAAGTCGTAAAGATAGTAATTAAAAGGGGGAAAGGAGTTAACGGTTAGGCGTAAAAATAAAATTAAATGATAATAAAGAAATAAAAAATTTAGAAGAAACAAAAATCTATACACGCCGAAAATATTGTTATAATATAATCCTAGTCCACTACGATGCATTGACCATAAACCTCTATGCAAAAAAATTAGACCCAACTCATTGAACCCAGGCTGCCGTATCCAGACTGGGATTCAGGTAAAAAGATGAATGCAATATAGTTCCAAAAGTTATATCCAATCATCGGCTTCTCAACCGGCGTGTTCGAACCATTGATGTATCACGTGATCGCTTATGCGAAGAACGATAAAAATTTTTTTTGCCGTTTAGATATGTGATGAGATAAATCGTATTCTTTGATTTTTTTAGTATGAGAGATCCAAATTTCTAATTTGATGGCTTTGGAAAGTTTATCCAAATATGAAAGTAAAATATTATTACGTAACTACTTCTTAGTGATAAAACAAAAAAATAATGATGTTAATTCAACTGGAACTAAGTTGTATATGAGTAATAATCCAGGATAGGAATAATTATTATCTTGTGGTGACAAAGAATTAGTTTTGAACAACGGACTATTATTGACATAATGAATAATTTCTTCCGGCATAGATGTAGTGCAATTATCGATCAAAGCAGTGATGAGTAGTTCTTTGAAACTTCCAATATTAAGGATAATAAAACTTGGTGAACCTCACAAAGAGATAAATGAGAAGAAGAGTCGCCTCCTCTAGTACAAGTAGGGCAAGAAATGATATCTGCAGTGTATAATCGAGGAAAGTTTCACTTTGGAGATCCAACGTGGGTAGTTGATTTATTGCGATGTGAAAGATTTTTCAAAAGAGTTTTGCTGGTGGGACTTTCATAAGGGTTGTATTTAAGCCAAAGACCAGTAGCGTCCCAATCAATCGAGTTATGTTGTAAAACCATAGATAATGGTTGATAAGATGATGTAAGAATTAATCTATTAAAAATTTTAGCCGCGAGCGGTGTTTTGTCCCATTTCCTAACATTTTTGTCTATAAGATATTCCATTCCATAAGTTATTAGCCGAACGATCGTGAAAAATTCTAGTATTGATAAGTATTGGCAATGTAAAAGAGGCCCCTATTTTAGCCAATTCATCAGCTCGATCGTTAAGTGCATCATTGTTGTGTGTATTGACCTTATGTAAGAAAACTGTCAGTTGCTTAATTTTAAATATTTAAGAACTTCAAGAGAATTTTACCAACGCTTTTACCTTCCCATAACACATTCCATATCTTAATTGAGCTGAAGGATTTCTTTTATCGGCAGTTTCGTAAGTATTTCCGCTACAGTTCTAATTCTTTCTTTTTTTATCAATCCATTGTAATTCGGAATTACTCTCATCGTGATAATAATAGTATCCTAACCAATACTTTGCTTCGAGATCTGCTGATGAATGATATTTGGAACTTTGCCATGCTAATTGCTTATTTCCATTCTTAGATTTATGCAGGCTAATTGCTTTAACAATAGTGAGTGTGTTTGTATTAGTTGATGACACTTGGTTTTTTTTGTAAAGGATCAGGATATGATTTACTCAGGTTGCGACAAATTTCAGATATATCAAGATGCCATATTGGATCATGTAACATGGCTATATCCTATATGTGTATATGTTTGAAAGAGTGATTAGAGACTCATATCTAATATTTCACTGAAAATAATTTTTAAATTCATTGTTACAAACATTTACCTTTAGTTACTGTAGTTTTCCATTCAATAAGTAGTACATCATCTGAAAATGGTAAGCAATACTTTTCACTAATACGCTTTTTAATGCCAACGAGCATGACAGATTTATCAGTCAGAAGCCTTTAACTGACCAATATCGGTCAGGGTCAGAATGAGGCTTCTTTAATTCAGCAATTTCCCATAGTAATGCTCCAACACTGGAATAATAAATACGTAGATTAATAAAATTTTCTTAATAATTTTTTTATTTTTACTTTTATTACCTGTAAATTTCACATCTAGAATCGTTACGAACTTCCTTTTTCGAGTATCATTGTTATTACTTTCATCAATTTCTTCTGCTAATATTTCCGGAGCCATATATCTAATATTCTCTAAATTGTGCGAGATATTTCTTGTAATGTCAGAAAATCTTCTGCTTAAACCAAAAATTGCTATTTTAACTTTATGGTTTTTATCAACTAAAATATTTATTGACTGAATGTTTTGATGAAGAACCTAATGAAGAAACTGGAGTTAAATTATCCGGGCAATAAAATCAAACATCTCCGTTTCACAAGTATCACTACGTTTCACAAGACAAATTCTAATTATTAATTATTTGTGTGACAAATCACATGATTTGAGACTGTTGATTGGCTGGCTTCGGCAATATGTGCAACAGAATATTTTTTTTATTTTTTTTTTTTTTTTTTAAAAAAAAGGACAGTTTAATTATAAATATAAAAATGTTTAACTTCACAAGTTATTTTTACAATAATGTTAATGTTACTGTAACAGTGAAAATTATAGATAACTTTACATCATATCCATCTAGGGCAGTCATTTTAAATCTCCAAGACAATTTATTTTTAGTTCGCCGAAAACTCGAAAAGAAGAAATTTATCGATAACACTTTGTTGTTTACAAATAAGTATCCTGAAAATAACAATAATGGTAATATTAATTATGGGTTTGCTGAAATAGCACTTGAAGAAGAGGAAAATCATTGTTTAAATGACATTATTGATAAAAATGGTAATGTTTTACGTTTGAAACAATGTTCAAAACCTGATTGGAATATTTTAAATGGATTATGCAAATTGGATTATGGATGTACCATGACTTTTGAAGGAATTAAGAAAGCAAAAAATAGAGCATTTGAAATGCAGAATTGTGAATTGGTTGAAATTGGTGCTGAAGGATATCGAAAGGGAGTAGTTGAATTTAAGTCAAATAATGATCAGATGATGAAAACAAATTTGTTTTTTCATACTGATATTAACGTACAGAATTTTGTGAAATTAGGAATATCAGTCGGAAAGCTTGAAAATGAGAAAACCAATTGTGAAACCAATTCTTCTTACCATTTTGCACAATATGGTAAAGTATCTTTGAAGTTTGGTGATCAATTAAAACCCACTCAAGAATTTATTGAAGTAGTAGAGAAGGCCATAAAGTCTAAAGATCCTGCTAAAGAACTTAAGCAAGTAACTAAGAAATATGGTCAATTTATTCCAACTGAAGTCATCTTAGGTGGTAGAGCTCATTTTAATGAACAGATTACATCGACTGGATATTTTGCGGAAAATTCTAAAGAATTTGCTATAAATGCAAGTGCCGGAGGGGCAGTGGAAACCAATGTGGCAGGTGGTTTCAATTATTCGGAAGGAAAATCAACTTATCATAAATCTAATTGTATGAAATTAATTGGAGGAAAACAACCTGACGACATTGAGAATTTCGATGGAGGAGCTTGGGTTAAATCTTTAGAAAATTATAAAAATTGGGATTCTATAGAACTTAAAAATCCTACCAGTATTTTTCAATTTTTATCCAAAGATCTATATAAACGAATCATCGAGTCTGTTGGAAAGAGAATTCATCATTTAGGTTTTATTAATTTTGATTATTATTTAGAAGAATTTGGCAAGCCAATAATTTTTGAGTTTAAGGATGTTATACCTCCAAATATCTTAAATACCATTCAAAATAAAGAAGCAGACTGTAATATTTTTGCAACTGTTATTGATATTACAGAATCAAAGAATGATTTTTTTACTTGTCAAATCCTTAATCCACCGGATGGAGAACCGAGTCTTATAATTCATTGTATTCAAAAAAAATTTAAGAGATGTCAATGCAAATTAAAAATTGGATGGATGATAATTGGGTATTATACAGATCTTAGTTTTATACTTTCGGATTTTAGCACTCAATTAAAAATCTTGAAAACTGATTTTAGTATATCACCCAATCAAACCATGATTTATGCAGAATTATTAAGTTTAGAGAATTCATTTATCAATATTCCTCCTTGTTTAGGAAGTCCCGTATTATCTAAGTTAGATTCTTCCAATAATTCCCTCGTTATCGGGTATCATTTTTTTGACGCTCAAGAAGAGAATAAGATTGGGGCATGCACTTTCTCTTATTGTTTAAAAAATAACCATTATGTAAATTTACCTAAATTTACCTTCCATACCCTTATTATTTCAAACTATCATGACCGTAATACTTATAAAATAATCCCTTTTGACTATTCGCTTTTGAATAAACATAAACCATACATTGATTTTGATAGTAAAATTGTTGGATCTGGTTTAAACCCGAAATTTATTAGTTTATATTCTACCCAAAAAACTAATTATGGACCAATTTTTTTGAAACAAAAAAGCAAGAAAATTAAAACAAAAATTATCAATTGTAAAAAAAAATCTTGTTATATTTGCAAAAATAAGACGCTATTAATATCAGAAAATAACGTCAAATGCGTATTCTTTGATCCATATATTAGGTATTTATTTTATGACTTTTCTAATTTAATTGTGACAATACTAACGTAAATATTTCATTTTAGTGATAATACTTCCTACATGAGTTTAGATTAAGCAGATTCTTGTCTATATTTAAATTTAATTTTCAAAAATGGGAGCGCAGGTCGTTCTCCTTTACGTGTAACATTCTTAAGGCTGAGTGAGGTAAATCACATTTACAGTAAAGTATCATATTTTTATCCCTTCCTTTTTCAAATGTATAAGTTACTTGTTACCATTATATGATTTTTTGAGTACCTCGTAAATCGATTATTCTTTATACAAATTTATAGTTACTATATTACAATATAGTTTTTTATATTTAATTTTTATACATTTTTATTGCAAGTATTTCATGTAAACTATTATTGAAGCAAAATTATTTATTGTACGTTATAATAAAAAATAAAAAAAAGTTTATAGTAAAAAAAAAAAAAAAAAAGTTTATAATGATATGAAAAAAAATTAATTATTAATTAATATTTTATTGAAAATTAATATTTAAATATAATGCAACACTGCCTTATTCCTTTTACGAATCATATTTTATTTCTAGTCATAAATTTGAATATGTAAATTCAAAACAGCTATAAGCTAACAATATTATGATTTAATTTGTTCTAGAGTTTTCCTCAAACGGATAATATCCTAGGATTGTATCCGGATATCCTAGGATAACGGATGCATCCGGATAATTTTTGAACGGTTATCCGGATCTGTAGTTCACAAAATGGATAATCCTATAGGATAATCCGGATTATCTTAGGATTGCTGCAGATACTATAATTATTATAAAAAAAAAATAATAAATATAAGTTTTACGAGTTATCATAATAAAAAATGAAGGAATACACTCATGATGTTTTTGATTATATCTAACGTGAAATGTCTTTTATTAATTAATACATAATAAATATTGCATGATTGTGATCGTATTTTATATATAGGTGAGATCATATAGTTAAAGAATGGATATACAATATAAAAAAATATAATTCCACAAATCACTTCGTTATCCTAGAATAATCCGGATTATTCTAGGATGATTTATCCGGATTATCCTTTATCTTTTTTAATAGGATATCCGGATTTCAAAATTTTTTAATGGGTTATCCGGATTATTCATAGGATAACCCGTTGGGAAACTCTAATTTGTTCAATCACTACATATCTGAATATTACGAACTTAACATAAATTTGTGAAAGAGCTAATCAATTTGATTAGTATGTTTGACATGAATCAATTAAATCATGAATCATTGAACTAAGCATTAATTGATGCTAAAGGAATTTAAAAAGCCTTTCTGCTTATATCTAATTTTACATAAAGTTAGATATAATATTTATTTTAATGGTTTGTCAAAGATCCTCAGTTAATTGAATTAAAGTTCCTAGTATATCAAAATTCGAAGGTAAACATAACTTCTATATATTTGTGTATTTTTATAATACAGGCACGAAATTTATGGTTATTGCTTACCTATAATAATTTACAAATTTTTGTTTATTAAAGAATATTTTGACGTGAGCTCCATCAAGAATTGCATGTTCTGAAGTGCGATCTAACAAAACATACTAAATCGGAAGTCGCGAATGAATACCAAAATATGATTTGTGACATCTTTTATTCGATGTGTATAGTATCGATAATATGCTTAAATATTTAAGTATTTTTAAATTTTAAATTTTCCATATATATCTTATGTTCATCGGGATTTTAACCTATACATGCACAAATAGTGTACTGTTGCTATTAAACCAGTTCATCAGAAAAAAAATTCATTCTACCGGATCATTAGAGTAAAGTGTATTTAAATACTTCTAAAAGTTTTGATCAATTAATTGGCTGATATTATTATTCTCCTTAAATTACTGACAATTATAACACTTAAAGAAACAGATCGAATAGCTGCTAATCAACAGTTAATTAAGTTACGTTCTTTGATTGTAATTTATCATGTAATCTGAAAAAATGCTTATATAAAAAGATTGTAATATTTTAATTACTTCTTATGTTCATTTATACTGATCCATGTTCTTTTTTAAAAAAAAAAAATTGAGATACACTTTTTTATTAGGTGTGATTATAAAATACATGAGCTATTACAGGAATGCACCCAATTAAGAGACTTTAGTGGTATTATCTTTAATAAATTATTCAAAGATCTGATTTACACGCTAATTTAACATATTACTAGGGATGCCAACGGTCGGTTTCGATTTTAAAACCGCGGTTTTCAGCCAAAGCCGAACCGACCGCAAAACCGGCCGATAAAACTGAACCGCAAAAACGATTGCAAAACTATAAAATGTCATTAGAAAATGTTATGACTTTGTTTAATCATATCAAATTTACATAATGATTTTGTGATTTTTTTTTTGACCCGAGAGATCACGTGATCAACGTACAAAATTAAATTTTTCCTATAATTTCAAAAATGGGAGTATTGTAAATCATGATTTTTAGTAAAAACAAGAATATTTTTTTCGGAATATATTGGTAAATATTTACAATTAACCGATCTGTTTTTTATCGGTTTTTTATATATAAAGTAAAACCGACGGTTAACCGGTCGGTCTTAGAACCGAAACCGAACTTTTGGCATCCCTACATATTACCATAATCCATCAATTAAGAGTATATACTACGTTATTTGCTGCTCCAGTATCATCAACTATAACTTATTGAAAATAGGATAGTTGTCAATTGAAGTTTCTTCGTTAAAAATATCTTCTGATAGTGTATATCCAATTAAGTTCAACCGACAAAAATGGCACTTTTTTTCTTCATCATCAATCTTTAAACTTTCATATTCCGAAGATAAAATGCACACACACATATCTATGACTATATCTTCCTCAATATTCGTTAAAGAATCAGTATCCTCATCATAAATTGATTTAAACATTTGAAAATTAATACAATTTTTTGACCATCCAATTAGTTTGACATTAATAAGTTCATAATTTGTTGTTGAACAATAAATATTAACAGACACAATATCCCCTTGAGATAATTGATGAGAAGTTTTAATGCGATAGTAGGAGTTGTCAGGTTGTAGAGTAATAGATTTTCTAATACAGGAAACTTGCAATTCTCGATTCTTTGGACTAAATACTGATAATTCTGAAGGTTTTCCTATAATCACCCATATAATGTAACATTCTGTTATATTGATACTCGAATTATTTTTATTGAAAGTTTTTATCATTACAGAAAATCCGTTAGTATCATATAATCCAAATTTAATAAAAAATTCTGATTTTAAGTTTACTTTTTTATCTTTTGAAATAATTGACCCAAAGACTTCATAATTTCTGTTTTCCATTGATGGTTTTACATTTATTCGTTGAAAATGTTCAATATTATTAATATCTAAATCTTTTAAGCCAACAGCCCCAGACGTTATAATTTTAAATTTATCATTTGTACTTAATACGATATCTATTTTCTTTTTCTGTTCTGCTTCAAGTATGTCATATAAAGATATTATATTATCATATTCAACAATTTCTAAATCATTATTCATATCTTGAATCCAATCGTATAAATCATTGATCTCAATAATATTTCCTTTTTTTGTTAAAAGATACGTAATATCCAATTTATCTAAATAGGGCTTCGCTGATTCAAATAGGTTTATTTCCAGATCAATCTTTTCAGAGGAAGAGTTTGAAGAGTTTGGTAAAATACTTTTGAGAGACTCCCCCAAGACGATATTTAACGGAAAAAAATATCCATATTTATCAAATACATCTTGCAAAGACATAAATGGCTTCATACTTTCAAGAGCTTCTTTTATAGCTTGTTCAAAACTTTCCGAAGCTTTAATATCCTCTCTACTAAATAAAATTTCGCAACGTTCACGTTTTATCATAAAATGCATATAATCTTCATAACTTAAATCATCAGATATGATAGATTTCTTAATAAGTGGTAACAATGCCATGTTTACGTTATTCATAACGTTAGATTTTATAAATTCTTCCAAAGTGACTGTCGGTTCTATCATTTTCAGGCATAATTTATTACATGATTTGACATTTGGTATGTTAACAAAACTAACAGCTATTTTCTCGCTATTTTTTAATTCAAGATATTTGTTAATTATTAGACCTTGGAAAAGACAAAATTTCTTAATCCATTTTATCAGGTCAGCATACATCGAATCTTTAGCCCACTCTCCTAAACTTAATTTATCCTTATAATTAGCAACTCCAGGTTGTTTCTCATCTTCTGATGATGTCATACCGAATTTTAATTTAGAAATGGGAACGAGATTATTATAAGAAATTAAACTAGCCATATTTTTTTTGATATAAATTATTCATCCAATTGATTAATTTTGAAAATGTATCTAATTTTTCACCTTCTAATGTTATTATTTTCGGAAAGAATTCCATGGTAGATAAATTACTAAATGGTAGCTCTTTTTTATGTTTAGCTGAATCATATGCCCAAGTTAGGTAAGATTTAAACATGTTGATTTGGGTTGAGGTGCCCGATTTGAGATTATCAATAAATAATTTACCACCAATTAAAATCTTTCTTGGAAATAGATGACCGTACATCTCATATAATGATAACTCATCATTAATAATAAAGTTTGAAAAAAATTTTGATAATTCAGCAGAAAAAGTAATTTCTGCAACGAGAAAATTAATGCATATGTCTGATGGCTGTAGAGAACCATTCAGTTCGATGTCTTTATCGTCTGAATTAAAACTTAATAAATTACGAGAGTGACGATCGTTTATAGAAGTATACACTATAGGTTCACCCTCATATAAATTCATGTTCAATTCGCCATCTTCGGTAAATACGGCCTCTTTACTAGGCTTTATACTATATCCATCCAAGAATAATCCATGATTCAATTTAAATTTTTGAATTATTTGCTGTTTTGGTGATAAGTATTTTACTGGTTCATCGATTGACTGTTGATCATATCTTGTTGGCTTTTTCATTGTTAGTTTATCTACATGTTCCTCCCTTTTTTGAAAAAAAATCATTCATTATAATTAAACAAAAATTAAAGGAAAAAAAAACATTAAAACAAATACCTGATATATGGATCAAAGATTGCACACTTAACTGTTGTTTGATTGTCTTTACCAATGTTCTTAAATCTAACCTGCCCATTTCTTTGTTTCAAAAAAACACCATCAGTTAGTTCGGTAGAATATATGCTAACAAATTTTGGGGATTCAGTATCAAAATTATTATATTCTTTTCTTTTAAGGGTAATGGTATTGCAAGCATTGTCGTTATGATAATTCGTAATTTTAAGTGTATAAAACGTAATCTTAGGCGACTTTACAAGGCTACTATTCTTTAAGCAATAGGCAAATGTGCGTGCCTTAATTTTATTGGCCTTATCTATTTCTTCTTTAACATAATAATAATATCCGATAATGTGATATTCGTTTCCATTTTTAGGAAATTCGCTTAACACTGGAATTCCTAAACAAATTGGGACTTTCGAATCATATTCAATTAGATTATCCTTATCTGATTTAGAATCATAATGCAGAATATCGAGTCGGGTATTAAAATCAAAATTGAAATCATTATAATACCCGATTATCATCCACCCAATTTTCAATTTACATTCACGCTTTTTAAAGATTTTAAGTGTGTTTCGAAGAACACGATGAATTATAAGACTCGGTAGTCTTCCATCTGATGGACAAAGAACTTGACAAGTAAAAAAATCATTCTTTGATTTCGTTATATCCGTAACGGTTGCAAAAAGTTTATAATCTAAATTTTTATTTCTAATAATTTTTTGGACTTCAGATGGTATTTTCAATTTAAATTCTATTGGCTTTTTAAATTCTTCTAAAACAAGATTACAAATTTCAATTGTTGAATAATGGATTTTTCTTCCGACTGACTTAATGATTTTTTCATGTAAATCTTCGGGTAAAAGCTGGAAAATACTAATCGGATTACGAAATTCTATGCAATCCCAATTTTCGTAACTCTTATTTAAAGAATTGACCCAATTTCCTATATCTAAATTTCCAATATCGTCAGGTGGTTCGCCTCCAATTATTTTTGTATATTTATGACTATAGTTATTTGAGTTTTCTTCAGAACTAGTATAAGCTCTTCCTGTTTCTAATTTCAGATCTTCTATATTTACTTTTCCTCCATTCTCATTGGTCTTTACTGTAGAGTGTTTAACTGATTTCATGAAATCATCATAATGAACTCTTCCACCTAAAATGATTTCTGTTGGAATAAATTGGCCGAAATCTTTAATAATTTGCTTAAAATGTTCAGTAGGATCTTCAGAACATATGGCATTTTCAACTAATTTAATAAATTCTGAAGTGGCTTGTAAATGCTCACATTTCAATTTCAATGATGCTTTACCGTACTTTATAAAACGATAAGAGTAATTAGTTTCGACGCAAGATTCAATATTTTCTAATGTTCCAATTGACATTCCTATTCCCAATTTTACAAAATACTGTACATTAATACCAGCATTAAAAAATAAATTTTTATCCCTCATCAAATCCTCACTTGACTCGGATATAAATTCTCCTTTTTCGCATTCTTTATCACCAAGTTCCAATATACAATCTTTCATTTCAAATGCTCTTTTATCTGCTTTTTTAATTCCATCAGAAGACATGGTACTTCCATAATCTAATTTATGTAATTGGTTCAGAATTTTCCAGTTAGCTTTTGAACATGTCATCAAAGTTAAAATGAAAGTACCTCCACTTTTACGCACGATTTTATCTAAAAGAATATCCTCTTCATCCCTAAACTCTATTTCTGCATATTTAGTATTCTCATTTTCAGAAAACTTACTTACAAATGATAACGTAGAATTGATGATATCTCTTTTTTCAAGTTGTTGACGAACTCTTGATAAATTATCCGAAAGATTTAAATGAACAAATTTATATGGTTGCAACGTTTTTTGGCTTATATATTCTACTGTTATCCCAACATTAAGCTTTTTAGAAAAAATACTTTTAAGGCTAAATGACATGGCCGACATTGATATTTTTTCAATTTTTTTTTTTTTAAAAAAAAAAAAAAAAATACAGCGCACAAAACTATGAATTGTTACATAAAAGATGCTTAATTTCGGTTCAGTGCAGATCTTCGCGGGGCGTAACAACAATACAGTAACGTAATGTTTAGAAAATTTTCTTGTAATTTATGGACTGATCGGCATTATTATATTTATCAAATAAGAAATATAGACGGCCTGTACCACATATGCTCACGTGACTTGGTTATAAGTGCTTCGATCTGTCATCCGAACCGGATCGGGTCTATGATCGGGTTTTCTTTTTTTGGTTTGATTAGATCTTTTAGGGATTAACAGGGGTTTTCGATCATGACTTAACTTCATGTACTTCTTGATTCATGAATCGTTCAAAGTACTTGTATCCTTATTGTCACCACCTCTAAAAATAAAATAAAACAAAATAAAATTATAATACCAATTCCATATTATCTTATTAAAGGCTAACATTTAAAACTAAACATTATTATGTTGGAGTCGCGTAACTTTGTAATAATTTTCTCAGATGCTAATCTTCATCGAAGTTTTTTTTAAAGCTAGAAGTGAATGAGATATCTAACCTTATTAAATAAAAAAAGCATTCACAATAAATATAGTATTAAGTAAATTTAACCAATTTGCAAATCTTATTTATTTATTTATTTATTTTTTTTAATAACTATAATGAAAACAAAAATTATTTTTAAAAAATTAAGATCAACCAGAACTAGAATTACAAAAATAGTAAAAGATAAAAAACCGGTGATTAGAATTGCTTTAAAATTTACAGATTTGTTATTAAATATGTAAATATAATGTGTACGAAATTTCAGGATTTTAACTTATTTATCTCAATCAATTTTTTAACTTAAAAAAAATCATAAAAACTAACCTATAAAAAACCTGAAAATTCTGGTATAGCATTCAAAATACAGTTCATTAAAAATAAATAATTATGAATCAAAGTTAATTTATTAAAAAAAAAAAAATTTGTCATAATTTCATTTGTTGGTTGTTGAGAAAACTGCGATAAAAGCTTATCATATTAGTTGTAAATATTTATTGGTGAAAGAATATGCAGAAGGAGGAATACTACGTAATTATTTGGAAGCGAATTTTTTCATTAAATTGGGAAGATAATTATGGATTAATTCTTCGATTATCGAATGCAATAAATTTTTTGCATGAGAATGGAATAGTACATAAAGACTTACATTCAAATAATGTACTCCTCTGCAATTGATTTCTAAAATAAGTCAAATAAATATATTTTTCACATTATTTTTTTCATAGTATTCGTTTCTTAACTATTATTGTGATATTGTAAAAATTTATTCTGTAACTAAAATGTTGAAATGAAAAAGGTATTCAAAAAGAATAAGGATTTATGAGGAACATATTCTGTTACAACACTAAGTTTATTTTAACGCTTGTTAATGTGTGACAAATTATTAAGTATTTAATGTATTCGTTTATTCGTGTTGTTAAATAGACAATTCTAGTCTTTCCTTTATAAATAAACAATTTATAACACCTCAAATTATTTGGATTAGTTAAAATTTATACTATAGAAAAGATTAATATGGAGAAATAAATCAATTAAATTTAAAAGAAAATATTTCAAAATAATGATAACATTTTTCAATTAATCTAATAATTAACTTAATAGTCTCTTTGTGAGGTCATAATTTATGACGTTTACTATTATTTACTTTCATAAAAACAATTTTTTAACGAAAACTTGTAATTTAACTAAAAGATTAAACAATGAGCCAATCTAACACTTATCCAAACTCAATTAAACCCATAAGCCGTTTTATGTAACAACAAAGATAATTATTAATTCCCAATTAATTTTTTAAAAATGTACCGAAAAGAAACGATGTTTTGTCTAGAACCCTTAGCGTTGCAGCGGTATTAATTAGCGACAAAAATTATTTGTTTGTCATTATCGCTCCTGTTATGTATCATAAAACATAATAACTGCATTAATTTGATGTACTTCATTAATATTATGTACTGTGCTCTAGTAGTCTAGTTCTCTTTTGATGATTTTTCAATAAAATTTTCCCTTGTTAGTGTATGTCCGATTAAGTTTAAATAGCAGGAATGAAAACTCTCTTCACCATTGTCAATCTTTATACTTTTATATTCCGAGGATAAGATACACACACATATATCCATAATGATAGTCGCCTCACTATTTGTTAAAGTCTCATCAAGTACTTGAAAAAGAATGGAATTCTTTGTCCATCCAATTAGCTTAATATTAATTGGTTCATAATTTGTTGTTGAACAATAAAAGTTAAAAGAAACAGTATCTCCTTGAGATAACTTATGAAAAGTTTTGATTGAACAGTAAGAATTATTACGTTGTAATGTAACAGATTCTTTGATAAAATCAACTTGTAATTCTCGGTTCCTCGGGCTAAATACCAATAACTTTGAAGGCGTTCCAATAATCATCCATAAAATATAACATTCCGTTATATTGATTTTATTGTTTTTATTTAGGGTCTTAATCATTGCTGAAAATCCGTTAACATCATATAATCCAAATCTAACAAAAAAATTCGATTTTAAGTTTTCTTTTTTGTCTGATATAACTGATCCAAAAACTTCATAATTTTCTTCTCCCAATGATGGTATGATATTTATTCGTTTGTAATGCTCAATATTATTATTGTCTAAATCCTCCAGATCTACTATTCCTGTCATTATAATTTTAGAATCATTTTGATTATTTAGAACAACATCTATTTTCTTCTGTTGTTCTGCATCAAGAACATTATACAAGGAAATTATATTATCATATTCAATAATTTCTAAATTATCTGTATTTTTAATATTCTCAATCCAATTAGATAAATCATCTTTTTCGATAATATCCCCTTTTTGTGTCAAAAGATATGAAATTTTCAAATTGGCTAAATGTGATATTAAAGTTTCAAACGTCAACGTTGATGAACCTAAATCAACCTTTTTAAAGTTATTAGAAGAAGAGCTCTGTAAAATACTTTTGAGAGATTTTCCTAACGTTATATTTAATGGGAAAAAATACCCAAATTCATTAAATACGCTTTGTAAAATTACAAACGGTTTCATATTTTCAAGAGCTTTTTCTATAGCCTGCTTAAATTCTTCTGAAGGTTCAATATCTGTTCTACTCAATGAAATTCTATATCGCTCGAATTTTACTAGAAAATTTGTATAATCATCATAACTTAAATCATCGGATTTAATAAGTTCTTTAATAATTGGTAATATTACATTATCTTTGTCTAAATACTCATTCCTATCATTAAATATTAGATATTCTTCTAGGGATGTTGTCGGTTTTATCATTTCTAGATATAATTTGTCACTTGAAACCACATTGGGAATGTTAATAAAATTAATAGCGATTTTTTTGCTGTTTTCCAATTCAAAATGCTTATTGATTACTAGACCTTGAAGAAGCTGAAATTCCTTAATCCATCTTATCAAATTAACATGTGTTTTATCTTTAACCCATTCTTCTAGGTTTAGCTTATCTTTAAAATTTGCTACCCCAGGTTGTTTCTCATTTATCGATGATGATGTATCGAATCTTAATTCGGCTGCATCTATTGATAATGATTTATTGAATCTTAATTCAGAAATGGGAACGAGATTACTGTAACAAATTATACAAGCCATGTTCTTTTGATATAAGCTGTTCATCCAATTAAATAATTGTGAAGGAGTATCTAGTTTTTCTCCATCTGATGTTATTATTTTCGGAAAAAATTCCATGGTGCGTGAATTACTAAATGAAATTCCTTTATTATATTTAGCTGAATCATATGTCCAAGTTAAAAGAAATTTAAAAAAGTCAGCTTGTTTTGAAGTGGCTGATTTAAGATCACTGATAAATAATTTACCGCCAATTAATATTTTTCTTGAAAATAGATGACCGTACACATCATGTAATGTTATTCCATTACTATCCACAAAGTTTAAAAAAGATTCTGTTATATTAGCAGTATAAGTAATTTTAGCAACTGGAAAATTAACACATATATCGAACTGTTTTAGATGTTTGATAAGTTCAACATCATTATAATTATCTTTAAAACTCAATAAATTTATGTGAGAGTTTTGATGGTTTATGGAAGTATATACTAAAGGTTGTCCTTCGTATAAACCCATATTCAATTCACCTTCTTCAACAAATACAGCATTCTTACTAGGTTCTATACTACACCCATCCAAGAATAATCCATGATTTAACTTAAATTGTTTTATTATTTGTTGTTTAGGTGATAAATTTTTTATTAGATTTTTTGTTGATCGATAATCATTTTTTGAGTTTGATGATGGCGACATTGTTTCCCCTTGGATCGTTAACTTAACAGTTACTTGAAATTCTTCTTTTACTTTACAATCCTCATTTAATTTCTGCGTTGTTTCTCCCAATTTTCTAGATGAAATTTTTCTTGTTAAAATAATACTACTTCTCAACAAAATCTTTCTTGATTTATACTTTGCTGTTACTATTTTAATGAAGATAATTATTTACAATTACAGTAATTAATGAAAATTTAATTGAATAAAAAACTTGCAATCACCTGCAAATTTCCGGCTTATTAAATCGTCATTTTGTTTATAATAATAATCATCAGCATTTTTCGATTCAGGAAGATCATCAAAGTTAAGCAATCTACTCGTATAAATAGCTTCTGAATGTATTTTGTATGATATACCTAAATTACCTGATTGCACAGTATAAGATGATGAGTTATTATTTTCTTCTTCCGCTACTTTAATTTGCTCTTTCAATTCTGCTTGATTACTGTAATCATTACTCCATGTGTTTAAAATATTTTCGATTTCTTCTGATGTTGGTCGATCTAATGGATCTGCATCTAAGCACCTCTTAATTAAATGCACAATTATTTGAGGTACTTTAATATTAAATCGTGGTCTAAGTCCTTTACAAATTTTTATTACTAAATTTTCGTCATAATTTATATCATGATATGGAGGCAATCCAGATATTACTTCATACATAATTATACCAAAACTATAGACATCAGAAGCTTGTGTATAATTTTGTCCTCTTAAAATTTCAGGGGCTATATAGGGTAGAACACCATATACATTTTTTTTTGTATATTTTATATTTTCTGAAATGTTATAATCTGCAGGTTTACATAATCCAAAATCATTTATCATAGCATAATTACTAGACCTTAATATATTACCACTATGTAAATCTCGATGAATTAATTTTTTTTTGTGAATCATATTAAGCCCAACTGCAATATGCCATAATTCACGAAGTTTAGTATTCCAATCTAATTTATTATAGTTTCTACCTAAATAATTACGTAAACTTCCATGTTCTGCATAATCAATAACCATAACATAATCATTTGCATCTGGATTTTTGGTTATTCCATATAATTGAACAATGGAAGAATTATATTCAACAAGTTTGTGATGAAACATAATCTACAAAAATAATATATTAATAAATATTACTTAATTCAAGTATTCATTTTAATAAATTATTATACCTCATCCATAAATTCTAATGTGATATTTTCTGAATTATTTAAACTTTTCAGGGCTACAATCTTATTGGGCTCTCTTCGTTCCCAATTTTGATTTTTATCATCCCACTTATAAATATATCCATCAATCCAATTAGCCTTATACACTTTGGAAAATCCTCCTTTTGTAATATATTCAATATTATAAAGTCTATTATAAGGTATCCACTCTAGTACTTTATAGAAATATTCTGCTGATAACTGAGTATCCTGAATAAATTTGTCGACATCATTATTACCACTAGTCCAATTTTTAAAATTTTGTTGAAAATGTTTCGCATTGCATGATTTACACCAACCATCTCCCTTATTTTCTTGATTGCATTCTCCGCATAAAATCATATTTGATGAATTACCTGAGGAACAACGTAAAGTTTAACTATTAACTATAAATAAAGAAATTTCGTTACACAGGTACAAAATTGCTATTTTCAGTAACGTGAAACCATACTGAAACAAAACAAAATGGCGTATTTGTACTTAAATGATCGACGTTGCGCAACTGTTGTATTAATTAATATGAGCACCCACTAGGCCACTACACATCAAAAATTAAAAGAATTTACGCCTTTAGATCTTTATCACATGTACCAAATTTCTTTTAATTCATTATAACAAAGTTCTTCCAGAGATGCACGATTCATAAAGAAAAGTTTAATGAAAAGTGAGCTGAAAAGTGTATAATGTTTATATTTTAATTCGAGATTCTAATTTATTTGTTACACACAATTTTTCAAAAAAAAAAAAAAAAAAAAAAATCAAGAATTTAAAAAAAAAACTTTTTCCTGAAATATTTATTTGACGAAAATTATTTGCAGTAAAATTTATTTTACTTATAAAATCGAATTTTCAGGATACAAAATAACATCAAGAAGATTCTTTTAGATATTCCCGAAGAATACGAAGAAGAAATACAAGCTACTGCAGAGTTTCAAATAAAAGTGAGCCAGACATTAGATACAATACTCCCATGTACCTTACTACTTATATTTTTAATTTCTTAATACCATTATCATCATTTCAAATTATTCAATAGACTTTTTAACTACACTTTTCCTTGACAATATTTTTAAATTTACCAAAATCTTCATTACCGAAAAAAAAAAATCTTATTTCACAGGAATCGTTACGTTTCACAATGTTTCACTATTTTAATGAATTTTCCTTTTATTAATTATTTGTTTGTCTGACCCGAAATTTGCAGATCGGCAGGCTTGAGTAACAATATTGTACGACAAATAAATACTTCAAAATATATATTGTTTTTTTCCCAAAAAAAACTCAATTTCATTTATAAAATGTTCAACTTCACAAATTTTTTT
The DNA here is from genome assembly GCA_015698045.1 of Rhizophagus clarus. Taxonomy (NCBI): domain Eukaryota; kingdom Fungi; phylum Glomeromycota; class Glomeromycetes; order Glomerales; family Glomeraceae; genus Rhizophagus; species Rhizophagus clarus. The sequence continues at coordinate 196,741 of BLAL01000285.1, forward strand.
TCCAGCAATGTTAATGCCATTGTAACAGTAAAAACTATAGACGACCCGTCATCATATCCACCTAGAACAGTCCGTTTAAATCTAACGGATAATTTATTAATAATTCGTCAAGAACTTAAAAAGAATGGATTTATTGATAATACATTATTATTTTCAAGAAAGTATCCCGAAAATAATAACAACAACAATAATAATACAATAGTTTATGGATTTGCCGAAATAGCACTTGAAAAAGAGGAAGATTATCTTTTAAATGAAATCATTGATAAAAATGATAATATTTTATATTTGAAACAATGTTCAATACCTGACTGGAAAGTTTTAAATGGATTATGTAAATTAGATTATGGATGTACTATGACTTTTGAAGGAATTAAAAAAGCAGAAAATAGAGCATTTAAAATGCAAAATTGTGAATTAGTTGAAATTGGCGCCAAAGGATGCCGAAAAGGGTTTGTTGAATTTAAGTCAAATAAAGATCGGATGATGAAAACAAATTTATTTTTTCATACTGATATTAATGTGCAGAAATTTGTGAAATTAGGAATATCAATTGGAAATATGGAAAATGAAGAAGTCAATTCTGAAACTAATTCTTCTTATCATTTTACACAATATGGTAAAGCATCTTTGAAGTTTGGTGATTATTTAAAACCGACTCAAGAATTTATTGAAGAAGTAGAGAAAGCTATAAATTCTAAAGATACTGCTGAAGAACTCAAACAAATAACTAATAAATTCGGTCAGTTTATTCCAACTGAAGTTATTTTAGGTGGTAGAGCTCATTTTAATGAACATATTACATCAACTGGACAATTTGCAGAAAATTCCAGAGAAATTTCTATGAATGCAAATGCCGGAGGAGTTCTAGAAGCAAATGTAGCAAGTGCTTCCAGTAATTCAGAAGGAAGATCAACCTATTATAGATCTAATTGTACGAAATTAATTGGTGGTAAACAACCTGATAACATTGAAAATTTTGATGAAGGAGCTTGGGCCAAATCTTTAAATAATTATAGAAATTGGGATTCTATAGAACATCAAAATCCTGTTAGCATTTTTCAACTTTTATCCAATAATTTACGTAAACAAATTATTGAGTCGGTTGGAAAAAGAATTCATCATTTAGACTTTGTAGATTTTAATTATTATTTAGAAGAATTTGGCAAGCCAAAAATTTTTGAATTTAAGGATGTTATACCTCCAAATATCTTAAATATTATTCAAAATAAAGAAGCAGACTGCAACATTTTTGCAACTGTTATTGATATGTCAGAAACAAAAAATAATTTTTTTACTTGTCAAGTCCTTTGTCCGTTGGATGGAAAACCGAGTCTTATAATTCACTGTATTCAGAAAAGATTTAAGAAATGTCAGTGTAACTTAAAAATTGGATGGATGGTAATTGGGTATTATACAGATTTCAATTTTATCATTTCTGATTTTAACGCTCAACTAAAAATTCTAAAAACCGATTTTGGCATGTCAAATAATCTAAATAATCAAACCATGATTAATGCAGAATTATTAAGTTATGAAAATCCGTTTAATAATATTCCTCTTTGTTTGGGAAGTCCTGTATTAACTAAGTTAGATTCTTCAAATAATTCTCTTATTATTGGGTATCATTTTTTTAATGCTCAAGAAGAGAATAAAATTGGAGCATGCACTTTCTCTTATTGTTTAAAAAATAATCACTATGTAAATTTACCTGGATTTACCTTCTATACGCTTGTTGTTTCTAACTATCATGTCCCCAATGCTTATGACATAATCCCTTTTGATTATTCGCTTTTAAATAAACCATATATTAATTTCAATAATGATATTACTGGTACTGGATCATGTATAAATCCGAAATTTATTAGTTTATATTCTACACAAAAAACGAATTATGGACCAATCTTTCTCAAACAAAAAAGTAAGAAAATTAAAACCAAAATTGTTAATTGTAAAAATAGAGCTTGTTTTGTTTGCAAAAATAAAACATTAATAATATCAAGAGATAATGTCAAATGTGTATTCTTTGATCCATATATCAGGTATTTACTTTACTGTTCTTTTTGCTTTCTGTATTCAATTATATCTATACTAAAGCGGATTAAATATTAATTTAAGGGAACAATAATGCATGCACAGGTTTAGATTAAATAGGTTTCATTTAATTTCAATATGATTTTAATATGGGAGTACAGGTTCGTCACGTTTGCGCGCGCAATGTTCTTAAAAAATTTGAGTTATATAGATCTTCATATTAGTATATATCCTTTTCTTTTTGCACCTACATTTTATAATAAAAAAGTACATACATTATTTAAGGCATCATTTGATTATAATTATTTTGTTGAAGTATTATCAGAAAAGTATTTCTTTATATTTGTATTATATATATCTATCAAAACTATTAATCTATTTTTATCGGATTATAAACTATAATTTAATCAAAAATTTCTATTTCCGCAAGTATAGCACTTATAACTAGTGTCGGAATTAGACATTGTCCAATCCCAATAATGGACTTTTTTTAAGTGATGATTAGTAAGTTTAATGAAAAATTCTGATAAATATTAAACAAAAATATGAATTTTATAATTATTTATGTATTGCTAAAATTATATTTAAATTCATAGCTATTGGGCAAAGTTTATAGTCACTAGAATGGAATTCAAAAGTTCATTAGTCCAAACGGCCAACACTTCTCACAGCCAAATTTTAAATTTCGAGAGATTTTGAAAAATTTTTACTATCTAATCCGCATTACATTACTATTGATAAATACAGATAGAATTAATATTTCAACCATTTCGTTTATATATCATACTTTATTCTCGATTATAATTTTGAGTATATAAATTTAAAACCGCTATAATTAAATTATTCAATGCTTATAACTTTATTACGTTTATTATTATGAGTTCAAATATTCTAATTGTTTCGACGTTCGAATTTATTATTCTAATAACTAGACCTACAGTATTGTATAATATATGATCGATAAAAGGATGAACTTTGAAAATGACTGGAAAAACTTCTACTTTAACAAGATATACAAAATTCTTTAAATAAATAGTAAGTAAAACTTGATATGTAAACATCTTATTACCCTAATGTAGGAAAGAGCCAATAACATTTAATCGATGATAGATCTTATATAATAACCGGGTGTTCTTTACGAAGTAACTCAATGTTCAAATATACAAAATAGGATAACATTCAATTAAATTCACTTAATTCAGATTCACTAGTATAAAAATATCGAAAAATACGATTGATCAATCTCTTTATTCAATACGCTTTAAAATAAAATATTTGAAAATTTTTCCTATACTTTAGGATTTTTTGCATGATCATCCCCTCAATGTGGTAAAATAGTGAAGTTCGCTATGCGCACAAGGTGCAGAAAATTTAGATGAACATTACAAAATCGGTTATGCCCCACAAATACGGAGTCCGGTCCGATGATCTTCTTGTGGGTGCACTAATACAGCATTCATAATTTCAAACTTTGTCCTGTGACGCATGATGCGATTAAAAATTGGTTGATCGATTGATCGCTATTTTCTTTGTAAAAAAATAAAAAAAAAAATTATTAATAGTCACTTTGTCTATGCATGATCTAAAAAGTTTATTTTTTATTTATTTAAGAATAAAAAGTTGCAGTGAATACATATCAAAAGAAAGTATAAAATTAAAGCATTAAACAGTATTAATAGGTGTCCAACATTGTAGGTATGAAAGTGTCGTTTGTGTGCGAAATTCGGGAGAATAATATGCAGGAGAGTAGGATATTCTGACGCTGAAATTTTGAACATGATCAAATAAGTTGGTTACTATTTGATTTTTTTTTTATTGATGAAATTTATGTTAAATAGATAATTAATAGCATTTTATATATAAAATTGCATGTGTAGTAGATCAAAAATGTATTGAATTATGAAGTTCCGATCTTAATAAATTTTTTTAGTCTAAAAAATTCATACTCAGCAAATTAATATAAATATATAATAAGATGATAAATTTCTTACATTACTTTCTTTTCAAAAAAATAAAAATCAATAAAAATAATAATGTGAAAGACCTAAATAAATAGCTTTTCGTATTGAACTAAATCTCTAATCTTATAGTTATTATTATGGTTATTTTCTAGGGATGTTAATTTGTTCAAAAAGATCAGTTTAAGTAATACAGCCTTGTGCTTAAAGCAAGTTAAAGCTAATAAATAAGCAAGCTGACAATTATAGGTTAAGCTTATGTAGTTTGATTAGGGTGACTAATTTACCAAATTCTAATTTGATTTTTTTTATGCTTATTGTTTATGTCATTTCAGATAGAAAATATATAAAATATATATCATTAAATCGTGCTTATTTGTCGCTTTGTAATAATTAAAGTAGAAATCTTTATATCTATTTCCGTGTGATATTATATCGTCTAAACTAATTCTTCAGCCATTGTGATTTATTAAAAAAAAAATTATGCTCTTAAATGAACGCGTCCAAATTAGACTTTACATCAGTGATGGCAAATGACAATGTCATTTGGCTAATTTTTAAATGATCACAAATGATATCAAAATGATATAAGAATTCGTATCATTTAAAAAAATGTCATTCACAAATGATTAGTGACGAAATGACATGTGTCATTTTTAAATGATAATGTCATTGTCATTTGATGATCCATTTTGCGGCACAAATATTCCTTAACGGTAATCCTTTTAGGGGCGTATACCCAAAATAGCTTAATGAACATATTTCGTTTATTAAATTTGGAAAAAAAATAAATGATAATATTTTATTTATGCAAGATGAATCTAAAGATTTTCGCGTTTTCGTGTTCAATTTTTCTTTGTCTCAATTTTAATTTTCTCAGTTCTCACTATATATGCAAGCTAATAAACTAAAATGGGTAAAGAAAAACACAATTTTCGAGAATTTTTTTATTTATGTGCACCTGATAACCCTAAAGCTAACAAAAAAGCAGTATGTTTTTCTTGTATAAGAAAATATACTTTAATTACTGCTATTACTAAACCCGAATGTTTTGTATCTAATAAAGCAATATTATGCCGTAATCACTTAAAGAAATGTGAAAACTTTGCTTCTGAATATAGTGAAGATGAAAAACAAGAGATTTTATCTCGTAAAGTGCCTGAAGATGCGAAAAAAAATAAAGAAAAACAAATTGTGACAAATTTGAATACAGAAGAAAGGAATATGGGAAGTGGTGTAGAAACTAATAATATGTCTAGTATCATCACCAAACAACAAAATTTATCAGGATTTGTGTCATGGCCAATGTCTAAGAAGGACGTTTCTCATTTTGAAAATCTGATACTATTAATGATGGTGTCAAATGGATTATCATTCACTTTTTTGGAAAATAAAGAAACACAAGATGTTTTTCGATGTATTGCACCTACATTAAAACTTCCAGGACGTAAGGCCATCAGCGATCGTGTTCTTTCAACATCAGCAAATCAATTAACTGAATCAATTGTAGCACAGGCAAAAGCTGATATAATTGGTGTTACAGCAGCGTTTGATGGCTGGACTAATATTAAACAAGAACACCTTTTTGGAGTTGTTTTTATTACATCATCTGGTAAAACTTTAATTTGGGGAGCTAAAGATATTAGCGATCAACGATCTAAAACTGAAGATGTTAAAGCATTGATTAAAAGTTTAATGAATAATGCTGAATCAAAACAGATTAAAATCAATTGTTTTGTTTCTGACTCTGCCGAAGAGTATGCAGCAGCAAGGTAAATGTATTCTTTATTTGCATTTTTTTTTAATATCAAATATTTAAAAAATATTGTTATTTTCTGCTTTTTTTTAGGCGTCAATTAAGAATAGAATACCCAAATAAAATATTTTTACCTTGTATGGCCCACCAGATGAACTTGGTTGTAGGAGATATTTTCAAAGAATCACTTCAATATCGGAAAGCATCAAAGGATGCAGTTCGACTTGTTAGCTATTTTCATTCTTCTACATATTTTATAGGATTATTAAGAAATGAGCAAATGTCATGTTATGGTCAAACAATAGCACTAATAACTCCAGGAGAAACACGCTGGAACAGTTATTATTTTTGTTTTCATAGTGTCTTGAAAACAGAAGCTGCTTTAAAGGTAAATAAAAATTAAATGATATCAACCGTTAAATTGCAATATTGCACGGCATATGATCGCTGATCAGGTGATTACAAAGCCACAAACGAACATTTTTCAACAAATACTTATTTAGTTTTTGTAAATTTTTTAATATTTTAGGCTTTAATTACAAAATGTTCACCTGAACGCATTGGAACTCCAAGCACTTCTCGAACTGGATTGTCTCGTCAGCGTTATAGAACTAACATGAATAATAATGAAAATAACTATAAAAATCTTCCACCAGATGTAATTGAAATCGTTAATAATGTAGAATTTTGGATTCAATTATACGAACTTCAGAATTTATTGTTACCATTATGTGGTGCATTAAATAAACTGCAAAAAGATGTTGCACGCCTATATGAGATCATACTCTGTTTTGGATGGATAATTAAAATATTTTCATCACATGAAAATGAAGAATTTGGTAATTGTATGGTGGCAAGATTGGAATCACGTTGGGCAAAATGGGAACAACCATTACTATTACTTTCAATTATTCTTCATCCCAAACATCGTATTTCAAAATTTAAATCATCTGCTCAAAAAGTTTCTTATGCATATTTTGGACAATGGCTCATATACTATTATCAAGCATGGTTTAATGAAATGCCAAAAAGTATTCTTTGGGAATATTTATCATATCAACGAAAGAATTTCCCCTTTAATCCTGAAACTTACAATCAATTTGATGAAAATATTATAGATTTCTGGGAATCTGCAAGGAGATTAGCACCTGAACTTTCACGATTGGCATTGCAACTTTTTGGAATATGCATAAATGCAGCTTCAGTTGAACGTCTTTGGTCAAATATGGGATTTTTACACTCAAAACGTAGAAATAAATTACATGTAAGTATATAATTAAATTATTTTACTTTCTGAATTATATTTATGAATACTCATTTATTTTATTTTTTAAAGTATAAAAAGGTTTTGGCTATGGCACAATTGCAAAGTGATATACTGCATAAAAGAAAACGGGAAGATACAGAAAAATATGAAAGACAATATAAACGAATACATATAGCTGAACCAATACAAGAATATGAAGATGAAGAAAGTGAAGAAAATGAAGAATTTGCATTCAATGCTTTTGATACAAGTGATACTGAAGAATCAGAAGAATTCGAAGATACTTTTACTACCAGTAATAAAAGTAGGGATGATATTTTTGAAAATACTAATAATGGTACTAATATTCTTAATTCAGAACAGTGGATTAAAATGATTGAGCATTGGATTGAATTGGTTGATACAGAAAATCATTTAGATAATGATGATGTTATAAATGAAGAAACTTATAATTTTGAAGTAGGTGGGCAGGATACTCATCCAGCAGATAATCCATTAGCTAAATGGAAGTTACTTGATTTGTTTAATGAATCTTTAGAAATGCCAGTTTATGTCAGTTCAATGATAAATTTGAATTAAATATCTTATGTAATAAAAAGTTAACAGATAATAAATAATAAAAACATGCGAAATATATTGCAGGTCACATGATATATTTTAAATGACAATCATTTGTCATTTGCCTCTTGAAATGATATAATGTCATGTGACATGTCACTAATATCATTTCATGTCACTTGCCAACACTGGTAATAATAGTGGACTTTGAACTGGAACATAAAACACCAAATGGTAGCTTTTGGTTTCTTAATAATTTCCAAGAATTAAAGGTCGAATTATAGTTTATCATCAAGCAGACTTAATCGATTGTACCAATTATTGTTACATCAATCAAGCAGGAATATCCGAATATATAGATTAAAATAGACCAATAATTATATTTCACAAATAGATGCACCTCCACGGACTCTGAAACTAGACGTTTTTGTATAATGAGGATCTTAGTTATCGTAATAATCGCATAAATACACTTTAGTATTACTAAAATGAGAAATAAAAAATGCATTAATCCTAAATGATATTATTTTAAAATATTATATTCTCTTTTATTTAATAAATATAATATAGATAACATGAACTTAATTTATTTTCGACGGAATATGCTGATAATTTAGATTCACATTTATACATGTAAAAAAATAATTTCAAATAAAACATTTTTTTTTAGGATACTATATACGAAAGGCTAAGTATGCAACAAGAAATATATTCAAATTAAATTATACCAATGTCTTATCATGTACAATTTTCATTGAAGTGCAAATTTAACGATAATAATAAAATAATTATTAACAGATTGTTATTACCTTATAAAGTTTTTATACAAAAAAAAAGTGTATTGTAATGATGATTATAATTGATAATTAAATAATAATATACTCAAGGATAAACAAACCATCATTCTTTTAATAATTTTTATCTCGATATGTGTGAATCAAAAATTTGGAATAAAAGTGTGATATGATAAGCGTACACAAAAAAAAAATTATATACGAACCGAAAATATAATTCAATCATATTGTTCCGAAGGAGTTGATCCAGTCAAGCTTTGAAACATAGCCTTTTTACAATTATATTTAAAATTTTCTTACTATGTTTTACGTCCACTAAGATTTTAAACATACACTGATACAGTATATACGAATTGTGTTTGCTTTAAGATCGCAGATTTTGACTGTTATTATTAGATCAGTTCCATCAGATTCCATCGATTCCATTGGAACATTAGTTCCCTCATGAACAAATTTATTAAATGAATATTCAATATTTTAATATCTGATTATGAAAAATTTCCATGCAACTTAATAACATCAGGAATTCCATTTAATTCTACAGACAGCGATCAAAATTATCTGGCCACTTTTCAAAGCGAAATGATTTACATACTATAATGCAATGCAAATAAAAAAAACTAAGTTAAATATATTCCCTATACCTTAATTTATTAATTTAGATAAAAATTCAATAATGTATCCTATGTCCATTTGCAGCAACAACTGCTTTAATTCTACAAGATACACTAATATTCAATTTTTATAATATTTCAAATGATTATTTTTACATGCATTTTTAACATGTTTTTCAAGTACTACTTTCATCAGGAAATTTAGTAAGATATAATATTACATAAGTTGTATTATATTATTGCATAAGTTATATGGTATAATATTTCATAAAATCACATGTTCAAAAATAACAAAAATACAACATTATGCAAATTTACGAAAGTTCGCATAGTTTTAAAAATTAAAATTTAAATTGAAGATGTTTTGGTATCCAGTGATCAGATTTTCATGATTTAGGATTCATTAGATTCGTGGATTCGAATGATGATAATTTCTTTTTTGAAGGATCAATACTCTGTACAAAATTATGCATTAACAATTTAGACGTTTCCTATTATACTTTTGATCCAGTAATCGTTTAATGGTGAATTGTAGCTCATCAGAATCATCTCGTTGTGACGATTCAAATGGTGGTAATTTCATATCATTTGGATTGATATTGACCGAGTTATTGTATTTTTAAATATTTTAAACTCGTGTGTTGCAAATTGCAAAATTTATGCAGTAAATAGTTTTATATTTTTTGACAATTCTAGAAATTACGAAACAAGAATTTGTTCATTGTGATAGTAAAAACAAAATTATGTTATTAACAATCACATCAGCACGTGATGATCTGCATAATTTTGGTAAATCAAAGTGGCCGGATAATTTTGATCGCCGTCTGTATTTTATATTAAATACATGTTTTAATTTTTCTGTCTCCCTTTAGCTGTTAATTATAATTTATAATGTTTTTATCAGTTATGCTTATATTTTTCGTAGTATTAATTTCTCGTTATAAATATGCAAGAAAAGTCGCTTATACGAGAAAAGTTCGAAAGTTTAAATAATCATATCGAAAAAAAAGCGAGAGAATAATAATAGTTGAAAAAAAATTATAAATAGAAAATTAACACTTTAAAATTTGTTTAACTCTTGTTATTTACTATATGGTAATGTAATATTGTATTTTACAAAATTGGAATCAATTTTTTTTTGAAAAAACTTCCATTTAATAATAAAATTTAATAAAATACATATGAAATAAGAGATGGTTTCTATTTGCAAAAACTACAAGAAATTTAAAAATGGAATAATGGGAATACAGTACACTGAACCATAACGACAAGGTTCTAATCCTAACTTACTCCGACTCCAAATAATAATATCGTCTATGGCTTGAAATTATTAAAACATATATATATATACGTGATTCACGCAGCAACTTAAAGAAAATGAATAAGTATTTATTACATTATAATTTGATCACATTATTAACTTTCCAGTTTCTGAATTTAAGTTCATAAATAATTTAACTAATTAAAGCTATTATATGTAATTAATATCACCAATTATAACGAATAGATTTCAACCGTTAAAATTTTCTTTCGTTAGTGTATATCCAATTAAGTTCAACTGGCAAAAATGACACTCTTTTTCTTTATTATCAATATTTAAACTTTCATATTCCGAAGATAAAATGCACACACATACATCTATGACTATATCGTCCTCAATATTTGTCAAAGAATCAGAATCTTCACCATCATCGGAGCTTGCTATACTCGAGGTTGAATTATTTAAATTTGAATTATTATAAATTGGTTTAAGTATTTGAAAAATAATACGATTTTTTGACCAACCAATTAGCTTAACATTGATAGGTTCAAAATTTGTTGTTGAACAATAAACATTAATAGAAATGATGTCTCCTTGAGACAATTGATGAGAAGTTTTGATTGAATAGTCAGAATCAGAATTATCTCTTTTTAATGTAATGGATTCTTTAATATAAATAACTGATAATTCTCGATTTCTTGAGCTAAATATCAATAATTCTGAGGGTATTCCAATAATCATCCACAAAATATAACATTCTGTTATATTGATATCGTTATCTTTATTCAGAGTTTTAATCATTGCTGAAAATCCATTGATATCATATAATCCAAATCTAACAAAAAAATCAGATTTTAAGTTTTCTTTTTTATCCTTTGAAACAATTGACCCAAAAACTTCATATTTCCCGTCTCCATTTTCGAATGTTGGGTTAATATTTATTCGTTTATAATGTTCAGTATTATTATTATTTAAATCTTTTAAATCATCAATTCCTGTCATTATAATTTTGGTATTATTTTGTGTATTTAAAATAATATTTATGCTCCTTTGTTGCTCTTCTTTGAGGATATCATATAACGAAATTATGTTATCAAATTCAATAACTTCCAAATCATTTGTATTTTGAATCCATTTAGGTAAATCAGCTCTCTCAATAAGATTTCCTTTTTTTGTTAAAAAATATGAAACATTAAAACTATCTAAAAGCGGTGATAAGGATTCAAATAATGATTCCATCTTTTTGAAAGTAAATGACAAAGAGGAATTTAACAAAATATTTTTAAGAGATTTCCCCAAGACGATATTTAGTGGAAAAAAATAACCATATTTATCAAATACATCTTGTAAAAATGTAAATGGCTTCATACTTTCAAGTGCTTTTTCTATATCTTGTTCAAATTCTTCTGAAGGTTTAACGTCCGCCTTATTAAATAAAATTCTATATCGTTCACATTTTATCATAAAATGAGTATAATCTTCATAACTTAAATTAACGGATTTGATAGATTTTTTTATAAACGGCAATAGCGTTAAATTTTTATCTAAAAACTTGTTCGCATCATCAGATCTTAAAAATTCTTCCAAGGTGGTTATTGGCTTTATCATTTCCAAATATAATTTATCCCTTGAATTCACATTTGGAATGTTGATAAATTTAACCGCAATTTTCTTGTTATTTTCTAATTCAAAATGTTTATTAATTATTAGGCCTTGAAGAAGACGAAATTCCTTCATCCATCTTGTTAGGTTAACATATTTTGAATCTTTAACCCACTCTCTTAAACTTAATTTCTCCTTAAAATTAGCAACTCCAGGTTGTATTTCATCTACTGTCGATGACGACGTGGAAATGGGAATGAGATTATTATAAGAAATTATTACATCATACTTATTCTTTTGATATAAATTCTTCATCCAATTGGTTAATTTATCATGATTATTTAAATTTTCTCCGTCCGACGTTGTTATTTTTGGGAAAAATTTAAAGGCAGAATAATTATTAAATGGATTTTCTTTTTTATATTTTGCTGAATCATATGCCCAGATTAAGAATGATTTAAACATGTCAATTTGTGTTAAAGTTGCTGATGTAAGATCATTGATAAATAATTTACCACCAATTAAAATTTTTCTGGGAAATCGGTGACCATATAATGTTACATCATCATTTGAAGATAAATCAGCAGTACAAGTAATTTCAATAACAGGAAAATTAATACATATATCAGATGATTGTAGTGAATTAATACTCAAAAAATTTATAAAAGTATATACAAAGGGTTGCTCTTTACATAAACTTATATTAAATTTACTATCTTCAATGAATATTGCATTTTTACTAAATTTTATACTATATTCATCCAAAAATAATCCATGATTCAACTTGAATTTTTGAATTATTTGCTGTTTTGATAAGTTTTTTGCAGGTTCATTTGGTTGATCATTTTTCGTATTTAATGATGATGTTATAGATTCCTCTTGAATCATTGATTCTAACTGTATTTTTAACCTAATTTCTTCTTCTTTTTTATCTAGAATCTCTTGAATTTCTTCCTTGGTTAACTCGTAATCATCATTTAATTTTTGCTTAATTTTTTCAAGGTCATCAATATCAGAATTATCGTTAGTTAGAATAACATTACTTTGTTTTATACCAAGTTTATTTTTTTCAATAATATGATCATTTAATTTTCTTAATTCAGAATGTTTGGTTCGAATTTGAGAAATCAAGATAATCATTTCTTTAAATTGGTTATCAGAATTTTGAGAACTTTGATATTTTCTCGATTCTTCGTCTAATTTACTTCGAAATTCTTCAATAAGTTCTTCTCTATTTTTTAATTGGTTATTAAGGAAAGTAAGATTCTCTTGAGAAACTTGATATTTTTCTGTTTCTTCATTCAGTTGTCTCTTTAATTCATCATTTTGTTGCTCAAGTTTATTAACAATATTATCTTTATTTTTTAATTGGTCATTTAGAGCAGTAGTTTTCTCTAGTAAATCTTGATATTTTTTAGTTTCTTCGTCTGATTTACTTTTTTCTTCGTCTAACTTACTACTTTTTTCTTCATTTATCTTGTTTTGTAATTTATCAACAATTTCCTCTTTATCCTTTAATTTGGAAATAAAATTATCTTGGGAAGCTTGATACTTTCTGGTTTCTTCATTCAATTTCTCTTCTGGTTTCTCAATTTGTTGTTGGAGTTTATTAATAACTTCATCTTTATTTTCCGACTGTTGATATTTTTTTGTTTCTCCATATAATTTACTTTGATTGGATAAGTTTTTTACTGATTCATCATCCTGTTGATCATTTTTTGTATTTAATGATGCTACCGTCGATTTCTCTTGAATCGTTAATTCATCCATATGTCCCATACTTTTTTTTCAAAAATAACGATTAACAATAACAATAATAATAAATTGTATATAATTAATATAATTATACGAAAAGTAAAAATACATATATACTAAAATAAATACCTGATAAATGGGTTAAAGATTGCACACTTGACTGATAATTTTGTTCTATCTTTACTATCTTTACCAATTTTCTTAATTTTAATTTGTCCAATACTTTGTTTCAAAAAAAGACAATCAATTGGTTCGGTAGAATATATGCTAATAAATCTTGGAGATTCAGTATTAAAATTATTATATTCTTTTCTTTTAAGGATAATTGTTTCGCAAGCACTGTGGATATGATAATTTGTAATTTTAAGCGTGTAAAACGTAAAATTGGGCAAATTCACAGTGCGACTATCCTTTAAACAATAGGCGAATGTTTGTGCCTTAATTTTATTGTTCTTATCTTTTTCTTCTTGAACATAATAATAATGTCCGATAATAAGGGATTCATTTTTAGGATATTCGCTTAACACGGGAATTCCTAGACAAATTGGGACTTTCGAATCATATTCAATTAGATTACTCGTGTCTGATGCATTAAAATCATAATGCAGAATATCGAGTCGAGTATTAAAATCAAAATTGAAATCATTATAATATCCGATTATCATCCACCCAATTTTTAATTTACATCCATGCTGTTTAAAGATTTTATATTGATCTTGAACACGATGGATTATAAGACTCGGTAGTCTTCCATCTGATGGACAAAGAATTTGACATGTATAAAAATCATTCTTTGATTTCGTTATATCTGTAACGGTTGCAAAAATTTTATAATCTATATCTTCATTTCTAATAATTCTTTTGACATCAGGTGGTATATTCAATTTAAATTCTACTGGTTTTCTATATTCTTCTAAACTAAGATTACAATTTTCAATTGTTGAATAATGAATTTTTACTCCAACTGATTTAATGATTCGTTCATGTAAACCTTTGGGCAATAACTGAAAAATACTAATCGGATTGCAAAATTCTATACAATCCCAATTTTCGTAACTCTTGTTTAAAGAATTAACCCAATTTCCCATATCTAAATTTTCAATATCGTCAGGTTGTTCGCCTCCAATTATTTTTGTACATCTTTGACTATAGTTATTTGAGTTTTCTTTCCAAAGGTCTTTTATTTTTATATTTCCACTAACAGCTTGTCTAACTGATTTTGTATAATCATCAAAATGAACTCTTCCACCTAAAATAACTTCAGTTGGAATAAATTGGCCAAAATCTTTAATAATTTGCTTATAGTGTTCAGCAGGATCTTCAGAACTTATGGCGTTTTCAACTACTTCAATAAATTCCGGAGTTGCTTTTAAATGCTCAAATTTCAATTTCAGTGATGCTTTAACATACTTTGTAAAACGATAAGAGTAATTAGTTTCGACGCAAGATTCTTTACTTTTTGATGTTTCAATTGACACTCCCGTTCCCATCTTTACAAAATAATGTATATTAACATCAGCATTAAAAAACAAATTTTTGTCTTTCATCAAATCCTCAATTGACTTGGATATAAATTCTCCTGTTTCACATTCTTTATCACCAATTTCAAATATACAATCTTTCATTTCAAATGCTCTTTTATCTGCTTTTTTGATTCCGTCAAAAGTCATGGTACATCCATGATCTAATTTATGTAATTTGTTCATAACCTTCCAGTTAAATTTTGAACATTTCATCAAAGTTAAAATGTGAGTATTTTCACTTCGACGTACGATTTTCTCTAAAAGAATAACCTTTTCATCCTCAAACTCTATTTCTGCAAATTTAATTTTACCATTTTCAGAAAACTTCCTTATAAATGATAATGTAGAATTGATAATATCTCTTTTTTCGAGTTGTTGGCGAACTTCTGATAAATCATCCGAAAGATTTAAACGAACAAATTTATTTTGTTGAAATTTTTCTTGGCCTTCTTGGCCTGTATATTCTACTGTTATCTCAACATTATATTTTTTAGAAAAATAGTTTTTTAATAAAAAAAATGACATGATTGACTTTTTTTTTAAAAAAACAAGCGCACAAAAATGATTGCCACCATATATTCCAATTAAACATCCCCTGAAAAAAAAGCCCTGCCCAATTTTGATCGGCAAATGCAAGTTCAAAATTATTAATCAATTGTCCCTTTCGTGCCAAAACCAGAATATGTAAAGACTTAATACCATTTAAAAATATTATGAATACGTAAATACGTTTAATTTAATAAGGTGTACAGGACAAATTAGAAACAAAAATTGAAAATGTTAAGTGTTGAAATCTTTTATGTTATAGGAGATTGTCTACGAGGTACGTGCCTGAAGAGAGAGGTGTGAATCAAAGCTTGCCTGTACTGAAGAAACTGTTCTATTTCTAGATAAAAATTATATTGTGGAGTTAGCTTTTAACGATATGATAATAAAATTTACGGAATGACAAAAACAATTCAGGTAGATATTTTTATTTTTTGCATTCTACAGAACTCGGTTCAATTATGGAACGTATATTATATGATCGTAATCCTTAAGTTCTGCAGACGGATTATGTTTTTTATTTATTTATTTTTTTATTTGTGATTTTTTTTAAATTCTCAGATAAACATTTATTGGTAAAGGAATAGTACACTTCGTAGTTATTGAAAGTGAATTTTCTTTCATTAAATTTGGAGGATAAATACGGATTAGCCCTTCAATTATCAGGCGCAATAAGTTATTTACATGAAAATAGAATAGTGCAAAAAGGTTTACGTTCAACTATTGTACTTATTCATCAAAATTGGCGGACTTTGGTTAAGTAGATATACTAGGATACTGTGAAAGGATAAGCGGTTGGAAAGGTTAAAGAAAAGCAATGTTTGTAATATCTTGGTTTTATTTTGGGAGTTGTCTAAGTTCTATGCTCCAACCCTCAAATCATGCTGCTCCAAAAAATATCCCCGAACAAAAAGACAAACGAGATGAGGGTGAAGGTAAGCGAGAGAGGGAATAAAAAGAATAGGAGAAGAGTGAGAGAGGAAAGTGACGAAAGAAGGACAAGAGAGAGCGGATCAAAACCTTTTAGTAATGACTTTTGCGATAAATTGGTATCAAAGAATGCACCACTACCATTGATCAAAAAACGTACCTACCAAAAGAATCAGGAGATGTACCAACGAATAAATATTTATTTATATATATAGTATTTGGATTATGATACAGACAAGAAATCAACAATTCAAGAAGCTATTAATATTTTGACTCCAATAATCACGAATCTAGTAAGCGAGCCGTATTTTTTGTATATTTGTTATAAGTTTACTAGTGTATGTATTTACAAATGATCGTGGCTCTCTTGTAAATTTTAATTTGATGAAAATAAGATGAGTTTTACAATCATCAATATTCGTCAATTTTCCTAGCGCTTAATTACTTATACTGCTGATTTATCAAATTATTTTCGAACTTTATGGATGATGATGAAGAAACATCATGTAAAACATATGGTGTCTATTCGCAAAAAAATGCTTTAATTGGTGGTAAATATTTATTGATGGTTTAACCAGCAACACCAACGCGAATTATGTGTATTAAAATGTATAAAATAATTCCGTTTAATAATTTATATCCCCGAAATAAGAACTCTCAAACATAAAAAATTATGTAAACCAATTGGTAAGTTTAATCTATATAATGAAATCAATTAGATATTAAATTGAGTGATACGATTGGGTATGTGCTAATTTTTTTCTATTGAAAACTCATATAGCTGATCAAAAAAAGTTATACTTTACTTTGTACGAGGAAAGTATCCGCTGTGGTGTGGGTAATGATAACATTGAGAAGATTCACTCCACTTCATCATATACTTATTAAGGAGGCTTATGCTGTAATGGACCAAATTGAAAGTGACAATTGGATAAGGATTAATCTCGTGCATTTTTTGTTACAAGATCGATATTTGCTATCGTGAAGACATATCTTTCGCGTTAAGTACTGGTATTAACTGTTGATGTATGGAAAGCGTGTTGATGTGAAAGCGTTTCAGGGAATGTTTAGATAATGCGGCTATGGAATATATGAAGGTCACAAATCAATAATAGAGTTTATGTGGATGAAACAACGAAAACGGGCTGAAGATCGAAAACCAACTGTATAAGAGTCCGCAATGGATACTGAAATTGTTGAAGAGTGGTAGTGTTGAGAAACAGAAACTTTCACCCTTACGCTAGGAACTTCTCTAAATTCAATAAATTTGATAATCAAATTAAAAAATTTTAAATTATTTAGAATAACTATATGATATTTTATTTATTGTGTATTTTTTTCGGTTTAAACATTTTTTAAAAAAGTGAAAAAATAAATTTGTTTTGTATAACCTAATTTATCATTTAATCTAAATTTAAATTCATCATACACTAAGTTCATCCCCTAAATTTAATTACAAGGTGTAACCCGACCAATTACGATTTGGCAACTCCTGAAATAGTACTCCCAAGCTATAAATATCGATTTTTTTCGTTCAAATCAAATTTTCTATTAGTTTTCTTCAAGTGCATTCAGTGACTTTCTTTAGTATTGACGTCCCTCGTGGATCAGTATAGGGAATTGTATCAAATGGATTTAAAAAAGTTCAATTAACATTAATACGTTGACTTAATCTAGAATCTGCTGACGGAAATTTGTTGCATCGTATACTTTTTGATGTAAATCTTGCAAATATTTTATTGCACTCGATACTTCGGATAATTACGAAGCATACTTCCTACTTTATCTAGAAAAAAATTCAAAAATATTTTTAAATTAAAACTCAAAATTGCGTGTCTCGTCAGTAACATTTTCAAACTTTTTTAAAATAATTTACCCAAATTTGTCTTGGTTATCCCAAATAATTAATCATCCATTACTAAAGTTAATTTCCCGATTGTAGTTTTACCTAAAATTTTCCTTAGTACGAAGAAAATTTAAACACTCTCCATTTAATTATTTACCTCGTGGATAATTTCTATGAGATTTATAAATTTTTTTTTTTCTTTCTAATTAATTAAATTATTCATATGGGCGGTTTTGGTTCATCTACAATATCACGTGTTATTGCTAAGCCACCCTAATTAAAAATCGTTCAAAAAAATCCCCCAATATGGTAGAATAAAGATAAAAAGTGTTGAAGAAGCAAATTTTAGCCTCTTCGAATGTTTATCTCTAAAAATATCTTTTTACATAGGGAACTACAAAAGAAAAAAAAAAAAGAACAATATTTTTGTAAGAAAAAAAAATAGAAAAAAATGACAAAAAAGAAAGAAATTGATAGAAAAAACGGCTAAAAAATAAAAAAACTATTCGCTATAATTATTCATACAATTTACAAAATGACCTACCGTAAGTTAGATGGGTTATTAACTATGTTAGATGGGTTAAAACGGGTTTTTATGTTTTTTTTATGTTAAGTTTTTTTTGTTTTAACGTGAAGTGAAAATTTTTCAATTGATCTGCAATTCACCTACCGTATATGCTGATCGATTTGATGTTAAAAAATATTTTCCGTCTATAATTGAAATCCGCCGATGTACTAAAAAAAATTCAACGCTCCGTATTTTACAATGTGCTTGATTACTTAATACACTTACGACTAATCCAGTGTCTATCTCTTCAATGTTATTAGATTCATTATATCCGCAATATTCTACAGTCTACACGTATTTCCTTTATATCGATTCTGAAGTCTCGTTTTAAATTCAGAGAAGAGACTTGTCGCATTTCTGATCTATCATTTGGAATTATCTTGCCAGTTTTCTTTTAAACAAACACACAAATAACAAAATAATAAATATTTCATACTTGCATAAATATTAATGTAATTATTTTATGCGTCAAAAGAACTTATAGTAGCAATGTTAATGGATGTCGTCCATAATAAAGGATTAAAATCAATAAAATACCTTACGATTATTGAAATTATTTTTTAAGTAGTTTTTCAATATATCACTATCTGCAATATCAAGAACAACACATATCAGATATAATACATTAATTTTTATATACAAAAAATAAACCGTATTTAGAATACGACTATATCACATTATTTATTTTATATCACCTTTGTCGAACTTTAAACATAAGTGTGACCTTGTACAGATTCAAGGTTTTTGTACTAGTTAACTTAGTAGATATCACATCAATTATCACAACGAACCTCTTTCATAGATCATAGTGTACTCAAAAACATTTTCCCATTCAGTTCGATAAACATTATCAAATTCTCCAACGCGGCAACGCCAATACATTTCTTATCTTGAAGTTCATTATAATCATGGCGATTTTATTTTTAATCCGTATTATTGGAAATGCACATTGTGTGACAAATCATTGATTGGCTGGTTATGTACGACATAAAAACTTATGATTTAGAAATTGGTGAAACTTTTATCAAAACTTTAATTTACAAAATGTCTGACCCTATAGAAAATTCCAATGTAATTATAACAGTAAAGACTATAGATAATCCACCATTATATCCTCCACTTAGCGCTAGGACAGTCCGCTTAAATCTTACAGACAATTTATTAATGGTTCGTAAAGAACTTGAAAAGAAAAAATTTATCGATAACACATTATTATTTTCAAATAAGTATCCTGAAGATAATAACAATAATGATAATATTATTAGTCATGGTTATGGTGGAATAGAACTTGAAGAAGAAGAGAATTATCTTTTAAATGAAATTATTGATATTATTGATGAAAAGAATATTTTATATTTAAAACAATGTTCAGAACCTAATTGGAAATGGTTGAACGAGTCACTTGAATTAGATTATGGACGTACCATAAATTCTAATGGAATTAAAAAAGCAAATAAGAGAGTATTTGTAATGGAAAATTGTGAAT
Organism: Rhizophagus clarus; assembly: GCA_015698045.1. Lineage (NCBI taxonomy): Eukaryota > Fungi > Glomeromycota > Glomeromycetes > Glomerales > Glomeraceae > Rhizophagus > Rhizophagus clarus. Next base: position 217,239 of record BLAL01000285.1, read on the forward strand.
TAAATAAAATTGGTGCTGAAGGATGTCGAAAAGGAATTGTTGAATTCAATTCAAATGACGATCGTATTATGAAAAAGAATTTATTTTTTAGTACTGATATTAATGTTGAAAGTTTTGCAAAATTAGGAATATCAATTGGAAATATGAGAAATGAAGGAGTTAATTCTAAAAATATTTCTTCTTATCATTTTACAGAATATAGCAAGGCAACACTGAAATTTGGTGCTCATTTAAAACCGACTGAAGAATTTATTGAAGAAGTAAAGAATGCCACAGAATCTGAAAATCCCATTGAAAGACTTAAACAAATAACTGAACAATATGGTCAGTTTATCCCAACGATAGTTATTTTAGGTGGTAGAGTGCATTATAATGAACACGTAACATCCAATGGATTTTCCGCAGGAAATTCTAAAGAAACCACTATTAAAGCAAATGCTGGAGGGATTCTGGATGTTAATACGACAGGTGCTTCCAGTTATTTGGAAGAAAAGTTAAATCATTATAAATTTAACTGTACAGAATTAATTGGAGGAGAACAAAGTAACCTTGAAAATTTTGATGCTAAAGCTTGGTTTAAGTCCTTAGAAAATTATAAAAATTGGGATTGTATAGAATTTCGAGACCCAGTTAGTATTTTTCAATTTATACCTAATGAATTACGTAAAAAAGTCATTAAGTCTGTTGGGAAAAGAATTCTTCATTTAGATTCGCAAGAATTTAGTTATTACTTAGAAGAGTCTGGAAAGCCAATAATCTTTGAATTTGACGTACCCACAAATATCTCAAAAATTATTCAAAGTGAGGAAGCAGATTGTAATATTTTTGCAACTGTTGTTGATATGACGAAGTCAAAGAACGATTTTTTTACCTGTCAAGTACTTCGTTCATCAGGTGGAAAACCAAGTCTTATAATTTATTGTATTCAAAAAAAATTTAGGCAACGTCAATGCAAATTAAAAATTAGATGGATGGTAATTGGATATTATACCGACTTTAATTTTACAATTTCAGATTTTAATACTCGATTAGAGATTCTGAAAAAAGAAAATATGTCAGACGATAGAACCGTGACTAATACAGAATTATTAGACTTTGAGTATGATCCATATGTCAGCAAAGTTCCTCCTTGTATAGGAATTCCTATGTTAACTAAGTTAGACTCTTCAAATAATTCATTAATTATTGGGCATCACTTTTATAATGCTCAAGACAATAAAATCAAAGTATATACGTTCTCTTATAATTCAAAGGGTAAATTTTATGATAAATTACCTGACTTTACTTTTCACACACTTATTATCTCAGATTATTGTGTCAATAACGCTTATGACATAATTCCTTTTGAATATCCATTTATGAAAAAGCAAAAGCCATGCATTAATCGAACTAATTTATTCATTAGTTTATATTCTACTCAAGAAACTAATTGTGGGCCAATTTTCTTAAAACAAAATCGTGAAAAAATTAGAACAAAATCCATTAAGTGTGGATGTACATGTAAAATCAAACCATTAGAAATATCAGGAAATAAAATTAAGTGTTTTTTTTTTGATCCGAATTAGGTATATACGTATTTTTTTTTTATGTACACTAAAGCGTCTAGTGTATTAAGGATACAAGGAATAAGGGTGTTTCCCCTCGAGATAGAGAAAACAGCGTAGAATTTACTCTTCAAGGGTAAAAATTGGATGGGTTGCTTTTAATGGTTCCTATAGCCGAAACTTCCGAAGCAATCACGTAACATTAAACGACTCATAACAGAATTTTCAACTGAACATGAAAATGTATTTTAATATACGATTAAATCTATTTATTTTCAAACAAAATATGTATTTATAAATGATTTCACTTCTTTTTTTCAATAAAAAAATTATATTCTTATATTACTTATTTCTGTTGTGTCAATTTTCAATTCTTTAAAGTATAAAAAGGTAAAATAAACTTCTGTCGCGCGTCTCAAGTGTATACGCTAATAAGCATTATTTTTTTTTTCTGTGTCGAATAAATTTACGAGCAAGGAGTCAAAATTACTTTTTATTCAAACACCTACCAAGTCGTACGAAAATTTTTTTTTTAGTAACATTTTTATATGCTTCAGGACAATAATTTTATTTTATTTTATTTTTTTTTTTTGTTTTTTTGCAGATAAAACTGCGTCAGAATAATGATTCTAATAACGTGATGATGGAATTATTTGGAATATCCAAGAATAGTTCTGGTAAATAATTTTTTTACAGGCTACCTAATTATAACCTATCCAATATGCACATATATTCTAAAAATAATACGTGATAACATTATTTTTACAGACAAATATTATTAGTAGTGGAACATGCTGAAGGAGGCACATTTCATTTGAAAAAGTGCTTTCCTTCATTAAATTGGAAAGACAAGTATGGAGCCATTCAATTACCAGGAGCAGTAGAATTTTTTCATAAGATGGGAATCGTACTGTACATAAAGATTTACATTCGGGCAGTATACTTGTACAGAAAAATTCCATTAGATTAGCAGATTCTGGATAAGTAAACGCATTATTGATTCTAGCCAAAATTGGTTTGATACAATTCCTTTTACCGATCTACAAGGATTTGTTATTGAAGAAATGTCTTTCGAGTGCGCTAGAAATATATGAATTAAACAAAGAAAAGCGACGTTTACAGCGTTGGAGTATTATTATGAGATTGCCAGTAAAAAACCTTTTTCCGATAAAGAATACGACTCATTTTGTCTAAGGCAGGAAATAGTGGGAAATCAAAGCGGAGGATACTCCCGAAGAAAACTATACTCTGTACGGTAGAAGTATTTTTTCGTACGTTCTTTTTTATATTTAAAAAAATGTGTATTCATACTATGAATTAACAAATATCAATCTTTTTAGATCGTTGGAATGGTGAACCAGACAAGAGAAAATTCAAGAAGTTGTTACAACTTTATAGTCAATGATATCATCGTTAGATCCTGAGTCGAGAAAAGAACTACTAATAATTCAACAATTTAAATTAAAATCATGGATTATTCTTGAATGAGTGTAGCATAAAACCAAGTAAATAAGCTGTATTTGCTGAAGATAGAAAATTGAATATGAACTTATATGAAGGTGAGAAGGTCGACCTTTAGTATATACGTACGGTCGTAAATCCTGAATTTTAATTCGGGTAGTAATGACGTTGAACTTAACGAATCCCTACGACCATCAGATATATGTATTAGTTTTCTTGTTGCTGAAATTACTCATGCTGCTAACTTATCAGAATCTTTTTCAAACTTTATGGATAATGACGGAAGAAAATTATCTGAGATGTACGGACATCTATTCCCAAAAAATATTTTAATTGAGGGTAAATTATTTATCGATGGTCTTAAGTCAGCTACTTTTGCGCAAACCGACATGGTTAAAATCTTATTAACTTGGGTTTATGTCTTAGTTAAAAATAAAAATATATTTTTTCCAAAAATAATCACATCAGACGGCGTAGATTTAAATACTCAAGAAAAATTAATTAATTGGATAAATAATTTATATCAAGATGATAACTGATAAGGTTAAAATAATTTCTTATAATATTCTCATCCTTATTTCTCAATTGAAGTCCAATACAATATCATTAGTAGATGAGATACAACCCGGAATTGCTAATTTTAAAGAGAATTCTAAGGACCGAAGACACATTATATATTAACAGAATTAGGATATTTCAATTTCTTCAAGGTTCAATAATTGACAAAGTTTTAAATTAAGAGTTAATAAAGAAAACGCTATTGAATTAATTAAAATTCCTGATGTAGATTCAAATGACAAATTTTATTTAAAAATCATGAAACCGATTACCACCTTAGAAGATATTTTAATTAGTAATAACATCTTATTATACAGCGATGAAAATATAAGTTCTTTTCCGTTCGTTACAGTATCTGGTGATCTATGTTATGAGGATTGCGTACATTTTCTGGTAAAATGCGAACATATAAAATTTTATTGAACAGAGATAATATTAAACCTTCAGAAAAATTTCATAAAAGAAGCACTTGAAAACATGGAACCACTTAAATATTTGAAAGAGGTCTTTGGCAAATGTGGACATTTTATTCCATTAAATATTGTACTAGGAAAATCTGTTAGAAATTTCGTCAGACATTTCTCTAGATCTATTTTGACAGATCAAATGACGACCGGCTCTTGATAACAACATTGATGACAAACGTAATAAATGGATTCAATGGATTGAAGATAGAATTGCTAGAGAGTATATTAACTACCACGATTACAATGAATTTCAAAATATGGAACGTATTGATACTGAAGTTTTTGGTAAAGTTTATAGAGCTAATTGGGATAAATACCGTTATTGCTGAAAAATCATGATTATTACGTGAAAGAAATTGCTAACAAAGTATGTTAATTTAATGATTATTTGGTATTATTTTCCAATAATTATATATCAATTTCCATAAAACCTTTTAGATAACAATGATGCATAAAGATAATTTTCATACAAATATTATTTAATTTTATGGCGTTACTAAAAGAATAAGTATGTATACTATTATTAAAATTTGAATGCATTAACATTAACACAGAAATTTATTAACTCGTTCATTTTATAATGAAGATGATACAGATAAAGTTGTTTCAGACTATTTGTTTGTTATTGAATATGCAGATAGCGGTACAATAAGTGATTATTTAAAAATAATTTCAATAAATTAGATTGGAATGATAAATTACAATTTGCGATTAAAATAGCTGATGCTACGTCACAAGGATATTGTTCATCATGATCTAGTAAGTACTTCTCTTTTTATTTTTTAATTTGAAAATAGTAAACACACATGTCATTTTATTAATTACTAATTTATAAGTTAGCTTTCTAAAAATATATTAGTAGATTTTGGTCTTTCACATAAGGTTGAAGTATCAAGTTCTGTAAAAAATATTGTTGGTGTGTTACCTTATATTGATTCATATCAAAACAAAACAAACTATAATAAAAATCATCCAAGTAAGAAATCATATGTGTACAGCGTTGGTATTTTATGGGGTGCTCATTTTTACTGTTTGATATTATAAACGGTAAAAGAGAAGTTCAAATTCCTGATACACCAGTTGATTATATAAATATCTACGAAAGTATGAACCTTTTATCATCTAATGCATTATTCTCTTCAGTTAAGATACTGTACATATTTATTTTTTTGAATGTCTTTTTTGGAAATAATTTCTAGAATGCTGGCAAGGTAATCCAGATGATAATCGACCAGATATGTGACAAGTACTTTCTGATGTTAATAAATTTAAACGAAAATAAATCAAAAACCTGGGAAAATACAACTGCTAGTGACGAGAATTCATCAAATAACTCGAATGACTCGACTAATTACACATCGATCAAGTAATTCGTTAAGTTGTTATTACTAGGGAACGGTTTCAGAACCGTTGTTAAGTCCGGAGCACAAGTGTGACTAAATGAACCAATCGACTCAATTTTTGAGCGGGCGGACAGACGGACATTTTGTGCGACCTTTACATAGAAATATATAGTCCTTCGTTACACTCTGGACTAACAAATTTGCAATAGAAGATAAAGGATCAACCGCTACAACAATTGATGTTCGATCGGGATCAAGTAAGAATAAATTGCTGAGTAATTTCCTGAACGATCATAAAATAGGCCTTTATAATAATAGGAGGAGCAAAAAAATTTCGCTTTTATAATGCCAAATAATGCAGCAAGAGGTAATTCGTAACAAATCAATCAATATAATATTATATTCCCTATATTTTTATAGCCACAACCATTTTTCAAAGAAAAAAATTTTAGTCCTTTAAAGTTAAAACGTGAAATTTATTCTAATTTTTAATTTTAGGATTTAATAAAGATGGCATTTGGCTTTTTTTTTTAATGTTATAATCCAGGTTTTCGTGAATATTTGCATTATATCTTAATAATACGTGAATTACATAATACTAAAAAGATATAATTTTTTTTTAATAAATTAAATAACATTACATTGTAATATGCCCCTATCCATCGCATGTCACCGTGGTACACATCCGAATATTTTAACTTTGTACCCCCGTAAATTTATACAGCTAAATCTACTAATAAAACTACATTTAACTAATAAATCAATTATAAGATTCAAAATGAATCTCGCCCTTACACTAATAGGACATATAATTCAGATAAATCCTAGGATTTTATCCGTTCAAGATATGATATCATCGTTATATTATTTATTTCTGGAATGTGATTACCTTTAAAGCTTTTTCGTGTTGGATATAATTACCCTTTGATATTTCTCTCGATTTTTATGTTCTTTAATTTTGGGATATGATTATCCTTTAATGTGCTCTTGATCTTCATGTTATTTATCTTTGGAATATAATTACCATTTTAAAATGTGGTTTTTGATCTTCGCGTTCTTAATTTGGGATGTAATTACCCTTCGAAGTTGTTTATTATTTTGTGGCTTCTTTATTGCAATTTCACTTTATTCCTTTATTCTCTTAAATTAAATGTTAACACGCTACATGTAATAATAAAGTACTACTTTGTTATATAATAAAAACTTACAATAATAAATCCCTATGAAAAAAGATCATCCAATATTTGTGCAATATTTGTTCAATTCTGTGTGAAAATCATTTAATTATTGCAGTTTTTTTGGATAAAAATGACCATGCAGTTATTTATAGTGTGTTAAAAGTGTGCAATTTTTGTACAATTGAAAATAAACTTAAATTTAAAATATAGAAAATGTTCAATTTTTGTGCAATAAAAATTTTAGAGTAAAAAATTTGTATTTAAGATACAGAAAGCATTCAATTTTTGAGTAATCCTACCATACAATATTTGACCACTTTTTGGGGCAAATAGACCACTTTTAACCATCATCACGAATATATTTTCCTAAGTGATTTATGCAGTAAGTTTACACAAAATTCAACTGCATATTTGTTTATAAATGGGTATCTTCTGGACCTATTGGTACAATTTTTGTAGTGCTTCGTAAGAAAAAAATCCAAACTTTTTTAAGTTACAGAATTAGTTCCGGCCAGAATTATAATTTGGCCAGATTTATGCATCTTAAAATTGTATATTAATCACGTGATCTGATCGTCAAAATAAATATGACGCGAAATGTTTGTTTTTTTTTTTTTTAAAAAAAAATCTTTTGACGTCGATCACAAGTTCATAAAAATTCAGAGAAGAATAGTCAATAGAAAACTTTTTATCTTACAAACAAACAACTATTTTTCTTTACATTTTTGAATCGTACGATCGAAATTACATTAGAAACATATATAAAACAACCTGCAAACACTTTAAAAACAAATTTTACTTACTTTTTTCGTAGCAAAACTCATTATGTCTACTCGTTCTACTAGAAGTTCCAACAAAAACACAAAAAGAAACTCTTCGTCTATTAACAACAATAATCAGGAAATGAATAGAGAGGTCAATAACGTAACTAAAGTTACTTTTGACCCACCCAAAGATAACGTCTCAGTTTCTTCTTCTACAACACCTACAAACGACTCCAATAGGCAAGAAATTTCGAACAAAAGAGTTAGAACAATCGAAGGAAACAATGATGACATAGTCATGATGGAAAAAAGTAGTCCCCCAGAAAGCCAAAGACATACAAATGAAATGTCTACACCAAAAACACCAGTCGCAATTTCTTTGAGTGAATCACTTCATGCACCCAAGAACAACGAGAACCCTCTCGTTACTGCGCCTCAAGACAATCAATCAGGGGCTAATACAAAAAGCGATCTACCCAATAAAGGAAAAAACAAAGTAACAAACACCAATCAAGATACGCTTATGCACGAACAACTTGATTTATCCAACTTTAAGGGGGAACAAACTTTCAAACTTTTTTGTCCTCTAAATCATTTTCCTAATAACGACAACCCACACGAGGTTCTCAACAGAGTGCGTGCTCATTTCGCCAACAAAGACACCTTTAAAGGATGTTCTATAGATACTATATGTAAAATTTCCATAATTGTTATCACTTTCACAAGTGATGTAGATAAGTGTGCCTTAGATGGCACTAACATTGGTTCGTTAAAAGTCACATTCAACGACTTCAATGAAGAAAATACTTGTAATATCATCCAACAAGAATTAAGCAAAATATTCAACCGCAGTATTAGATTCGTTGTCATACCAACCTCATACCCGACGGAAGTGTTCGTTGACATCGTACAAAATCAATATGGTAAAATCCATTCATACAAGGAGATTATCAGACAAAAACGCAATAACAATCAACAACGAGGACCTAATCAACGCAATTTTAAACCTCAGCAACCCATGTACAAACAATTACATGTCGTCTTCAAAGAAGAAAAACCAGTCAAAAATTTCTTCACCAATGAAATCTATAGCCTTAAAATTGAAAACTGGGTCTGTCGTATCTTACCGGCTGACCACACTCATCCAGAACATGACAAAAGAACCAAATTTGGCTACAAAATCACCGGTTTGCCAATGAACGCACAACTTGGCGATCTACATCCTATCCTCACGCGCATCAATGCTCAAACATGCTCTTTCGCACCTACAAATAATAGACAATTACAAAAAGCAGCTTATGTTTACGTCAAAGAAAAAGATTATAAAGATCAAATTTTCCGCATCAAATGCTTTAACACAATCATTTACGTTTTCCTACAAAATATACGTCTCTCTTGCACCATTTGTGGTGACCCCACTCATGAATATACAAATTGTACCAACAAACAAGATCCTAACCAACGCCCAAAAGCGTCAATCATTGACAGGAATCAAAATAAAAAACCAACCATCAATCAACAAATTTACAACCAATTCAAGTCCATTATCGCTACACAAAATGGGGAACGCATTATCCGTATGGATCAAAACAAATATCAATACCGACAACAACAATCAACATATAATTTACCTCCTCCTACGCACGCCCAGAACATACCCGACAATACAACTAAAATTAATCGTTTAGAACAAGAATTAAAGGCATTAAAATTACAGCTCAAAACAGTGGCTGAAGAAAATGCAACTCTTAAAAAAGAACTCACAATGGTCAAAGAAAGCATCACAACAAATACTAAAGAACTCCTACACATGAAAGAGCAATTAACTCACGTTAATGCCAAGTCGGATATCATGATCCAGAAACTAGATGAAATCTCCTTGAATCAAAACATTTCACCTTCACGGGTCAACAAAGAAAATTATACCAGTGTAACAAACACCAATAACAATTTGCAAACACTTACAACTAATAGAACACCTGTCAATAACATTCCCACAGAACGCCAACGCACAATTCAGGTCGTCTCCTTACCTACATACAATGGTCAGGATACATCATCTGGTCCTATCCAATACCCAATGGAGAACATTAACTCTATCCAAGGTCACTCTGAATTAGGAAGACTGGAAAGAGAAAATAACGCCGAATACTACAATCAAACCAACGATAATGATACTTACAGTATAATTACGAACAAATGGAAAATCCATCAAATGACGCAGGGCTCCTTTCACGCTTTACTAACTATATTGGAGGCAATAACAGGGTGCTGAACCCTTCCCAATACTGAAACCCCTTTTTCCACCAAAGTTATCCAAGCGGATCACGAAGGAACCTCGAAAAATCCTTCAACAGTTTCGTCATCAATAAATCCATATGTCGCATTAAAAACTAAAATTAAAAAATCTACAAAAAAAATTATAACAAAAAACAAAAATCAAAAAAAATTTTCTAATAAGCGCCACAATCATGATACCATCGACCTTCACGATACACCTCTAAAAAACACACCCACACGAAACATAGATCAATCCTCAACACACGATCATACCACCGCTCAAACATCAAACACCCTAGAAAACAAAACAAAAAATTTTTACAAAAACAAATCCTCTTCTCATATCAAAAATCGTATCATTACACCCGCACAATGCCTCAACGTTCAACCTCCACGTCCTATCAACAATGCAGATGATCTTATAACGCTTGATGCTATCAATGACTCACAAGATGAGACATTTAATGACTACATAAAAATAGGTACAATTAACATTCACGCAGGTTTCAACAACAAACTCGACTTAATTATAGAATACTACATATACTACAACTACAATATCCTTATAATCACCGAAACAGGCTTATTTGAAAATCAATTAAACGATAAAATTGTTAAAATACCTCACCCAACAATACCAAATGACTATTTATATATAGTTCACGATTGTTCTGGAGATTATAAAGGTTCAGGGGTCACAGCTATCATGGACTCCTTTTTCTATCAACATTTGATATCAAACACAAGAACACACGGGAGAATACTACACCTCAAATTTGGCTTCAAACAGCACGTTTTCTTCCACATCCTGGGTCTATATCTTCCAGCATCAACGGATTCAAAGTATGCTTCTATAAAACAAGCATGCTTTAACCACATAAATAAAACCCTATTAAATAATAAACCCCAAGATCACTACCTCATATTAGGAGATTTTAATACTACATCAAACAAAAAGAATCAAAGTAGTACGAATCCTATAGATAACATCATTCCTCTATTGAAGCGATTCCAATTCAAAGACGTCGTAAAACACTTTAATATCTCTCCTCCCATAACACATAAAGTCAATCGTATTGACTACATATTCACCTCTCCCAATCTTTTAACACACACTTATCACGCTTTTACACATACTATTAACGAACATCAATTCTTTTATACTGACCACAAATTAGTAGGCTGTCTACTTAACAAATTTTTCTTTACTACAACACCCATCAAATTAATATATAACAAACTAAACGACACACCTTCTCCAGATAAAATCGATTATCGAAACATTAATACTAATACGTGGAAAGAATACGAACAGAGTAGCAATGTCGCCTTTGACATACCGTTACCTATACTGAATTCACAAGAAGACCTCGACGGGGCATGGTCTAACTTTGTCGATATTATTAACGACCTAAAATCCTGCTTGCCTAAAAAGAATTCTCCTCAAAATCCATTCAGCGCGCCTTTAAAATTGCGACAAGCCCACAATAAAGTCTTTAGATTACAAAGACTCTTACAAACATTTAATGTTAAAAGAATCCTACACGTTTGTAACATCTTCCGCGATAAATCAACCTTTGACATTCCTACTTATCAACTGTACCAAAAAGTAAACGACATCAAAAGCCCTCATTGGAACACATATTGGGGATCCAATTGGACACCGTATTACAGATTTCTATTAAACATTAAAAGATTACTTCACAATATTCCTTTCATCTCTTCCTTTATTATACCCAAACAAATTACTTTAAAAAACTTTGATACTACTAAATCTTTTCTTAAACAATTACTTCAAACGTTGCGTTTTAATTACAACACGATCAAAAATGATATTACTAAGAAAAACATCGAATATTTTGTAGAAGCTCGTAACAACAACTTAACTGAAAACCAATCCAAAATGCTCTACTCTATACTGAATCGACAACCCAGGAAAATTACGCTTTCCAAACTACAATACATGGATGAAAACAACAAACCTACCTTTACCACGGATCCTGTTAAAATTGAATCACTAACTCGCCACCACTTCCAATTGTACGCTAGTCCTTCACAACGTAACCATTACACCTCGCCTGATGACTTACCATCACCATGGAATGAGGTTTACTTACCACGACACGACATAGATGATAACATATGGCACCCCCTGTTACAACCATTGTCGATGGACGATTTGAAATTAGTAATACACGACGCGGCTAAATATAAGGCACCTGGCCCTTCTAAGATCACTTATGAAGATATCAAACACTTAAGTCAATCGGGTCATTTTTACCTGTTACACATATACAACTACTGCTTCAACAACAATTGCATCCCTTCAGCCTGGAAACTCGCTTACATCTTTCCAATACCCAAACCACAGGATTGGAACAGTCAATTAAGCAACACAAGACCTATCACATTACTGGAGACACCTAGAAAACTTTATGTTTCCATTTTATCTAAGCGCCTTAATCATATTTTAGCTAACAATTCAAATGTCACTACATATAACAACCGAACCGGCATTTTAGGTCAATCGTGTCTTGAACCGCTATTAGAAATCCAACACAGCATAGAAATTGCTAATAAACTTAACGTCCCTTTCTGGTTAGCTTTGCAGGATTTAAGTAAAGCTTACGACCGTATGAATATCAGCCTATTGCGTTTAGCACTTCTCTCAATCAAATTACCACACCGCATCACATCCATCCTATGCGATTTATTTACGAACTGTACCAATCAAGTTATTTTACCAAACAACAACCTAACATCACATTTCTCAATGAAGCAAGGGATTCACCAAGGGGAAATTATCTCTCCGTTATTATGGATCCTTTATTACAACCCACTCTTCCTTTACATAAATCAACAATCTAACCTATACTTCCAATGCTCATTTGATCGGATTCGTCACGTGCTCCATCCTGAATCAGATACGCCTCAGCACTTTCGCTCCACGGTCACGGCTTACCTAGATGATACATCCTGGATAACAAACGACCTGGATCAACTTAACAAAAAATTAAATATTGCAAACTCTTTTTATAAGATGGCAGATATCCAAGTTAATTTAGACAAATATAAGATTATTACTAATATTCCTAAGGTTAATTCCATTACATTAGCGGTTGACGATCAATCAATCACTTTACCCATCACGAAAAAGACTCAAAGCGAAAGACTATTAGGAATACAGATTAACGGGTTTAATAATACAACTCCTGTCATAAAGAAATTGAAAGCGACGGTTGGGGCAATGTTCTCTACCATCATGCGAAAAGATATTACACATGATCACGTTGCTTACCTTATCAACAAAGTTCTGCTCCCACGGCTTGAATATCAAATGCAATTCACCATTCTATCTTATTCTAAAACTCAAGAAATTATGGCAGCGCTCAAAAAACTTTTCAAACACAAATTTAACCTTTCAATCTCCACACCTAATTATGTTATATACAATTCTTTATTCCCTTATATCAATGACCTCTTTGCAAATCAGATTAAATCTCAAAGTAGCATTCTCACAGCTTTATTTAATACACCTATTTTATCGCCTATAGCTCTTCACAAAATCACGTATACACTAAAAGAACTTTGGTTACCATCTTTTCCTTTATCCATAATCCCTTTTTATAACACCCTAGTACGACCCACCTACCTAACCAGGGCTATTCGATTATTAAATTCATATAATATTAACGTTCTTCCAAATTTTGATTTAGTTACTTTACACGGTAGATACCCGATTAGACATTACATACGCGACTTAGACGCCAAGGCTCTAAAATCCATGAGCAAAAAACGCATCCTGTACATGGATCAACTGGTTTCTTTATCAGGCTACCACCTCTTAACATGGGAAGAAGTGAAAATTGTTAACAAGAATAATTATAAAGGACCTAAACCTAAGTGGTTTTCACACATTGAAGACAACTACACGCTTAGTGATCATAGAAGGCTTATTACTCCTCTTCAAGACATCATTGTTCATAATTACAACGTAACCCGACCTAAAATTCTCCAGTCAACACGCAACAATCATATACATCATCCAAAATCGCAATTTATTGCCTTTTGGAATAACAATTGTACAAAAGCGAATGCCGACCTGGTCTTAGGGAAAACTATCGAACAAGATAATACTTACAACACATCGATCACCCTCTTCCAACATTATTTACCAACATTATTAACTGCCTCACAGAATTCATATGCTTCTCGCACACCTAACAGTAGTCACCATGCCATTTATCCGTGCCCAGGATGTCACATAAGAGAGCCTAATTATAGGCTAGGTTATAAATACACCTGCCTGGGAAGCATTAAAACCTCTTCGTGCAATATAATTAAAATGACACCTTATAATTATAATTGGATCATAAAATTCGATGCTAAACATTTACCCAAAACTGCACTATTATTAAATAAACCCTTACACTTAATTCGCCTTACTTCGTATAATGATTATTTAAACATTTTTTCGTCGACTCCCACTTTACATCACAGTAATATTAATTCAAATATTTCTACTAGTGACGCTTTATCATCTTTTTCATCTTCATTTCATTTTGATTTTTCTTTTATTTCTAAATGTTTATTAATTTCACCCTTTTATATTAATCAGTTTAAAAATAGTTCAATTACCTTCGATTCTTACCGATCATTTAATTTTTTTACAGATGGTTCTTTAAGCCATATAGGTACTCCTGATTGTCGATATGGTTTTGGTTGGATTCAAGTGGCGCCTAACACACCCAGATTACAATTTCAAGGATGTTCTTGTTTTTCGCCTTCCTCAACCCGAGCAGAAATATTTTCTATCCTGACAGTCTTACTCAGTATTCCTTCGTGTAGCTCGTGTGTCATAAACACTGACTCACAAAATTGTATTACTACTTTTTATACTTTCATCAACGAACATCGTACACTTTCAATTAGGCAGCAGTTAAAAATCAACAACTACGACTTATGGTATACTATCAGAGAACTTGTCTTTCAAAAACATCTTATAGTTACCTTTGTAAAGGTGAAAGCTCATGACGGCATTGTAGAGAATGATATAGCTGATAATTTGGCTAAAGCCGGTGCGCTAGGAAATGATCCTATTTTAATTAATCCTCGTTTTATCTCTAATCAGCTAGCAACTATTATCTGGAATGGAATGGCTCCTATTGTCTCCAATGTGAGAAAATTTTGCAACACACCTACAGCAGCTGCTGAATTTACTAGACTCATGAATAGTTCAGCTTACGCTCCCATCACTAATAGTATAACTGCGAATCTAATTGACTGGGATCTCACGTCTAAATGGCTCAAACATAATCCTTTGGATTCCCCGACTAGCCGTAAACTCACGGCTATTCAAGCTTATAAAGTTAAATCAGCTACTCTACAATTACCTACACTCGACATACGCCAATTGTTTTATCCTGCTTTGTACCCGAAGCTCACTTTACTATGCCCTACTTGTGGCCAGGAACCAGACTCTAATGATCACATCGGTCAATGCGTACATTCAGTGGACGCCTTATTCAATATACTCCTAAAGCATCATACCACGTTAATCAACGCATTACACTCTCTTCCTAATGACCTCTTGATTGATGATAACTTCATTCATCATATAGCCTCATATAATTTTTTTCCTCAACCCGACAGTACTCCTGCTGCCTTTATTACAGACGTTCACAAATTACTCATATACAATTTTTTCCCTAAACTTTTAACAACTTTAATCTCACATCTCATTCCAAGACACACCCACATTAGAAACAAAATTATGTTAGACCTCTTTTCGGCTATACAACACGACATTCATGATGACATATGGAACACCCACGCTCGCAATCTCCATGACTTTGAAAAATCTGTCCTCAACATCAATAAAAGAGATAAGAAAAATTACCGTTCAACCTTTCGTTCATCCAAGAAGAAACGTTCATCTCTTCTTCGTAAGCGTACACACGGTGTTGCTTTTCCTGTTACTCAAAACAACAATGACGTTCCTGACCTTGCCAGCACTCATAGTCGTACTCAAGTCAATTCAAGACAATCATCCTTTGATCCCTTTAATGAAATAGAAAATTTTAATCCTTTAGCCAGATTCGACCAGGACGCTTTTATTAGATATACCAGTTGTAATTTTTTACACTCGGGTTCATGGCAATCGCATCGAGCTCGTAGTGATGTTTTTAATATAGATTTTTCTTCTTTTCCTTTTTATAAATATTTTTATAATAATAGTTATTTTGGTTCTTTATCCGGGTTTAAATTTTATTTTTACGCTTAATGCATCACCTTTTTATTTTTTTTCAGGTTTTTTAGGTAGTTCTTTTTTTCAGTGATTTTGGTTATCTCTTTTATATTGATAACAACTAAATCGGATCCCGACATAGATACAGTTTCTGTATTTAGTTGTATTCATGTATTTCGACGTTATAGCTTGTTTTGACAAGTTCTTATGTCTCCACATGTACGAGGTGATCCTCCAGTAAAAATAAAAATAAAATTTTTTTTTTTTTAAAACCTTTTAACTTCAAAATTTTAGGTAAGAAAAACTTGTTTTCTATTATCTTTTTATTTATTTTCCTAACTTTTTTACATTTTAACGTTATTTAACTTGCTTACTTACTAACTTCATACTTTTTTTACTACTAACACTAATAATTTATTATTACTTTCAACACTTGCTAATCATATTTTTTATATATTACTAATACTAATAATTTATTTTTCAACACTACTAATTTGCTTTCTTTACTAACTTCATACTTTTTATTTTAATACTTATAATTTTCTTACACTAATAATTTACTCTTCTTTGATACTTTACTGTTACTAACATACTTTATTTTATTTTCTTATATTTTCTACATTTATGATTTATATCAAAATATAGTATTTTATTTATGAATATTTTGTATATTTTTATATTTTAAATTACTAAAAATTCATAATTTTACTTTATAAATTTGCCTGTCACTACTGTAAAATTTTAGTATTTGACCAATCATAATACCTAAAATTCGGCCTAAAATTTGGCTCAAAAATTGGACAATAATCATATAAATTCAGGACAAAAATAGGATAATTATTGTACGAATTGCCATGCAATTATTGTGTGATTTATTGCAATTTTTAGCACAATTATTGCACAATTATTGTACGGTCAAATATATAGAAATTGTAGTGAAATTGTAGTAAATTTAATTGAATGTTAATTCAACAAAAATCTCTCACAGTTTTTTCATAGGGAATGAAAAAACAAAAAACTCTTTTTATCTACTACTTATAGTTTTGACATTAAGAGTCGCAAATTAAAACACAATAATCACCAATAAAATTTTGTGGCATAACTCATGCGACATATCTATCATATCTCAGCCAAAAAAATTCTACAGTAAAAAAAAACCAAATATAAAAAAAAAAATTTACAACTGGTCATCACTATTCACATCCAGAATTTAAAATATATAAAAGAAAATGTCTAGTGAATTAAGTAATTTTTTTTTATCAAATAAAAAAAAAATGATCAGTAAACCTTTTAAATAAAACTAGCCAGTACTTTTTCTCCAGTACCCACGGGAATTGTAATACTGACAAAACGTCACAACGTGGGAGCATTGAGAAGACAAGACAATATCTTGCTTCAGTTATTTTAGCAACAAACCGTGTATGCAAATGACGAGTCATAACAATATGGAACATTATGCTAGTTCAAAAATATTCATATATTTATTAAGTGTAATGTAATTAATGCTATTTTAACTAATTTGGAAATTTCGACATAATAATAATAATATTATTAATAATAAAAAGCATTTTATTTGATATATGTGAATTTTTTTAAATGATAAATAATAAATGAAGTTAAAAGAGTAAGGAGGTATTATTTTTTAAAGTGTGATAAAGATGTTAATCAATTATACTGTACATTCATGGTTATGGAAGAGGATGATTAATCACGAAAATAGGTGAGGATTAGCATTGGAAATGGTGGTCAACCTTTGATATTCCATAACAACATCCTGATCAACCATGAAAGCCGATCTATCAAGGTGAGATATTTCAATATTATTCCAGGAAGAACACCTGCTAAGTGCAACATATGCCTGACCAGGCGAGAAAATGTTTCCATCCAATGCTAAACATACCCTAGGCAAGGTCAAACCTTGAGTTTTATGTACGGTAAGTGCAAAACAATTCTGCAAGGGAAATTGTGTACGACTGCAATTAGTGCCATTGATATTAAAATAATGAGTTTGCCTATAAATGTCAATGTCAATTATGGAACCTCTGACAGAAAAGGCAATTCTAGCATACCCTTCTGTTGGATTTACATCGGTAACCACACCAATCGTACCATTGCAAATACCATGAGAAATAAGAGAATTGTTAAGGTACATAACACGAGCACCTGGTTGGAGACGAACAGAGAGGGGAAGGTTTGTCTTAGGTTTAAACATGTTATTTGAAGATGAAGGATCCCACTGTGTAGAATTTACAAAATCTGTGGCTTGTGAAATTAAAAATTTATTTTCACTAACAGGAAGAAGATTGCATATCATTCTATTGATCTGCTGAGCATTCTCCCTAAAGCCTACAATATGTGTGGTGTTAAGTAAAACATCTGGTAAGGTGTGAACCAAAAATTCTGAGTGACGATTCTGCAATTTCATCCAAGTTTCTGGTGTAATGTTGCTTAAGCGAATTTCTTCCAACATAGAATATAATTCTGGATCATTGTGTTGACGGTGAGGAGTTGTTAAAAATAATGGATAAAATAAAGGCCAGACTGCAGCACGAAATACTAAATGTCCATTGATAGGAGGGAGTTGTGCCAGATCGCCCACAGCAATTACATTCAATCCACCAAAAGGGAGTGCATTATTATGCAAATTTGCAAACATATTTGAGATAAAGTCGAACAATTCTGCAGAGACCATAGATATCTCTTCAATAATGAGGGTAGTTATTTTTTTTAGAGATGATCTTAATTCATTATCTACATAAGCACGGGTAAGAAAACTTCCATTTGTAGATATTATATGTAAGGCTGAATGGATAGTCATACCACCTACATTCTGTGCTGCCACCCCAGTAGGTGCTAGGAGAAGAAAAGGTTGAGATTTTTGGGTAAGAATATTTGTTATCATGTTTATAATGTATGATTTGCCAGTTCCAGCTGAGCCAGTTATAAAAAAGTAAGGCCATTTAACACTATCATTTTTGCCTAAATACATATTAATAGTTGAAAGAACATGATACTGATCTTGAGGAAGTTCAAGCATAGCTGTTTCTGGATAAATGCGGGGTAGAAGTTTCAGGTCATCCATCTGGGTTTGTATGATATGTTTAAGATCAGTTGAAAGATGAATACTTAATGACTCCAATAACCTGTTTAACATTTCAACAAAACAATTATTTAGACGAGATAGACGTGACTGATGTGTATCCATTGTTTGGTTATATAAGTTAGCTAAGAAATCTGGAAAATATTGCAAAAACTTTTCACGATAAGTTGCATCTGGTGTTGATTTGAAATCAGATTCATTTCTTGCTGGAATAGTCAGTAGCAACTGTTGGTAAAAGTACAATTCACCATCTTCAATTTTAAGAAAACGATGCCTGGTTATTATTTCTTTTGATCGTTTTACGACATAATTATTCAAGTCATCATGATATACCTGACGAGATGTTGCAGGTGGGGAAGGTGTTATGGAGTATTTTTCAAAGTATTGAAAATAAGTAAGGTTATCAAATTCAGGAAGATGGGGTCGAGCCATGTATTTCATAATGGTGTCATCATAGTAAGGGTTATCATCATCATAATCAATCATGTAGACAGGAAGTATAGTACGGGTTCTTGTAGTAGGTGGATCAGTTGTGAGAAACTTGACAGTGGCAGAAGAATTACATATTTCATGGCCCAAAAGCAAAAACATAAGCTCCATTGAGCTAAGACGTCGTGCGATTATATGTTCCCTTAAGAGATTGTTTTCATAGATATTAAAAATGTGAGATGGTTCTCTTTTGGTAATGTATTTTGTCATGTAACGGGCGAATCCTTTATCTGTTATATACTGGACATTTATATGTGCATCCCAAAGTAATAGTATTGCGGGATGGTATGGAACAACCCAGGAATCTGCTTCAGTAAGACATTTGTAAACATAACGAGACTCGTTTATGACATAATGAGTGGTTTGGCTATAAGGACGTGGAAATCCTTTTTTGCACATATATCCTGGGAGTGCTGGCCCTTGACACTTTGAATTGCAAGTATGAATCTGATTTGCTAACACAGCAGCATATAGTTCAGGTTCATAAAGAGGATCAGGTATGGTTGAGCGAATGACATCATTTTCGATCATGTGTTCGATGGTGTTTGTCGTCCAGTAACAACTGTGTGTATGCGCAGCACCTCGGTTCTGAAACTCAACTCTGTCAAAGAAATTAGTAATTTTTCCAAATCCCGTAAGACCAGGTTTCTTGTAAAGCTCCTTCTTTAATGACTGGAATTTATGTACAAAGTAGTTTGCGCAATGAAAAGGTCTATTTGTTGGCAATGTATCCCCATTATCACTATTAGCAAGGATATCATGAAGGTGGGTCCAACGACTCTCAGCCATGCTCAGTGTGATAAATAAGTTAGGTAATCCAAGTTTATTTAACATCGCGTTGAGGTGAAGTTGTTTATGATGAAAATAGGTATCACCTGTGCGTATAAAGGTTGGGATTGGAATTGTTTTCCTTTCATCTATTATGTTATATGAGGAATAAGTGCTTTGACAAAGTAGATCTCTGGCTGTTGGAATGGATGTGTTATTGTTAGCACTGACATTTAGGTGAGATTGTAGTAGTAAACGTTGAGTGTTCTGATGATGTCGTAATTTTTCTAGTTGCAGGTATGACCATGAGGGCCAATGATGGTGTAATCTCCATCGCGCATCAATGTTTGTCAGATGGGATTTAATATATTGTCCGTAAGTTACATCCCGAGTCTCATCATTAGGATTCGATAAGTTCAACACATCACGATAGTGTCCTCTCCCATCAGGAAATATGTCAGGAAAGAGTAAAGGTTCGAGGTTTGGATCATTGGTTGATATGGGTAATCGTAAAGTTTCACTCTCTTGAACGAAACCTGCCATCAACCTACTGTAATGAAAATCTTCGTCATGGACTTCATTGGGGAAGTCATAATTCGGGACCACTATATCATGAGTGTTTACGGGGGGAGCGCTTGTGTCCGTCCGAAGATGCCTTGCAATAGGGAAAGGATCATTTAACATCTGATCCTCCCCATTTGATAATATATTTGTAAATGAGCGTAGGTACGGGTTATTCTGTGACAACCAAGCAGCTGCTCGACGCAGAGGTTCATCATATGGTGAGTATTCATTTTGGTTAACATCATCGGGAGTCTCATTAGATTCCAAAAATGCTCCCAGTGCTCCGGAGTATAGTGCATGAGCCCTGATGTTCCGTGAATAATTCATTGTACCAGTTAGAGCCCTGTATTCCGAATAAGGGTTGCTATTTGGTGTTCTCCCCAGAGAACAGTGAAGAAAAACAGGTGACAGGTATCTTCTTTTGTGTTGAGGAACGGAAAGTATTTCTTGCGGCAAAGGAGAGAGGTGGGGGAATGGGAGCCTCGTAGAAGGTCTCTTACATGATTCACATGTAGGAACTCTTAGTTCAGGGATGCGGTTGATGTTTGGGTTGAATGACAAAGAAATGCCTGGCACATGTTGCTGTAGAGGGTAAGTAAACGAGGAGTCATATAATTTCCAATGGGCTTTTTTAGGATATAAAAGCCTTCCGCAATATACGCAAGGCATTCGAGGCCATTGAGACAGAATATTATTCTGGAATCTGGCATATAACCTCTGCAATTTAGATGAAGGTCTCCAATAGGATGGAAGAGATAGGTGGTTTAGATCTGAAACTGGTAATGTTGTTGACGCAGAATCTAAATCATCGACAGGTGACGTTATTGTTAGATCCACCAAGGTTTCGTAGTCGTTTTCGAAAGTGTATACGTTATGAATTTGATGGGTCATTTATAATTTTATTTGGTAAAAAAAAAAAAGCTCTTTTTTTTTTCATCTTTCTGAGGAGAAATTTAGATGTATTTATAAATAAAAAAAAAAAAAATAGCAAGAAAACCGAAAAAGAAAAAAAATATACGGTTAAACGTATGGGCTGAACGATATTTTATTTATTTATTTGTCTATTTATGTATAGATAGACATTCATTGAATTCATTAGTTGAATTCATTAGATACTTTTATTTAATAAATTAAATAAAAAAGTTTTACGTCATATTTTTATTTACAAAATAAAAAATTTATTTCAAAACAAAAAAAAAAAAAATGACATTTCATAAAAATTTCATCACATTAATAAAGAAATTCATTTTAAAAAATAAAAATAAAGAAAAAAATAAATCTAAATCTACTCTTCCGAAGCTTCCTGCTGAGGTTCGTCAATGGCACCAGCAATCATAGTAGGGACTGGATTGGAGGACAAGGCTGACGCGAGTGACGACGATCTCAATCTCATCTGAGATGAACTTCCTCGTCCTCTTCTAGACGTTCTTGGCGAAGCACCTCGCGCGGGACGTTGGGTTCTGGTATTTGTTCTCGAATTTAACCACGGGACGTTTGATGACTGCTGTGGGTTGGCAGCAGGGTTACGGTTAGTAGAAATCAAAGAAATATCATCCAACGTTAGTATATGCTTTCCGGGAGATGTCTCATCGCCAGTAGTTTCGTCTAACACCGGCCCCTGATAGGTTAACGTGCCCACCAATAAAGCAGTGGATGATCGCATGCTTTGATTTATAGCATTTGTTTTATTCGCGAGATATCTGAGGTTCGCGTTATGCCTGACTTCAACCCAGAATTCTCCCGGTTCCCGATCACCTAAGTTTTCCTTGACATAGAAATCGATGATGGATTGGCTATCAACATTCCTGACTGTCTTGGTGGTTAGTCCCAGAATCATTACATTTAAACCGATCGCGGGCATATCATCGAACCCCATATTATCGATTGTCTTAATGGATGTTGCATTAACCTTTGATATTTTTTATTTATTATTTAATTTAAATAAATTTTTATAAAATTTAAAAAACTTTAGTTGGGAATAGTAAAGTAAAGAACAAGTAGAAAAAAATACATACACTATACCAACTGGCACAAGCGACGAATTTTCCTTTTAAGAAAACAACTTGGCCATTACTAAAATCTTCAATCTGACACGGAATATTTTGATCTACCGGAATAAAGGCTTTAACTCTCAAATACACAATTTTTGTAGGGTCGTTATCATCCAATCTCGCAACTGCCGTAATTTCCTTCACTGTAAATTCCTGAGTAAGCCGTTCAGTGAAATCATGAAGATAACAAATCGTGGAGATTTTTGCAGGCATGTTGTGGTTTGGGTTAAGAGAGATTTTTTTTTTCGGTAAATATACACATGGGATATATATATATATTTTTAAATTAAGATTTCCCCACCAGCCAATTTAACAATTTTTTGATCCGCAAAATTTTTTCAAATATTAAAATATTAAAAAAAAAAAAAAAAAAAAAAAAGCTAGAGACTCATTATTAACATAGTTTTTTTTTTTTTTTTTTTTTTGAAACCTTTTTTAATTTTTTAAATTAAAAAAAAAATTCTTTTATTCTTTCATTCTACATCATTCAATAATAAAAAAATTTTTTTTTCATAATTCCATATTTTTACATGTATATCACTTTTTTTTCCATAATTGCGTATTTGTTGTGTATTACATGAAAAAAATAAATGAAAAAAAATAATTTATCATCCTTAGATTACGTCATATGATGAATAAAGACAAGATATTGTAGTAAATCCAGTAGTAAATCCGGTCTAAGGATGACATCATTAAGCCTTAATATTTCCTAAAACGATAATAAACAATTTGCCCATCGATCAACTTTTTTTTTTTTTTCAGATATAGTTTAATTCATCAATACATTTTTTTTCTTCAACACGTATTTGGTGAGAAAAACTATTTTTTTTTTCAGTTTCACAATTTATTTTTTTTTTTTATTTATTTTTTTAACATCATTACATAAAAATATAGGAGTAAATTCAATATTGCTTAACAGAGTAATAAACAATTGCCTGTCGATTACCTTTCTGGATTTAATTTAAATTATTTAAAAACTACTTTTTTTTTTTTCAACATGTAATAAATTCATTGGTGAAAAAAATTTTTTTTTTTTACAGTTTTGACAATCTATTTTTTTTTGTTTATTATTTTATCTAAACGTACGAGTAGATGAATGAATGAAAATCATTGTGACAATAAAACTATTGCGATCTAAGGAGGTCATTAAGCCTCAATATTCCCTAAGATGGTAATAAACAATTACTTATTTATTATCTTTTTATGGATTTAATTTAATTTAATTTAAATTTAATTTACTTTTTTTTCACCACGTGATTTTTTTTAAACACAAAAAAAAAAAAAAATTTTTTTTTTCTCACATTCTATTTACATTACAAAAAAAAAATATATAAATAATTTATTTTATAAATAAGACACGAATTCGTAAGGTGGGAGGGTGGGGCGCTACTCTGCCGAATAATCCAATAATCAACAGATTAATGATTAATGATTAATGATTAATGATTAAAGATTAATGGATTAATGGATTAATGGATTAATGATTAATTAAATTTTCACCCAAAGTATTTCCTTAAACGTACAGTAGATCGTGACCAAAAAAGAGTATTTGTTGCAAGTGTTTTGAAAATCTTTGGATGGGAACTTCACGGAGTACATACATATAAAATATAAAGTAATAAATAAAAAATAGAATAACTATTTACTTAAATAGCAATTGCGTTACAGAGTACAAATAAGATGGAATAGGCAAAATATAGGACTTGTTTTCTATACTACGATAATTATTGATACAAATTGATACAACACAAGAAGCCGAATATAATGAACGAACTTGTGATGTGTTAAAACAACGAGTTTATGAAATGTATTTGGCTGTAATTGAAATTAAAGTAAAAAGATTTAATTATCGAGAATTTTATAACAGAAAAATTATATATATTTAGAAAGTTTGATTATTCATATAAAAAAATATTAAAATTTTTATAAAAATTCTCTCTAAAATGAAAAGTTTATTAAAGTTTAAAACTTTAAATGTTTTAAACCAAAAAGTATTGAGAAAACATTTAAAGAATTATGCAAAGACTTTGAACATTGTATAGTGATTAATATAGATATATTAGATTTTATCACTATGATCAAATTGAAGAAGCAACTGAAGCATTAAAAGCTGATCAAGAAGAATTGAACAAAGTAATTTTTTTTTTAAATTATACTTGTATAATATTTAGTTTAATATATTATTAATTTTCTATTATAATATTAGTATTTTAGACAAATTGACAAAGAATTAATTAATATGATTTTAAGGATTAGTACAATAAATAATAGCAAAATTTTTATTATTTTTATAAAATTTTATGGTCTAACTAATTGTGAGAAATATGTAGTGGTAGTACGGGCTGAATATGGAAATTTACGTGAATTTTACACAAATTATAAAAGTTTATTTAATCTTAAATTAAAATTACGAATAGCTCTTGATATTGCTTGTAGATTAGAATTAAGAACTGCAGAAGTAAAAATGTTTTAAAAATTTTGATAATAATTTAATTAGCATTTAATTAAAATTATAAATTATTTCTTTAGATTTTACATGGTAATGTTATGGCTGAAAGTATATATTACACCTAATTATGCAGCAAAACTCTCAGATTTTAGATTCATGCACGCAGAAATATCAGAAATATGTTGGAAAATTGCTGAAGAGGCAATTCCATATCAAGATTGCGATGATTTTGTGAAATAGATGACCTAATACGTTAAAAAAGTATCATGAACCATTTACTAAATATAGCCGAATTCCAAATAAATATAATAGTTTAGCAATTAATGGTACGTAAAAATAAAAAAAAAATATAAAATACAGATATATTACTAAGTTGCTTTTTATCTGTTTTTAGCTTGTTATTACGAAACAAAATGTAGTCAAAGCTTTAAAAATGTATAAAGTTTTTAGAGACTGCTCTGAATCTTTTGAAAGATCAGTTTCAATAATTCCCGACAGTTCACATATATTAAGCAATAAACAAGTATGACTATAAGACTGTGAATATGAAACAAATTCAGCAAACCATAATCAAAAATTTGCAAAAAAATATTGCAAGACATCGAAAGAATTGGTTGAAAATCCTCTGGATAATGATAAAATTATTGCCGACTTATTTAAAGAATCACTGATAATGAAATAAATGAATTTTCTGGAGCTTTTGGTACTGTTTATATAACGGTGTTAAATGTGTTGATAAGAATTACTCTGAGGTTCTTAAATATTTTGAAAAGGTTGCTAAAGGTGGCATTGGAGTTACATAATACTGGAAAAATGTATTATGAGGGTATTTGTGTTGAATAGAATGACGAAAAAGCCATTTATTATATAAAATTAGCTAATGGACTTGCTATAAATTTTGTGAGGAACAGGATATTCATTGAGTCTAAATTTTTAATTTGATTTGGACAGATTTTTGTATTTGAATTCATATTTGTTTATTTGGCCAATAAAGTGCAAGCATTAATGGGCATCTAGAATTTTTTTTTTTGCCATTTATTTATAATCGAATAAGTTTACCAATTTCTTATTGATTGTTATGTTTAGTTTTTATTAATATAGTTACATTATAATTAGAGATATTCCTCCGGTCAAGAGTCATATTTTGAAATGAAGATGATGCGTTCAACTCTGGCCTGTTAAAGGTAAAAAGCAACAGAAAAAGAGTTTTATCAAGCATATTAAAATTACCATATTTTAAATATAAAAAGTCTAAATAGTTTATTTTTTATATTGTGATCCGTTAGCAGATGCCCGTGTCCAGGATTGTAAAAAAGTTATTTATTATGCTATTCATAAACAAATAGATTTTTAGCAACACTCATTTAAATAACTCTCGTACGCGTAAATATTTTTTGTTTTATTTGATAATTGGTGCGCGTTAAATTAGAATATTTATAAATTGAGAATTTAATTATGGCATGTTACTATAAGAATGCAAATCATTGTACTGAAATAGAGCCTTGAGAATACAGTCAGCCAACTTCATTTGGAGATAATTCTAAATTTGAAATAAATTTTAGATATTAGTAATGAAAACCAAATACGAATTCATTTTTTTTTTTTTAAAAAAAAAAAAAAAAAAAAAAATAAATAAATAAAAATTATTTTCCATTTAATTAATCTTGTTTTATTGTTTAAAAATAATAACAATTAAAAAAAAAATAAACGTTAACTTCCCTGATTCAACTAATAGACAATATATATAAATATATATTTATTTATTTATTTATATTTGAAATAAATAATTAGTAAAATATCCTAGAAAGGATTAAGAAAAATGTAAACTTAAGCCGATTTAATTTTTCCATAGAGAAGTCTTCTACTAATTGATATTTTTATTTCTTACAATTCCATAAAAATCAAGATATCCAAGCAAAAAAAAAAATGGAATTAGAATCATTTTTATTATCTAATAAACAATTGTAAATTTACATTATTATTATTAAAAAATTCAATAACTTGTTGTTTTACTAGAGCATTCAAGCCATTTATCATTTAATGCTCTAGAAATAAAATCATTTATTTCGTCAATACTATATAAAATTTTTTTTTCAAATAAGAGATCTTTTTGTTTACTCGCTATTCAGTTGTTGTAGATTCGATTACTTTTGTAATAATCCTTGTAATATTGAATTATTAGTACTTAAAGAGTTCTCATTAAATTCCAGTTTATCTGGCTGAAGGTTTTGATATTACGTCTGTTTTTGTGATCATTGCTTCTAGCCAAACAACTACTTGGTATATAGTTGGACTAAGGTTGCTTGCCGAAACTAGGGAGTTTCGGCATGCCGAAACTGCCGAAACTGCCGAAACTAGGTTTCGGCAAGCACCTAAAAATGCCAAAATGCCGAAACTGCCGAAACTGCCGAAACTGTTTCGGCATTTCGGCGTAGTATATCATATGATATACATATAGTTTCGGCATCTGCGGTTCACAGATTAGATCCAAATCTTTTATTTTTAGGATGCCGGACTGGACTTACACATGAAGCAAGTTGGCAAATAAAGAAACGTTTCTAACGTTTCTTTCTTTTTTCTGTAGGAACGCCGGACGAAATTACGAACCGGACTTTTGAGTGGAGGTTATACTTTTCCGCGAATTAGATGCAGCTGTGCCGAATCCTAATTGACGTAACCGTAATTATTTCGGCAGAATTTCGACAGCCGCAATGCATTTCGACAGACGTAATGCATTTCGACAGTTGATTGATTATATTAAAAATCATTTTTTTTATTAAATGATTTTTAAAAAAAAACGTTAAATCGTTTTTTTATTAAACGATTTTTATTAAAACGATTTTTGATCCTTTTTTTTTTTTTGCTAAAACGATTTTGAAACTTTTTTTTTATCTTAAAAAAGCGTTTTTTTTTAAAATTAAACGCTTAAATCGTTTTAATAAAAAAAAAAAACGATCTAAGTGTTTTAAACTTAAAAAAAAAACGCTTTTTTAAGCGTTTTAAACTTAAAAAAAACGCTTTTTTTAACTTAAAAAAAAAACGCTTAAAAAAACGCCGGAATCATTTTTTTTATTAACGATTTAAAAAAGAAATTAAAATCGTTTTTTAATTAAACGATATAGAAAAAACGTTAAATCGTTTTTTTTTATTAAAAAATTAAGGGAAAAAAACGTTTTTATTAAACGATTTAGGGGAAAACCTGCTAAAATCGTTTTTTATTAAACCAATTTTTAAAAACAAACCGTCAAAATCGTCTTTTTTATTTAAACGATTTAAAAAAGACGTTAAAAATCGTTTTTTTTTTATAAAAAAACGTTAAACGATTTTAAGAAAACGTTAATAATCGTTTTTTTTATTAAACGATCTAAAAAAGGCGCTCTTTTTTATAAAAAAAAATGGCAACCGATAATCGTTTTTTTATTAAAGATTTAAAAAAACGTTAAAATCGTTTTTTTTTTTTTATTAAATGATTTAAAAAAGACGTTAAAAATCGTTTTTTTTATCAAACGATTTAAAAAAAAAACGTTAAAAATCGTTTTTTTTATTAAACGATTTTAAAAAAAAACGTTAAAAATCGTTTTTTTTTAAATGACAAAAAAAACGTTTTAGACTTGAAAAAAAACGCTTTTTTTAAGCGTTTTAGACTTAAAAAAAAAACGCTTTTTTTAAGCGTTTAACTTAAAAAAAACCGCTTTTTTAAACGTTTAACTTAAAAAAAAAACGCTTAAAAAAACGCCGGAATCATTTTTTTTATTAACGATTTAAAAGAAATTAAAATCGTTTTTTAATTAAACGATTTAGAAAAAACGTTAAATCGTTTTTTTTTTATTAAAAAATTTAGGGAAAAAAACGTTTTTATTAAACGATTTAGGGGAAAACCCGCTAAAATCGTTTTTTATTAAAACAATTTTTAAAAACAAAACGTCAAAATCGTCTTTTTTATTTAAACGATTTAAAAAAGACGTTAAAAATCGTTTTTTTTTATAAAAAACGTTAAACGATTTTAAAAAAAACGTTAAAAATCGTTTTTTTTTTTCAAACAGTTAAAAAAAAGTTTTTTAAACGAATTAAAAAAAAACGTTAAAAGGCATTTTTTTAAATGACTAAAAAAAAAACGTTACAAAACGTTTTTTTTATTAAACGAATTAACGAATTAAAAAAAAAGTTAAAATCGTTTTTTTATTAAACGATTAATAAGTAATCGTTTATTCCCGTTTTTTTTATTAAAACGATTAATAAGTAATCGTTTTTTTCCGTTTTTTTTATTAAAACGATTAAAGAGAAATCGTTTTTTTTTTATTAAAACTAATAAACGAGCTGAAGAAGTGGTTTTTTATCGCAATAATCCGATTTCGACATAATTTGGCATTTCGGCAAATTACGTCTGTAAAAATACAATACGGCTAATACGGCATTACGTCAAAAAAAAATTCCATGCCGAAATTAATTACGGCGTATTTTTACAGACGTAATGCCGAAACCGTAATTAATTCGCGGAGAAGTATAGTGGAGGTATTAATAGGGGATACTTATACACGAACCGGACTTTAGTGAAAGGTAAATTGGGAAGGGGAGTTTCGAGTTTATTTTTTTTTTAGTAACATTTATTAATGTTACTTTTTTTCTTTTATTGTAGGAGCGCCGGACGTATTACTATATACGAACCGGACATTAATGAAAGGTAATGAAGAAGGGGGAGTTTCGTGTTTTTCTTTAGTAACGTTACTAACGTTACTTTTTTTTCTTTTATTGTAGGAACGCCAGACGTATTGGTATACACGAACCGGTCTTTGAAAAGGTAAATGGAGGAAGATTCGTATTTTTTTAATAATGTTTTTAATGTTAATTTTTTCTTTTCTTGTAGATATTGCCGGACGAATTATACGAACTGGTCTTTGAGTGAAAGGTAATGAGGAAGTTTCTTTTTATTTGTTTATTTTTTTAGTTACGTTTTAAGAATATTTTTTTCTTTTTCTTGTAGGTTCTTACGCGAAACTATGCCGAAACATTATTGATTATTAGTATCAGCTATGCCGAAACTATGGCGAAATGCCGAAATGCCGAAACAGTTTCGGCAGTTTCGGCAGTTTCGGCATTTCGGCGTTTCGGCGTTTCGGCACTATGTAAGGAGTTTCGACTTTCGGCATTGGGCCAAAGGAGTTTCGGCAGGCAACTTTAAGTTGGACGATTAACCGGTTTACCATCCCAGCATTCTAATAATAAATGTAATTTATGATTAATCAAAATAAATATTTAAGCAGTTAAAAATTAAGATTCTACTTACTATAATCTTGCTGTGAATATTGTTAATGATATAAAACCAAAAATTATACCAGAAACTTATTTGGGATATAAAAATTTAATGATTCAATGTTGGGATGTTAATCCATCAAAACGACCTGATATTTTTACGCTTTGGAGAAAAATAAGAGAAATTAATTTATCTTACCAAAGTGTATGAATCGTTAGTTCAAACGGAAGAAAGTAATAACTTTAATATAGAAAATTGTAATAGAGGTGACAAACTATTTACAAGTAAACTTCATCAATTCGACAAACTTTCTGAACCAAGAAATGCAACAGAAGGTATTCTATAATGATAATTTATTAACCTCTTACTTTAGTTAATTGTTTAGTTTTATCTTCTTGTTCTTCTATTATTGTAAATTAAAAAAAAAATTGTAAATTAAAAAAAAATTATAATTTTAATTTATAAAAACTAAATTATAGCATTTTATTTTATTTTTATTTTTGATGGAGGATCACTTCGTACATGTGAAGACATAAACACTTGTCAAAACAAGCCGTAATGTCAGTATACATAAATACAACTATATATAGAAACTATATCTATGTCAGAATCCGATTTAGTTATTATTAATATAAAAGAGATAACCTAAATCATTAAAAAAGAAGAAAACAAAAATAAAAAATAAAACGAAAAATAATGCACTGGGAAAATAAAAAAAAAGGGGAGAAAAGACCAGGCCATAACCGTTTCTTAGGCTGTAGCAAAATGTGGAAATGCCCAATCTACGCTAAACTCTATGGAACAAATTAGAAGATAAAGTGAATTACTAGGTTAGTGATTTTCCGTCTAGCTTCTGTATAAGAGTTTTAAGAAGCGTGCATAAGTCGTCTGAAACTGCGGTCTTTTTACGAGATTTGTTCTTTTTGGATGCGGACTTCTTATGGTCAGGGCAAACCTGGACCTGTTTAGGGGGGGTTCAATTGTCATGTTTTCCAAGTGGTACCACTCTTGTTGTCTTTTGTCTTCTTCGACTTAATCGGTAAGGGTGTCCTGGAATTCGTCAACTTTATTTTGTCCGTCTGCAAGGTGAGAGTTTGCATCAACCTTTCATGCGTTTCAAAATAGAGTATTCCTTTGAGTCCTTGTTTATCCTTAATGACTTTCCACGTAGCAGCTCTCGTATACTGAAGGAGGGATTCGCCATCAGGGGTGAATTTGCTATATATTGCATCTTCTGTAGTGTCGGCAGGAAAGCGGAAGGAGGCTTGAAAAATTTCTCAACTCTTTCTTTGTGCGAGCTTCCATTCGCCAGGGAACCACCGGACTCATATTTCTCCTAATTTGGTACACCAAGGCATCAAGATGAACTCGGTATCTTTTGTGAGGTTTAAAACTATGTTTACACGAATTGTGTAGTACTTATGTTGGGTCTTGAGGGAAATGTTTAAAACGCGGCCCCAGTCAGAAAAGGCAGACCTTATTTTATCTGGGGACTAAGTGGTGGGTACATCGTATACCATGATAGTTCGACGTTGATGATTTTGACTTTCATGAACAATGTTATTATCGCACGTGATTTTCTGAATTGACTCTTGCTTCTCTTTGCCTTTTATGGATTTTGCGGCTGGAAGTGTTATGACAGGGGGGGTGATCATGGATACATCCCGTGTAATTACTGGATCGACTGCCAAATTTAGAGTAAAACTCACGGCATCTGCCAATAACTTACTATCTATGATCATAGCCTGAGATTCTGTAGATATTATTGGTGCGCTTTGTTCCAGTTGTGCCCATGATTACTGCGGCTCCAAGTCTTCAAAATTGTTTCCTTGAGAGGACGGCTGTAACATATCTTTGACCCTGATATAAAGTCTGTCTAGTGTTAAACACAAGTGTTTTTTGCCTAGACTGGCAGCTATAACAGGGCCATTGGGGTGGGAAGTGTTCTTAGCTCCTATAAACTGGCGGTCTTCTTTCTGAAACAAGCTCTTCTCACCGATGAGGTAAGCGAGCATTTTGTACTGTCTGTCTTGTTTATTAGGTTTTCCTTGGGGGGATACTGAGTATACTTGACATATGTCACTTGTCAGTTCATTCTCGAAGGTTTTTAGTAACTCTGTGATGGTTGTGGACCAAGTTTTTTCAAAATTTTCCATTTTCTCTATATGTATTTTGTCTGCGTATTTTTTGGCAAAAAATTTGTGAGAAAGAGTTTTTTTTTTTTCTAAATTATAGCATTTTATAGTAACAAATCATTTAAGTACAACATTTACGTCAAATCACGTGATAAAATATTATTTATTAACTTATTTGATAAATTTTAGCAAAAAATAGTATAAATAGCATATTTAAAGATAATTGAATTATGTTCTACAATTAAAATAATCAAATAAATGAAGTAGAGCTTCCGTTTGAAATAAGGATTTTAGAATATACGCTTAGTTTGAATATGCTAAATAGATTCGATTCAAATATACGTAAAATTCAAAATAAAATGTACGTCGGCAAGATTACTCAGCCAGATAATTTCAGTGAACCTTATGTTTTAATATTTATTGAATCGATATTAAATTATTTGTTTTAAAAAAAAAAATTATTAAATAATGAAACATTTCTGTTATATTTGAATAAATTCGAGAATCACGTGAGATTCGAATATTTATTTAAGATTCGAATATCAGGTGAGATTTGAACTATATTCGAATCTACGTTCCAAAAAATTTCGAATATTCAAATTTCATTATGACTTTCGAACGGAAGCTCTAAAATGAAGTACATAATCAAACCTTATTACAATTGTTTGATATTAACTTATTTAGATATTCAAAAGGATTATAAGATTGGAACAATGCAACACAATATTAAAGATAAAGGTATGCAAAGCTAAAATTTCTTATAATAATTATTCATAATATTTTATTTATTTATTTTTTATACATACTCAATACAGTATATGGATTGATTGGAACATAAGAATTATTTTTTAAATATTTAAACTTATCATTTAAATTGTTAAATTTACTAGCAACATAATATTTAGGATTAGATGAATTATGAAATTACATCTAATTTTTTTCTTATTATTATAAATTATTTAAACACTATTCAAGATTTTTAGTTTGTAATTTGAATAATTTATTTTCTTTATTTTCTTTACTTTTTATTATTTATATGTTCAGTACAAAATTGAACGTGTTTTTATCATGATCAAGTAATGGTAGTTATCCTAGTTCTCGTAAAGAATGCTGTGTATATTATATATTTGTTCTAGTGTATATTATAGACGAAAGAAAGTATTATTATTATTCATTATTATATTTTAAAATTTCTTATTCCGTCAATCTTTATATTAATTTTTATTAATTTTTATATTAATATTAATATGTTTGTTATAAATAAATTGTGAGCGGAATAATTAATGTAACTAAATTTGTAATTTGAATGATCATAATTTATAAGAAGTTTTTACACGCATAGGTGATAAAAACAGAATAACAGATAATGAAAAAAAATAGCTATTATTGATAACAAGAATTAAGGAGGTCAAATAAAAATGACGTTGGTTCAAGTTATTTGTTTATCTTCGAATATGCCGATAATGGTATATTAAGAGATTACTTAAAAAATAATTTCAATAAATTAGATTGGAACATTAAATTACATTTCGCGATTCAAATTGTTGATGCAATCTCTTTTATACATCGCAAAAATATTCTACGTCATAACCTAGTTACTGTACTAGTTTATTTATTTATTAACAACTTGATACCAAGTATATTAATACAAAATATAATTAAATAAAATTGCATATTAGTCCATAAGAATATGAATAAATTAGCTGATTTTGATCTTTCACACAAGTTTGCTGAAATATCAAATATTTCCAAGGATAAGAATATCGTTGAAAAATTACCTTATATTGATCCACAACAATTTAAAAAATTGAATGACGATAAAAATCACAACTATAAAGCGAATAAGAAATCGAACATGTATAGTGTTGGCATACTCTTATGGGAAATTTCGTCTAGCAAAAGACCATTTGGATCTTATAAACCTTATCAAAAATCGACGTTAATGTCGGAAATTTTAAATGGAAAAAGAGAAACTCCAATTTCTGATAAAAGTATGATCATTTTTTTTTTTTTCTTAAATATTTACCGTATCAAAGAAATAATTTAAATATATTTTTTTTTTTTTTTTTTTTTTTTTTTTAAGATGCTGGCAAGATAACACAGATGATAGGCCAGATATGCAACAAGTACTTTCTGAATTAAAATCAATTAATATATATATATATACAGTATATACTGTATATATAAGATGAGTAATTAAATAAGAGGAGAAGACCTTTGTTCACATATACAGTACATCCAAATACACTGCTGCCAGTCAAATCCAGTTATAGAAATTGGGACACATTGTTAAGGACCGTCTTACAGTACATTGAAAAGAAAGTTCATACAGAATATAAACGAATTCTAAATAGATAATAAAATAAGAAACCCCCCTTGAGTAGTGCCCGTCTCTCTATTCAAAACCTCTCAGGCATAGCCAATCCAAGTTCTAGTTAGTACCGTCTAGTTAGTAAATGAATAATGGTTAGTAATAACCTGGCATCCATGCTTATAACAATACATAAATAGAAATGGGAGTTAGGCAATTTTATAACAGTAACGATAAGACTATTTAAGCATTTCTGCTTTATCCAAGTTTGTCTTATTGGCCTTCGAGTTGGGTTGATGTGGCCTGCGGGAGGACTATCCCTCCTTGCTTTGCTTATGCTTATGGCCAGATTTGGTGGTACTGTTGCCCTTATCAGTACGGTTTTGGATGACCCTGCCGAAGATTGTGGCATCTTCTTCTGGAAGTACGAGACCATCGGAAATACTGTCTTTCATATATATGTAAATGGGGGGACCCGTTCACATTACCGATAATCATTTTACCGACAAAATAATAATGTAATTTATAAGAATTTTAATAAAATAAAGTAATATAGAAATATTATTTATTATCGTTTAAAATAAACTTAGTTTATTATTACCTAAAATGCAAAATAAGTCTAAACTAATAAATAAAATGTAAATAAATTTTTTTATATATTAAACATATAAAGCCTGAAATTTAAACTTGTCTGCTTATCAAATATGTATAAATACGAGTGAACAATTTTTGATTTACATATTACAGCTGATTTCATAATGTATGGGACACGTGACAAATTCATGCTGAGAACTTGTCGGTTGCCGGTTGTCGGCAAATAGAAAAATTAAAATAAACATGTACAGTAGATATAAAACATAACTATAGTAACTATATATAAATTATTTGACAAGCCGGCAACCTAAAAGTCTCGGCAGTCGGCATCAAATTTTGTCATGTGTCCCGTACATTATGAAGTCAGCTGTAATGACGTAATTTTTTATAATTTGTATGTTGAAACTTTTTTTTTTTTTTTTAAGTACAAATTAATTTTATTTTATATATTTATGGTAAAAAAAATTCTTGTGTATTAAATATGTATTTTGATTTTCATAACTGAAATGGAATAATAATAAATACTGTAAAATTGGTGTTGGTAAAATAAAGTGTCGGTAAAATGATTGTTGGTAATGTAAACCAGACCCGTTCAAGACCTGGGAAATCATCGAACACTTTAGTCAGTCTGATAATTCAATTGCTTTTTGGTACAAAGCGCTGCTGCTACCCCATAATGTGAGTTCATTTAGAATTTTTTTGTGAGACCAGTCATATCATGTAAAAGGATTTTACAGATGTTTGGCTTTAATTCATCTGGGACCTTTTGTGCAATGTGAGCCTGGATAATCTTTTTTTGATGTTTGGTGGTTTTATCCTTATTTAGTGTTTGTGGGTTATCTTCGGCTGTTGCTGGAGATGATCATTTAAGATACGGTAGCAGGAGTATCAGATCTTTCCTCTTCAACTAGAATGAATATCGGGATAGACCTCCATGATTGTCCGAGAAGATAGTATATCTCTTCACGTGATTCTTGATCATCATCTTCCTCATACTCATTCCATCGCTCAGAACATCATATGAAGCGACATCATATAGAGTAATGAGGTTATGTACAGTATTTTCAGCAGCCATAAGACCAAGATTTATTATCAAAGAAACATTCATGCGGGCTCTTGTAAGTGTTGAGCTTCTACTTTAAAACAATCTGGGTGTCATCAATTTACTGTTTAATTAGTCAATATCATATGATTTGTATTTTTTGTGTTGCATAACATAACCATTTTAAAAACGGAACAATTTTTAAAGCAAAAATTTCGGAGTTAAATACCGGTTCAACCCCTTTTTTTTGTTTCAAATTAATCCTAGCTTTCATAACATATTTAATTATGTCTTATGTTAAAAATCAATCAATTAATAGTGCACTTAGTAGGTCATTTGCATTAATAGATTATAATATTCATAATGATGTACACAAACGTTATGAATTTAGAAAACAAATGGTTCTTAATGATGAATCACTTACAAAAAATGAAAAATCTGAAGCAATAAGAATTTTAACTAAAAATTATGATCTTAACAGACTTATTTTTAATGAAGGAACAAAAAGAATTTGCGAAAGTTGTGCCCAAGAATGTTTAGCTATAACATATTGTGAGCATTGTGTTCGAAATTATTTAAAAGTAAATTTTTCAAATTGGTCATCTGGAAATGATAATATTGATAATTTATTACGTGAATGTCAAATGAAAACAATTACCCCTTATCTAATTCCAGAATGGATTCCGTACAATAATATTAAAAATATTAAATATCTAGCAAAAGGCGGATTTTCAGATATTTATACAGCTACTTGGATTGATGGATATTTTATGGAATGGGATTATAAAGAACAACGATTAAAAAGATTTGGAGATCAATCAGTAGTACTTAAAAAATTAAGAAACGTTGAAAATGCAAATCATAGTTGGCTTGAAGAGGTTTGTTTGTATTTGACTACTAATATATATTTTAATAATATTTAAATTTTAATTATACTTTTTTTTTATAGGCCAGTTCACATTTAACTATTAGTAATAAATGGCCAGAAGTTGTCCAATGTTATGGATTAACTCAAGATCCATCAAATGGGAATTATATGCTTGTAATGAATGAACTTGATACAGATTTAAGAAAATATTTACAACAAAATCATAATCAACATACATGGAAAGAAAAAATTCAAATTGCTGTTAATATAATTGATGCACTTTCGAAAATTCATAATGAGAATGCAATTCATAGAGATTTACATTCTGGAAATATATTATTTAAAGACAAATTTTTTTTGAGTGACCTCGGATTTTGTGGACCAGCAGATAAACCATTAAAAAGTATATATGGAAATCTTCCTTATATAGCACCTGAGGTTATTATTAGAAAAGAACAGACTTATAAATCTGATATTTATAGTATTGCAATACTTATGTGGGAAATTTCATCTGGATATCCACCATTTAGTAATTATGAACATGATTATAATCTTGCTGTGAATATTGTTAATGGTATAAGACCAAAAATCATACCAGGAACTCCTTTGGAATATAAAAATTTAATGATTCAATGTTGGGATGCTAATCCATCAAAACGACCTGATATTTTTACACTTTGGAGAAAAATAAGAGAAATTAATTTATCTTACCAAAATGAATCATTAACTCAACCAGAAGAAAATAATAACTTTGATAAAGAAAATTATACTAAAAGTGACAAACTATTTACAAGTAAACTTCATCAATTTGACAATCTTCCTGAACCAAGAAATGCAACAGAAGGTATTCTATAATGATAATTTATTAACTTCTTTAGTTAATGATATGTTTGATTAATTAACAATATATCATTTTTTTTTAATTTATAATAATAGAAGAACAAGAAGGTACAGTATAAATTAAAATAGTTCTTTATATAATTTTAATTTATAAAAATTAATGATGATATGATTATAGCATTTTATAGTAACCAATCATATAATTTTCATATTCCTAATAGTTAAGTACAACATTTATATCAAATTTCATGTGATAAAATATTATTTATTGACTTAATTTGATTTTTTTTTTTTAGTTAATGATTTTGATAAATTAACGTTAAGTAACTAGTATAAGTAGCATATTTAAAGGTAATAGATGAATTATGAAATTAAACGTTATTACATCTGACTTTTTTTTATTATTATAAATTATTTAAACACTATGACTTGATGGGTTTTCTTTTCAAGATTTTTAGTTTGTAATTTGAAAAATTTATTTTCTTTATTTTCTTTACTTTTTATTATTTATATGTTTAGTATAAAATTGAACACATTTTTATCAAATAAATAAACTTTAACATAAGTATATTTAAATTATGTACGGTAATGTGATACATACATGATCAAGTAAAGGTAGTTATCATTATTTGAAAAGGATGCTGCGTATATTATATATTTGTTCTACTGTATATTACAGACGAAAGAAAGTATTATTATTTCATATTTTAAAATTTCTTATTTCGTTAATCTTTATATCAATTTTTAGTAATTTTTATATTAACATTAATATGTTTATTATAAATTAAATTGTAATTAAATAATTTGTAATTGGAATGATCATAATTTATAAGAAGTTTTTACACGTATTTTATAATAACAGACAATGAAAAAAAAAATAATTATTATTGATAACAAGAAGTAAGATGTCAAATAAAGTTTCTCAGATCTTGTATTTTCTAATTTAAATTCAGCAATGACTGTTAAAAATTTAGTTTTTACTTATCTTATCTTTTTTAAAATATACAATGAATAAAAACCCTACGAAAAAAATGTATCTGAAATTCATGCTGAAATTGTCCAGAAAAATCAGCAGACAATTTCTGGATGTCTGGTAAATCTGGAAAATATTTTAAAACATGCGTGTTTTCAGATGTTCAGAATATGTCCAGGTTCAAATTAGTTTGGAATTTGTTCAGAATTCTGAACAATCCAATTTTATCCCAGCAGGTGATCAGCAGGAGATTACCACTTCCTATACAATTATTCAAAGTTTGAATTAACATCATAGATAGCATCTTTGGCTGCTCTTCAAGTTTACTTAGTATGCCAGGAAGTGGTTTTAAATATTAGTTTTATGCTTTTTGCATTTTTTTTAAAATTAAAATTTTACATTTTTAGAAATATAATCTAGAATTTGTCTGGAATTTTTATGTCCAGAATTTGTTTGGTTTATTTTGTTCAGAATTTATTTGGAATTTTTCATATCATATGGCGGATTTGACTCAACAACATCACCCCCGTAACAAATAATATGCGATCACGCCCCATAAATATTTTATCACACCAAATACAGGATTTGATTGGTTTTTAAAACAATTATAAATTACCCGAATAAGAAATTAGCATTTTTGATGGATAAAATTAAATGATGTAAAAAAAATGACGCGAATTTTTCTTCATACGCGTCTTATATATTTTATTTTATAATGCCATTTACTTGTTTTCTTTGTTCTGCTAATACTCCCAAAACCTTTTCATCTAAAAACTCACTTTCTATTCATGAAAGGACCATTCACCCAAATAATAAAATAATACCTCACTCACGATGCTTAACTTCACCATCTTTATATGACATTCAACACTTTAAACAATCATTCATAATGCAAGTAAAGGCACGCTTGCAATTTCATAGAAGCGAGCCTCATGTAAAAACTTTAAAAATGGAGCCCTTTTTCGAAGGACTTTCATTGTTTTATTTTATAATGAATCAACTTTCCAGCAAAAAGAATGTACACTTGCAAGTTCAAAGGTGGTCAAGGTTATGAACAATTGGGTATTCTTCTTGATAATAAAAATTGGTAGCAAAAAGCGACAGACGGGTACATGTGCATATGTTTTGATGCAGAATACGCAACAAACCTATGATGTTACTTTCTGTTGGAAAGAATGTATATATAAAGATTCTGATATGCAGCTACGTTGTGATTCAATGCGCTTTGAATTTAGTAAGAGATTTTGTAGAAGGTAATTGAAAATATCTTTATTTATGTACAGTATATTATGACTTAGAAAATTTAGGAATGTAAAAAAAAAATTAGAATTAGAATTTTAGAAAAATTATAGAAATAAAAGTTAATTAAAATTGTACAAACAAGACAAAATTATTTTTTTATTTACATTATTTTTATACTATTAGAGTATTTACAATAATTTCATGATGCTATAGTGTATCTCTTGTCATTATTATAACGCGTAATTTTATACAATTCATCCTAAATTTACTACCATTAACAAGAAATACATGACTTTTAAATCTATTAGGCTCTATTTCCATTGTTTTTCGTGAATATTTAATTGGAGTATTATGTACTGTATATAATAGAATAATTATCAGTTTTCATAACAAAGAATATCGTGAATTACGGGTTTTTTGATTTTCCTCCACCCATTGTTATTCCTCCAAAAATAATCGTATCTAAATAAGAGTATAATAATTAATAATTTAATCAGAAATTAACTAAAAATTGGTTTAAAATGCTTAAATTTACCTGTTGGTGGTTTTTTTTTTCTATACTTGATGCTGAAAAATGCCGTAATACCATCCCTTTTTGTTTTAGAAATCGCATAAATTGAGGTATATGCTGAGCAAACACATGCATATAGGGAGTGACATCTGTGCGCAAGTACATTCCTTCTTGTTGATTAACACTATTCGGATTACCAATAGTAGGATGACAAAAATCACGAATCCATTGCTTTGCATCAGTCTCAAATTGATTAATTTTCTCATCTGCTATAGATTTTTGACGCATTATTCTATAAAGACGATAAAATTTATGCCAAAGATGCTCAATATCTTGTCCTCTTGCAGCCTGTTGATATTTTAGTTTTGGATTATACAGAATTTGGAAGTTACAAATTATTTAGATACAAATTAATCGGAATTAAGTTTGAACATGATTTATGAAGTATTGATGGAATTGAAAATAATTAATTCACGAGGTTTATATATTGGTAATATATTA
This sequence comes from Rhizophagus clarus, assembly GCA_015698045.1. Taxonomy (NCBI): domain Eukaryota; kingdom Fungi; phylum Glomeromycota; class Glomeromycetes; order Glomerales; family Glomeraceae; genus Rhizophagus; species Rhizophagus clarus. The sequence continues at coordinate 258,770 of BLAL01000285.1, forward strand.
GTAGTAAGATTTTAAAGAGCTATTGTAACTGATATTCCTTTATTGTTCGAAACTTGAACCAACACGTACTACTAATTGAGACGGAGATATTTTATCTTTCGATCTCTAAAGATATATTTAAAATTCTGGTAACAATGTATGATAAATTAAATTTTTAGAAAGAATGATTGAAGAAATAAACCATTTTTGTATTTACTGAAATCGAATCTTGAGTTTCATTATCATCTAATTCTGCTGTGAACGACGGGAAAAAGAAAACGTTTATCTAATCCTTTTTTTATTTCCCTTAAGGATGTCGGCAAGATTAAATGTCATGTAAATATTTATTTACTTCAGTCTTCTCATGATTCAATTTATTTTAAAAATACTGTATGTAGCGCGTAAAATAATTGTTTTATAAATCTTGATTTTAATATTTTAATGATTTTATTATTCTTCTAAATGATAATTTATTGCCTTATATAAAAACTTTTTTATGCATATGAGTGCCGTATTGAGAGTAGAGGAAAAATTTTTAAATGAGTAAAGAATATCTTATTATAAACTGATGATAATTTTTGGCTGCAGCGAGCTATACAAAAAAAAATCACTAGTAATAATCGGCGATGGGTAGAACGTCATGGTACTATGCGAAAATATTTCATGATCTCATAATAATTTTAACTGTAATGAGTCATATGAAAAATAAATCATTTACACATTATTGATATTGATCAATAACGAGTTTATATAATGACTCTATAAAAATATCCACTTTTAAAAACAATTTCGTTTAATTTTCGTTAGAAATAATTTATTATAATAGCTAATTTTAATCTTTTTTGTCGTTATTATTTATAGGGTATGCTTTTAATTGTTCTTGTTCTTTTTTCTTTACTTTTCCTTTCCCTTCTACCTTTTCTTCACCTGTTCTTTTCATGCTTTAGGGTATGTTTCTTTTCTTTTCTTTCCCTTTTCGTTTTTATTTTTCCTTTGATATTTTTTTATGTTTTAACCTTTAGGTAGGTGGGCGGGCATGTTTGTGTTCACTTTCTTTTTTTTCGTTCTTACTCTTGTGCTTTAGGTGGTGGTGGACATGTTTGTTTTTCTTTCTCTTTTTTTCTTTTTTGTTCTTCTCTTTTCTATTTCCTTTCATTCCCTATTTTTTCTTTTCGTTTTCTTTTCTTTTTCCTTCTTGTCTTCCATTTCGTCTTATTCTTTCCCTTTTCCTGATCAGAGTTGCTGCCCCTCAACGTTGGTAATCAGGTGGCAACAAGTTTTTTTTAAAGACTTGGTTAAGTCAGCGACATCTTGTGTCCAGAATGTACCTAAAAAATTTTCACTAATAGTTGGTGATTAAAATATTAGGTTTACGTAAAAAGTTCATACTTTTAATTTATCTAAATCGCAGTTTCAATTCTTATGCAGTTTCTTTCATTTTTACCAGTATAATGAATAAAGTTTCTTCAGGCGCGAAATTTACTTTCTTCTTTGTACTCTACATTGATAACTGGTTTGTCATTTTCGTTGGTTTGATAATTTTAACTGATAAAACGTTCTGAATTTAGTTCTGCAAATGATGACTAAGTTGTGGCAATAAAGGATAGTGCAAAATGTCCATCATCGCGAGCCAAAACCTATACAACTTATAATTTCCTTTTTGGATTTTACCTAAAACATGGATTTACACAATAATTAATATGTAATTGTAGTAACGTATCATCAAGCCATCATTGACTAAAGGTTTATAGCGATCTCTAAGTGCATAGAGGTCATATAAAATTTCTCTCTCTAAATGTACACCCTCTCTAAATGCACGTTTTTTTCAAATTTTCACTATAATCCCAGGGCGGTGCACTTAGAGAGAGCTGACTGTACCTTCTACAAGATTATTTGTTATGTAATTATATAGATTCTTTATAAATAAATGTGTTAGGTAGTAGTGCATATCACGACAGAATTATGGATCATCACATTATTTTGTCAATCAATTGAGTCATTTGAGGTTGTAAAATTATCCATAGTATACTGGAAAAACTTTTTAAAATAATGCTAAAGTATAAAATTTTATTATTTATTCAGTCATTTTAAAAAATAAAGTCAATTTCTCGTGTCTTGTATTACAGCATGTCATAAATTATGATATTTATCTTTGATATTTTCAGGAACATTGTATAGGAAGATTTGAATGATAAATTACAATTTATCAGTTCAGTTAGCAAATAATCAATTTTGTTGGGCAAATAAACAAATACGAACTCAAAGTAAAAAATCTGTCCAATTTTGTTAAAATTAATGAATATTATGATCATTACAAAACTTGATAGCAGGTTCATATTCATGATAATTAGCTAATTTCATATAACTAAAAGCTTTTTCTTCGTTTTTTTCAATACCACCACCACCTTCATAATATAGTTTGCCAGCATTATACATCGCTACCATATAACCACTTTCAGCAGCTTGCTCAAAATATTTAAGAGCTTCTGGCAAATTTTTTCCAACGCCTCTACCACTATATAAGCAAATTCCATATCTTAACTTCGCATCGGGAAATTCATTTGCCTCATCATCAGCAACTTCTTTAAATAGTTCTGCAACAACATTTTCTTTATTTGGAGGACCTCTAACAAATCCTTTCGAAATATAATATGCTTTATAATATTTTGCCATGATTTGATTACGGATTGTCGTATTAGAGTTTGCATACGCTTCGAAACACTTGTATGCAGTCCTTGTATCGCCGTAGATGTTACCTTGCCTATCGACCTTTTTATGTTGTTTTGCTGCTTCAGTTAGTGTCATGTAGTTAAATGATTCGAAGTCTGGTAGTTTTGGAACATGCTTTGTTAATACGTGTTTTCTGTCTTGTAAAGACGTGTGTGAAGGGTTTTCAAAAGTTTCGAGACATTTACTAAGAATCTCAAACATTGTCGAAATTTTTTGTCTAAATTCTGGGTCGTGATTAATGGCTAGATTGCGGATAGGAAAAGAATGTTTTATTCATAATGCATTTATGAGAAAATTTAAATTATAATTTTTATTTTACGTACCACCAAGCGCAAGGTTTTTGAATTCGTCCGACATTTGACTATTTTCAGAAAATGGTTCTCGATATTTATCAAGCACAAGTTTGGTTATTTCTACAAAATCATCCAGATCTTCATATGGAATTTTTTCCTCGGAAATTTCCCAAAGTAAAATTCCAAAGCTATAAACTTCACATTTATTATTATATTTGAAACCTGGAGTCCTCTCTAATATTTCAGGAGCACAATAACGAATTTGTTCTAAGTTATGGTGTTGACTCAGCACATCTGCCTTATATGAGCGAGTTAATTTAAAATTTGCAAGTTTAGCCGTATTATCAAGTGTAATCAGTACATTCTCAGCTCTAATATCACGGTGTAAAATCTAATGAAAAATAACTTTAAAAAAAAATATAAAATAAATAATGAAATGACAATAAATTTTAGAACTTATATTTTACCTCTACAGTTCTCAGAAAATTTAATCCACGAGCAATATCAAGAGAAATACGTAATTTTAATTTAGGATCAAATGAATTGTTATTATTGGTATAAAATTCGCGTAAATTTCCATGCTCAGTCCACTCAGTTACCAAATACCATTTACTTCCATCATAAGTAAGACCATAAAATTTTATTATGTTCTGCCAATCGTGAAGTTTTCTAAGAATTCTAACTTGATTTTGTACGCTAAATTTATCCTTTTCAGATATGTTCTTAAATGCATATTCTTCATATTTATTATTAACATTAACCCACTTAGTCACATTTCCTTCCGTACACGGTTCCTTATCGGTTTTTACATAATCGGAAAATACAATTTGATGAGCTTGAATAATTTCATCGATTTCCGACTGATATTTTTTTAGATCATTTTCATTTTCCATTTGCTTGTCCAGAAGTCTTTCCATATCGGTGTTCAGTTTATTAACTTTCAAAAGCTTTTTCTTATTGTCTTCATTACCAACTCTAATCTCGGCAATTTCAAAATACTAAAATTATATTGATGATTAATAACGTTAAAACTGAACTTGTGAACAATATAAAAATCAAACATAAACTTACTTTGTTTAATTCATCTTGATCGGCTTTTAATGCTTCAGTTTCTTCTTCGGGATGAATTTTGTTTTTATGCGTAGTAGTAAAATTTGATAAATTTACACTTATTATACAATTTTCAAAATTCTCACATAATTCTTTGAAGTTTTCCTCAATCTTTTTTGGTTGATTATAATTTAGCTCTAATAAAGTTTTCATTTGAGAAATTTCTTCTACAAACTCTTTTATTTTCGTTATGATAACAACTAAATTTCGTAAACATTGAGGGTTGTTTTTATTAAAATATTCTTTATCATCTCCATGAATTTTATCAAATATGACTAAATATACAACGTAAACTCGCTGTTTCAATGCTTTACAAATTCGCTTATTATATTCAGCTGATTGTGTTATTTCACTGATTTCGTCGAGGAGAATTCTAATTTCAGTAATTAAATCGATCATTTCATGTTTTTTTGCTGCTTCAGCATGTGTCATATATTTTTTAAATGGCGTATGTGAATCGTAAGATTCGAGACAATCGCTAAGAACTATAAACATTGTTGCAAGCTTTGGCCTAGACTTTGGGTCGTGATTGACGGCTACAAAGACATGAGAAAAAGAATGAATAATATATATATTTTACGAGAAACTTAAACATAATTATTTATTTCACATACCATCACGTGCAAGGTTTTTGAAATCGTCCGGCATTTGATTATTTTCAGAAAATGGTTCTCGATATTTATTAAGAACAAGCTCAGTTATCTCTAAAAAACAATTCAGATTTTCATATGGAGTTTTTTCCTCGGAAATTTCCCAAAGCAAAATTCCAAAACTATAAATTTCACATTTATTTTTATATTTGAAGCTTTCGGGTCTCTTCAATATTTCAGGAGCACAATAACGAATTTGTTCTAAATTATGTTGTTGATTTTGCGTCTCTGCCTTATATGAGCGACTTAATTTAAAATTCGTAAGTTTTGCCGTATTATCATGTGTAATCAATACATTCTCAGCTCTAATATCACGATGTAAAATCTAGAAAGAAAATAAAAAATAAAATAAAATTAAATAATGAAATGATCAATGGATTTAAAACTTATATTTTACCTCTACAGTTCTCAGAAAATTTAATCCGCGAGCGATATCAAGAGAAATACGTAATTTTAATTTATGATCAAAGGAATTTTTATTATTAGTATAAAATTCACGCAAATTTCCATGCTCTGCCCATTCAGTTACCAAATACCATTTACTTCCATCATGAGTAAGTCCATAAAATTTTATTATATTCTGCCAATCGTGAAGTTCTCTAAGAATTATAACTTGATTTTGTACACTAATTTTGTCTTCCTCAGATATGCTTTTAAATGCATATTCTTGATCTTTATTTTTAACACTAGCCCATTTTGTCACAGTCCCATTCTTACATGGTTCCTTATTAGTTTTTACGTAATCAGAGAATATTAATTGATGTGCTTGAAAAATTGCATTAATTTTCGATTGAATTTGCAGTCTTTGACTATATTCTGTTTGTTTATCCAAAAGATATTCCATCGTACTTCTCATTACATTGATTTTATTGATTCTTGTAATCGTTTCCTCTTTGTCTTTGTCGTTAATTCCAACTATTTGTCCAAAATACTAAAGTTATAAAGATTGATTAATTATAAGTTATACGCATAATGTATTAAATTAATATCAAGCTTACTTTATTTAAATCTTCTTGATCTGCTTTCAATTGTTCTCCTTCTTCTTCAGAACGAATTTTATCTTTAATTGTAGTGGTAAAATCTGATGCATCTATTTTGGAAATACAAACGTCAAAATCATCACATAATTCTTTAAGAGTTTTCTCAATATTTTTTGGTAGTATATATTTTGATTTTAACAAAGTTAATATTTGAGAAATATTTTTCATAAATTTCTTAATACTTGTTATAATAGTAATTAAATTTTGCAAATGTAGGTAATTATTTCCATTAAAATATTCCTGATTATTTCTTTGAACTTTAAGATCAAGCACAGCTAGGTCTATAGCGTAAACCCGTTGCTTTAATGCGTTACAAATTCTTGTATTATACTCAGCTTCTTGTGCTATATTAATGACATCATTAAGAATATTTCTAATTTCGTTAATTAAAGGAAGAAATTTCGCAAACGGAATAGTGAATGGAGCAATTATCATCAGTCCTTAATTATTTTATTATAGGAATAAACATTTATGATTAGATTTTTTGAAATGAATCGTTAGAAGAAAAAAAATTGACAAATAATCATACCTTTCACAAAATTCTCTTCGGTTAAGTTGTATCCAATTAAACCAAAAGAACAATCCACTTCTTCATTATCAACCTTTATGTCTTGGTAATCTGAAGATACATTAAAAATACCTATTTCATAATCATCATTATCGGAAAGTACACTTAAAACTGAATTAACTTTTTTCGATTCATTTACGTTAATAATTGGTTTAATCATTTCAATTCTGATAGAATTATAAGACCAATTAATTAATTTTATTCTATTTTTAGAATGTGAATTAAAAAAAATCATATTTCCTTGAAATAATGAGAAAGGGGTCGTGATACGATAGTGTAACAGATTAGGTTGCAATGTAATGGAAAAATAATCAATTTTGCAATCTTGATTTTTTGGGCCAAATACTGAAGGACTTTCGAGAATCATCCGTATAATATCACATCTTATGTCATAAATTTGTCGTTTTAACCTTTCACAAATTCGTTTATTATCAGCTTTCTGTGCTATTTCATCGATATTTTCAAGAATATTACCCATTTTACCAATTAAGGGAAGAAATTTTTTATATGGAATAACTGTAATTAAATTAAAAAGTTTTATAATTAAAAATGAATTTGTTTTGTCGAAAAATAATAAGAAAAAAAAATATATATATTTATCATACCTTTTGAAAAATTGTCTTGAAATGCTGCTTCATTACTTAAACTCACTTCAGATGCCGTAGGATCTTTTTCGTCTGTATGATTTTGAATTTTGTATAATTCACCATCGATACTTGAGACATCATCATCATCACCATTATTTGGATTAATTTCTTGTTTATCTGATTCCAATAATTGAGAATTTTCCACTTTACAATTTTCTGACATCAAGTTGATAGTTACTTCTAATCTTTCCATTACTTGATTAATAGTTGGACGATTATCCGGCTCACCATCCCAACACTCTGAGTAATAACAAACTTTTATAAATTCTGGCGAAATTATATATTTAATTAAAATTATACTTACCGGTGTAAATTTTAACGTAATCTTCAGGCGTACCAGGCTCAGGGACTTCTCTAAGACCTTTTGAAATTTCCATCGCTAAAACAACATGATTATCATCAGCATGAAAAGGGATCTTGCCACTAGTTATTTCCCATAATAATACACCAGTGCTATAGACGTCACTTTTTTTGTTTAAAGTATTATTTTTTTTTCTAAATTTTATTGGATCAATATAAGGAATAACTCCAAATAATTTCGATTGTACAGATGGAACAGATAATGAATTTATTCTTTTCGATAACCCAAAGTCAGCCAGCTTTATAGTATCTCGATGAACTAACACATTTCCAGAATGCTATTAAATTAAAAAAACAATATTAAATATATCAAATGATGTTTATTAAAAATGAGTAAATCAAGTTGAAAAAAATTACCAGATCACAATGCACTATTTCTTCATCGTGTAAGCACGATATAGCACAGGATAATTGGTATGCCAGCCTATATTTATCGTTCCAATTAAGATTTTTAAACCTTTTCTTCAAATAATCTTTAAGAGTACCACTGTCGGCATATTCCATCACTAGCAAATAATTTTTCACAACTAGATCATTTTGGTTTTCTGTAAACAAATATAAATTTTTTTTTAAATGTGTTGTTGTTAAACAAACCATATATTTGATTATTTGAACGTACAGTACCTAGCTTTTTTGTGATCCCTAAAAACTTAATAATATTATCATGAAACTGTAGATCTTTCTGAAGTTTAAGCTAAGTCATATAAATATAAAATTAAGTTAATGAATAAAATATAAAGAGTATATAATATAAATATTGTTTGTATTTGTGTTATACATCATAATTACCTCATGAACGATTTCTTTTACAGCGGTACTATTAAGGTTGGAAAAAGATTTCAATGCTAAAGATACTGAATTTTTCCATTTTGCACGGAACACTTTTGCGAATCCTCCGGACCCAATTTCTCGAATATTACTGAAATGCTTATATTCATAGTATTTAAAATAATTTTGATTAATAGCTCCTTCAATCCAATCAATCCATTCATTTGTAATCATTTTATTCGTTTTGGTATATTATAGATATCATTTAAAATTTTAAAAAGTAAAGTTTTGAAGTCGAAAAAACATTTGATATCATAAGTAAAAGATATTTTTTTTTTTTATTTTGCAGAGTTTTGCAAAGACCAAATTTATTGTTCTTTGTTAGACAGTATACTTTTTTTGTCTCTTATTGACTTAATTAGAATTGTTCGACAACCCCCTTTTGTATGTATGTTTAGCCGATCAAAAAATTGGCATGCACGTGATCTAATCAATTTCTAAGTACTGTACGCCGCTAAATAGTAGGAATAAATAGGAGTTTAATATCCCGGTATGATAGCTGCTTGGCCAAAGGTTGACGAAAGGTTACCATTAACCAATGAATAAAAAGATTATTAGTACAAAAGGTTGATGTCGAAAATAAAAATTACCCTAAAAACTTGCAAAATAAGGTTATAAAAATTCTCTAATGTCATTTAAAACAGTCTTCAATTGTCTGATTTTTTTTGAAGTTTTGTCATCTTCTCATGGGTCATTGTTATAAGAATGGAATAGGTATTGGGAAGATTTAAAAAGGCATTTTATTGGTATGAGAAAGCTGCAAATAATGGAAATATAATAGCAATATGTAATCTTGGTCTTTATTACATAGATGGAGAGTATTTTGAAAAAAACTATGACAAAGCATTTGAATTGTTTAAGCAATCAGCTGAAGGAGGAGAATAACAATGTATGATGATGCATATGGTATTGGAGTTAATATTGACAAGAAACTGACATTTGAATTATATCAAAAGTCAGCAAGTTTAGGAGATGAAGAAGCATAATATAACCTTGGTATTATGTATGAATTTGGAACAGGAATTACGAAAGATATAACATAAATAAAGTAATTTATTGGTATAAACAATCTAAAAAAAATCAAACTTCTTGTGAGAAAATTATTATTGCTCTTAAAAACAAATTAAAAATTAAAGAAGATTTGGGTCAAAGGCTAAAAAAACAAATAAAAGAGACATTTCTTAAACTTCAAGCTCGACAAACTGAGTTAAGCGTATTAATTGATAAAGAAAGTTTAAAGAATTTGCTCTTGGTAAAAAAGGAAAGCTTTTATTGTCAATATTTTGGAAAAACAAAGAAATGTTATTATGACTAATGACAACTCTGCTTCCGAAGAAAAGAGGAAATGAGGCGGAGATTAATTGACATTCATGAATTAACAAAAGAAGTTGTTCAAGATATTCTACAAACCATATTAAGTTTTATAGGTAATTTAATGTAATTTATGTAGTATTTTTTTTTTTTTTTTTGCTTTATTTGTTAATCTTGTTAATGATCCAATTTTTAAAATCGAATTTTTCTCTTTATATTTACGTTCACTTTTATTATAATATTATATTCCATTTATAGTATGTATTTTTTTATAAAAATATTGTTAAAACGATTATATATTTAAATGTATAATAACAAATACCTAACGTATTGCAGCTTGATACTATATTGTAGCGAAATTATTATTTGTCTTTTTTACATTCATTAATTAAAAAAGTAAGAACATTTATATCATTCTATGAATATTCCTTTCATGTGCTGTGATTACTATGCCTGCCGCTAAATCCGTTAATGTAAGGTAGTTTTTTAAATCCCTTTTTTAAGAGTGCAAAAAAATTATTAAGAAAATTCTAAAATTTATGTAAGTGGAATTTTAATAAAGAACTTAATATTTTTTATTAGATTAAAAAAATGATTTACCTGTTTATTTTGTTTTTTACTATTTTTTTTTTGTGTGTGTACTGAAACATGTAACAGATTTTTTTTTTTTTTTTTACAAAATAAATATTTGTTTGTTAAGAGGGAGGAGATACTCTATCTTAGATTTAGGATTCGGATTCATCGTTCCTATTACTAAATCCATAAGAAGTTCATAATACCTGGCATGATCGTTCAGCTGGGACTTTATGGGTTATATTATTCTTAAAAATGTAAAAAATGTATCACCACTAGGGATGGCAACGGCCACGGTTATTCACCAGTCATGACCGGTTATGACCGTGACCGATATCGGTCGGTCAAAGGCTTCTGACCGACCGTTTAACGACCATTTAGCTAACCTTATCCATTTGACATCTCTTTTAACGAATTTAATCAATAAAAAAGTCAAATGACTTTTTTTTTGATTAAATTCGCTAACAAAACCACTTTTTAACGTTTTGTCTTGATTAAATTCGTTAAAAAGAAAAAAGTGGTCGGTTAAACGGTCGGCTAAACAGTCAGAAAAACGGTCAGCCAAAACGGTCAAAGGCCCTTAACCGGTGATAACTGACCGTGACCGACCGTTGCCATCCCTAATCACCACATTAATTGGTACAACTGTTTTTTTACATTATGACAATGACATTACACTACAAAAACTTAATTTTTGATTCCATTAAGGGTAATGACGTATCTAATTTTTGTTATTTGTACTAATTTGGGACCATATAAAAAGGTCAGAGGCAGCCGAAAAAATTTTACTATTGGATGTACGCATGTTTTCAGGGCCGGAATTATAATAAATTTGGTCAGTGACAAAAAAGGTAATACCTTTACACCAGGAATTATCTATAAAAAGAAAAATTTTCATTATCGGTTATATATTTTTTTTTTCAATAAATCGATTCACATGGTAATGTTTACACCACGTATATTGTTGATTATTCATATTTAGTTAGTTAAGAGGTAAAAATATCACATTCTATAGAGAACTTAAAAAAGAAAAAAAGAAAAAAAAGAAAGAAAGAAAGAAAGAAAATCACTAACAGCTAAGTTTCACATCACAATTAACTTTTTATTATTGTTAAATTTGGTTACTTTTTGGCGTAATAATCTTTGTCAAATAATATTGTTTTCCCGGATTTTCGTATCCGAAAATTTATATAAAACCTTATAATTAAAGGAAAAAAAAAAACTTTTTCTTTCTTCCCTTCACCCTTCAATTAAAAGAAACAAAAAAAAAAAAAATGTCGGCTATTTATTCGATTTTGGATCAAAGTTACGCAGAATGCCATGATATCATCATGAACAATTTACAAAACGATGTAAATACTTTGTATTCATGTATTCTAGTAAATCGAAGATTTTGTCGTATCTTTATTCCAATCCTTTGGAAGAATCCTTTTAAATTTGTAAAAAAAGAAAAAAAATTAATTGAAATTTTTAATACATTAATTCATTGTCTTGAATTAACCGATAAACAACAATTAATAACCGAGAGATTAATCAACATAGTAGAACTTCCAACGACGTTAAAAGCATATTTCAAATATCATAGTTTCATTAAAGAATTTGAATTAAATTCTTTATTAAAAGGAATGAGACTTTGGATTTCAAAATATATTACAAAAACGGAAATTAATGAATCATCAAGTACAAGAGTTAAAGATAGTGTGATTACAATTAATCAATTTATTGGAAAATTATTTTTTAATGCAGACAATCAATATGAATCAATGAATATTTACTATAATGATTTATTAGGTGGACCTAGTACTTTATTTAGTATGTGTGATTTTGTTGATAACGACAAAAGTTTCATTAATGTTAATAAATTATCATTAGGTTTTTCTAATAAAAATTCGACAAATTTAATGCCTATTATTACAATGAATATTTTATCACTTCAAATCGTTTTATCCCCGAATATTCAACATTTACAAATTTCTATTGATACCACAAAAGAACATTCCCAATTTACATATGATCTAATTAATTTTATTAAATTTCAAAATAATTTAAAATCTTTATTAATTTCACCTTTTTGTAAAAATGGTGATTTTGAATTATATTTTATTCCACTTCTTGATGCTTTAAAAAATCATTCAAATTCTTTAACTTTTTTAAAATTAAAATCTTTTTCAATTTCTATTAATCAATTATTATTATTATTAAATTCATTACCAAATTTAATTACTTTGGAAATTGATCTTATTTATGAGGAAAGTCCTAATGATTATAATGTTTCAAATAAAATTTTGAACCTTCCAACTTCCCTTTTCAAAAAATTAAAACATTTAGATTATTCACGTTATTTACCTCGTGTAAATCCTACTTCAATTTATTCACCTTATTCACATCATTTACCTACTTCCCTTTTTAAACAAATCCTTTTATCATCAAGTGATAATTTAAAATCCCTTAAAATTAGGGATACTTATTATCCTTTTATTAAGGATGTACAACAACTATGTAATTTAAATTTATCCCACTTTCATTTGTTAATTACAATAGATTTTAAATTTGGAGATTTATCTAGTATTCTAGAAAATTTACATCATTTGGTTCATTTAAAATTATCCTCTACTTCTCCTTCTTATTTATTAAAAGAATTTGAAAGATTATCATTTGATTTAACTGACTACTTACATTCAACTTCTGGATCAATTTTAAATCATACTCATATCGATATCTATTCTGCTGACAATATTTTTAAAATTTTCGCTCGTTCTCTCCCTTCTTCTTTAAAAATTCTTGAAATCAGCTTTCTCATTCCGCAATCATATTTAGAAATTTTACTTAATGAATCTCTTTTTAAACTTCAATCTATTAAATTATATGGTTATGGAAAGTTTGGAAAGTTTAAAAGTAATTTATTAAGAATTTTTATTGATTACCAAAAAAAGAATAATTGTTTCAAAGAATTAGGTATTAATCGTATTAATAGATCTTTTGAAACGTGTATGAAAGAAGCAAAAAATCCTTTTAAAATAACCAAAAATACTAGTATTGATGATCCTTTTTATGGTATGTTACAATTATTTATTATTATTTTTTTACGTGAAAAAAAAATTGAATTCTTTTTTTTTTTTTTAGATATACCAATTAAAATTTCTCCCTGGAGTGGTGATTATAACGTTTGATAACGCGATTTTTTTTTTCTTTATAATTTCTAACGTTTAAACTCTTAATTACATATATTATTAAGAAATTTTTATATATATGATATATTTTTTTTTTTTTTTGTGAATGACTTTTAAAATAAAAATTACATTGTCATTATTTACTACGATGTGAGTTCGTTATATTATAAATTTTTTTTTTTTTTAACCTAGTAAATAAAATATTTTCGGTCTTAATAAACATATAGTAATTCATAATAAATTCAAGATTGAGGGAATACTTGATTTATCTTGTATTCAATCTATGAATTTCTTTATTGATACATAAAGCTTAAATATTAAGAAAATGTCTATTGCCAAAAAAAAAGTTTTATTAATAAATAAAATACATTTTAATTTCAGTAACTAAGGAACTATGGTCATTATGAAATTTGCTTGAATTATTCTATCTGATTATCGATGAAAAAACTGTGAAAATGGATTTTCTTTTTGATAATTGAACGCAATAAATACATTATCTGTTATTACAAATAAGCAATTAATGAAATTTTTATAGACCTCGACGTGACATTTACCCTATACTGTAACGTCGCGGTTTTTTAAATTAGTTAGGTTTAGGTTTTTTTAGGATTAGGGTTAGGGGATTAGAATTAGGATTAGGGTAAGGAGATTAGTGTTAGGAATAACCGTTCTTCGACTCTATAATTATTCTGGAGACAGAAAATTTTTAATATTAAAAACTAACCATCACTCATTATTTCTCACGCCCTATTATTATATGTAACCCGGCAAAATAAATCCGGCTACCATTTTGAAATTATTTTTGGGGCTTTTTTGAATAAATTGAGAAGTTTACTTTATTCAAAATTATAAGGAATCGGACTATCCAGAGAGACGAGAAGGAAATTAAATATATAAATTAAATAATAAACAAAATAATAAATGAAATAATAAAGAAATGCGAAAACAAAAAATGGAAAACCGTAAATACTGTTCATATGAAACTGGATCACTTGGCTTCCTTTCGAATTTCTAGAGCAAATTGATTCGATTAAATTCAACTTGAACAAAATCACAAAGATGGTATCACGTGAATCGAAAATTTTTCCATAGTGAATAAAAAACTAAATTTACGGACGGAAGGATTGTTTATGTGACACTACTGAGTGAACCGACTTCAGTTGAGCTGGCTCGAATTGAATAAGTCGGGTCGGTTCCATAATGGTTCGGTAACGCGGGTTTGCCGGTGTAGTCGTTAAGGCTGTAACCTCTTATTTCGACATATTATTGGGTGAGGCCGTGAGGTCGATTCTAGCCGCAACTAGAAATTAAAAGGTTATTACCGATTTTATTATAAATTTCGCGATATAAAATACACCGAACGTCTAACAATGATTTATTCGTGATAAGCTGACGTCTTCATAACATTAAATTAGTTTGGCCTGCATTAAGTTCGCATCAGATCACCTGACAAATTTATCATTTGTTCTTAATAAGTTTTTATCAAGGATTATATTTAATTTTGCATAATTGTGAAGTAGATTATAATTGTCATAATTGATTTTCATATTTTTATGCAAGTATACAAGTTCAACGCAAATTCAACACAAATTTGACACGAATAATAAAATTTTTGTTAATAAAAAATTTCTTTGCAAACATATTAGCATAAATATACTTTTAGAATTGAGAAATTTTTTTCAATAAAACGAGTTTTAAAAAATTTGCATTATAAGTTCGATATAATAAAAATATTTGTTTTATCGAATATTCGGTATAACGATCCAGAACGAAGGGTTCGTTATATCGAAGTGTTACCATCAAATTGATCACGTAATGTCGATCAATGTTGGAATGTTGGATATTTATTATATATAAATACGAGTTTTTTTCATGGATATTGAAGAAATAGTGAAGAATAAGAATTTAGTTAAGATTTTTAGTTTAGTGTTATAGCATTTATTCATTATATTTTTATTGTTTAAATTTTAGTTGACAATTGATCGTACAGAGGGCAAGTACGAAAGATTATTGTAACTAAACGTCATATAACAATAAAGATCATCATCTATTTATAAACTAATAAACATATACCTTCTGCTAACGTTTATACCCCAATAGACAACTAAAGAACTGACCTTAACAATAGTAACTGTAAGTGATGTAGCTGGAGATTTAGTTTGCGTTGCATTATTTGTTATAGTTGTTTTTGTAGTTGACGGTAATAAAATTTTTGGATTATTGAATTCATCCTCAATTTTATGTGTTCTTCATCACATTCATTGTGAGCATTTGTATATCTACAAAAAAAAAAAAAAAAAAAAAAGAATTAAATAAATTTCTTAATAAATTTTTTAATGAATACACGTATATATAATATAAAGATTAACACATTAGAATCCTCTTCGTTCGACTAGGATAATGCTTTTCTGAATTTCTCAACACCAATAACTCCATTTTCAGTTTCAAACCTAATACCTCGTTTTTGTCAAGATGTAGATAAATAAAATCATCATTCT
Source organism: Rhizophagus clarus (assembly GCA_015698045.1). Taxonomy (NCBI): domain Eukaryota; kingdom Fungi; phylum Glomeromycota; class Glomeromycetes; order Glomerales; family Glomeraceae; genus Rhizophagus; species Rhizophagus clarus. Next base: position 274,527 of record BLAL01000285.1, read on the forward strand.
ATTAACGTTAACATGTAATGTATAAAATCCGTCACATCAACATTACCACTAGTCCATTTTTAAAATTTTGTTTAAAATGTTTCGCATTACATGCATTACACCAGTATTTTCTTGTTAACATTCTTGGATAAATTAATCGAGAAATAAATAAATCAATGTGGAACCAAACATAAAACAAAATAACAAAAATGTAACCGGCAGATCAGTTAGATTTATATCTTAGTAATAATTTATTTCGTGAAGAATTTCTTTAAATTTTTTTGAAAACCATGCTCATATAATATGGCGAGAAGTTGAGATGCTGACTTATAGTAAAATATTCCATTTGCAAATCAAAACCGAAATACTACGATATATTATATTGTTTTTTGTAAATTAAAAAATGTAAGCATAATAGAGATAGCATTAAAAATGTTAAAACGTAAAAGGTTCGAACGTAGAAACAAAGCATTTATGGTGTTTTCCGTACATTCGGTATATTTGGTATATTTTCTGTATATAACTCGTGTATTTTCCTGTCAAAAAAATAAAACACACACACTTTATGGCCAGAAAATCTCTAACCCAAAAAGAAAAAAAAAATCTGTGAACCAAAGTAATGTGTAAAGCAGCACATAATGTTCAGAAATATTTAAAGGAGTCACGTGCAGTTGGGTGTACGGGTGTACTATGTAGTCTCAAGCCCCAATAGCAAATTACTGTAATGAACAAAATTACTATTTTACGCCATTTATAATTTAAGGAAATACGGATTTTGACATTATCTAATGTATTACGGTACAAATTTGATGTCGTAATTAATCCCGACGGTACACGGGAAGTACGCTAATATTAATTTATACAACTAATTGGCTATTTATTTTTAAATATATAATAAATAATATAGTACAAATTATGATCTCTATACCTCGTAAAAAACCGCCTCTAAATGATCTTATAATAACGATTAGTTTCACTTCAAAAAAAACTCCTCATCTAAATTTACGCCTATTAAAACCTTTAATTTAAATTCATGAAAAATCTAAACTCCTTTTCTTCCTTTTTATTCAAGGAAAAAAAAAAAAAATTACTTATCAGTCATTAATTTAACGATAATAAATAGAAAAAATGAAATAAATACCTTATATGACCGTATATGGATCAAAGCATGCAAACTTAACTGGTAAATTTGTTTCATCGTTACCGATATTCTTAATTTTAATTTGCCCATTTCTTTGTTTCAAAAAAATACAATTAGTTTGTTCTGTAGAATATATACTAACAAAATTTGGAAATTTAGTACCGAGATTAATATATTCTCTTTTTGTAAGTGTAATTGTATTACAAGCACGCTGATTATGATAATTTGTAATTTTAAGCGTATAAAATGTAAATTTGGGTAAATTTACGGTGCAGTTGTTTTTTAAACAATAAGCGAATGCGCGTGTCTTAATTTCATTATTCTTATCCTTTTCTTCTTGGATATGGTAATAGTATCCAATAATAAGAGATTCGTTTTTAGGATATTCGCTTAACACAGGAATGCCTAAGCAAATTGGGACTTGTGAATCATATTTAATTAGATTACCCGTATCTGATGAATCAAAATCATAATGCAGGATATCTAATCGAGTATTGAAATCAAATTCGAAGTCTTCATAGTATCCGATTACCATCAACCCAATTTTTAATTTACATTCACGCTTTTTTTCAAATAACTTAAATTCGTTTTTAACACGATGGATTATAAGACTCGGTAAACTTCCATCTGATGGACAAAGAACCTGACAAGTAAAAAAATCATATTTTGATTTCTTCGTATCCGTGACAGTTGCAAAAATTTTACAATCTATATCTTTTTTTTTAATAATTTTTTTGACTTCATTTGGTATTTTATCCAATTTAAATCGTATTGGCTTTTTAAAATCTTCTAAAGTAAAATCACAATTTTCAATGATTGAACAATGAATTTTTGTTCCAACAGACCTAATGATTCGTTCATGTAAATCTTTAGGTAGAAGCTGGAATATGCTAATCGGATTTCGAAATTCTATACAATCCCAATTTTTATAATTATCTAAAGAACTAATCCAATTTCCTATATGAAAATCTTTAATATCATTAAGTTTTTCGCCCCCAATTATTTCTGTATATCTATTCGTAGATTCATCATGGTGGAATCTTCCACCTAAAATAATTTCAGTCGGAATAAATTGACCGAAATCTTTAATGATTTGTTTAAATTGTTCGCCTGGTTTTTTAGAACTTATGGCATTTTCTACTACTTTAATAAATTCTGGATTCGCTTTTAAATTCTCAAAATTCAATTCCAATGACGCTTTACCATACTTCATAAAATTATAAGAGTAATTACTATAATGTCCTACGCTTTGCCCCGGACAATTATTTGACGTTCCATTCGACATTTCTATTCCTAAATTTACAAAATACTTTACATTAACATCATCATTAAAATCAGCATTAAAAAATAAATTTTTATTCTTCATCAAATCCTCAATTGATTTAGACCTAAATTCTCCTGGTTTGCATTCTTCATTACCAAATTCTTTCAATTCACAACTTTTCATTTCAAATGCTCTTTTATCTGCTTTCTTAATTCCATCAAAAGTCATAGTACATCCATAATCTAATTTGCGTAATTTATTCAGAATCTTCCAATTAATTTTTTTAAATTTTGAACATGTCGTCAAAGTTAAAATGCGAACTTCTTCAATTTTACGTACAATTTCACTTAATCGTTTATCCTCTTCATTTTCAAACGTTATTTCTGTAAATTCATTATTATCATTTTCAGAAAACTCTACAAATGATAATGTGGGATTCATAATATCCTTTTCTTCGAGCCGTTGGCGAACTTTTGATAAATTATCTGAGAGATTTAAATTAATCGTTTGCAGTGTTTTTTGTGGGTCTATACATACTATTTTTACCTCAACACTATTAACCTTTTTAGTAAAAAAACTTCCAAAAGCAAAAGACATGACTGACAGTAAATATTTATTTTTGTTTTTGTTTTGTTTTTTTTTTTTATTTTTACATATATATATATATTTTTTTTTTTTTTTTTTTTTTTTGAAAAAGAAAAAAAAAGGAATAAATATCTGTAATTCAGCGCACAAAAATTGTGAATGTTACCATTAAATAAACTACACCCCTGAAAAAAAAAGTTTTCCGGGCCAAATTATGCAGAATTATGTCGCCATTATCTGTAAAAAAAAATGCTTAATTTCGGAATAGCAAATTTTGTGCCGATTTGCATAACACAACATTTTAATTGTTCTTTCCGCGCTAAAAAAATAGATTTTCTCTTATATTTCTGCTTAACATGTCTGTTGACACAATAGAACAATGTGTTAAGAAATACCGTTTAAAATATTATAAATATGGTGAATTTAATAAAATAGAAGAGATAGGTGGTGGGTTAGCTGGTAAAGCGTATAAAGCAAATTGGAAACAAAACGGAAAATATTTAATGTTGAAGTCATTTAGTTTTGACAATGTTAAAGAAATTATTAATGAGGTACGTGTCTGAAGAGAGTGAGTCAAAGTTGCCTGTATTAAGAAAAATTGTTCTATTTTTAGATAAAATTATATCATGAAATTGACCGTAACGATACGATGATGAAATTTTGTGGAATAACTAAAACCGATTCAGGTAATAATTTTTATTTTATGTTTGAAGTTACTACGGAATATGATGTATCATACCAGTCAATCAGATTATGTTGATTTTTGTTTTTTTAATTATTAATAATGATTTTAAATTTTAGACAAGTATTTATTGGTAAAGGAATATGCAGAAGGAGGGACGCTTCGTAATTATTTGGAAGTGAAGTTTCTTTCATTAAATTGGGAAGATAAATGCGGATTAGCTTTTCAATTATCAGGTGCAATAAATTATTTACATGAAAATGGAATAGTACATATAGAATTAAATTCAAATAATGTATATATTCATCAAAATTCGATTAAACTTGCGGACTTTGGGTTAGATAGACGTATTAAGGATGCAGGTCAAATCTCATTAGATATATTTGATACAATTCCCTATATTGATCCGGAAGTATTTGGAATTATAAGAGAAAATTCCCGGTATTTAAATTCATTAGAAGAGGATGAGCGAATAGAAAAACTGAAAAAAAGTGATATTTTTAGTGTTGGAGTGTTACTTTGGGAATTGTCTAGCGGAAAAAAACCTTTTTCTGATACAAAATATGATTTATCCTTGGCTGATAGAATAGCGCGAGGATTAAGAGAAAAAACAGTAGATAAAACACCTGAAGAATATTCTGATCTTTATTCAAGTAAGTAATGACTTTACAATGAATTGATACCAAAGAATGTACTATTACTAATGAATCAAAAAACATAAAAATACTACCCAGAGAATCAAAGATTAATTTTTTTTATTTAATTTATATAGGGTGTTGGTGTTATGATCAGGACAAAAGACCGACAATTCAAGAGGTTGCTTATACTTTAACTTCGATGGTATCACAACAAATAATTCAAAGTCTTAAGCTGAATCATGGATTGTTCTTGAATGGACATAAAATAGAACCTAGTAAGCGAGCCGTACTTTTTGGAGATGGTGTACTAAATATGAATTTATACGACGGACAACCCATAGTATATACCTTCATAAATGACCACGACTCTCGTGTGAATTTTTTAAGTTATAATTCTAATAATAATGAGGTTGAACTTGACGAAGCTTTACAACCATCAGATATATGCATCAATTTTCCTATCGGTGAAATTACTTATACTGCTGATTTATCTAAATCATTTTTGAACTTTACGGATGATGAAGGAGCATTAAATGAAATGTATGGTCATCTATTCGCAAAGAAAGTTTTAATTGGCGGCAAAATATTTATCGATGACTTTAAACCAGATGATACAAAGGAAGCCAACATTTTCAAATCTTTCTTAACTGTAGCATATGATTCAGCCAAATATGATAAAAAAAATCCGTTTAATAATTTATCCCCCCCAAATTTTTTTCCGAAAATAAGAGCATCAGATGGAGTAGATTTAAGCGTACCTTATAAATTGGCTAATTGGATGAATAATTTATATCAAAAGAAAACGCCTAACATAATTTCGTATAATGACCTTATTCCTATTTCTGAATTAAGATCCAGTACTACATCATCATCAACGGACGAAAAACAACCTGGAATTGCTAATTTTAAAAAGAGATTAAGTTTAAAAGAGTGGGTCGGTGATCCAATATACGCCAATATAACCAAATGGATTAAAGAATTTCGTCTGCTTCAAGGTTTAATAGTAAATAAATATTTTGAATTAGAAAATAGTAAGAAACTTGCTATTGATCTCGTCAATATTCCTGAAATATATTCTATTGATAAATCTTATTTGAACATTATGAAGCCGACAACAAATTTAGAAGAATTTTTAATAATTAATAATATACGCTCTTTTAGTAAGACTATTGAATCTGACGATAAAAGTTGTGAGGCTAGAACACTTTACCTGTCGACAAATTTAAAGGAAGTTTTAAGACCTATTAACATGTATTTAGGTAGCCCTTTTTCAACTAATAAAAAAGCTATTCGATTCAAACATTCAAATTATGGAGATTATACCCATTTTATAATGAAATATGAAAAATATGAGATTTCGTTGAGTAAGGATGATATTAACCCTTCAGAAGAACTTAATCAAGCTATAGAGAAAGCACTCGAAGATATGAAACCACTTATATTTTTAAAAGATGTATTCGATGAATATGGACATTTTTTCCCGTTAAGTATTATCTTAGGGAAATCTTTTAAAAATATTTTACCAAACTCCTCCTTATCTATTACTTTCGAAAATATCGAAAAAATTGATTTAGGATCACCGCGATTTGAGTCTTTAAAATTGTCCTTAGAAAAGTCGAATAGTTCGTATTTTTTACCGAGAAAAGGAAATATTGTTAAAATAAGTGATTTTCCCAACTGGACACAAAATATGGATAATGATTTAGAAATCATTGAATTTGATAAGATAATCCCTTTATATGAAATTCTTGAAGCAGGGCAACAGAAAAAAATAGATTATATATTAAACGAGAGAGATAATTTCAAAATTATTTTGACGGGATTGGTTGATTTAAAAAATTTTGATACTAATGCTGTGAATGTAAAGAGAATCAATATAAACCCAACATTCGAAGATGAAAATTATAAAGTTTTTGGATCAATTATTTCAAAAAAAAGTCTTTCGAGAATAGATGAATTTTCTGTTACATTTGAATCCTATGACTTTAGCGGATTTTCTGCAATAATAAATAAATTGTCAGAAACAATTGTTAATATAAAAGGATGTTATATTTTATGGATAATTATTGGAAATCCTTCGAGTTTATCAGTATTTAGCCCAAAAAATCGAAATTTCAATGTTGATAGTTTTTCCATTACATTGCAATCTAATCTATCAGATTATCGTATCGCGATTCCTTTCTCGTTATCTCAAGGAGATTCTATTTTTATTAATTCACGTTCAAATTTTGAACCTAACAATGGCATTAAACTAATAAATTGGTCCTATAATTCTATTAAAATTGAAATGATTAAACCAATTATTAATTTTGATGAATCAGGCGATGATAATTCGGCTTTAAGTGTAAATTTTAATAATCAAGATTATGAAATAGATATTTTTAGAGTACCTTCAAATTACAAAAATCTCAAGATTGATAATGAAAATGAGGATGAAGTTTCTATCGGTTCGATTGGGTACAATTTAACTAAGGAGAATTTTGTAAAAGGTACGAAATTTTTATTAATTATTATTTTATTCCAATGATTCATTTCAAAAAATCTAATCATAAATTTCTTTTATCACTATACAACATTAAGAACTGATGATGATTGTTCCATTCACTATTCCTTTTACGAAATTTCTTCCTTTAATTGACGAAATTAGAAATATTCTTAATGATGTCATTGATATAGCACAAAAAGCTGAATATAATACAAGAATTTGTAACGCATTAAAGCAACGGGTTTACGCTGTAGACCTAGCTGTACTTGATCTTAAAGTTCAAAGAAATAATCAAGAGTATTTTAATGGAAATAATTACTTACATTTGCAAAATTTAATTACTATTATAACAAATATTAAGAAATTTATGAAAAATATTTCTCAAATATTAGAATTATTAAAAACAAAATATATACTACCAAAAAATATTGAGAAAGCTCTTAAAGAATTATGTGATGATTTTGACTTTTGTATAATCAAAATAGATGCATCAGATTTTACCACTACAATTAAAGATAAAATTCGTTCCGAAGAAGAAGAAGAAGAACAATTAAAAGCCGATCAAGAAGATTTAAATAAAGTAAGCTTGACATTAATTTAATACATTATACGTATAACTTATAATTAATCTATCCCTATGATTTTAGTATTTTGGACAAATAGTTGGAGTTAACGATAAAGACAAAGAAGAAATGATTTTAAAAATCAATAAAATCAATATAATGAAAAGTACAATGGAAAAACTTTTGGATAAACAAGTAGGAAATGAAAATAATAAAAGAAAATATCAGTTAAAAATTGACGAAATTTTTCAAGCACATCAATTATCATTCTCTGATTACGTAAAAACTGACAAAAAACCACGTAAAAACGGGAAAGTGACTGAATGGGTCGACATTAATAATAATGATGAACGTGCATTTAAAAGCATATCCGAGGAAGACAAAATTAGCGTACAAAATCAAGTTATAATTCTTCGAGAACTTCACGATTGGCAGAATATAATAAAGTTTTATGGTCTTACTTATGATGGAAGTAAATGGTATTTGGTAACTGAGTGGGCAGAGCATGGAAATTTGCGTGAATTTTATACCAATAATGAAAATTCATTTGATCCTAAATTAAAATTATCTATTTCTCTTGATATCGCTCGTGGATTAAATTTTCTGAGAACTGTAGAGGTAAAATATAAGTTCAAATTTATTGATAATTTCATTATTTAATTTAAATTTTTTTTTTTTAGATTTTGCATCGTGATATTAGAGCTGAGAATGTATTGATTACACATGATAATAAGGCAAAACTTACAAATTTTAAATTAAGTCGTTCATATAATGCAGCGACGCAAAATCAACAGCATAATTCAGAACAAATTCGTTATTGTGCTCCTGAAATATTGAATAGAACCAACGGTTTCAAATATAATAATAAATGTGAAGTTTATAGCTTTGGAATTTTACTTTGGGAAATTTCAGAGGAAAAAGTTCCATATAAAAATATGGATGATTTTGTAGATATAACTAACTATGTGCTTGGTAAAAATCGGGAAAATTTTTCTGAAAATAATCAGATGCCGGACGAATTCAAAAACCTTGTACTTGACGGTATGTGAAATAAAAAAATTATATTTAATTATTCGTAAAATATATAAATATCAATCATTCTTTTTTTTTCATGCCTTTTATAGCCGTTAATCACGACCCAGAGTCTAGGCCAAAGCTTACAACAATGTTTATAGTTCTTAGCAATTGTCTAGAATCTTTCGATTCACACACGTCTTTGTTTAAATACACGACACATGCTGAAGCAGCAAAAAAACACGAAATGTTCGGTCTAATAACTGAAATCAGGGATCTTTTCGACAAAATCGGAGAAATAACACAAGCAGCTGAACATAATAAGCGAATATGTAAAGCATTGAAACAGCGAGTTTATGTCGTGTATTTAGCTATAGTTGATCGTAAAGTTCATGGAAATGATAAAGAATGTTTTAATGAAAATTATCGTCAATGTTTACAAGATTTAGTTGCTGTCATAAAGAAAATTAAGGAATTTGTAGCAAATGTTTCTCAAATGACAACTTTATTAGAGTTAAATTATAATCAATCCGATAATATTGAAAAAATTTTCAAAGAATTATGTAGCGAATTTGACAATTGTGTAAATTCACCAAATTTCACTACTACAGTTAAAAGCAAAAAACATCTCGAAGAAGATGATGAAGCATTAAAAGCCGATCAAGATGAATTAAATAAAGTAAGTTTATGTTTGATTTTTATATTGTTTGCTAGCTCATCCTTAACGTTATTAAATTATCAATATAATATAATTTTAGTATTTTAAAAATGTCGAAATTGGAGTTGATAATGATGACAATAAGAACAAGCTTTTAAAAGTCAATAAAATGAATAACAAGATGGAAAGATTTCTGGACGAGCAAATGGAAAATGAAAATAACAAAAAAATATATCAAACGAGTCAAACGAAAATCGATGAAATTTTCCAAGCGCATCAATTAGTATCCTCTGATTACGCAAAAATTGACATGGAACCACGTAAGGGTGGGAATGTGACTAAGTGGGTTAACGTTAAAAATAAAGATATTGAATATGCATTTAAAAGTATATCTGAAAAAGATATAAATAGCGTACAAAATCAAGTTACAATTCTTAAAGAACTTCACGATTGGAGAAATATAATAAAATTTTACGGTCTTACTCGTAGTGGAGATAAATGGTATTTGGTAACTGAATGGGCAGAGCATGGAAATTTACGTGAATTTTATACCAAAAATTCATTTGATCCTAGATTAAAATTATGTATTTCTCTTGATATTGCTCGTGGATTAAATTTTCTGAGAACTGTCGAGGTAAAATATAAAGTTTAAAGATTTATCGATCGTTTCATTGTTTAATTAAAATTCTTTTGAAATTTTTTTTTAGATTTTACATCGTGATATTAGAGCTGAGAACGTATTGATCACACATGATAATACGGCAAAACTTACAAATTTTAAGTTAAGTCGTTCATATAATGCAGATACGCTAAATCAACATCATAACTTAGAACAAATTCGTTATTGTGCTCCTGAAATATTAGAGAGGACTCCAGGTTTCAAATATAATAATAAATGTGAAGTTTATAGCTTTGGAATTTTACTTTGGGAAATTTCCGAGGAAAAAATTCCATATGAAAATCTGGATGATTTTGTAGAAGTAACTAAATTGGTACTTGATAAATATCGGGAACCATTTTCTGAAAATAGTCAAATGCCAAACGAATTCAAAAACATAGCACTTGATGGTATGTGAAGTAATAAATTATAATTTAAATTTTCTCAAAGATACATAATATATAAATTAAAATATTTTTCTTATCTACATTCAGCTGTTAATCACGACCCAGAATTCAGGCCAAAAATTTCAACAATGTTTGAAATTCTTAATAAATGTCTCGAAGCTTTTAAAACCCATTCACACACGCCATTACAAGACAGAAAACACGTATTAACAAAGAATGTTCCAAAACTACCAGACTTCGAATCATTTAACTACATGACACTAGCTGAAGCAGCAAAACAACATAAAAAGCTCGATAAGAAGGGTAAACCCTCCGGTGACATGAAGACTGCATATAAGTGTTTCGAAGCGTATGCAAACTCCAATACGACAATCCGTAATCAGATAATGGCAAAATATTATAAAGCACTTTATATTTCAAAAGGATATGTTGAAAGTACTCCGGATAAAGATAAAATTGTTGCAGAACTATTTAAAGAGGTTGCTGATGATGAGGCAAATGAATTTCCTGATGCGAAGTTAAGATATGGAACTTGTCTATATAATGGCAAAGGCGTTGAAAAAAATTTGTCAGAAGCTCTTAAATATTTTGAACAAACTGCTGAAAGTGGTTATATGGTAGCAATGTATAATGCTGGTAAATTATATTATGAAGGTGGTGATGGTGTTGAAAAGGATTTAGGAAAAGCTTCTTATTATATGAGACTAGCTAACTATCATGAATATGAACCTGCTACCAAGTTTTGTAAACAACATAACATTTCATTATAATTTTTATCATTCATCCTAATTATTAACAAATTTGTAAATTATAAATTTTGTAAATATCTATCTTTGAAATATATACTGCATTAACGTCATCAGTACATTATCGATCAGGTCTCCGAAAAAATGATTATTTTAGACCCCTGCTTAATTATTTTTGATGGAATCGAAAAGCAATAATTAGTTAAACCCAAAACATAACTTTGGCTCAAATATAATTACAATCGGGAATCTTGAAAGTTGTATAATACTTCGAGTACAAGCTTCCATTCTGAAAGTACTACTGTAATAAGGATTTAAGAATTTAATATTAATGACTTAATAATATATAATTTGATTTATATGAAGTAATTAAAATATGGCGATTTGTGACGACGGACTGACGGACTGTGCTGCCTGTGAATAATAAGATCACGTGCAAATTCTGTTTATTGCATTGATTCATATTTTGTACTCCGGATTCATATCTAGTTAACGAAAATCAAAGTTGAAATGGCAAATTTTGGTCTAAGCAGAAAATTTTAAATATAAGATAGGAAACGAAAAAAAAACGTAAAAATTTATCTATCCGATTACAATTCTTTCTGTTTAGATGACGCTATTAATCAATTGGCATTCAGAAACAGATATAATGGTTAAGTTATTGTCATCATCTTCATGAAGAGATAAACAGATTAGTAAAGATGAGAAAGGATTAGAATCGCTATAAATATATTTAAAGAAACTGTTGATAAAGGAAATCCTTCAGCTTAATTAAGATATGATGAAGAAGTTGATATAAACTCTTTTAAAGCTCTCAAATATTTAAAGATGGCAGCTAATCAAGGAAATCCTGCCGCTACGTATATTATTATTGGAAAAGCTTATTGTGTTCATGGTTATGCATAATAACAATGTAAAAAATGCATTTTGCTATAAGAATAAATATGAAATTAATTTGAAAATTAACTTTTAAATTTAATATTATAAATTTTACGGGGTCAAGCGCGTTTTTATATTGTTGTAAATATTTATTTAGAATTTAGATAAAAACAAAAAAAAAAATGTTATTAACTAATGCTGCACATTTCTTTGGCTTAGGATGATTATTTAAAACGGCTCTCATTAAATATTCAACCCCTGTCTCTCATCTTTTCAATATCATCTCACCGAGGCGGCTGTTATTCGTACCTTTCCCTGTAGTAAACTATATCCGGTATCCCATAGGATCATTATGCCAATTAATTTTATTTTTACAGGTGGGTACAGCGCACAAAAAGTTTTTGAAAAAATTTCGGATTTTTTCCGAAAAAACCTAAAAATTCCGGAAATTTATTTTTTGCGTCGGAACATGTGACCGGAATAAAATAAAAATAAAGTTTATTAAATATCCGATATTTGAAAATTTTACCGGAAATCTGCCACGTCACGTCCGAAAAAATTCCGGATTTAAAAAATTTTTACGGAATCTTTCGGAAAATCCGGGAATATTTAAGTAACGTTTGTGCGCTGGGTGGGTACCACAGATACAGTTATACATCAAATAAGTACTAGACTACAATGTATATATAAACGGAACTGTAAAAACTTTCGCTATGAAAGGGGACCCATGAGTTATAATTGGAAAACTATACGAATTCCTAACTCATGGGGAGAAGGTGATACACGGTTAGTAAAAATAAAAGGAGAGGAGAGATTACAAAAAGAAGAAAATAAATGTGAAGATAAATATAAAGAAGTAAACGGAAATTGATCTATGAAATTAAAATTATCAAAAGGAATATCTGATATAATGATGCCATAATCCAGAATGAAGAAAGTTACTCGACGCCCAAATTAAATGTTGAGCGAAATTCACGTTTGGATGTTGATATGTTTTTGAAGTCGTAGGAGGACCGAAAGAGGTTGGTTGTCTATTTGATCGGGGGCGAATGATGTCTGTAGCATGTACTTGTTGTGTAGAAGTCCTATGAGACTCACGACCAAACTTAGATTTATTTGTAAGACCTTTTTGACTTTGAAGTGATGTTTAATTGAGTTGATTCCCATTCTTTTATCATGATGCCAATTATTTTGCTCATATTCGGGGGGGTGTCTAAAGCCGTGTTCGATCACGTGAATTAGCATAATACGAATGGATAAATTTTTAATAAACCAAGATTGATATAAACTTGAAAATTATAGAATAAGTGTATTTTAGCCTGCTCTTCAGGTTTACTTAAGGGAAAAAAGTAGATTTTTCATACTGTCTTTGACTTTACATATGAACAAATTGAATTTGTCGATGTTAAAATAAATCAAAACCGGTATTCAAAACCCATATGGCGTTCTAAGTAAAGTTGTAGAGCGGGCCAAAATACACTTAATATATGTGATTTAAAAGGCCATATATGTGACAAAAAATTTATTTGTAAAAACGATTTTTTCGAAATCACGTGAACGACACGGCTTTAGACATACCCATATTCGGTAGAACCCCAGCCATGGCGAAAACACGTGACAGCCACTTTTTTCGTCACACCTGTCACGCCCCCCGTGTTTCACTGTTTATATTTTCTGAGGGACTTAGTTTTTTTTTGAGTTTGTGAAATCCTATTTGTCACCCGGTGACATTTTCACATGTTAGTGCATAACGCCGTAATGCGGGCCAAAAGTCACGTGTCAGCCACTTTTTTTCGCCATGGCTAGGTACCTCATCTTCGGCATGTGACGTCATTTATTGGCGGATACCGATAATATGCATCAGAGTTAAATAATTCCCAAATTTGCTTTAACATTGATGTGGCATCCAATTTATCATGATCATTAAGGCTACCAAGGGATATAACCATTATTAGGCACTTCGTTATTCAATATTGCGGTCAATATTTCATGATAGTTGTCATTGTGACCTCCATATTGAATACTACGTGGCTAATAATTTTATAACATAATTGAAATGAGTCTATTATTAATTTTACTGCGCCGTTTGTTCGAAATATGTAACTTCTCAAGCACCCCATCAATGTGATTGGCTAATGATTGGGGATGCTCAATCAATTGAAATATCAATGCCTGGCTATCCTCTATCATTTACTATGCCTCCAAGAAAAAAGAAATCAACCCAGTTACCCCCTAAAACTTTGGCTCCAATTCATTCACCTTTCACCAACTTAACAAATAATTTTATTATTGTCACAACAGCAATATCCTGTTACACAACTTTTTACAGACTCCTTAAATGAATGAACAGTGAAAGCGGTTAAATAATTAATTATTTAGATGGTTTTTTCTATTATTCATCATTATCAAGAAAATCAATCCTGAACTTATCACTGCTCTGATTTCTAGTCTCCTATTACGCAAAGTTCAATTTTGGATTTGTTCTGAGTACATACACGGGTACACCTGCACATACTAGTAAATCAGTTACTAATCGATGGAAATCATCAGATGTTCAGATGCTTATTGCATAGTAGGAAAACGTCAACAAACATTACAAGTAAAAGATTCAAGAGAAAAGGGGCACATCTGGGATAAAATGTTTATGATATCCAAGCTTCTGATATGACAAGTTCATTGATACAACAGAAATGTGATTTAACCCTTCAAAACACTGTGATGTAAAGATACAATCACAAGTACTGGTGAAGGACCTGTTCAAATTGAAATTTTTTAAGGATGTTGATGAGATTTTAAGGGATGATTCAAGTGTACAGGTGATTCAATAAATAGAATTAAATGCAAACTACAGAACTAGATGATGATGAGATAAAAGTTTATTTCTTCCCTTCTTATATAGTGAATTTTTATTTATTTAACTAATAAATTATTATTTATAGAATAATTTCAAAAAACATGTGCTGAAGAAGGAAAATTGAATTTCGAGTCCTAATTAAAGAATAAACCGAATCTATCATATAACGCACGTCAGGTGACAACTAACGCACATCATTTATCGATTGGTAAGTAACGCGCATCAGGTGTCAATTAACATCTGAGTAATCTGACGCGCGTCAGTTATCACCTGACGCAAATTGACATCTGAGGCCATTAAAATTTTGTGTTACGAAACTTTATTTTTAAATTTTTTTAGTTTACTACCTTCAAGAGCACATTTAGGATTTCCACATAAAGTTTAGCCTCATAGGCATTTCCAATAATGGTGTTTTGCATATTAATCTCTTTACCTTCATGACGATAACGTGATTGTTATAACCTATAAGTATGAAAAATTATAGCAACTAATCCATGAGAAATCATTATATTATTTGAAGGAAAATTATGTATATCTTTTAATTCTGGCCAAAATTATCAATTGCGCTATTTATTAATTTTTTTTGCCTACTTTAAACTTAGGTTTTGCTGATCTTTGTAATCCAACCTTTTTTTTGTGCCCATTTTTTAAATCTGCATATTGCATGTACAAACAATAATCACATGAAAAACTATTTTTGATGACGCATTCTTAATTTCAGTCAGATTTAAATACATTTGACGGCCGGAATCGTGAAATTCAAAAATGATTTCATTATCGTACAAAACAATACCTTAAATTGTAACGTACCGCTACTAAAAAAAAAGAAAAAAGGAAGAAAAAAGAATATTCGGGAAATGAACGATATCTATATATGGGTATGTTGGGCAAAATATTTATATTAGGCGTAATTTGTATTACCACATGATTTATGATTATCACATTCCTACACTGTTATTGGAAGCACAAATGCACATCGCTAAGACTGCATGTAACGATACATCCGATACACATTGTCAATAAACTATAAATTTATCAAGTTTTATGGATGAAATATCCATCCTACAATTTTTCGCTATGAACAGTTATCAAGAAATTCTTTTTTTTCCATTCAATCAACAAAATAAAAAATTTTATAATTCAACTTTTCAATCAATCAAATTGAGTAGGATTAAACATTACATTATTAAAAAGAGAATTAATTATGAACAACAAGACTTATTGAATTTTATCATTTGGAATTTAATATTTTTTTCGTTCTTTCCATTTGCTTCAGCATCAGTTGCACCATTTGTTGACGAAAACTATAAGTCAGATGAAGATTTATACGATGCATTTCTTAACACATTGTTTCCAATATTTTTCGTGCTTTTGATAAATGTGTCAGGAAAACCTGGACCCATTAAAAATATAGTATTACCATTACTAGATGATTTATTATATAATATGATCACTTGGATGATTCCATTTATAGTTTCTTTTTCTTATGATCACTTGTTGGGTGTAAAAATATTTTCAATAATAAACATGTGTTTACATGTATTTTGCGCTCTTCATGGAATAATAAGGTGGGAAAGAGTTACTAAAGATGAAGAAGTTAATATTTATTTTTCTAAATATACCCTTTATTTCTTGATATTCTTTCCAGTTATAGTTATTCCAACATTTTGGATAGTTATTATTGTAACTAGACATATTTATGATGCAATTTCTATAATATTTCTTACGTTATTCGGGATATGTTTGGCTTCTTTCGTAATTTTATATTTTATTGAAGAAGTTTTTATGAGTGCTATTAAAATAAGTGTTCCATTATCAATTATATGTTTTTATGTTCCAAATATTCTACAAACCATATTGATTACATTAAACTGGCCAATCAATTTTTATTTTGTCAAAGCATGCATTTTTATATTAGTTCTATCTTTATCAAGAAATGTAACCTACTTTACTGATAAAGTGCCTAAAGATTTTTTGGCAACTTCAACAACAGTGACTCAATGTGTGATCAAGTATACATTAAAAAGACGCAAAGTAAGTGACACATTTAAGGGAATGGATGAAATACGTAAAATACAGGAGAAAATGCAGACAATTGAAGGAAAGCAGGTGTTAATGCAGACGACAATTGAAGGAATGCAGGAGGAAGTACAGACAATTGATGGAGTGCAAAAGTCAATTAATGGAGTGCAGGAAGATGTGCTGAAAATTGATGGAGTACAGAAGACAATGAAAATGACAATTGATGAGATGCAAAGGATAATGAATGAAATGAAAATATCAATGGATGAGATGAATAAAAAATTCGATGCAACCAAAGAATGAAAAAATGTATTTTTGGATGAAACTTTTTTTTTCAATTATGAAATTTATCTCCTTTTTTTTTTTTTTTTTTTTTTATTAAGAACTTTTTTAAAATGATTTAATGAACTTCAGTTTGCTTATTAATAGGTTATTGGTTATTACTATTATCTTATTATTATTGTATAATACTCAAAATTGGCATAATTCTTTAATAATTATTCTTTATGTAATATGCGATTGCAAACCTTATAATATTTTTGATTTCATACTTTGTTATATAAAATAAATTTTGTATAATTTTTTGTGCATAATTTTACTGTAAATAATACTATACTCGTTTCATGAATATCAAACACATAAAAGTACTTATTCTGACATTTGATAATAAATCGATTCAAAGTTTTTTTCATTCTCTAATGATTCTCCTAAGGTATTTTTTTTTTCGTAGAGGTGAAACTTTATTATTACAAAAAATATGTATAATATAGTGTTTCAATTAGCTCTTGATTAAAATAATTTCATTAAAAATGCTCTTAATTATAAAATTAAAGGAAGAAAATTTGGTTAGTGAACAATCATCTTGTTTATTATAAAAAGAAATTTACATTTAGATATGCCTGATTGGTTAAATTATTTATCATAATCATTATTTACAAAATTTATTAAATCCTGGTATGATTAAGATTAATATTATTCATGTGATTGAAGATACTAAAGTACTAAAATTTATATAAAATTATAAATTGTTTTGAAATTCCCCTGGATCCTGCCATCAAAGAGTGGCCGAGTTTCCTACAAAATAAAAAAAGTTAATATAACGTTGTTTTGAATAAGTTTTGGCAGATTTCAAAAACTTTACCTAAGGATCCGTGTTTCAAACTTCAGAACTGATTCCTACAAAAAAAGTATAAAAAAAAAACAAAACATGCATCAGTAAATATTTCATTAAAAAAAAAGAAATTGTAAAGTAATAAAAGAAATTATATTGCCATAATTCCCTAAATTGACAGGGTTTTTGAGATGAAGGATATCAAGCTTTGATATATGTGTACTAGTTGAAATAAAAACAAAGAAAAAAAATAAATATTTAATTATAATAATAGAGAATATATTTAAAAATAAATAAATAAATTAAATTTTCTTAACATCTTGTATCCAATCACTAGCAGTATTTCCTTGATCTAGGATGGCAACGGTCGATCAAAGGCTTCTGACTGACCGTTTAACCGACCGTCTAACCGATCGTTCATTTAAAATTTTTTTCTTTAACAGCTGATTTCATAATGTACAGGACACATTTCTTGCCGAGAGTGACTCGGTAAAACGCGGTAGAGGACAAAATGAAATAAAAACTATACCACTGCACTCAAATCAATGCTCTAAATCTAATGATATAACTTTTGCCTTATTCTGAGTTTGCATTATGAAATCAGCTGTAACAAAAAAAAAACGTTGTTTACCGGCCGATCGTTTTGACTGACCGTTTTGCTAAATTACTATGTATATCAAAATAATATCTTGGATTAATTTTTCAGCTAATTTTCGATGATATTTATCACCTTGAGTTCGTCTTTATACCACATTGTTAAATGTTGAAATCACGATAGCATAGTAATAAATCATGGGTGCAAAATATAAGAAGTTTTTCGCGCTATATTATTGTTTAATACAACAATTATACGCGTCTTATTGTGTCACTTAATATTATGGTCATGTTTATTATTTCAGTATAATAGTTTGTTTATAGTACTTTATATACTAAATTTATAAACCGTAATGTCAAAATTGGATTTAATGAATCGAAATTTCTGTCATTCACCTTATAAAAAGAATTTTTTTGTTTAATTAATAATTTTAACTATTTTTGTGGTATCACTACTTTATCTTTAATGAATATAAAATTTCAAATTAGAGTTTGGAACCGGTTGCATTTTTGAAAACCGAATTTAAAACGGGTGCAACCGGTTTGATCCTTTTCAAATCGGTTTTCACAAAACCGGTTGAAACCGATTTATGCACCCAGTTTATATTATTTAATTATAAATTTATCATAATTGAATAAATAATAAAATAGTTAGCCACAAGTGAAGTCATGTTCCTGGTTTTCTGATTATATTTAATTATCAACTTATGAAATTATACAATGATTTACATGCGAACCAGATTGCAGCCGCTAATTATTTAAAAGTAATAAGGAAAGAAATGTGTAAGATCTACTTTATTTGGAACAAAAACAAATCAGATTGAAAAATGACTTATTAAAGAGATGGTCAGTTAATGAGATTGCTTTACTAATTTTAGCTCAAATTGCAAGAAAGTATTTATCCATCCTGCAGCATCAGTACCTAGTAGTAGTGAATGTCTGTTCTGATGCTGGCAATCACATATCTGCTAGGTGGATTTGACTACCTCTAGAATTGGTGCACAAAAGGTTATTTTTAAAGATAAATGGAGATATTCTTTAATATTTCCCTCTATCAAATTTAGTCTAGTAGCTATATAACTTAGGTTTGTATTGCTTATTAAATAATAAAGTTGAGCAAATAACCGGCACTCAAAACATTAGTTTATTTTGTTATTGTGAAAAATAATTAAAAATTTCTTTTTTTTTAAATTCTTTCTTGTATTTATTTATACATGGTATATTACTAAAAAAAATGATTTAATATGTTTATTATTTTATTCCATTAATTAAATATATATATTGTAAATTTGAAAATTTGCTAACCTAGTTTTTAAATTTGTATAAAAACGATCAAATATATCAAGAAATAAATTTTCATTAGTATCAAACCGGTTTGAGCACCCGGTTGCACTCGTTTTAAACGCAAACCGGTTTTTGTAATATAAATTCGGATTAAACGAATCATAAAAAAAAACGGGTGAAACCGGATTTGAAACCGGATGGTGCATCCGGTTCCAAACTCTATTTCAAATCGGTTAAGTGTTGTAATTGGTAGTTGATGACGAATATACATATCATTTAGAAGATAGTGGAAATACTGTTCCAAAAAAAAAACTGGACAAATCATATGTAATCGTTAGATCTGTAAACGGCAAAACCGAAAATTCTTCACAAATATATTGCAAAAGTACCTAAATTACTTTTGATTATATAAAAATTTTGAGATGAGATTATGTCTAATGTTTTTATTTTCTTCAAGGAAATTTTGTTATATAATTCTCAACAGAAAACTCTAACTCCATATTTGGGAAAAAATTTATTTCTCTCCCTGAGACAACAAAAAATCATTTACCGATTTCCTGTTAACTAAGTTATGGTGCTTCCTTCATCTTCAGTTCCTGAAATAATACCTTTTATTCAATATAAAGAGCGAGAACAGAACGATATTAAAACTGTAAGCTGAAGAAATATTAATACTGATTCAACTAATTTAGTCAACTAGCGTCTGATAAAGGTAAATACAATCGACTCGTGACCAGTAAAGGTTAAGCACGGAACATAATGATATCGTAATCGATATCTAGTAAATAAAGCTAAAAATAAAGAACGAGAATATATAAATATTAAAGTACAAGATGATGAGGTGGAATTGATGATAGCATCACCCAGCCTACAATAAATATTTCAAATCAAATTAGCTGAAACTAGAAATGCTTCGAATCAATGCACCTTCGAATAAATTAATCGAAACAGGACATGTGTTGAGTCAAGCTCCAGCGGAACGGTAATTAAATAATCCAATTAGTTTTGTCGAAGTAGTTTTGAATTTGGTTTTAATATCATAATTGATTTTTCTTATAATATCGATAAATATTTCAAGACGATAAAACGTTAGAAATAGTTTTATCGCCGATCGGTAAGGGTCATTTCGATAGTGGCCTGTGGATATATACACTTGTATACACTCGGAAACATACCTGTTCGATGGTACCCAGGACATTGGAACTTAAAAGAGAAGTAAAACCGAGAAAAGTTCCAACTCTTATGGAAGAACGTTCCGGAGGGTCAGAATAAGCAAATCCCGGTAGTACATGATAAAATGTCGAACTTCCTGCAAGCTTACAATGTGAAAGCGTACAAAGCGATAAAATCACGCACCTACCGGCGAGCGAATTATCATCGGTTACTTTGAAAAGCATTCGGATTTGCAGTTTGCGTTAAAACAAACCTTTGATATTGAGGGTCAACCTCAAAAGTGGTCACGTTCCGAGCCAGTAGGAAAACAAATAGGCAGAAGTCAGAAAGACTATGCACCTTCGTCAAAAAAAACGAATATGGATAAAACGAATTCGTGATACATCATCGACTCGATCCAAGAAGACGAACCAGTCACGGAAGGATAAGAAGTCTGCTGAGGTTGTAAGTCAAATTGGGGAGCTTCTTAAAGCCTTGGTTTAAGCATTTTGGCTACCCCCCTTTTTAATTTTGTTTTTCGCTTTCGTTTATCATGTATTGCAATTAATGTATACAAATTAAAAAGGTTAATAATAAATTAGAAATAGGTTTAGTTAGGTTAGGTAGTTGTCCCTTACTAACTTTTTAATTTTGTAGAACGATAAACGGAATTTATTATCTGGTGGATTTACATGGTTATTTACGTCCAATGTTGTTTTTTCACTTTATGATGTGGTAGTGCCCGCCTTGTAGTTATGTACATTGTATCCTAGAGACGCAAATTATTGGAGTAGTGTATTTCTTGCTATGTAATGAAATTTGTTATAAATTTTCGTTTAAATAAAGAAATGCCTTCTAACATAAAAAAAAAAAAAAAACAAAAAAAAAAAATTTCATATAATAAATCTTGTTTATTTTATTCGTATCCAAAATTACTAAGGCTTTTCATAGAAATAAACATCCTCTAGACTTTGAAGAATAAATATTATAAATATACAATAATAAAGGAAAATTCAAATATTTACTCGTATTTTCAAGAAGACTGCCTCAAAAGAAAATAAAGGAAAAAAGAAAATATCGAATATTAATACAATTTATATTATTAAAATAAAATTCGTCCTAAATTTATTAAATAACCAACAATAATGTATTTAAATACTATATATTGCACAATAAAAAATGAAACATATATTCTTCATACATTTATTTCATCAGTATCAAGAATGGATCAATGGATCCATTGGCAATCATTTAAGGCATGCGATCGGTATTAATGTAAAAGTCGACGCAAAAAAATTGAAAAAAATTTATTACATAATTTTTATAAGTTCGTGGCTTTAAATTTCAAATTTATAATACATAATTTTGGTTACAATTAATTATGTCAGTAAAGTTCAAGATAGATTTCAGTCCACACCAAGACAATAACTTGTAAGAGCTCTCAATATTATGAAAAAATTGATATTGATCTGAATTTGGACCAAATGACAATTGCTTCATAAAATCCATATTTCATGATTCTTCTAGATTTACGCAAGCGATTCTATGATAAATTGTTATTTCTTCTGCTTATTTGAAGACAATAGACTCGGGAAGAACAGAGAACCCCGAAGGATGTCTGGGTAAATTATAATGGGTAATGGAGACAATAACAACCTAGGCAGAGCCAGTCGTACTGAATCCGAAAAAGGGGGAAAAGGAGAGAAACGACATAAAAAATGGACCAAAAATATCGCTAAAACAAAACGGTTTCAGCCTTTTCGGAACGACCCACAAGGATTCTTCGACGCCTCTTTTGATCCAATCACAACTTCTTTCTTAAAAAGAGGTCGTTCCCTGTCCTGTTTTTTTAGCGTCCCTTGACGAAACTGTTTTTGCATGTTTCTTCTTTTCATCCCTAGGGTTAGAAATCTTCGACCATACTGTATAAATCAGTGCCTTCAACAATAAATTCTTTACCTTACATCCGCTTAACAGCTTCTAGATAATCGAATATGCTATGAGGAAACGCACACCCTGCGGATTAATCAAATTAAAACTTTACACGTTATACGTCTGAAGAAGTTGGCGCGTTGGTTTCTTTGTCACAAATCTTTAGGTTCAAAACAAGCAGGAAACTTGTAAACAGCGAGGCGGAATCTTGAGCGCGTTTTCTTTCTGCCAATGTCTAGGAAACAGGATACTACCGGAGAGCTCTTTCTTCCGTTCGTAAATAGAGCTTTTGTTCCGTTATATCCAGATCACGTGATTAATATATGGTAAAACAAAACAAAAAATGAACGAAAAAGTAGAAATGTAAACGAAATTCGATTATTTTTAATGAGCGTCTGGCAATTTTTTATTTCAGGTCAGTGGTATACATAGAGGGTCGATAGGGAAAATCTTACAGAACATTTATTTTTAATGATTTTATTTCTTCTCGCTCTTTACTTTCACGACTAGAACATCGTTCTTCTGTGAAACAATAGTCGATCCTAATTACAGTATGACCAAAATTATAATATTTTGTAAATCCGATCAGTAGCTCAAGTCACAATATACTCGCATTAACTCGAACTGATCTAAAATTATTTTATACTATTTAAACATTGGTGCCGTTGGAGTAGTCAAATCATAATTATGGCATTACGAATATGGATTTTAACATCTTACGGGAAATCAAAAATTAGATCATGAACTAAAATTGTTCTCAAAATTGAACTTTTTTTTTTTTAATCCATAAGCCAAAACAAAATCAAGCTCAAATTTTAATTTATATTCAAAATTATAAAAATTCGTCTATTTCATAAAGAACTTATAAAATAATGACCAATACACAATATACTAAACTTAATTATAAACGAGGAACCTGCTTTATGTTATGTCTCCAAGAATTCACAGTTTCTCCAAATGAAATACTTTGTTTACTAAACCTATGCTGATGTAAAGAATCTTTAAATTGTTCTTTAGAATAGCCGTCATAATGAAGACGTTGTTTCAAATCCTCACTATAAGCTGGAGGCATACTAAATAATTTATTTATAAAAGCCGTTAAATTTCAGTATAATGATCGAAATTAAACCCGTCAGTATTTTACTTTTACTCTGAGGGAATCTTTACTATTATGAAGTTTATTCAATGATAAGTTCGAAAAAAAGAGGGAAATCTGGGAAATCTCGTGAATTTTCTGTGATCTTATAATCAACGCCAAACTGCACATTTTTGCAAACGGTTATAATGTATTTACGATATAAGTTTAATATGTAGTAATTGATTATGTTTAGTACGCTAGTATTAATTTATATAACAATGATCCCAATTGGGCAATTTTTATTTATTTATTCATTCTAAAATATAATAATAAATAATAATAATACATAAATTAAACCTATGGGTAGATAAACTAACTATACATCGCGATAAGTTACAATAACGATTAATTCGCTTCTAAAAATAACAACTTCCATATTACATTAATCTGTAAATTCTATTATGAAAAATTTAGAAAATTTTACATTTCAATTGATTTCTTCGTGATGCTAATCAACCGTGCAAAAAAAATGCATATCATTAATATAATTAATTATATGAAAAAAGAAAAAAAAAAAAATTAAATACCTGGTATATGGATCAAAGATTGCACACTTAACTGTTGTTTGATTATTTTTACCAATGTTCTTAAATCTAACTTGCCCATTTCTTTGCTTCAAAAAAAGACAATCAATTTTTTCGGTAGAATATATGCTAACAAATTTTGGAGAATCAGTATTTAAATTATTATATTCTTTTCTTTTAAGGGTAATGGTATTGCAAGCATTGTCGTTATGATAATTCGTAATTTTAAGTGTATAAAACGTAATCTTAGGCGACTTTACAAGGCTACTATTCTTTAAGCAATAGGCAAATGTGCGCGCCTTAATTTTATTGGCCTTATCTATTTCTTCTTTAACATAATAATAATATCCGATAATGTGATATTCGTTTCCATTTTTAGGAAATTCGCTTAACACTGGAATTCCTAAACAAATTGGGACTTTCGAATCATATTCAATTAGATTATCCTTTTCTGATTTAGAATCATAATGCAGAATATCGAGTCGGGTATTAAAATCAAAATTGAAATCACTATAGTATCCCATTATCATCCACCCAATTTTTAATCTACATTCTCGCTTTTTAAAGATTTTAATTGGATTTCGAAGAACACGATGAATTATAAGACTCGGTAGTCTTCCATCTGATGGACAAAGAATTTGACACGTAAAAAAATCATTCTTTAATGATTTCGTTATATCCGTAACAGTTGCGCAAATTTTATAATCTAAATTTTTATTTCTAATAATTTTTTGGACTTCAGATGGTATTTTCAATTTAAATTCTATTGGCTTTTTAAATTCTTCTAAAACAAGATTACAAATTTCAATTGTTGAATAATGGATTTTTCTTCCGACTGACTTAATGATTTTTTCATGTAAATCTTCGGGTAAAAGCTGGAAAATACTAATCGGATTACGAAATTCTATGCAATCCCAATTTTCGCAACTCTTATCTAAAGAATTGACCCAATTTCCTATATCTAAATTTCCAATATCGTCAGGTGGTTCGCCTCCAATTATTTTTGTATATTTATGACTATAGTTATTTGAGTTTTCTTCAGAACTAGTATAAGCTCTTCCTGTTTCTAATTTCAGATCTTCTATATTTACTTTTCCTCCATTCTCAATGGTCTTTACTGTAGAGAGTTTAACTGATTTCATGAAATCATCATAATGAACTCTTCCACCTAAAATGATTTCTGTTGGAATAAATTGGCCGAAATCTTTAATAATTTGCTTAAAATGTTCAGCAGGATCTTCAGAACATATGGCATTTTCAACTACTTTAATAAATTCTGAAGTGGCTTGTAAATGCTCACATTTCAATTTCAATGATGCTTTACCGTACTTTATAAAACGATAAGAGTAATTAGTTTCGACGCAAGATTCCATATTTTCTGATGTTCCAATTGACATTCCTATTCCCAATTTTACAAAATACTGTACATTAATATCAGCATTAAAAAATAAATTTTTATCCTTCATCAAATCCTCACTTGACTCGGATATAAATTCTCCTTTTTCACATTCTTTATTACCAATTTCCAATATACAATCTTTCATTTCAAATGCTCTTCTATCTGCTTTTTTAATTCCATCAGAAGACATGGTACGTCCATAATCTAATTTATGTAATTGGTTCAGAATCTTCCAGTTAGATTTTGAACATGTCATCAAAGTTAAAATGTAAGTATCTCCACTTTGACGTACGATTTTATCTAAAAGAATATCCTCTTCATCCCTAAACTCTATTTCTGCATAATTAGTATTCCCATTTTCAGAAAACTTCCTTACAAATGATAACGTAGAATTGATGATATCTCTTTTTTCGAGTTGTTGACGAACTCTTGATAAATTATCCGAAAGATTTAAATGAACAAATTTACATGGTTGCAACGTTTTTTGGCCTATATATTCTACTGTTATCCCAACATTAAGCTTTTTAGAAAAAATACTTTTAAGACCAAATGACATGGCCGCCATTGACATTTTTCTAAATTTTCTTTTTTTTTTTTTAAAAAAAAAAAAAAAAAAAAAAAAATATTTGGCGCACATCCCCAATGCTGTACTATGTCAATTTTTTGACCAGAATGTCAGTGCCGATCTTCGCGTGATACAACATTGATTTAATTGTTTCTTTTCGCGCAAAAAAAAGAATTTTTCTTATACTGTTTTTCTGCACCAATATGACTATTGATACACTAGAAGAATGTGTTAAGAAATACCATTTACAATATTATAAATATAATGAATTTAATAAAATAGAAGAGATAGGCGGAGGATTAGTTGATAAAGTGTATAAAGCAAATTGGAAACAAAATGGAAAATGTTTTATGTTGAAGTCGTTTAATTTTAACAATGCTAAAGAAATTATCTACGAGGTACGTATCTGAAGAGAGACTTGAATCAAAGGTCGTCCGTACTAAGATTAATTATTCTATTTTAGATAGAATTATATCACGAAGTTAACTTTAATGATATGATGATAAAATTTTATGGAATAACTAAACCTGATTCAGGTTGATATTTTTTTTTTAAGTTACTACGGAACACGGTTTCGTTAAGGATCGTGCATTATATAATAGTTAATCTTATAACATACTTTGCGTGTTCCTAGTGTGTTCTGCAGACAGAATTTTTTTTTTTTTTTACTTAATTTGTTTATTTTTAATGATTAAAATGATTTTAAAATTTTTAGACAAAGAATATTTATTGGTAAAGGAATATCCGGAAGGAGGAACATTGCGTAATTATTTAGAAACGAATTTTCTTGTATTAAATTGGGAAAATAAATATGGATTAGCTCTTCAATTATCGAGTGCAATAAATTATTTGCATGAAAATGAAATAGTACATGGAGCTTTACAATCAAATAATGTATTCGTTCATCAAAATTCAATTAAACTGGCGGACTTTGGGTTAAGTAGACGTATTAGGGATGCTGAGCAAATTTCATTAAATAAATTTGATACAATTCCTTATATTGATCCAGAAATATTTGGTATTGTAGGGAATATGCAAATGGAGAAGTTGAAGAAAAGTGATATTTTTAGTATTGGAGTGTTATTTTGGGAATTATCTAGCGGCAAAAAACCTTTTGCTGATATAAAATATGATTCATCTTTGGCTGAGAGAATTGCTCATGGATTAAGAGAAAAAATAATAGAGGAGACACCTGAAGAATATTCGGATCTTTATTCAAGTAAGTAACGACTTTTATGGTAAATTGGTACCAAAAAATATATCCGAGAAAATCAAAGATGTAAAGATGTACCAACAAATGAAACTAATATTTTTTATTTAATTATATAGAGTGTTGGGATAATGATCCAGACAAAAGACCAACAATTCAAGAGGTTGTTAGTACTTTAGCTCCAATGGTATCACAACAAATAATTCAAAATCTTAAGCTGAATCATGGATTGTTCTTGAATGGGCATAAAATAGAATTTAGTAAACGAGCCGTACTTTCTGGAGATGGTGATTATGATATGGATATTTACAAAGGACAACCCATAGTATATACTTTTATAAATGATTGTAGCTCTCATGTAAATTTATTGAGTTTTAATTCTAATAATAATGAGACTGAACTTAACGAAGCTTTACAACCATCAGATATATGCATCAATTTTCCTATCGCTGAAGTCACTTATACCGCTGATTTATCAAAATCATTTTCGAACTTTATGGATGATGATGGAGGAACATTATATGAAACATATGGTCATCTACTTGCGAAGAAAGTTTTAATTGGTGGTAGAATATTTATCGATGACTTTAAACCAGCCACTCCAATAGAAGCTGACATGTTTAAATCTTTCTTAGTCATGGCATATGATTCAGCCAAACATAATAAAAAAAATCCGTTCGATAATTTATCGTCCCTAAATTATTTTCCAAACATAAGAACGTTAGATGGAGAAGATTTAAACGAACCTCGTAAATTGGCTAATTGGATGAATAATTTATGTCAAATGAATATAATTAATTTAATCTCATATAATGATCTCATCTCTATCTCTGAATTAAGATCTAATACTATATCATCAATAGACGAAAAACAACCTGGAATTGCTAATTTTAAAGAAAGATTGAGTTTGAAAGAGTGGGTTGGTGATTCAATATACACCAATATAACGAAATGGATTAAAGAATGTCGTCTACTTCAAGGTTTAATAGTCAATAAATATTTTGAATTAGAAAACAGCAATAAAATTGCTATTGACCTCAGTAAAATTCCCGATATTTATTCAATTGATAAATCTTATTTGAAAATTATGAAGTCGACAACGAATTTAGAAGAATTTTTAATAACTAATAATATGTATTCTTTTAATAAATCTATTGAATCTGACGGTAAAAGTAATGAGGATAAAACACTATATCTGACGACAAATTTAAAGGAAATTTTTACACCTATTAAAAGAGCTATTCGATCTAATAATTCAAATTATGGAGGGTATACACATTTTATAATGAAATATGAAAAATATAACATTTCGTTTAATAAGGATGATATTAACCCTTCAGAAGAATTTAAACAAGCTATAGAAAAAGCACTTGAAGATATGAAACCACTTATATTTTTAAAAGATGTATTCGATAAATATGGACATTTTTTCCCGTTAAGTATCATCATGGGAAAATCTCTTAAAAATAAATTACCAAATACCTCCTTAGCTTTCGAAAATATCGAAAAGGTTGATTTAGGATCACCTCCATTTGAATCCTTAAGATCATTCTTAGAAAAATTGAATATTTCGTATTTTTTACCAAAAAAAGGAGATATTGTTAAAATAAGTGAATTACCTGACTGGATTCAAAATATAGACAATAATTTAGATATTATTGAATTTGATGAGATAATCCCTTTATACAAAATTCTCGAAGTAGGACAACAGAGAAAAATAGATTATTTATTAAATACGCTAAATAATTTCAAAATCATTATGACGGGATTGGTTGATCTAAAAGATTTCGATATTAATACTGAGAATGAAAAGAGAATAAATATAGATCCAACATTAGGAGACGAAAATTATGAAGTCTTTGGATCAATTATTTCAAAAAAAAATCGTTCAAGATTAGATGAATTTGTTGTTACATTTGAATATTATGACGTTAATGGATTTTCTGCGATAATAAACAGTTTGCCAGGAATAGATGTTAACATAAATGAATGTTATATTATATGGATTATTATTGGAAATCCTTTGAGTTTATCAGTATTTAGTCCAAAAAATCGAGATTTTAATATTGATAGTTTTTCCATTACATTGCAACCTAATCTATCAGATTATCGTATCGCGATTCCTTTCTCATTATCTCAAGGCGATACTATTTTTATTAATTCACATTCTACAAATTTTGAACCTAACAATGGCGTCAAATTAATAAATTGGTCTTATAATTCTATTAAAATTGAAATAATACTTGAACCAATTAATAACGTTAATGAATCAAACAAAGTTTATTCAGCATTAAGTGTGATTTCTGATAGTCATGATTATAAAATTGATATTTTTAGAGTACCTTCAAATTATAAAAACCTCAAGATTGATAATGAAAATGGGGATGAAGTTTCTATTGATTCAATTGGATACAATTTAACCAAGGAGAATTTTGTAAAAGGTACGATAAATTTATTAATTATTATTTATATCAAACGATTCATTTCAAAAATCTAATAATAAACTTCTTTTATCACTATACAATATTAAGAACTGATGATAATTGTTCCATTCACTATTCCGTTTACGAAATTTCTTCCTTTAATTAACGAAATTAGTAATATTCTTAGTGAAGTCATTAATATAGCACAAGAAGCTGAATATAATACAAGAATCTGTGACGCATTAAAACAACGGGTTTATGCTGTAGATTTAGCTGTACTTGATCTTAAAGTTCAAAGAAATAATCAAGAATATTTTAATGGAAATAATTACCTACATTTGCAAAATTTAATAACTATCATAACAAATATTAAGAAATTTATGAAAAATATTTCTCAAATATTAGCTTTGTTAAAATCAAAATATATAATACCAAAAAATATTGAGAAAACTCTTAAAGAATTATGTGATGATTTTGACGTTTGTATAATCAAAATAGATGCATCAGATTTTACCACTACAATTAAAGATAAAATTCATTCTGAAGAAGAAGAAGAAGAACAATTTAAAGCAGATCAAGAAGATTTAAATAAAGTAAGATTGACATTAATTTTACACATTATGCGTATAACTAATAATTAATCAATCTCCATAACTTTAGTATTTTGGGCAAATAGTTGGAATTAACGACAAAGACAAAGAAGAAACGATTCTAAAAATCAATAAAATCAATATAATGAAAATTACGATGGAAAAACTTTTGGATAAACAAACAGAATATAGACCACAAATTCAATCGAAAATTAATGCAATTTTTCAAGAACATAAATTAACATTCTCTGATTACGTAAAAACTAATGAGGAACCACGTAAGAATGGGATTGTGACAAAATGGGCTAGTGTTAAAAATAAAGATCAAGAATATGCATTTAAAAGCATATCTGAGGAAGACAAAATTAGTGTACAAAATCAAGTTATAATTCTTAGAGAACTTCACGATTGGCAGAATATAATAAAATTTTATGGTCTTACTCATGATGGAAGTAAATGGTATTTGGTAACTGAATGGGCAGAGAATGGAAATTTGCGTGAATTTTATACCAGTAATAAAATTTCCTTTGATCCTAAATTAAAATTACGTATTTCTCTTGATATCGCTCGTGGATTAAATTTTCTGAGAACCGTAGAGGTAAAATATAAATTAAATTTATTGATAATTTCATTATTTAATTTTAATTTTTTTTTTTTTTTTTTTTTTTTTAGATTTTGCATCGTGATATTAGAGCTGAGAATGTATTGATTACACATGATAATACGGCAAAACTTACAAATTTTAAATTAAGTCGCTCATATAAAGCAGAGACGCAAAATCAACAAAATAATTTAGAACAAATTCGTTATTGTGCTCCTGAAATATTGAAGAGAACCGAAGGCTTCAAATATAATAATAAATGTGAAGTTTATAGCTTTGGAATTTTACTTTGGGAAATTTCAGAGGAAAAGGTTCCATATAAAAATATGGATGATTTTATGGAAATAAGGAACTATGTACTTGCTGAAAATCGGGAACCATTTTCTGAAAATAATCAGATGCCAGACGAATTCAAAAACCTTGCACTTGATGGTATGTGAAATAAAAAATCATATTTAATTATTCGTAAAAATACATATTATATTAATCATTCTTTTCTTTTTCCTGTTTTTTTTTCTGTCTTTTTTTAGCCGTTAATCACGACCCAGAGTCTAGGCCAAAACTCACAACAATTTTTATAGTTCTTAGCAATTGTCTCGAACCTTTCGATTCACATACGTCATTTAAAAACTACACGACAACTGCTGCTGAAGCAGCAAAAAAACATGAAATGATCGATTTAATCACTAAAATTAGAAATCTCCTCGACGAGATCAGTGAAACAACACAATCAGCTGAATATAATAAGCAAATATGTAAAGCATTGAAACAGCGAGTTTACGTTGTATATTTAGCTATACTTGATTCTAAAGTTCATGGAAATGATAAAGGATGTTTTAATGAAAATAACCGTCAATGTTTACAAGATTTAGTTGCTGTTATAGAGAAAATTAAAGAATTTATAGCAAATATTTCTCAAATGACGACTTTATTAAAGTTAAATTATAATCAACCAAAAATGATTGAGAAAAATTTCAAAGAATTATGTAAAGATTTTGACGATTGTATAATCAGTATAAACTCATCAAATTTCACTACTACAGTTAAAAACAAAATACATCTCGAAGAAGAAGCTAAAGCATTAAAAGCCGATCAAGATGAATTAAACAAAGTAAGTTTATGTTTGATTTTTATATTGTTCACAAGTTCAGTTTTAACGTTATTAATCATCAATATAATTTTAGTATTTTGAAATTGCCGAGATTAGAGTTGACAATGAAGAAAATAAGAACAAGCTCTTAAAAGTTAATAAACTGAACAATGAAATGGAGAGACTTCTGGACAAGCAAATGGAGAATGTAAATGATCTAAGAAAATATCAATCGGAAATTGATGAAATTATTCAAGAACATCAATTAGAGTTCTCTAATTACAAAAAAACTGATGAGGAACCACGCAAAAACGGGAATGTGACCAAATGGACTGATGTTAATAATAAAGATGAACGTGCATTTAAAAGTATATCTGATAAAGATAAAATTAGCGTACAAAATCAAGTTAGAATTCTTAGAGAACTTCACGATTGGCAGAATATAATAAAATTTTATGGTCTTACTTATGATGGAAGTAAATGGTATTTGGTAACTGAGTGGGCTGAACATGGAAATTTACGCGAATTTTATACCAATAATAAAAATTCATTTGATCCTAAATTAAAATTATGTATTTCTCTTGATATTGCTCGTGGATTAAATTTTCTGAGAACCGTAGAGGTAAAAATAGGGTTTAAAATTTATTGATCATTTCATTATTATTTAAAATTTTTTTGAAATTTTTTTTTTTTAGATTTTGCATCGTGATATTAGAGCCGAGAATGTATTGATTACACATGATAATAAGGCAAAACTTACAAATTTTAAATTAAGTCGCTCATACAAGGCAGAGACGCAGAATCAACAACATAATTTGGAACAAATTCGTTATTGTGCTCCTGAAATATTGGAGAGGGTCAAAAACTTTAAGTACAATAGTAAATGTGAAGTTTATAGCTTTGGAATTTTACTTTGGGAAATTTCCGAGGAAAAAATTCCATATGAAAATAAGGAAGATTTTGTAGAAATAACCAAACTTGTGCTTGATAAATATCGAGAACCATTTTCTGAAAATAGTAAAATGCCGGACGAATTCAAAAACCTTGCACTTGATGGTATGTAAAACAAAATTACAGTTTAAATTTTCTCATAAAATATATATTAAATTAATAAAACATTCTTTTACTATCTATATCTAGCCGTTAATCACGACCCAGAATTTAGACCAAAAATTTCGACAATGTTTGAAATTCTTAGTAAATGTCTCGAAACTTTTGAAAACCCTTCACACACGCCTTTACAAGATAGAAAACACGTATTAACAAAGAATGTTCCAAAACTGCCAGACTTCGAATCATTTAATTATATGACACTCGCTGAAGCAGCAAAACAACATAAAAAGCTCGATAGGCAAGGTAACATCTACGGCGACACAAAAACTGCATACAAGTGTTTCGAAGCGTATGCAAACTCTAATACGACAATCCGTAATCAGATCATGGCAAAATATTATAAAGCATATTATATTTCGAAAGGATTTGTTAGAAGTCCTCCGAATAAAGATAAAATTGTTGCAGAACTATTTAAAGAAGTTGCTGATGATGAGGCAAATGAATTTCCCGATGCGAAGTTAAGATATGGAATTTGCTTATATGGTGGTAAAGGCGTTGAAAAAAATTTGTCGGAGGCTCTTAAATATTTTGAACAAGCTGCTGATAGTGGTTATATGGTAGCGATGTATAATGCTGGAAAACTATATTATGATGGTGGTGATGGTATTGAA
This sequence comes from Rhizophagus clarus, assembly GCA_015698045.1. Lineage (NCBI taxonomy): Eukaryota > Fungi > Glomeromycota > Glomeromycetes > Glomerales > Glomeraceae > Rhizophagus > Rhizophagus clarus. The sequence continues at coordinate 308,439 of BLAL01000285.1, forward strand.
AAGAACGAAGAAAAAGCTTTTAGTTATATGAAATTAGCTAATTATCATGAATATGAACCTGCTATTAAGTTTTGTAAAGATCATAACATTCCGTTATAATTTTTTATTGTTTATTCTAATTATTAGCAAATTTGTAAATTGTAAGTTTTTGTATTATACACATAGAAATATATACTTGACGCAAGTACAGTACATCAATTTAAATACGTTTGACATTATTGTAGTTCAACCCTGAAAAGGATAATTCTTTTATTATTTAACGCCAGTAGGATACTTTGTAAAATAAACTCAAATACTAGTAGCTAATTCTATTTAATATATTAAATAAAATCATTATTTCCGGTCAATTTTTGAAGAAAGAATCTGTTTCTGTTTTGTTCCATTGTGCTTTTTGCCCTAGAAATTTTGTCTAATTTACAACCGATTGAACTTACAATCTTTTTTATAACGATTACGTAATCGAAAAAAGAAAATAAAATAGTAATAGATCTAAAAATATTTGTATTAAAACAGTTATATTATTAATATATTATATCTAAAAACATTTGTATTAAACAAATTATTATATTATAAATATCAAACTAACTGTGCTTGATGTTACACGAACTGAAAGATTCCGGAGAATTCATGTAAATTTTCGTTAGATTGTTTTCCTTCCTTAAAAAGGATAGAAATTCTTCGTACAGAATGCATAAGCGTGCATAAACTTTTTTCTTTATTTCGTAGTATTTTCGGTTAAAAGACTCCGAAAAAAAAAATTTTTTTATTTAATGTACTGTAAAATTTTCTCGTTTTCTTGTCAGAATCTTTCTTTTTCGCTTTAAATTATCATCATTCACGTTAAATAAAAACATTATAAAATTTAAACATTACAATTTAAGAAACATGGAAAATGATAACCGTCAAACTAATAATGATGAATTATCAAAGAAAAAAAGAAATGTAAGTTTTGATAATAATAGTATTGATTCAACATTAGATGAAAACTATGATGAAACACCAAAATTAAGCACGGATATAAAAACAAATTCAGCTTTAGATGCTGTGAGAGTAGTAATAAATATTGCTCAAACTTTTGATGAATTCGTACCATTAATAAGTGCATTCCTTACATTAGGAGAAGAAATTAAAATCTTATATGATAAAGCTAAACATAATAAAGAACTATGTAGTTTCATCTTAAAAAGGTGCAATGGTGCGATGGCAGCAGTACGCGATTTAGATATGAGAAAAACGGAAAACAAAGAATTTTTTTCCAAAAAAGAAAATTTAAATTTATTTAAGGAATTTATTCAATGTATGAAAAAAATCAGAAATTTTGTTGCCAGTGTGAGTCAATTAAATAAACTTAAAAAATATTTTTATGCCAAGAAAATTGAGGAAGAGCTTAACGATCTTGTAATAGAATTTGATGGGTATATGAATAGTTTAAATTTTTCCTTCGGTGTACAATCTAGAGAAGATTTTGCGATTGTTAAATCTGAATTAAAGGGGATTAAAGAAATATTATTATCATACGGCGTCTCTGATGATAAAAAATCTCAACAAAATTTTTTAGACAGAATGAACTCAATAACAAAGAAAAATAAAATTTTTCAAAAACAAGAACAAAATACTTCTGAAGTACAGGTAAACGAACCATTGCTTGATGATGAATTTTATAAAATAAATATTTGTCCTTCAAAACGAATTGAAAAACGTATATCACACAAGAATTACGAGGAACATTGCTTCAAAGAATTTTCAAATAATACTTCTGCCTCATCTTCAGCTGATCAATCCAATCAATCTAATAACAAAGAAACTCAAATTGAGATTAGAAGGCAGGTTAACATTCTCAAATTATTGAAAGATTCTAAACATATTGTAAGATTTTATGGTGTTGCTCAAGAAGATAAGAAATATTATTTGGTCACTGAATGGATGGAATATGGCAATTTGCATGAGTATTATACGAAGTTTAAAGATAATATAAATTTGAAAACTAAAATTACGTTTGCTCTGGATATTTGTCGTGGTATCGCATATCTTCATGAATGCAAGGTAAGATAAATTAAATTTTATCCCCATCATCACCATCATCATCATCATCATCATCATCGTTAACTCTAATTTCTTCTTTAGATTCTTCATCATGACATTCAGTCGGCAAATGTTTTAGTTGATAAAAACCATAAAGTTAAAATAGCAAATTTTGGTTTAAGCAGAAAATTTTCTGACATTACAAGAAATATTTCAAATAATTTAGAAAATATTAGATATATGGCTCCGGAAAAATTAGCAGTAGAAAATGACGAAAGCAATAATAATGATACTCAAAAGAAGAAAGTTCGTTACGATTCTAGATGTGAAATTTACAGGTAATAAAGGTAAAATAAAAAAATTATTAAGAAAATTTTATTAATTTACGTATTTATTATTCCAGTGTTGGAGCATTACTATGGGAAATTGCTGAATTAAAGAAGCCTCATTCTGACCTTGATAAATCAGTCATGCTCGTTGGCATTAGAAAGCGTATTAGTGAAAAGTATTGCTTGCCATTTTCAGATGATGTGCCTATTGAATGGAAGACTATAGTAACTAAAGGTAAATGTTTGTAACAATGAATTTAAAAATTATTTTCAGTGAAATATTAGATAAGTCGCTAATCACTCTTTCAAACATATACACATATAGCCATGTTACATGATCCAATATGGCGTCTTAATATATCTGAAATTTGTCGTGACTTTTATAACTTGAGTGAGACATATCCTGATCCTTTACAAAAAAATACCGAAGTGTCAACATCTAATACAAACACACTTTCTGTTGTTGAAGCAATTAACGTGCATAAGTCGAAGAATGGAAATAAGCAATTAGCATGGCAAAGTTTCAAATATCATTCATCAACAGATCTCGAAGCAAAGTATTGGTTAGGATACTATTATTATCACGAGAGTATTCCCGAATTACAACAGATTGATAAAAAAGAAAGAATTAGAACTGCAGCGGAAATATTTAAAGAAACTGCCGATAGAGGAAATCCTTCAGCTCAATTAAGATATGGAATGTGTTTATGGGAAGGTAAAGGCGTTGTTATAAATTCTCTTGAAGCTCTTAAATATTTAAAATTAGCAGCTAGTCAAGGAAATTCTGCAGCTATGTATCTTATTGGAAAGGCTTATTGGAAAGGTGGAAATGGTATCGAAAAAGATAAGAAACAGGGTTCTGAATATTTGAAAAAAGCCGCTTCAAATGATCATCCTAAAGCTAAAGAAATGTGTACCGAAATTGGCATTAAGTAATAACTAGGGAACGGTTTCAGAACCGCTGTTAAGTCCGGACTCAATTTTTGAGCGGACGGACAGATGGACATTTTTTGTGATCTTTGCATAGAAATATATAGTCTTTCATTACACTCTTAATTGATAAATTTAAACCATTTTTTTTTTTTTAAATTCTAAATAAATTATTTAATTATTTGCAATCTTACAATTGCATATTCGAGAGTTGTGCGTGTTTTGTTTTTATCATGTCCATAAACTTTGCCCGAAATTAAAATAATTTCAGCCATGAAAAACAACCCGCACAAAGGCCAGAATTTCGTTAATATATTGTTCACAATTAAATTATTCTAATTCTATAAGTATGTCTCAATAGACTTTCCAAAAGGGATGTGTTAGAGTGTATGTGACCTTGTTTTTTTGTTTAATACGCGGACGTCAATTCCGAAAATTTAAATTAAATGTAATAAAATTTTTTAAATTAAAAATAAAATGAAATCAAAAGTATAAATATAGTACTAAATAAGTTACCATAAATTTTCGCTTTGTTTCTTTTAACGAAATATAGTTATTATTCCATATAAGTATTCTATTTGGAATTTCAAGAATACGTTCCCTGCATGCTTCTCATTAAATCATTTCCTTTTAAGGAGAAAGATTTTTTATTGTTGTCATCTGGAAATTTTCTATGCTTCTGGACGTTACAAAAAACATTGAACAATCACAAAGTACCTATTTTAGGAATATTAGTTGTTTCGGTGACGAACTCCGAAAAAATTAATAAGTAATTGAAATTTTTTTGAAAATTCCGTTTTTTTCTTTTCTAACTTTCTCTAGATAAAATACAAACAACAAAATCATTATGTCAAAAAGAAAAAATTTCTTTAATAAAAGTAAAAAACGTCCAACTAATGATGACGATGATCAATTAAGAGAATCTCGTATTAAAATTGATGATTCGAACGTGGATACGATGGATGTGGATTATTCAAGTTCCTATTCCCTAGTATCTTTATCACCATCACCTTCGCCTTCACCATCGCCATCTTGTCACTCACCGTCATATTCAACTTATATAGCGTGCCATGATGATAATGGAGTATCAAATGAATTAAAGAAAATGAGTTTGAATAATATGGAACTAGGGATTAACGCATGTAAAAGCACATTAGATATAACAGATAAATTATTAACAGTAGTAGGAGGGGCATCTAGTGTTGCTAAAAATTTCTCTGCATTTGCGCCACTCATAAGTTCGTTTCTTGATATAGGAAGTGAAATTATAAAATTATATAAAAAAGCTAAACAACATAAAGAATTATGTGGTTTCCTTTTAAGGAGATGTAATTTTGCTATGGCAGCCGTAAAAGATTTAGATATTAGACAAACTGAGAATGTTGAATTTTTTTCTAAACAAGAAAATTTAACTTTATTCATAGGATTTATCGAATGTATGAGAGAAATTGAAAATTTTATTGCAGAGGTTAGTCAATTAAAAACACTTCAAAAATATTTGTATTCTAATAGTATCGAAGAAAAATTTACTGATCTCGCAACAGAATTTGATGGATATATGAATAGTCTTAATTTTTCTTTTACAATACAATCAAGGGATGAACTGTTAACAGTTAAAAATGAAATTAAACAAATTAAAGAAATATTATTATCTTATGGTGTCGCTGATGATAGACAATCTCAACAAAATTTTTTTGATGTAACAAATTTAGTAACCGAAAAAAATATTGAATTTCAAGAACAAAGCAGAAAAAAAATAACTTTTGATTCATCAGAATTAGAAGAAAACGAACCATTACTTGACGGTAATCAATATCAAAGAACATATGAATGTCCTTCAAAAAGAATTGAAAAGCGCACATCATATACAAGTAGTGACGATTTTTGTTTTAAAGAATTTTCAAATAATTCTTCCGCTTCTTTTACTAGACAGGAAGAAACTCAAATTGAGATTAGAAGACAAGTTAATATTCTCAAATTATTGAAAAATTCTGAACATATTATAAGATTCTATGGTGTTGCTCATGATGATAATAAATATTATTTGATTACTGTATGGATGAGACATGGAAATTTACATGAATATTATACGAGATTTAAAGATAATATAAATTTGAAAACTAAGATTAAATTTGCTCTAGATATTTGTCGTGGCGTCGCATATCTTCACGAATGCGAAGTAAGTTAAATTTAAATAATTTAAAAAAAGTTGATTTTTTTTTTATCTAATTATCAGTTACGAATTTTTCTGTTAAAATACAGATTCTTCATCATGATATTCAATCGGCCAATATTCTCGTTAACGAAAATCATAAAGTTAAAATAGCGAATTTTGGTCTAAGCAGAAAATTTTCTGATATTACAAGAAATATTTTACAAAATTTAGAAAATATAAGATACATGGCTCCGGAAAAGCTATTAGTAACTAATAATGGTGATACGAAGAAAAAGAAGATTCCTTACGATTCTAAATGCGAAATTTATAGGTAAGATGATAAAATTTACTATATCACGCAATTATAAACTTAATTTAATTTTCCTTTTTAATTATAGTGTTGGTGCATTATTATGGGAAATCGCCGAATTAAAAAAGCCTCATTCCGATCTCGATAAATCAGAACCAATTATTAATATTAGGGAACGTGTAAAGGAAAAATATTGTTTACCATTTTCAAATAATGTGCCACACGAGTGGGAGCATGTAGTATCAAAAGGTAACTTTATACATTCCTTTTTGAACATTTATGTATCAAAATTTTAATTCCTTTTTCTCATTTTAGCCATGGAATATGATCCAAAATGGCGTATTAATATATCCGATATTTGTCGTGAATTTTATAAGATGAGTGAAAAATATTCAGGCGCAAGTACCAACATTCCTGAAGATGAGGTTTTAACATATTTAGGAAATGAAAAAAAACCAATTAAAAATAGTAAAAATTCATCTATCACGATTACAATTCTTTCTGTTGACGACGCTATTAATGAACACAAGAAAGGAAATAAACAATTGGCATGGCGAAGTTTTTCATATCATTCAGAAACCGATATTGAAGCAAAATACTGGTTAGGTTATTATTATTATCATCATGAAGAAATCCCTGAATTACAACGGATCAGTAAAGAGGAAAGGATTAGAATTGCTATAAGTATATTTAAAGAAACCGCTGATAAAGGAAATCCTTCAGCTCAGCTAAGATATGGAATGTGTTTATGGGAAGGTAAAGGCGTTGATATGAATTCTCTTGAAGCTCTTAAATATTTAAAATTAGCAGCTAGTCAAGGAAATTCTGCAGCTATGTATATTATTGGAAAGGTTTATTGGAATGGTGGAGATGGCATTGAAAAAGATGAGAAACAGGGCGCTGAATATTTAAAGAGAGCCGCTTTAAGTAATCATCCTAAAGCCAAAGAAATGTGTATCAAAAATGGTATTAGTTAATAACAATTTTTTACGACGTTATAAACGCGTTTACCCGTAAAATTTATAACGGAATTATCAAAAGTGTATTTTAACAATTTTACATTAGTTATCATGTTCATGTTGATCATAAACTAAAGCATACTCACTTTTGTTATTCATACTTTTCCCTGTAATAAACTATATAATTAAAATGAAATTAAATAACTTAGAAGCTCAAAATATTCAACATAGTGTCATCTTTTTCAATCGCCATGTTGATACTTATGTATCAGTAAAAAAAAAAGAACTCGTACAGTATAACTTGAGAATTTGAAAAATTCATTAGCGCTTCTATATTCAGTAGGAGATATTTCAGAGGAAGTTTTGATTAAATATAAGATATGAATTAGATATTTTGTGCAATAAAATTATATGCAGACCATCCAATCATATTGTTACAATTACTACCAAATGTAAATCATGTAATTAACACATGCGCGTATTTTTTACTTTCAATATGGATATTGTAACTAGTAATTTACAGAAATATAAGTGAAGTCAAAATACATGACAATTTAAAACTTGCACAATACATGTCGTCATAAAGCTTCAACAATCTAATCAGTCTAGGTGGATCAATTTGCAAAAAACGAAATTCATAATAAATATTTTACTGATACTAAAAGTGTTCTTGTTTAGGCTTTTTAAAAATTGAATTTTCCTTTGTAAACAATCAATTATGCTTCTCATTTTCCAATTAATTTTATTTACATGGACAACAAACTGGAATATTCGATATTATTAACGTATCTTATTTGGAATAGTGACAATAAAATTTACTTATGATGAATTGACCCTTTGGAAGGTTAACATTTCTCAAAGAGAAGAATCCTGCTTAAAGTTGTTTAGGAAAATAACATTGAAAATGTGCCAAAAATTTGAGTCCTAACCGCTTAGTTAAGAATTGTTTTGATAAAACTAACCTTTTGTTGTTTTTACTAAGAACGTCAACCGTAAAAATACTATCAAAAAAAGTGTATCCTGAAAGTAAACAATCTAACAAAATTTTTGGAAATAATTCTATGAAGTAATAAAATGAATTTTTAGAAAAAGTGTTTTTTAGATAAAGAAGTTTTGAGAAAACTTGAGAAAGCCTGCATCCAAACTCGTAAAAGTTAATGTAATCTTCGTTTAAGGACTGTTTAAGGCCATCACTCATTAGTCATCACTCATCAGAAATGTAAATTATTTTTTCTTTCAAACTTCAGTTATGATATTTCCTTTTCTTAAACCAATGTTATTTAATATTAATCTTTATTAAAGTATAAGTAATCAATTGCAAGGAAAGAAAAATTGGATGGCTCGATAATCATGTGATCACGATTTTGCTGAAATTCCGGCCAAATAATTCCGGCTAAAATTATGATCAAAAGTGCGGTTTAAGGCTTTAGAAACTATAGACAATTTTGGCCGAATTACGTTAATTTCAGCCAATCGTGAAAGTCACGCGCGAACACCAACTACAAGACTTTAAATAGTTCCTACCTTTTTAAAACTTCGTCAATTACATAATCAGTATCATCTACAGTTAGGTTCCGCCTTCTTGTATAACAAATAAGATTATAATTTCTTGCCTACTTGAATCTCAAGGTCAGTTAGCCTAGACTCTGGTCATGAATTAGCGATGGAGGGAAAGAATTTAATCCGCACTATTTTTTCTTTACTTTCTTTACTTAGAAAATTTGGATTATGGATCGAGTCTCTAATATCGAAGGGTGAATTTAAATCGAGATGCAAAATACTAAATGTACGTATTACTACGATAGCTTGAATAACATAGGAATCAATATTATTCCTGATGGTACAAAGAACTCCCAGGAAATCGGAACGATGATGTTCTTCCATATTGTATATTCCATCGAACTCATCAAAAAAAAAGAATAATACAGCAGACATTAGGATCTTTTTTTTTCAAAGTCTGCTACGCTAAAATAACAAAGGAAATCATCAGCACATTTTATATCGCTACAGGGTCTCAAGGATTCCCTAGATGATTATGATTAGAGATATTCTGCCGACTGAATTCCAGAAACTTTTGGTATAAGTAATTTACAACAGATAGGACAGCAAGTCAAAAAGTGTACAGAGCAGTTATCCAGCAAACAAGAACTGAACTTACTAGCTGCACACATATCTTGACTCTTTTAATACCGATATTGTGATTTTCTTAAATAGTAAGCTGTTGTTCTTGCCCTACTGGATCCACAAAAAAGTGGGAAGGCCAGTCAATTTCTCGCAATGTGCTATTGATCATCCATGTCTTCTTCAATGCTTCCGAATGATTGTGAATTAAAACGACACGATCGATAACGTGAATATGTTTTTTGCTCAAGTTTGACGATATAAAGCAGGACAAGATTAAGTAAGTATTCTGTATTATTGGAAAAAAATTATGTTATATCACGTTAGCTATGACTCACCGGTGACAACAGGAGTTCTAACGACAACTCGAATGTTGTTTCCTTGGACTTCGTAAAAAATTTCTCCAATCTTTCGTGTCCCAGATTTTATTTCATTATCATGGCTCTCATCAAAGTTAACGTACCAAAGTCTGAGATCTTTGGCTTTCGAACCCAATATTAAAGAAAATTTTCATACTTTTGAGTTAGAGGAAAATGAATCATTACTTAACGGTGGTTATGTAATAATGATAACAAAATTCACTTTAATATACCGGTAATATATCTCTATTTCTACGTATCATGTTTGCGCTCTTATTATAGGTAAACAATTTGTACTAAAAAACGGAGTTATTCATCAGTGAATTAAATAGATTAAAAATTACGGTTTCGTTATACTGTTGATATGCCGTAATTTAATACTAATGGAGTAATGTCGTATCTCAAAATTTATTTACAAGATCTCACAAAGTTATGACTGATACTAATAGGATAACATTATAACCATTTTATCATTACATTAAATTTATATTTATAGTAATTGCGCCTCATTATCTTTCTTGTTTGTTCGTACAATTACAGCCTAAGTACAAATTTGAGACTTTTGCTTTTACTATGGTCGATATTTTCTCTCAGTTGTCGGCACTTTTGAGATGCTGAAAAAAATTATGAATTTATTATGGTTGCCACAACAAATTCTATCGAAATTTAAAAAGAAAATTAAAGAGAAAATTAAAGGGTCATTTATCACGGACTATATGTATGTATTTTATATTTTTTACAATGTACTGATCATGATAAAATGTCTCGGTTTTTCATATACTACGGAAATTTCGTTACCCGTTTACATAAATCATCACCGGCAATATATTTTCTCTTACTGTTATCACGATCTTCAACAATAGTATTTGCAATTTTCTCTCCCACTCTATATATATTGTAGCTCGTAATTCACAAGATCTTGCCGTATTAATAGGAACTTTATCTTGAGCTACAGATGAGTGAATTTTTCAGTAAGTAAAAAAAAACAATAACGATTTTTTTAAGAATATATAACCTACCTGCGAAAAATTGAGCGTGTGACGAAATATATTTTACCATAAAAATCACTAAAATTATCTTTGTCACCAATAGCACAATTTAATGGCACCAGATCCTCTGTATAGGAACTCTCACGATTTGATAAAATCAACAGTTTCCAGTTATTATCCAAACCAATTTTTTTTGCGACTTTTCCAGACTTTTCATATTCCTCTTTGATCAAATCATCATCAATTTTTGCAGGTTCACTGAATCTTGCTCTCGCCACTTCATTTTGAGTGACAAAAACATTGGCTTTCAGACTTACCTCAGCTCCCTAGAATACATGTGGCGTTTGGTTCACTCCATAAGTTTCCCGGGAAGTGTTTCGTGATAAATATAGTGGAATAACGAATGTGCCTAAATCACCAAATGATTTTGTCGTCATGAACGAATATGGCCAGAACAGACATGGTTACTGGTCAAACGATTTTCATATACAAGTCACTTCATTTGCATTTACAGACTATAAAGAGGCCAAGGAGTTCACTCGCCACATTCGTTTAAGTTTGCCCGTAGAAGTCGGACGATTCATTAGTCTCCAAATAATGACCCTATTCAACTAGTTCCCATACTATAAGCTCTTGTAGAAATGTAAAATCTTGACGGATATATTGACCTAATACTCTTGATGCATTTGCTGTAATCTTTTTTGGTCGGCCATTTCCTTCTATACGTTTGTTCCAGAATTTCTAAGATTGTCGTATATAGTAGAAAGGGTATATTGGTCCGATTATGAATTTCCATGGCATCTTGAATGCCCTGATTCCATAATTGTTATATAGCTTGACGATTAGCTTCATGCTCAATAATCATGTTTCTAATTAAATTTTTCTCAAAAAACGAAAAAATAGAAGACTATAAAAAATCTACTATTGTAAATAATAAAAAATTTATATATAACAAATTGTGGCATGGTTACCTGAAGATCATATTCTATTTAATTATCGTTAATCTGGCGCAGTTATGTGCAATTTTATTACGCGAAAAATTTTCCGGTTTTTTTTGTCCAAAGAACATAACTCTATAAAAAAAAAATTATAAGAAAAAAAAAATAAACAGACTGATAGAGGAAAAAGCATTTTAACGTCGTTGTTTTTGAATTTTGTTTCATTTCTGATAAAGATACGTCGTTCAAACATTTAATTTTGCTTTTTGAAGCTTAATTTCTGTTAAAAGCATAATTTTTTATAAACAGAATCGGACTACAATTAGTATTGGCGTGGCAGTGAATTTCCAACTTTGCTCAATCTATACTTTCGAATCAATCAACTGATGATAAAAGCAGGGCAGCGATCGTCCTTGATGGCAAAATATAACTTTTTCCATGCTCCTCAATATCGATCGGACATCATCTTGTTATGCATGTAAATGGAATCGGACAAACCATTTATCTTATTATCTTTCGATTAAACCGTTGTAATGAAGATAAAATTATTAAAATTTCAGTAAAGCCACAAGGAATACCAACAAATATAAATATATATTAAGTCCAATTACAACAAAATTTTATTTTTTTTTTTTTAAAAAAAAAATTATAAATTTTTAGATGTGCAAAAAAATCTTCAATCTTAGTAAATTACTAAACATTAATAATGATATTAGTATAATTTTGGCCAAAAAATATGTACAATGCAGACATGCAGACTAAAATATGTTTATGCATTTTGGCATTTAGACATGAAGTGGACTATGTCCAATTAGCCCAATGTTCAATAGTCCAATTATGGGAATTGGACAATTGGACAATGTCCAATATCATCAAAAAATTTTTTTCTGCCTCATTTGTACTAGTAATGACTTCATTTGAGTTCTATTTTTGTAAAAATATCGAATATATGATTTATTGAAAAGATATGTATATAATATCATTATTAAACTAATTTAATAACATAATTAATTAAATAAATAATACATATATTCTTAAGCATGAGAATAAAAAGTAAAGTGATATAAATGATAAATAAACTTTGTTATCATTCAAATTTAGAAACAGTCAGTGCAAGATATGGTGAAGGCTTAGTAACACCCATAGTTCTCTTTTTAAACTCAAAACCTTCAGTTGGATTAAAAACAAAATTCCTAATTAACATACTTAACAATATCTTAAATTCAGTTAAAGCAAACTTATTGCCTATACAAGATCTTGTACCAGCGAGGAAAGGTAAATAATTTAGATTTGTTACATTTTTAGTTACTGAAGGGTCTAACCATCTTTTAGGATCAAATTCTTTAGCTGTTGGACCCCAGATTTCAGGTGATTTATGAAGTGCTGAAAGTGCTATCATTATTGTAGTATTCTTTTAAAATAGTAAGTAATTAGACATTGTAAACTTTTTAGATATATATTTATACACGTATAATAAACAAATCTACCTTTGGAATTAAATATTCTCCAAAAACTTTATCTTCAACATTAGTTCGACCGACAACCGGTGCTAAAATAAAATTTACCGATTTAATAAGGTGATTTTAATTTGTAAGAAAAAAATTCATACCAGGAGAGTGTATTCTTAAAGTTTCTTTAACTATGCAATTCAAATATTCCAATGAATTAATTTCATCAAATGTAGGGTTAAATTTTGATTTATCAGGGAAAGCTTTAACTAATTCTTCGCGCAATAAATCTTGTTCATGTGGATAATGTGCAAGTAAATACAAACACCAAAGAGTTGTAGCACTTGTAGTTTCATGTCCTGTTATTAGGAATGTCATAATCTAATAATAATTATAAATAAAATAATGCATAAATATTTTTAAAAAAAATGAGAAAAGTATTAATAAATTGACAGCATTAATTACTTGATATTGTAATTCTTCATCAGTTATTTTCTCTTCATCGGGTAATGTCATGTTGATATTAATTAACAAAGATAATAGATCTTTGCTTTTCAATTCTCCATTTTTCGCTTCATTATATTTTTCTTCCATCAATTTCTTTGATACTCGGTTAATAATTGCACATGCATTTTTAAAATTCCTATTCATTTTTATTGGAATTTTTCTAAAAAATGGAATATAATTCGCTAACACACTGACGATAAAGCGTAAAGTAGGATTTGGACCGTTAAGAAGAGCATTATAAGCTTCTGCTAATTCGTTTGAAGATGTTAACGAATTAAATTCGTAATTAAATCCTAAATACATAAATAAATATAAATATAAGGTAATGTTATTATCATATTATAGTTGCGGCACGACTGCGAAACTATATACAGAATGTGTTGCAATGTTTTCATATAAAAAAATATATGTCCAAATCTAAGTTGTCGCAATTCATGAATTTTTAAACAGCACCTATACTTAGAAAAGATCAATCATTTTTTCTCACCAGCTAAGCCAATTATATCTAAGGTAGCTTTTGAGATGTAAGGTGTAAGATTAATGTTAGATTCTCCTAGGTTTACTTTCTCTTCTAATAACTTTTTTAAGGTTAAAGCCACTCGAAGAAATGTTGGAACCATTTCCTAAAATCAAATAGTTATATTTTATATTCTAAAATAAAATTAAATTAAACTAATATTTCCATGAAAGTATAATTACTTTAATATTGTTATGAGTGAAAGCTGGATTCATCATTTTTCTCTGTCTCTTATGTTCTTCACCTTCCGCAAGCGCAAGACCTCTCCCAGCAATTAAAATAGCATCAGCCAAAAGATTAGGTGGTTTGATAAAATCATAGACATGATTTAATGTCATATCTTGAATTATTTTTGTATCTGCAACAAAAATAGCTGTTCGATTGAATACTCCATAGAATTTTACAATACTCCCATATTTTTGTATCCACTTAACATATGAGTCCTATATCATATATATACAAATATATATAAGATAGTACATAAGTCGATAAATTATTAATTAAATATAAATAATACTACCTCTTCCGTCAAAAGTGTTTTAAAATTTCCAAAAAGTATACTTTCGGGTGGTGGTCCAGGGATCTTTCTCATAGGAGAAATATAAAATGGAAAAATAAATATTTTATAAGTAATCCATCCTATAATTCCTAACACAAAAAAGCCAGCTAGAGAAGACAAATTAAGCATTTTTGATTTTCTCTTTCTTTTTGTTTTTTTTTTTTTTGAAAGAAATCGGGTGTGGGACTTTATAGATGACAGGTTCGGTAATTTAATTACCCGTTGTTTACTTGTTGTTTACCTGTTTTTATAGAAAAATTTTAATTTTCTGATATTTGATTGGACAGAAGACAATTGACCGTCATTCACGCTGACTCTGCTGACTCTGCAGCTTCACGGAGTTTTTCGGAAATTCGGTTTATTATGTTGATACATCATGACTTAATTTTATTCATTTTAACAATAAATGTTAAAAGATAAGAAAAAAAAAAATAGAAAGTTCATTTCGTTATGTACTATTCATAGAAATATACTAATGTATTGGTTGAGTTGATGTGCAACGTGGGACAAAAAAATGATTTTAGTATAAGAAAGCATTTGATGTATTCTCAATTTCTCTATTAATTTGTTATAGCTGATCATCAAACATCTATATGAATTTTGATCAAATTTGGGAATTACAACATGAAAATCGTCTCTACGTTTTATAACATTATATAGCTATGCTATATGCAATAGTAAAAAAAAAAAAAAAAAAAAAGCTATGCTATATGCAATATGCTATATGCATATTAAATACGCATATTAAATATACATATTTCATATTGCAATTGCATATATGTAGCATATAGCATATAGCGCTTCTTTGATATCAAGAGTAAAATTGCAAAAAAAGCTCTCCTGTGGCACTTTCATTGTGTGTTTAAATTGGGCCATGTTTTGCAGTAAAATTTAATTTTGTTGATCAATTTTTTAAAAATTTCTGGCTTCGTAATAAATGACCATCAAAAAAATGATTATCAAATTTTATTTTATTAAATGTAAAGAGTAAAAATTTTCAAAATCATATCCGATATCTTTTGAACCGAAAATCCATTGCAGTTCATTCATTTCTTTATTTGGTTAATTTAGTAAATAAAATGAAATCATAAAATAAATAAATTTCAAATAAAGTAAATACATCCTGTGAAAAATAAATAGTAAAGTATAATTCTTTCCAAAAATATTAGCAAATAAATTGTACACACAAGATACGCAAGAAAAAGTATTGTAAAAATAAAATAAAAGATAAATCATGATCTTTCTATCAAAAATGATTTTTTCTCAATTCGGAATATTAGATATCAACAATTATTACACGATATCTCTTTTTTCCATACAGTTAGTAATTTTACTCCTAAAATTTAAAATATTCTCATGCGGTGTAAGTGGCTTTTTTCCAGTCTTTCCTTTTAGTATTAGTAAGATTTACAATAGCTCTTTTTTATGCTGTCTAAAAAAATATTTCAAATACTAAATTATTTTGATTTGAAAATTGATGAAAAATTTTTCATTGATTGTTATAATAAAATCTTATAAAAGTGTCGTTATATTCATTTTTTTTAAAAAAAAAAAATATTTAACAATAATTTATTGTTTATTTTCTTTAATAAGTGAAAAAGTTTTTATCATAAAACTTATTTTTCAAATCATCGTTTATACCTATAATTATAATGAACATTATTTTCAGTTTTTTGTTAAATGTGAAAAAAAAAAATTATCTGTTATTGTAATTTCCATCATAATCATAAAAAATGCTTTTACTATCACATCATTTACATACTGTCATATTATTTATTATTATTGTTAGGTTAATTATGAAAATAAGCGGTAAATAAAAACATATCAGATATAGCAGAAAGTTAATTATAAACTAGCTAGTAGGTTTTTTAGAGTATCCACGGCTGTGTGGATTCGTATCGAAATGGTTAGTAAATCATAAAATATTGAAATCGTTTAACCAGATCATCATGCACGATTTATTTGAAATCGATAGAATAAAATTTTTTTTTTAGTTTTTACATCATGTTATAATAAAGATCTAGAAAGAATATAAACAAAATATCCTTTTCATTTTTTTTATTGTATATTTTGACCATATAAATATATCATACAAATCATAATAATAAATTGTTTTATTATTACATAAATTTTTTTTTTCTTTTTCTTTTAAACCAAAAGAAAAAGAATTTGTCAAAATTAATAAATAAATTCATATGTTTTATTTTTTTTTTCAATCTAAAATAAATCCTTTATTATTAATATAATTTCATTGAAATTTCAAAAAATGAACGATATTAGCCAGTTATTTTAACAAATTAATGAATTTTATTATTTTTAATGAAAAAATCGACAATATTAGCCAATTATTAGTGAATTAAATGAATTTTTGTTATTTCCAATGAATTGTTATATTAGCTAAAAAATTTACCACCCATTTATGAAAACTTTGCGCTCGCCTATGAAAATTTTTATAAATTAAAAAATTAAAAAAAAAGAAAAAAAAATCACGAAGGAAGCCTTATACCAAATGATGCATTGAGATAATTTTATTATACATATTTTATTATATGTATTTCATTTTACACTTTTTGTCATTTGATTTGATTATTATATTCCAAAAATTTCTTTTTTTTTCGTTTTCAATTCTTTCTTTCAAAAACCTTTTCACGAGTAGGATGTTATTCTATAATCTAATAGATTAGGATTAAGATTAGGATTATGAACAGGATCATTATTAGGAATAGATTTACGAATCTAAATCTTAGTAATAAGAATAAAGAATAAAGAATATAACATTTGCAATGAATTATTTCCTAATTCGTTAGTAAAATCTAACCAAAAAAGAATATACTGGGCAAGTGTTTTGACAACCTTTTAATATCCCATAAGATGTGAATAGTATAACAACACTTCAGACATGAATAAAGGATATGCAATAACAAACCTATATTAAATATATTAAACATATTAAGCAAATTAAGCATATACAATATATTAAATATATAAACTAGGGTTGCATGAAGCCTTACGTAATGATGCTGATTGAGAAAATTAATTATTATGTTTATTAAGGCGAAATAAATATCTTTTTATTTAAAAAATTGTGAGAGAATTTTAATTATAAAGAAGTTTTATTGATGAAATATGAGAATTATATTGGTAAGGGAGTTGTAGCCAATGTTTCAAGACGTTCATACTCCCTAATCCATGGAAGTTCTATCTTCTTTTCTCACTACAGCTACAGCTTCTCTTATAATATAATTAACCGTATCTTTTTCAGTGACCAAATGAATCATGCATATTAACGATAATTTTTGATGATAGATTGATATTTGAAGTTTTTTTTTTCAAAAAAAAAAAAAAAAATTAGAACATATTTTTTTTTATGCAATTAAAGTTTATTTATTTTACAATAAAGATTATATTTTATTTATTTATTTATTTATTTTTTGAAAAAAAATTACTTTAATTATTTAGCTAGTCATTATGATCTTGCAATTGTTTTATTTTTTTTTTACAATATAAATCAAAATGCATTATTTTTTCTATCATATTCCGTATATATTTATTCAGTTTGTTATTCTATTGTTTGATAGATAAATAATCGGTTGATTTTAAAAAACTGTATTAATAAACGAAAAATCATGCCATCCGATCTGAATCTTTATTAAAGAAAAAAAAATTAGCCTTATTTAATTAGTAAAAATAAATATGAGATGATTCATATCAGATATGCATATTTTGCATATTTTGTAAAAATAAAGTATATAATCATGTCAATCCTTACCAGTATTTAACTAGTTTTTTTTTTGTGATCAAAAACTGGAATTCCAAAAAAAAAAAAACTTTTATATTGATCTGAAAAAACTGGAATTCAATGATTTTATAGTTAAAAAAAAAAAAATATTTTTATATTGAGTCAATGCATCATATTTTAATTTAATTATGTTAATTTTTTTATTTTTTAGTAAATAATTTTTTTTTTTTTTTTTTAAAAAAAAAAAAATTGGTTAATTAATTTAATTTAATTTAATTAATATAAAAAAAAACTAAACATTTTTTCTGTGGAGGACTATCTCTGATACCATTAATTAGTAATCATCAATTAAAGCAATTATGCAACAATATGTTCTATTGCAGGTTTAATCCAATTGTTGTATTAAAAAAATTATTCCAACGCCATTAACTATTTATCATAAATTTAAACTGATCATGTTCCATTGCGGGTTTAACCCAATTGTTATAGTTTTTTTTAGCCGCAGATGTAATTTAACCAAAATAATTATTTTTTTTTTGTACACAGAAAATTTTTTTTTTAAATAAAATATACCCTTATCCGTAAAAAAAAATTGATTGCTAGCATAAAGCATAAAGCAATAAGCTATAGGCTATAAGCTATAAGCTATAATCGCAAATGTTTAAACCTTATTTAGTAATCAGCCTAACTATAAACTGAAACTCTTTGGTTAGTATGATCGACAGAAAATTTTTAAAAAAATCAGGCTATCTACAAAATTGATCAAGCAACGTGGCACAAGCTTTTTGGCATTCTTTTCTTTTATGCTAAAAAATTTTTTCAAAAAAATTCGTAAATAAAAAGATGTACTTATTCCACATATTAATTGCAGGGCTATAATAATGGTATTACGCTTCAACTCAGTGCATAACGAAATAAATGGTTGATTTATTAGGAAAGATGTGTAGATACTAAATATTTCATTTTTCAAGGGATATCCGTCTTTGCTAAATTTATCGAAGCGTGATGTTTTTTTTTTAAATCTAATTTTTTGACAATTTTCAATCTAAAAACCTATCTTTTCATTATTCCTGGAAGTTCCGTAAGAAAGAGGAAATATTAAAGATTTGGTAATGATCCAACCTCCTCGTAATTTACCGTACATAATAAATTGCGGTAGTTACGTAATTATTTTAAAGAAATATTCTTAAGAGATAACAAACTTCTGGATTGAAGATAAATACAGTATAATTTTTTTAAATTAAAAAGAAACACTTTATATAGTGAAGAAAAAAGGTAAAAATGAAATCTTAACAGAAATGTCTCGTTATACAGATCTGTTAATATATAACTATTATGATTTATGACGTATCTTCTAACTACGTTCTTTTAATTATCATCACACTCTTCTCATTAAGTTCGACTTTTAGCTCGATTTTTTAATCCACCGGTCTGATAAAAGCATGTGATTTTAACAAATTTTCACTGCCGTTGTAAAAAATTTTTTCGAATAAAAAATAATCTATATGTGATATTGTTTTTCCCGATTCAATTGCTTGCTACTAAATACCAAAATACAAATTCCTTTGGACATTACATCATTAGATTCATCGTTTCTTCCTTGTGTTGGTGTTAAATAGTTGTTATGGAATGTCGTTTACAAGAAGAAAATTAAAACAATTTTCACCACCAAAATAAAAGTCAATTTGAGGTAGAAAAAATGAAATTTTATCACGTGATTAACAAATCGCTGCCTCCATAATGAATCTTTTAAAAAATATTTCAGCGGGACTTTTACGTGTTAGTTTTTCGTATTCTAATTAATTTACGTTTGAAAAGTACAGTATACAATGATTGCAGTACCGCGAGAGCCATTACAAATATTGATCATATCTACTTTTATATGAAAGCTTGTAAATATATTTATAAATTCTTTTTCCTCTTTTTCACCTTTATATAGTTTTTATTTTATACTTCCAAATTTCTTGATCTAATAACTATCAGAAAAGACGGTCTCTATAAATAGGTAGAGAACGAGCCTTCAGTAAGAGAGTGTAGGTGGATGTGCTATGAATTAGTACTGAAGCCCACGTCGTATAGCTTGGGTACTATTTTATAAAGTAGTAGCTAACAAATACCAAAGTATAAATTTATGTGTTTGATATTTTCTATACCTTCTTTAGGAATTAACTTCTTGCTGTTGATTAGGCTCATTTGTCAGAAATAGTATTAATTGTGTAATTCAAGTAATTTTGTTCTGGACTTAGATGAAGATGAAATATAGAAATCCCAAGAACGAACATCGAGAAGTATTATTACGTAATCTTAATTCGGGAATCACCGACACTGTATTCCGCCCATGGAATTTAATTGGCTATCATTGGCTGGGGTGGTGAAACGTTCCAGTGTAATATTGGGGATATAAACGTCAATTTGAACACGACTTTTAACAATGTGCACATTAAGTTGCTAACCAAATTAATATACTTATTCCTTCACATAAAATTTCTATTCTAATAATAATGAATGGGGCGTGCTTATCCGTTTGTGTAATATCTCTTATTGATATAATAGTACGATCATTTTAATAAATGAAAAAAATTCGTAGGATTTTTTTTTTTCTTACGATAATTAATAATAACAAAATGCAAAACTGGGTCGAAGAAGCTATCTCTAAAGAGCATATTAAAATTTATAAATGCGAACAATTTAGTAACATTCAAAAAATTGGATCCGGAGGATCTGGAAAAGTTTATCGCGCTAATTTGAAAAATCATGGACAAAATATTGCTTTGAAATCTTTTTTTGACTTTAACGAGGCAACTGCAAAAGAAATCGAACATGAGGTATAAATTATAAACTTTCTAATACAATATTTTATTATTCATAAAATGCGCTTATTAAATTAATGTTTCTATACTAGATCAGGCTTCATCGTGATGTACATTTTCATGATAATATTATTAAATTCTATGGAATTGCACAATTTGATCCAGGTATAACAAAACATTCAATTAAATCAAAGTTATATTTTATTTACTTCATTTCTTTTATTTATTTGCCATTAGAAAACCAAAATGTTCAATCAAAAAATTGTTTACTAGTAATGGAGTATGCTGATTCTGGTACTCTTAAAAGTTACCTGAAGAAAAACTTCAATTGTCTTACTTGGAATGATAAGTGCAGATTGGCGTACCAATTAGCTTGTGCCGTGTCGTGTTTACATAATGAAAAAATTGTGCATCGTGATTTGGTAATTTGCTTTACTTTATTACAAATAATCATCTAAAGGTTTTAACACGTTTATTATTCTTAATAGCACTCCAGTAATGTATTGGTTCATCAAAATATTGTCAAGTTATCCGATTTTGGGTTGTCGAAGAGAATTGAATCATCATCCAACACACGATCAGGATGTTTTGGCATAATTCCTTACATTGAACCGAAAAAACTTTTAAATAATCAATACTCATTAAATGAAAAAAGTGATATTTACAGTATTGGTGTATTATTATGGGAGATATCTAGTGGACGACTTCCTTTTTATAATGAAAGTAAAGAATATGATGTCGCTTTGGCCATAAAAATTGTGCAAGACCTTAGAGAAGATCCTACCCCTGATACACCTAAAGATTACATAAAAATTTATACTGGTAAGTAAATAATTCAAGTTTTAATTAATATTATTATAAATAGTTAATGATTTACTTTAAATTAATCATTTAGAGTGTTGGGATGGTGAGCCAGATAATCGTCCAACTATCGATCAAGTAAAGGAAAGATTAGAAGTAGCTATCGCAAGAACAAGCGTAATGACGGAAAATTATCAAACAGTAAAATTTCAATTATTAATGTCGGATAAACAAGAATTTAAAACATCATCGTCTAATAACACATCATCTAATAATACATCACATGGCGATTCATCTCAAATTATTCAAAATTTTAATAAATTGAATTTAAACGAAATAGATCTTACAACATAAACTGGTGAATTCTTGTCTAAAATGAGTGTGAGTAATGAAATAATATCAAAAGAATTTCAAAAAAACTTTCAAGGTATAACGACAGAGAATTGTCAAACGGTAAATTTTCAATTATTAATATCGGATAAACGAGAACTCCAAATATCATCATCATCATCTAATAATACATCACATGGAGGCTCATCTCAAATTATTAAAATTTTTAATAAAGTGAATTCAAACGAAATATTTCCTACAACATTAACTGATGAATTTTCATCTAAAATGAGTACAAATGAAACAGATCCTATAACATCAACTGATGAACTTTCATCTAAAATGAGTGTGAGTAGTGAAATAATACCAAAAGAATCTCAAAAAAATATGCAATATTTTCAAGACAGTTTCTTAAAAGGTATGATAATACTTTTTTTTTTCTTATTATTTTCGATAAATCAAATTCATTTAATTATAAAAATTCTTAATTTAATTACAGTTGTTCCATATAAAGCGGAATCCATATCAACAAATGAAATTATTTTTTTATATTTGGTTTATATATGGCACTGGGATTATGATCCGGACAAAAGACAAACAATTCAAAAGGTTGTTAATACTTCAGATTCAATGGTATCACAACAAATATTTCAAAATCTTAAGCTGAATCATGGATTGTTCTTGAACGGATATAAAATAGAACCTAGTAAGCTAGCCTTACTTTCTGGAGATGGTGATTATGATATGAATATTTACGAAGGACAACCCATAGTATATACCTTTATAAATGACCGTGACTCTCATGTGAATTTACTGAGTTTTAATTCTAATGATAGTGAGAACGAACTTAACGAAGCTTTACAACCATCAGATATATGCATCAATTTTCCTATCGCTGAAGTCACTTATAACGCTGATTTATCAAAGTCATTTTCAAACTTTATGAATGATGGAGGAACATCATACGAAACGTATGGTCATTTATTCGCAAAAAAAGTTTTAATTGGTGATAAAATATTTATCGATGACTTTAAACCCGCTACTTCAACGCAATCTGACATTTTTAAATCTTTCTTAACTATGGCATATGATTCAGCCAAATATAATAAAAAAATTCAGTTTAATAATTTATCCTTAAATTTTTTTCCAAAAATAAGAACATCAGATGGAGAATATTTAAACGAACCTTATAAATTGGCTAATTGGATGAATAATTTATATCAAAGAAAAATACCTGATATAATTTCTTATAATGATCTTATTCCTATTTCTGAGTTGAATTCCAGTACTGCATCATCATCAATAGGCGAAAAACAACAAGGAATTACTAATTTTAAAGAAAGATTAAGTTTAAAAGAGTGGGTTGGAAATTCAATAAACGTCAATGTAACTAAATGGATTATACTTCAAGGTTCAATGGTCAATAAACACCTTGTCAATAATAAAATTGCAATTGATCTCGTTAATATCCCTGAAATATATTCAATTGATAAACCTTATTTGAAAATTATGAAGTCGACAACAAATCTAGAGATAAAGGAATTTTTTACACTTACTAATACGTATTCAGATAACTCTTTTTCAATTCGATCCAATAATTCGAATTATGGAGGGTATACAATGAAATATGAAAAATACAAGATTTTATTTAATAAGGACGATATTAGCCCGTCAGAAGAATTTAAACAAGCTATAGAAAAAGCACTTAAAGATATGAGACCACTTAAATTTTTAAAAGATGTATTTGATGAGTATGGACATTTTTTCTCGTTAAATATTATCTTGGGAAAATCTCTTAAAAAATCACCACTATTTGAATCCTTACCTGACTGGATACAGAATCTAGATAATAGTCTAGAAATTATTGACTTTGATAAGGTAATCCCTTTATATAAAATCCTCGAAGCAGAGCAACAGAGAAAAATAGATTATTTATTAAATACGCGAAATAATTTCAAAATTATTATGACGGGATTAGTTGATTTAAAAGATTTCGATATTAATACTGAGAAAGAAAAGAGAATAAATATAGATCCAACATTAGGAGACGAAAATTATAAAGTTTTTGGATCAATTATTTCAAAAAAAAATCGTTCAAGATTAGATGAATTTTTTGTTACATTTGATTATTATGACCTTAGTGGATTTTCTGCGATGATAAACCAATTGTCAGAAACAGATGTTAATATAAAAGAATGTTATATTATATGGTTTATTATTGGAAATCCTTCGAGTTTATCAGTATTTAGCCCAAAAAATCGAAATTGCGAAATTGATAGTTTTTCCATTACATTGCAATCTAATCTATTATATTATCGTATCGTGATTCCTTTCTCGTTATCTCAAGGAGATTCTATTTTTATTAATTCACGTTCAAATTTTGAACCTAACAATGGCATCAAATTAATAAATTGGTCCTATAATTCTATTAAAATTGAAATGATTAAACCAATTATTAATTTTGATGAATCAGACGAAGATAATTCGGCTTTAAGTGTAAATTCTAATAATCGAGATTATAAAATAGATATTTTTAGAGTACCTTCAAATTACAAAAACTTAAAGATTGATGGTGGAAAAGAGGATGAAGTTTCTATTGATTCAATTGAATACAATTTAACTAAGGAGAATTTTGTAAAGGGTACGATAAATTTATTAATTATTATTTATTCTAATGATTCATTTCAAAAATCTAATCATAATTTTCTTTTATCACTATACAACATTAAGAACTGATGATAATTGTTCCATTCACTATTCCTTTTACGAAATTTCTTCCTTTGACTGATGAAATTAGAAAGATCCTTAATGAAGTCATTGATATAGCACAAAAAGCTGAATATAATACAAGAATTTGTGACGCATTAAAACAACGGGTTTACGCTGTAGATTTAGCTGTACTTGATCTTAAAGTTCAAAGAAATAATCAAGAATATTTTAATGGAAGTAATTACCTACATTTGCAAAATTTAATTACTATTATAACACATATTAAGAAATTTATGAAAAATATTTCTCAAATATTAGAATTATTAAAATCAAAATATATACTACCAAAAAATATTGAGAAAACTCTTAAAGAATTATGTGATGATTTTGATGTTTGTATAATCAAAATAGATGCATCGGATTTTACTACTACAATTAAAGATAAAATTCGTTCCGAAGAAGAACAATTAAAAGCCGATCAAGAAGATTTAAATAAAGTAAGCTTGACGTTAATTTAATATATTATGCGTAATACTTATAATTAATCTATCATGTTTTTAGTATTTTGGACAAATAGTTGGAGTTAACGATAAAGACAAAGAAGAAATGATTTTAAAAATCAATAAAATCAATATAATGAATAGTACAATGGAAAAACTTTTGGATAGACAAGTAGGAAATGAAAATAACAAGAGAGAATATCAATTAAGAATTGATAACATTTTTCGAGCACATCAATTACAAATCTCTGTTTACGTAAAAACTGACAAAGAACCACGTAAGAACGGGAAAGTGACTAAATGGGTTAACGTAAATAAAGATGAACGTGCATTTAAAAGCATATCCGAGGAAGACAAAATTAGCGTACAAAATCAAGTTATAATTCTTAGAGAACTTCACGATTGGCAGAATATAATAAAATTTTATGGTCTTACTTATGACGGAAGTAAATGGTATTTGGTAACTGAGTGGGCAGAGCATGGAAATTTGCGTGAATTTTATACCAATAATAAAAATTCATTTGATCCTAAATTAAAATTATGTATTTCTCTTGATATTGCTCGTGGATTAAATTTTCTGAGAACCGTAGAGGTAAAATATAAAGTTTAAAATTTCATCGATCGTTTTATTATTTAAAATTTTTTTGAAATTTTTTTTCTTTAGATTTTGCATCGTGATATTAGAGCTGAGAATGTATTGATTACACATGATAATACGGCAAAACTTACGAATTTAAAATTAAGTCGTTCATATAAGGCAGATACGCAAAATCAACACCATAACTTGGAACAAATTCGTTATTGTGCTCCTGAAATATTAGATAGGACTACAGGTTTCAAATATAATAATAAATGTGAAGTTTATAGCTTTGGAATTTTACTTTGGGAAATTTCCGAGGAAAAAATTCCATATGAAAATCTGGATGATTTTATAGATATAACTAACTATGTGCTTGGTAAAAATCGGGAACCATTTTCTGAAAATAATCAGATGCCGGACGAATTCAAAAACCTTGCACTTGATGGTATGTGAAATAAAAAAAATTATATTTAAATTTTTCGTAAGATACATATTATATTAATCATTCTTTTTTTCTGTTTTTTTTCTGTCTTTTTTTAGCCGTTAATCACGACCCAGAATCTAGGCCAAAACTTACAACAATGTTTATAGTTCTTAGTAATTGTTTAGAATCTTTCAATTCACATACGTCATTTAAAAAATACACGACAACTGCTGCTGAAGCAGCAAAAAAACATGAAATGATCGATTTAATTACTGAAATTAGAGATCTATTCGACAAAATCAATGAAATAACACAATCAGCTGAACATAATAAACGAATTTGTAAAGTATTCAAAAAGCGAGTTTATGTTATATATTCAGCCATGTTTGATAAAGTTCATGGAGATGATAAAGAATATTTTAATGAAAACAATTATCAATGTTTACAAAATTTAGTTGCTGTTATAAAGAAAATTAAAAAATTTATAACTGATATTACTCAAATGACAACTTTATTAGAGTTAAATTATAATCAATCCAATAATATTGAAATAAATTTCAAAGAATTATTTAACAATTTTAACGATTGTATAATGAGCGTAAATTCATTAAATTTCACTACTACAGTTAGAAGCAAAAAACATCTCGAAGAAGAAGCTGAAGCATTAAAAGCCGATCAAGATGAATTAAATAAAGTAAGTTTATGTTTGATTTTTATATTGTTTGCAAGTTCAATTTTAACATCAATATAATATATTTAGTATTTTAAAAATGTCGAAATTGGAGTTGATAATGATGACAATAAGAACAAGCTTTTAAAAGTCAATAAAATGAACAACGCGATGGAAAAATTTCTGGACGAGCAAATGGAAAATGAAAATAACAAAAAAATATATCAAACGAAAATTGATGAAATTTTCCAAGAACATCAATTAGTATCCTCTGATTACGCAAAAACTGACAAGGAACCACATAAGGGTGGGAATGTGACTAAGTGGGTTAACGTTAAAAATAAAGATATTGAATATGCATTTAAAAGTATATCTGAAAAAGATATAAGTAGCGTACAAAATCAAGTTACAATTCTTAAATTACTTCACGATTGGAGAAATATAATAAAATTTTACGGTCTTACTCGTAGCGGAGATAAATGGTATTTGGTAACCGAATGGGCAGAGCATGGAAATTTACGTGAATTTTATACCAAAAATTCATTTGATCCTAAATTAAAATTATGTATTTCTCTTGATATTGCTCGTGGATTAAATTTTCTGAGAACTGTCGAGGTAAAATATAAAGTTTAATTAAAATTTCATCGATCGTTTCATTATTTAATTAAAATTATTTTGAATTTTTTTTTTTTTAGATTTTGCATCGTGATATTAGAGCTGAGAATGTATTGATTACACATGATAATACGGCAAAACTTACGAATTTTAAATTAAGTCGTTCATATAAGGCAGATACGCAAAATCAACACCATAACTTGGAACAAATTCGTTATTGTGCTCCTGAAATATTAGAGAGGACTACAGGTTTCAAATATAATAATAAATGTGAAGTTTATAGCTTTGGAATTTTACTTTGGGAAATTTCCGAGGAAAAAATTCCATATGAAAATATGGATGATTTTGTAGAAGTAATTAAATTGGTACTCGATAAATATCGGGAACCATTTTCTGAAAATAATCAGATGCCAAACGAATTCAAAAACCTTGCACTTGATGGTATGTGAAGTAATAAATTATAATTTAAATTTTCTCAAAGATACATAATATATAAATTAATATGTTTTTCTTATCTATATTCAGCCGTTAATCACGACCCAGAATTTAGGCCAAAAATTTCAACAATGTTTGAAGTTCTTAATAAATGCCTCGAAACTTTTGAAAACCCTTCACACACGCCATTACAAGATAGAAAACACGTATTAACAAAGAATGTTCCAAAACTACCAGACTTCGAATCATTTAACTATATGACACTAGCTGAAGCAGCAAAACAACATAAAAAGCTAGATAAGAAGGGTAAACCCTCCGGTGACATGAAGACTGCATACAAGTGTTTCGAAGCGTATGCAAGCTCCAATACGACAATCCGTAATCAAATCATGGCAAAATATCATAAAGCACTTTATATTTCAAAAGGATATGTTGTAAGTCCTCCGGATAAAGATAAAATTGTTGCAGAACTATTTAAAGAAGTTGCTGATGATGAGGCAAATGAATTTCCTGATGCAAAGTTAAGATATGGAGCTCTCCTGTATAATGGTAAAGGCGTTGAAAAAAATTTGTCAGAAGCTCTTAAATATTTTGAACAAACTGCTGAAAGTGGTTATGTGGTAGCAATGTATAATACTGGCAAATTATATTATGAAGGTGGTGATGGTGTTGAAAAGAATTTAGAAAAAGCTTCTTATTATATGAGACTAGCTAATTATCATGAATATGAACCTGCTACCAGGTTTTGTAAAGAACATAACATTTAATTATAATATTCATCCTAATTATTAACAATAAATTGTAAATATTCACTATTGTATTAACGCTAATAAATTATTGTTAAGGTCACCGAAAAAATGTTTATTTTAGACTCTTACCTATTTTTGTCGTGCATGTAATCTGTCAAAAATATGCTATTATGGTTTATGACAGTAATCTCACGTAGCGAAGTATGATTATAAATATTTGCACACGGACTTAGTGGAATTTGATCGGTAGCCGCCTAACCGGCTCATCCTTTGTGGCTTGAAATATTGCAATTTACTTTGTACAGTCTGACCTCGAACTCTTTGACTTACCAAACTTTTTTAAAAAATCGGTTTCTTATTGTACCGAATTTCATATAAAACTCGATAATAATGTATACCGAATTTTTATGATTTACCGTTTATAATAAAGCATAATAAAAACAAATTTTTGATATACCGAACTTGATCACATGGTTTAATTTTTACTTCTTTCTTGTGATAATTAAATAATAATTCTGGCCAAATTAATATTCTTTAATCACATGACAACTTTATATACTGAACTCGCCGCGAGTTCAGTATATCGAGGTTTGACTGTATTTTGATAATAAATTTGGAATTTTTTTTTTGTTAATTTATCATTAAACTTCACTATGTCTAATTATGTCGAAATGAATATAAATAATTGGATTAATTGGGTTGAAGAAGGCTATTGATATTAAATACTATGATCGGATCTGAAAGATAGGATACAGGGTACTGAATATTTAAAGAGAGCCAATCATCCTCTAAAGAAACATGTATCAAAAATAGCATCAGTTACAATAACTAGTTGATAGATAATATTTGGAACGAATTTTTTTTTTTGCTTTCACTTAAATTCTAAATAAATTATTTATAAATTATAACGTTATACAACGTCGCTATTTGACCCGTAGTATTTATAACATTAAAACGTGTGTCAAAAATTAATTCTCTTTCAAAATTGCGATTAAGTGATCGAGGAGTTTTTTGTTGTCTTATTCGATCCGTGACGTGATGCCTATTGTGATTCAATCCGTTTCTCATTTCAATATCTAAAATTTTTTCCAAATTTTGTGAAATTTGAATTTCGTCGTTTTTTTTTTTTTTTTATATTTTTACTAAGTATTGTTGAAGTTTTTCAATTTCTTCATCCCGTTTTTTTTTTTACGTTTTTCGTTTAAATCATAATTTATACGTGTATTTTTTAATTAAGGTTAATTTCCATTTAAAACTTGGTTTTTTTCGTAAGACTTCTTGGCTTTATTCATTCAAATCTGAATTAATACGTAAGTTTTCTTGATTTTTTCTTGAAATTTCTATATAATTGTTTAATCTTTTTATTTTTTTCCAAATTTTTTATTTAGCTTATTAAAGCCAATCTTAAACTTTTTAAATTAAAGAACAATGACATCATGATTAAAGAACACTCAAAATCTGAAAATTTATTTCTCGACAAGCATTATCGTTATGAAGTTGTTGGAAAGCTTAAGTTGAAATCCAAAATAAGTACGCTTTTTTTTTTAGCGTGAACGACAATTTTATACCCGAAATTTATTGCACAAAATGTACAGTTCCATATTTAACGAGTTAGTGACAATGTATACGTAAAGAGATTATAATTTTAGTATTAATTCATTAATTCATTTTAATGTGAATGAATATAAAAGAGTAATTATTCAATATTTTTAGATAACCTTATTACAACCGGCTTAATCACATAATCTAACGCAAAAGATTTAATTTATTTAAATAAAAAAAAAAAGAGAAATTATTCTAGAGCCCTTGAGACATAAAACTGTATACCGTGATACAGACACGTGATCTATTTATGACGTGCCCTTATCATAGATTTTTTACAGGAAAATATCTCGAGAGTTAAAAACATTTTTTTTTCCCATTAAGATGATTCATTGATTCATGAGGCAGAAAATTGAATTTTCTTAATTTATCACGTAACTAAAAAAATACTTGCTGTCTCCATAATCTAGTTATTCGATTCGTAATCAGGTTAATTCAAATAACTCAAATCTCAATCTTCTAAAAAGATAAAAGAAAAAAAAAAAAAAATGTTACAAGTGTATATTTTGTGTGAGAATTTTTTGATATTCTCATTTCCTGTTGATATCATCTATTTTCATATGAAAGCTTGTACAGTACAACAAAAAATACATTTATAAAGCCCTTCCTTTTTTTACATTTTTTTTTTATTTTTTAATCATTTATTATTTTTACGTATTCTTGCTTTACGCTTTGAACTGCACCCTATTTAATAATTAATAAATAAAGTGAACAATAATTTTTTTCCCCATTTCCTTTTTTACCTATAGAATTTTTTAACTTTGATTCCTGGTAAATACAGTTGGTGAATACAGTATCGGCTAGGACGAAAAAAAGAAAGGTACATGTTTCTATTTGATTTTTAACCCAATATAGCACAGTGAGCTGTGTTTAAGGTATTGAATGCGTGAGGATACTAGCCTAGTATAGCACAGTAAATCTGATGCACCATATGTGTTTACAGTAGCTTTGCGTGAGAGTTTTAATTATTTATGGAAACTGTACTTGAGTGTACATAGACTAATTTGACATAAGTACTATACCTTCTGGGCAAATATTCGTTCCGTAATTGACGGTAACGACGCATCTTATAAAAACGGAGAATTAGAAAATATAACCGTTAATGTTACCAGTTGAAAAAAAATTAATGTATTATAATAACATTTCTTGTTCAAATTTCAATAAAGTTCATTATGTTGATTCAAATGATACAATCGTTTTGTGACAATCCTATCCCAAAATACTTCGTCAGTATAATATTTATCCATGTTTTCAATCCATAACATTTGGCATCTTCTTGAGCAACATTATAAAATCCTTATAATATGCTCAGTGTGTTAATTTTTATCTTATAGTAATTTCAATTTGAATTTTTTCCTTTTTAAAAAAATGTGTGTCAATTCTCTTTGAAGGATTTTTTGATCCATTCAATTAGGCCACGCAAACTAACATTTTCGGTTCATGTAACAATGTAACATTAAAATTTAAAATTGACCCGTGGCCCAGGTTTTATTTTTTATTAATAAAAAATTTTTATTATATATTATGTGACTAGTTAGTTTATTGGTCGTCGAGTTATCGATTTTTTTTTTTTTTGTTCCGAAAATTATTTTGGCCTATCATATATGTAACTTTAAGAGACAAAATAGATTTTTTTGATGATATATCAATTCATATTTTATAAAGAAGCAGTTGTTGTACAGTGTATCTTAAACGGTATAGATATTTTTGTATGATTTGAATAATTATAATTGATATGACAAAATTTTTTTTTCAAATTAATAATAATAATAATGATCTAAGATTACAAAAGGTATAATTGTCCAAAATCTTTTTTTTTCGTCAGAAATCCAAAAATAGCTTAGATTTGAATAATTAAATTACTGGATATTTTAAAACACGTAATTTTCATTTCATATTGTTTTAGATTTTTTTTTAAGAAAAAAAAAAAAATATGCCATCATCAGTGTCAAGTTAATAGTTTGGTGAACTATATCAGATATAGTTTCGCACTATGGGTTTTATAAAAAACAAACTTCTCTAATGAACAAGTTATAATAGAATATCAATAAAAACAAATATTCGGTTATTACTTATTATTCCTATTCTAATTTTAAGATATTGCCAATAAAATGGGGCCCGTTAAAGCGAGGTAGATTTGGCCGGAATTACGACATTAAGAAATTACAAACGTGACATATAACCGGCGTGACATATAGGTTTTTACTAACCGAAAAAAATAAATGAAAAAGTAGAAGGGTGATGCAGGTGACCTGAAATATTTTTACTATGATCATGTGATTCTACCCGCTTTAACGTCCCCCCAATAAAATTCATGAAATCACGGGATAAAATTTTATAAAAAGTGACCCGAAGGGAACCAAAAATATTAATTTGCATGGTCTTAAAATTTGTTGAGATTTCCTATCAATCGGAAATACCAAATACGTAAAAGAAAAAAAAACTTTTAACAATTCATCATATGTTGTAAAGTGGAAAAAAAATCATGTAATTCATTAGCCTTGATTGATTAATTGCAGCATTAAAATTTCCACACCAATCACTTTATCGTCATTAAGTAAAACCTATAGGACTTTACAATAGTCTGGAATACATTAAAAGCGAAAAACAGGGAGGGCGTGAATTTTTTGATTATTTATTGCAATAGTTAATACCCACGCTTTCCTCATTCTTCGACCAAGATAAAAAAGATAGTACTGAATAAAATTTTTAATAAAAAAAGTAGACTTTCAAAGCCTATCTTTGAAAAATTTTCTATAAAAAATAAAAAAAAAATAATATTACATATTTTAAACCCGTAATAAATTATTTACGGTTTACATTAAAAAAAAATAAACAGAATTTGTGATGAAAAAAAAAAAAAAAAATTGGTTTAAAATAAAATAAAAAATTTGACCGGCCGGATTATCATACCTTAAATTTTCAAAATTTAAGATATTAAAATTATAACACTTTCACAATATAATTTCATAATATTTATTTTAAAATTGATAAAATTATTATCATCTAACTCTTCTCTGAACTTATAATTTACGACTTTGATCATGTTTGATGACTTGAATATACAAGAATCGATATAAAATAATTAAATTTAAGAATTATTAATAGTTACAATATATAAGCAATAGATACATACTTATTGTATTAAAAGTTATTTGATGGAAAGAGATTAGAACTTCCATTAAACAATTGATTTGCAAACGGGTCATTCGTAATTTGAAATGGTAAGTGCACAATTAGATTTGAAAATATATTTGCATGATTATTGTACGTTCTATTAATAATTCTACGTCTGCGATGTTGAATACGACGATTTCTTATATTCATGATTCTTTTGATGAAATATCACAATTAAAATTAATTAATTTTTTAACGATATTTTTATATACAAAAGTTGATAATGGTTTAATATAAGGAAAAGAAAATCCGAGGTTATATTTATACTAAAAAAAAAATTATAAAATCATATAAATATACTATATTATTTACCAATAAATCAATATTGCACAATAAACTAATAAAATAATAAAATAAAAACTGGATTCCATGACGTACATGCTCTATGTGATACCAAATCTGTATCAATTCTATGCACCAGACGTCCAGATGTCCATGTTTGTATTACTTTTTCATACTAATTGTTCATTGTCCGATCGTCAGCTTTAATTGTGAATTATGCAATAGAGCAGTAATTTTTATTTTTATAATTTATTTAATTTATTGGTTCAATTCTTCATTATTTTTATTTTTACTTTTGTAATGCAGAAAAGATTCTTAAAATAAAGATTTTGGATTTAATAATCTTACAAAAGAATTATCGCCTTTTCGTAGATCCAAGCCACCTGACTAGGAAACGAATTTGCGAAACTTAGTGATTATTCCGAATAATTATTTAGAAAGGGTCAATTATTAAAGAAAATGAAGCGAAGCTCCAAAAACTAATTTTGAAAATAGGATTACACATATTTCTGAAAACGGCGATAAACCTTTGTTCCCGGCCAATATAATGCAAGTAAAAAATGTGGGCCGAAATTTTTAAATTTCAGTTACCCTTCAGTTTGGGCTTATGACAGCATCATGCAAAGAGATTCAATAAGATTGTTCTAGGCATCTAAAAGAATCACGCAACTTAAAAAAAGAGAACAATAAGATTGTTGTATATTTAATATTACATACAGTTTATTAAAATAATAACTCTTTAAAAAGGAATCGGAATTAAAAAACACTATTTTTGTGTCGTTTTTTATAAATATATTTATATATTTAAATCAAAATATGAAATTAATTATTGTTAAAAGTCCGAATATATGGTAAAAAATTATCTAAATTCGTTCATATCGGCCATTTCTTTGTTAAGATACTATAGTTGGTATAATATTTTTTTTTTTTTTTTTTAAAAAAAAAAAGGTCTTATTTATTCAAAATGTCAAATGACCAGTCCTTAAAAACGTCAACATGCATTCGTTGGAGTTTCAGAACCGCCATTACCACTGCGCTATTTGCATAGATCTACTGAATAGTTCGGCAATGAAGATTATGAGAGATTTAATCTGCAGATCATCTTTAAAAGGAATTTTGTATAACAGAAAACCACCTTTTTTATGCTAAAATTAAACATTTTTATTCTTTTTGAATGCGCCCTTTGAAACAATCAAAATGGAATGTTATCAACTCTTTAGGGAAAAAAGCGCAAATCACGTGCTTTGCATTGTAAGAAAAATATATATAATCATTTTAGTGATAAATTACTATTGTTTTGTATTGTTAAAAAAAAAAAAAATTATATTATATTTATATCAGAATAAAATTAAATAACTCGACATTTCCTAATTTAATTCATATATTCGATATGATTTATTCCGTTTCGTTTTCTTCAAATATTTTATTTTGTAATGTAGACAAGACTCTTAAAATAAATACTTTAGATATGGTAATATTATAAAAGTATTCAAGTTCTGTTAATACCTAATTAAAAATCGCCAAAGCAATCCTTTATGAAAAAAATAAACAATAAAAGATTAATAAATTATATTAAGTATTAAAAAAACAATTTTATACTCTCTTCAATATTCACTTCTAAAAAGTATCTTTGCAAAGAATAATCAGCTCTGGAAACAACCTTCGTCATCGACATGTCGTTCCTTCTAAGACGAACAAGAAGGAACAAGGTACTGTCATCTCCAAATGATGACAGATGGGATACTAAAAAGAAGATGCCCAAAATCCTAAGTCCTGTCATAAAGGCACAGCAGGCGGACAACGACAGGACGTTTCCAATAATAAGGACAAAATCTCGGCGGAAATCATGAAATTATTATTGAAGTGAAGTAGGAGGCGTAGTTGGAGAAAGTGTTGGTCTCTGTTACTAAGGCCGGACAAATAAAATATTTATGTTATCTTGATGTAAAATTTTAAAAATTGACTCGGGCGCGTGGTTTAATTTTACATCAGATGTATTTTGTCAAGTATTTGTATGCGTATCTTTCCAAATAGTCTTTGGGTGTTAAGATTTCTAGTTGAAGAAAATTCACCATATAATTCTCCAATGGAAATTCCTGAAGAGGATGAATGGATGATGGAGAATCTAAAATTTTGGACTATTGTGATGACTGATGATTGTCATATCACTGTTCTAATAAAAAGAAGTAAGGAAAAGTATAAGATACGCCTGAAATATACAGTAATTTCCGAGAATAGTAAGATTATTCTACGCTAACTACAACGACAAGCAGAAGACCTACACTAACGTGCGAGCTATCAAGCCACCAGGATCGACAGGACTTTGGCTTTTGCAAATATCACAATAGAAAAAAACGTGGATTTATTTTTTTTACTAAAAAGTAACAATATAAGTCTAAAATAATAGAAACATAAAACTAAAAATAATAATAAAAAAACAAGGATTATATACAGTAGATATTTATATATTAAGGTAAAAAATAATAACAATAAACAATAAAAATAATGGTAAAAAACAAAAAAGATAAAATTTGATTTGGTTACAGCCGGGCAATAGTTCTTCAATTTCATTTTCACTCTCTAATTTATTCATTTTCTTTTAATAACACTTAAATATGTATTTTAATAAAGGAAATGTAAGTATTTGTAATCTATCAGATTTTTTTATGTCAAAATAAAGGTTATATGGTTTAATTTTAAATAATCTATTTAAAAGCTATGGTATTAGTCTTTTGGCCAAAGAACATTTCTTGCTAAGTATAAAGAGCTAGGGAATTATTCAAATTAAAACCACCGATTTCCGTCAACAACAACTTTATGACGCTTCTGTTGCTGTTTCTGAAATATTAAATCTTTTACGGTTGACCATTATCCATAATTAAATCCATAAAAATTGGTGAGTAATCCATATGGAGTTTTCTTCCTCTAATTCAGTTATCTTTATAGCTGCTGCTTCTTTCTCTCCAGCTTTTCCTTGCTCCAGCTCATCAATCCTTCCTCGTAAAATGTCTATATAATTTCATTTAATCATTGAAGTTTTGTTCCCTACTTTCCTCTCCGGTTTCTAAAAATTTTTGACTTTTGTTAATGGAAATATTTAGTTTGTTTCCCATTCCGATTCAGCTTAGTAATAGGACATTCATGCTCTTGCCATTATCTTTTCTTGCCAACTTAATATTTATTTATCTTTGTCTTACTGTTAAAATCATATAGAAGCACGTACCTTCTCTATTAATTCTTCTTTTTCTTGCATTTAAACTAAATCGTTTTTTAGTTCATTTCTTTTAAACATTTCTTAGTGAAAAATCAAGAAAAAAAATAATGTTGTAAATAAATCAGTAGAATAAAAAAGCAAAAAAAAAAAAATTTTTATGTGGAACAACATTCTTTTAAGGGGGAATTATATTACATTGATTGCGATGATAGTGAATAATATGAAAAGGATAAATTATACTGATTATAAAGATGATAATTTTAATATGTCTCTTTTAAATAGTAGTGCGCCAATGCGATTAAATAAAATTTATAAGTTCACAACAATTGCAGTTACACGCACGACCCCATATTAAAATAAAATTATTTTTCGCATACAAGTTTTATTTAATCTTTATAATAAAAATAGAAAAAAACGTCAAGATACTATTTTTTTTTTTTTTTTTTTATTCTTTAATTTATTTTTTATTATTTATTATTTTTAAAACAGAAACTGATGATAAGCATACCTTGTTGTATAAAATAAGTTATGATAACAATTAAAGATGTAATTATAAGGGATATATTAATTTCATTATATATTTATTAATAGTTTCTAAATTGTTTTTCTCGTATAATAAAAAGACGTAAGTAATACAGATGGCACAAATAACGAACGATGACGATGGCTTTTGTGTACGATTGCACGTGATCAGTACTTCTGGCCAGAACCATCGTAATGTTAGCCTGCATTACCTTTACTGTAAAGGGAAAAAATTTTTGGTACTATGAAATAGAAAAGGGTTCCATGCACAAAAATGACATCAGGAAACTATAAATAATTAAAATTCACAATAAGTTAACAATATGAGATTGTCTAATCATTCACGTTATGTTTGTCCATCTTTTAGGTTAGGGCTCGTACTAAAAGAAACAGTCATTAAAAATGTATCAGAAAATAAAATTATACTTTATTATAAAATAATTATTATATAATATTACTACCATTTTTTGTCAATGTTGAAATAATAAGATCTTGAATTCAGTTGATAATAATTAATTATGTGATATAACATAACGACAAAAAAGATTTTTTTCGAATGGTATTCATCACATTATAAACATTGTGATATAAAAGACCAGATAAATAAATTTCCACTGTGACCCATTGTATTAAGAATGGACTTTCCAAAGAATTCCACCTGAATCACCTGAATCTCTTTCTTTATAGTTGATTGTATAACAGTGAATCCATCATAAATATCATCTGGCACCTGTCTGATTCATATTTGGACTCTTGAATCTTGATTTGTCTTGTTCTTGGTGAACTTCGATTTGTTCTCTCCTTTTTGTAGGCCGGCATATTTTCAATTACTTTACGTTTAAAATGATGATAAGATACAATGATTTGAAAATTTTATCTGGTATTACAAATAGATCAATGACGCCAAATTTTTAATAGTTGAACGTGTATTCATTAAATCCTGATATTGTTCAACTTCATTCTGATAAACAACAAGATAGATTAAATTTCTCTTAATTACTATTGAAAATAATCACGTTAGACTTTTTCCAGACATTATACTTGAAGAAATTTAGCACATACGTTAAAATCAATCCCCTTAGCATTCTTAGCATAGGGTCAAAAGGATTCTTTAAAATTTTTTGTAAGTGTTTCGCGAGTTTGTGACATGCAACCATCAAAATAGCAATATCCCATCTAAATTTGCGCTAGTTTATTTTTCTTATTGCAAATAAATTTGTAAATTATCCATAACCCATTTGTAATCATAAACGTCATATGCCATCACAAAATTTTCTGTCTGACTCATATGCCCATAATCTATAGTCTCGGCATCAACTTTTTGGACTCTTGATTGTCTTGTTTTTGGTTGTTCTCTCCTTTTTGATAGGCCGGCATGTTTCAATCACTTTACAAGCTCGTTTTGTTTAATAGGATGATAATAAGATACAGCAATTTGAAAAATTTTGTCCGGCATCACAAATAGATCAATGGCACCAAAGAATTTAACGGTTGGGACGGATAATAATATTGTCCTCATTTATTAGCCTATGATGTGAATCTTTTCAGGTTAGTGAACTCTGCAGCGCAGCGCGCGTTTACGCTATCATAAAACTCAAATATCAACCTACCTCCAATAATGTTACCCCTAGCCTCATCTCTTCGTCTTTGTCTGAGCCCTAGTCTCAGCTCAAAGATTCGAATATATTGTATTTGTCAAATCCTGATATTTGATATTGGCTCTAATTTATTCATAATATCACCATAGACTACCCGTATCTTTTATGCCCTTTTTGACGCACCGGGTGTTTTTTGAAATCTGCTTTTCTTTATGATCTTAATCGTAAGAAGCATCCTGACATTGGTGAATAATACAATATTAAAAAAATTCTCACTGGGCAATAGTTTTTTGGTTTTAATTGTAAGACTTTCTTTACTTTCTAACATAACATATCTATGACTTTATTTAAATCAGTATTCTAATTGAGTGCTTTCTCTCTCCAATTTGACTATCTTCGTAGCTTCTTTTGACATTTCCTCTTTATTTTCTTTAAGATTTTCTTTATATTTGCATACTTTAATTTTTAAATATATAACTTCTATTGTCCAATCTTGTTGTTAGTAATTATGAGCGTAATAAATCTTGTCTTCAATTTGCGGACATAATGTAAAGAGCATGTTATATATGTGCGTGGATGATTATTCTATACGTTCTTTTTGACTATTGAAGGTTACTTGTAAATATTCAGATTATTAATGAAATAAAAAATCAAGTTGCAGTTATATGAACAAAAATTAGTAAATTACCTTGATCTATAAGTCCAGTGGCGGACATCGTAAAACAATCATTTCTTCGTGCAATCATTTATTACGCGTTTCAAAAAATAAAAATAAAAATAAAAAATAAGCGAATAATAATAATATTAGGTTTTTTTTTTTAAAAAAAAAAAAAAAATAGGCAATGCATCGGATCTACAGTGACAAAACGGATTGGATTAAAATAGGGTAGCCTTAGTAGCTTAGAACACCTTGTTCCAGTTCGTTTGACGAATTTTTATTCCTTTCTGTGTTGGATTTACATTTTCTCCAATCTATCGCATTTTCGCGATGTTCGGCTGAGTCCTTCATAGCAAACCATAAAAAAGATTTTTTTTTTCTTTTTTTATTATCATTATTATATTATTAAAAAATACAATGGAAATTTTTTTTCGATTGTTGTAAGAATAAATCATCATTACGTATAGTATATGTGACGGTTTTACATCATCCCGTGAAGATATCGCCTTATAATAATATCATTGCTCTGAAATAATGATGATAATTTTATTCGATGATAATTTTTAATAGATAACAAATTTTTTTTTAATATATACATAATTTTAATAGTCTAGTATACAGTATAATAATAGAACGGTTCAAAAAGGTTAAAAAAAAAACTATTTGCTATTTTATTCGAATGTATTCGTGTTATTACAAAATAATTTAGACTTGATTTTATTAATTTTATTAAAAAAAATATATATATATATTTAACTATTGTAAACTCCATATAATTGTATGAGGAGTTTATATTTAAATTTATTTATATTTAAAAATATTCGAAATTATTTAATATATATATAATTACATATAAAATATAAATTATATAAAATTTTTTTAACTTTTTTTTAAACATTTTAAAATAAAATAAAATATAAATTACATAAAATTTTTTAAATTTTTTAAACATTTTTTAAAAAAAAAAAAAATAATAAAATATTTTTTCATCAAAATTGAAAAATATTTCAAATTTCGCCCTACCCAAAAGTTCAAAACCAATTCTAGCATCCATTTTTCCGAGAAGAATCCAGAATGCTGTAGGTGGGATCTTTAACTCTTCTTTTCCGACCGGCCATCAAGAAGGTAGCACGCAAATGGCCGGCCGGCTATGAAGGCAACACGCAAAGTAATCGTGTTGCCTTAAATTTAAATTTAAAATTATTTTAATATTTTATGTTTTTATCCCTTTGATGATATATTAAAT
Source organism: Rhizophagus clarus (assembly GCA_015698045.1). NCBI lineage: Eukaryota > Fungi > Glomeromycota > Glomeromycetes > Glomerales > Glomeraceae > Rhizophagus > Rhizophagus clarus. Next base: position 349,243 of record BLAL01000285.1, read on the forward strand.
TTATAAAATTTTACCATCAAAGGGAAAGATATTTTCTTTTGGGGAAACATATTTTTCCCCCTATAATAAAGAATTGTGACTTTAAGCACTTTTTAAAGGGTACAGTTTTTATTTTAAAATAATTGTGACTTTAAGGACTTTTAAAAAGAAATTAATAAATATAATTAATATAAGATGATAACATTTTAAAGAAGGATTTTTTTTTTTTTAGTCGTATTTTTGAGACCTATTTATAATCGTTTGGAACATTCATGGAACACAATAAGCACGTTAATTAACTTTATTTTATAATTTGATTCATTTATATAATTATTTATTTATAATAAATATTTGGTATTACAAACGATATGAACTCTGTTTGTATTATCGTAATTAATTCATTACAATATTATGTTTTATCTTATATTGTTTTTTTAAAAAAATTTACACGATGATCTTATCTAATTCACATGAAAATACGATTAGGTGATAGTACTATTTATAGTAAATGTAACCTAAATTTGAAATAATATGAATTTTATAAAAAAAGGGAAATTAATAATCAAATAATACAAATAATATTAAAAACCTTTTCTTTATCTATTCTTTTCCTGTTACCAAATATTTATCTAATTAGTAATTACGATATCTTATTAAGATAAGGAAATAATATTACCAGGATACGATCTTCTTTCCGGTTATTGTAAGTAAACAAAAAAAAAAGGTTCACAAGCACAAATAATTTTTAGGGGGATTTAATTTTTTTAATTCTAACTATACCTAATACGATAAATCGTTTATCACAGTTTTGTTTTTCATAAAACAAATATACATGTTAATTTAGACGAGTGTACGATTGGATAATTACGTTATGTTTACGTTAGTTTGATATGTAAAAGTTTCTCAAGTAAGGAAACATCCGAAGGATTCCGATTTCCGATTGTAATTTTTTTTTCTGAAACAGTAAAAGAAATTCACGAAAAACGAAAAAGTTTGTGACAAAGTTTAGATTAAATAATACTAATACTTAAAAAAATTTTTATAGATTGTTTTTTTATTTACATGTAACTAACAGAAGTGGTAAGTACTAGCGGAAATGGTTCCCTATCTGATATGGCCGATATAATAAAGTTCACGAAAAATTCCGATTAAAAAAAATTAAATTTTTTTTTTCGGAGATTCTCATTGCCTTTTTTTATACGTGGGAATCTATGTTTAAGAACTATAAACAATTTAATATCAACTTAGAAGAACTTGGCGTGTTAAATTTATTTTATAATTCTAAAGAGTTTGCTTTTTACGTTCAAATCACGAATGTACTGTATATTAAAGACGAATGATATGAACGGACGGATGAATTATTTTACTGTAATATTTTTTTGTTAGTAATCAAATATTTAGAGTTGTTGAAACAAGGATAATATGGTTTTAAAATTCATGGTAAAACGAATAAACATATTTTGATAAGCTTGAAATATGATAAGCACAACAATGCATGAAAATATGCATGAAAAATGATATTTGTTTGTTTACATGATGTCAAAATCGACAATAGATCATCCATAGCAATGAACATACGATTGGACAAATACGATAAATGATTTTTAATGTTTCCTAGTTTGAAATAAAACGAATTGCGTAATAAAAGAAATTTGGCTAATTAAAATGATTATATCCTATGAACCAAATTTGAAATTATCTAGCGATAAGGATATATGTATAGTAAGACAGAAATATATTTATAATTTTAGACGACCAGTTAAATACAAGTATCAGAAATCTCGTTTGTGCACTGTGCAGTCTGTATTGTAAAGTTTTGACATAGATAGATTTGGCCTTTTTGAAATTTGTAGCGCAATAAATAATTTTTTTTTTTTGTTAGTAATTTAAGCGAAAAAAAAAATAAAGAAGACAGTACTTCATTTAGAATGCTTTTATCATTTGTAAAATTCAATAAATTATCTGAAATTATGATGTCTTAATTAAAAATCCTAAAAAAAAATGTAAGGGCCTGAAGGATTGCTGAAATATTCCGTCTTACACCTACAAGCAATTCTTTTTTTTTACATTTGAAGACAGCAGAATTTTTTATTTTTATACTTGAATTTTTTGGGTTTGAAATTTTAATCGATTTGTTTGTGTATTTTTTTTCTTTTTTTTCATTGGTTTACAATATATATATATTTTTAACTGTTTAAATGAAAAAAAAAACTATTACTTTTATATTATTAACAAAATATTTTATAAAAACACTTCTTATAAAATTTATTATTACTAATATCTCGAGTAAATTTGTAATGTACTTTACATGTCGCAGTTGTTGCACGCCTATGATTACAAAATATTTCACTTCCGAGACGAAACTAATTACCATAAATTCGAAACATAATGGAAAAATGTAACAATGAAATTTCTGTGCGGAACGTATGCTAGAATGTTCCATCTGTTCGATCATTTTCCTTTTAAGGGGTAATGGCATGATATTTTTTTTTTCTAGACAAGAGAGAACATCCATAATAGGAAAATACATGAATGCATGAATCGCATAAAAAACTCCGGAAAAATTTTTATTTAAAAAAGTTCCTTTTTTTTTTTCTTCCTTTGTTTCATTTTTTCTAAAAAAAAAAAAAAAAACTTTTTATTCCTCTTTTGTTATCAAAAAATTTTTTGTTAAATAATTATGAATAATTTTAATTTTAATATAGGTAAAAAACGTCAAACTGATGATGATGAATTAAAAGGAAGAGAATCAAAGAATCCTCGTATCGAAATTAATGATGAAGATTCAACAATGAATATAGATCATCTAAATTCTTTTGATTACAATGGTATTAATGATATGATGATAAATCCTCAATATCATTCACAAGAGATAAACCGTAATTCTTTAAGTTATACAACATCACAAGAAGATAATGAATTATCAAATGAATTAAATAGATTAGAGATAGATAAGGTTCAAATAATGTCAATAGCACGTACTGCAATTGATGGAGCTTCTAATGTAGCCAAAAATTTTGCCGTTTTTGCACCATTCATTAATTCATTTCTTGATATAGGAAAAGAAATCATTGCTTTATATGAAAAAGCTGAACATAATAAAGAATTATGTGGTTTCTTATTAAAAAGGTGTAATTTTGCTATGGCAGAAGTACAAGATTTAGTAATTAGAAAAACTGAATATGCGGATTTTTTTTCAAAACAAGAAAATTTAAGTTTATTTAAAGGATTTATTGATTGTATGAAAAGAATTAAAAAATTCATTGCAGATGTTAGTCAATTTAATAAACTTAAAAAATTTTTATATGCGAATAGTATTGAAGAAAATTGTACTAAACTTGAGCAAGAATTTGAAGGTTATATGAATAGTTTGAATTTTTCTTTTGCTTTAAGGACAAGAAATGAATTTGCTACAATGAAATATGATATGAAACAAATTAAAGATTTATTATTTTGTGTATACGGAGTTTCTGATGATAAACAAATTCAACAAAATTATTTTGATGGAATGGATTTAGTGGTTGAAAGAAATATGGAATTTCAAAATCAAAATAAACAAAGAAAATTCTTAAATTCTTCTGAAGTGGAAGAAAGTGAACCTTTACTTGATAGTACTCAATATCGTAAAACTAACGTTTACCCTTCCAAAAGAATTGGGAAACGTACTTCACTTGATAATTGTGATGAATTTTGTTTTAAAGAATTTTCAACTAGTTCTCCTGGAAAATTTAGTAACGAACAAACTCAAATTGAAATTAGAAGGCAGGTTAATATTCTTAAAGAATTAAAAAATTCCGATCATATTATAAGATTTTATGGTGTTGCTAAAGAAGATACGAAAGATACGAAATATTATTTGGTTACTGAATGGATGGAATATGGTAATTTACATGAATATTATACGAATTTTGGGGATAATATTAATTTAGAAATTAAAATCAAATTTGCTTTGGATATTTGTCGTGGTGTTGCATATCTTCATGGATGTAAAGTAAGTTAATATTTTCTATTAGAGAAATTAATATTTTTTATGAACAAATGAATTTTCATGCTTTTTTTGTCTTTTTTTTTTTTAAAAAAAAAAAATTTACTTACGAATTTTCTTATTTTCTTTTCATCGAATTAGATTCTTCATCATGATATTCAATCGGCTAATATTTTAGTTAACGAACATCATAAAGTTAGAATAGCAAATTTTGGTTTAAGTAAAAAATTTTCTGATATTACAAGGAATATTTCTCATAATTTGGAAAATATAAGATATATGGCTCCAGAAAAATTATTATTAGATAATAATGAAAATGGTAATAGTGATAATAAAAAAAAGAAAGTTCCTTATGATGCTAAATGTGAAATTTACAGGTGGGGAATTTTTTTTTTTTTTTTTTTTTGTATGAACTTTTATCTAACCCGTTTAACGCAAAATAACTTACTTTTTTTTTCTTTTTAATTATAGTGTTGGAGCATTATTATGGGAGATCGCAGAATTAAAAAAACCTCACTCTGATATTAACTCAGAATTAATTGGTAGTATAAGAAAACGCGTCAAGGAAAATTACGTGTTACCATTTTCAAGTGATGTACCTTATGAATGGAAAACCGTAGTATCTAGAGGTAAAGTAGAACGTTAGCATTCTCATTTATCTCTCTCTCTCTCTAAACGCTTTCTTCTTTTTTTTTTTTTTTAGCTACGGAATATGAACCAGAATGGCGTATTAAAATATCGGATATTTGTATTGAACTTTACCGATTACATAAAAAATATTCAAGTCAAAATTCCATGCCTCCTTTATCCCCTTCACCTACTACCATTACAATTCCTTCAGTTGAAGAAGCAGTACGTGAACATAAATCTCCAAATGGAAATAAACGATTGGCGTGGCAAAGTTTTTCATATCATTCAGAAACTGATATTGAAGCAAAATATTGGTATGGGTATTATTATTATCATGAAGAAATTCCTGAATTACAACGAATTAATAAAGAAGAAAGAATTAGAATCGCCATAAATATATTTAAAGAAACTGCTGATAAAGGAAATCCTTCAGCTCAATTAAGATATGGGATGTGTTTATGGAAAGGTGAAGGCGTTGATGTAAATTCTCTTGAAGCTCTTAAATATTTAAAAATGGCGGCTAATCAAGGAAATTCTGCTGCTATGTATATTATTGGTAAAGCTTATTGGAATGGTGGTAATGATATCGAACAAGATAAAATACAAGGTGCTGAATATTTAAAAAAAGCAGCTAATAATGAACATCCTACAGCAATAAAAATGTGTCATGAAAATAACATTAAATATGAATAATATTTAATAATTGCAAATTGCAATTATATTTTTTACTTAGAATAAATTACTATTTTATTTACATAATAATTATTCACTTTATTTAAGTAAATCATTATAATATTATAATACATAAAGTCATATAAAATTTCAAGCTATGTACAGTACAGGTTTAAATAAATGATACAACTTATTTTATAATACTGCGTTTTTCTTTAAAATATAAATGTACAGTATATTGTTTCTTATAAAATGAAGGATTAACGCACTCGCGGAGTCAAAGAAATGAAATAAATTAAGAAAAGCTGTACAATGATTGAGAAATTCGAGAAGTTAAATATGTAAGATGGTAGATTTAATAATATTTTTTCAGCCCTTTGGATAGAAGGACCTAGGTGGATATAGGATGACGACGCACATAAATGACTCGAGTGGCCAATGCACACTGCCTTGAAACGTCTTGATAATTCACAAAATATTTCCAATTCTTACATTATTATGTTTCTGTTAGGACGTTCTGTGGTCAAATAACGTATGACCTAAAGTTGAAAGTTAATAAGGTAATTACTACTATTGCGTAAAAGTAATAGATCCTTCGCAATGCTTCGGACAATTAAAGTCAAATCGTATTATTCATGATTATTTAGGAAATCAAATTCTTACCTTTATTTTTTTTAACGATTATGTTTAGGAAATCTCCCATCATTATCTTCGACTACAGGGATTTTGTTAAAAGAATCCTTATGAAGTCCAACATACCAGCAGAAGCAGTAATAGACGTAAAACTATTCCGCACAATATATGTCATATAATTGATTTTTTTTCATCATCCGTAAGAGATTAACATGCAGAAAGAAATTCTTAAAGGAGTTTCCGGTAAATCATTGTATGGGAGATTCTTTGTAACAAACCGAATCTTCGAATCAGGTTATTTTTGTTTGTGTTTTTGTGATACCAAGAATGACGAGCAAATGATGGAAAAGTTGTGTACGAATCTTTACGTTCTATGTATACTAACGATATATTTAAAGATAAAGAAGGGTTGAAATGTCCGATGAATTATCAAGAAAATTTAAAATAATGTTCATTGATACGACATGAGTTCATTTATATGTGAGATTATCCTAAATCCGTTTAGGGCCTTTATCTCAAGAGCTGAATAGACATTTTTGAATTCTCCATACAACATATTTAAATAATTTAGTTGTTATTTCGAATTCAACAACTTGAAATTTAGGTGGTTAGTCGGACTAATAGGTAAATATTTTGTCTAGTAAGGAACGTTATTATATAAAGGGATTTTTTAAAATGACCGACGTTTATGAAAGGTTATCATACGGTTTAAAAAAACAAAAGCTTATTAAAGTAGGAATATTGGAAATTACTTCATTTTTAAATGTAAAAAAGAATGTGAGAATTTCTTACAAAAAAAAAAAAAAAAAAAATAAAAAAAAATGATTTTTTTGAAAAAAAAAAAAAAAAAAAATATCGATCATATTTATATAAAATGTAGATAGAATTCGACGCTTCTCTACTTACAAAGAATTCAGAATTCCAAATTCTCAATTAAACGTACAAGTTTAGAAGGTCGTTATTAATTGATAATTTAAAATTTCCGAAAAAGTTTTCATTAAGAAAAGGTCTAGATTCATATAATATGTGAGTATAACTTGTTATTTCTTGTAAATATTGGTCATCTTCGAGAGATCTGTTCACATCGCTTCGAAATGTCTCATGATTAAAATTTTGCCGGATTATAACATGTTTTCTGATATTTTTTTACGCCATTTGAGAATAAGTCGCTCAAAAGAACGCGTTAATTGATAGATAAGCCACATCACTGACATGTTTTTACTATATTTAGTCTAAATCAACAAAGGAATGGTTTTTGATTAATAATCTTTATGTTTAAAATGGTAAAATTTTATGGATAGAATCTTCATCGCTTTTTTAAGAGACAACACAGTTATTTTATTGGTTTTCTTGGCAAATATTTGCCACGCTATATCTTACCATATTTGGTCACGTAAAAAAAGCAAAAAAAAAGTATTTACAGTAACACCTCCATAAGTGCACCCTCTATAAGTGCACATAATATGTAAATTCTCAGTTTCAACTTATAAAAGCTCTTAATATTTTACTCTCCATAAATAAACGACTTCTCTAAATTCATATTCTACTTTTTTTGGTCACGGGAATGCACTTAGGGAGGAGGTGAACACTGTATATATTTATGTACTACCCGCCAGTACCCATTCTTCTCTGAATAAAATGAAGTTAGTGTGTTTTAAAGTTTTAAAAATATTTCTGATGACAATTGTCCAATAGATATTTTTATATTTTTTTTGATGATTCTCATATGGTTTTGCAATCCGGTTAATTGACAAATTATTATTAACGTAACTCCGATCATATCAATTTAGTCAAATATTTATTTATATAAAACAGGTTTTTATGTGAAATAAATAAGCCACATTATTAGTTTTGGTACCGATTTAACTGTACGTGTGGGAAAAATATCGTGAAATTTAAAATCGATTTTTATTTTAGAATTTTTTGTTTATTTATTAAATATAATTATACATTAACTTTCCCAACAAGTATTGCAATTAGTTAGACAAGCAATAATCGCTCATAATGTTTAAATATAGTTAGTTTCATTATTTTTGTTGGAAATTTCTTATTTCATATTTTCGTATCACAATAACTGGTCAGTCCGTCAGTGGTACTTAGTCGTAAAAACCTTAGGTACTTAGGTATGCATATATAAAATCTTAAAATTATACTGAATCTTTTTTACAAATACATTATGTTTCTTACAAACAAATCCTTTAAACCCATTCGTTTACCAATTATTATTAAAACAACTAATGAAAGTTGAATGATCAAAATGTAATATAGAATTTTGTTTGATGTTGGTACATATAAAATGATTGGTACGTATACGACCAATGGCATGATTAGTCCTATGAAACTTAGACTAATTATTTGTGATCGCCTAAATTCACAGGCGGTTAAGAATTTTGTCATGATTGGAAGTGAACCGAACGCTACGAAGATAAGTATGAAAACCATCAAGATTTTTAAACCTTTCTTGGAAACTAAACCAAATTCCCAAACGTTTAATAAAATTACAAGTGGTATTATTATACCAATCCAAATGAAAATAACTATTGAAAGTCTCCACGAGTCATTCTTAATATGTTTATATAATGCAAGGTTTGTAATTGTTATTAGACAAATGAATAAAGGTAATGCTGAAAACGCAAATACAACCCATCTCCAACTAGTAAAGTGCCGATCGAGAATAACTTCGGTTACTGATGATGGATTATAAAAGCACCAGAACATGTTATTTGATTTATGATTAGAAAGAAACTTATTTGCATCATCTATTGATTGGAAGTCTTGCGTATACGTTGAATTTTTCTGCTGATGACCCACATTATACGTTACATTTAACTTAATTTCATGGCATGTATTGCACTTCATCTGACATTTTTGTTGTTTTACATACTTGCAATAAATACATTTGTGAGCATAGCATTTGTCATAATCTTCGTAACAAAATGCATCGGATCCTGATTTTGGACAAAGTGTACTATTCTGGTTACATGTGATTGGTGATAATGATAATGTTTGGGTAACTAATGTTTCGCATTTTGGAAGACCTTGAGCGCTGTCGCAAGTACAATCTATGTCACAACAATATTTAATAGCAGTTGTATAAGTTTGACTTTGACATGTTGTAGGAATATATTTAGATATTTTAATTTCAGGATAATTAACACCAAAGAATACGCCAATGAATATTGTGAATGAGATGATTATTATTACTAAACACGATTTGTTCATTGTTAATTTGAAAACGTTTGAGTTTGCTTATATGAGTAAAAAAAATTTTGAGAATTTCATACATATATAATTTTTCATATATCTAATTTAATTGTATATTTATGTCATGTAAATTCCTTATTTCATAGGATTTGGAAAGTAAAACTTGCATAAAGCGCGAATATATATACACGAAAAAAAAAAAAAAAAAAATTTAAGAGAACGAAATCTACGAAAAATCCGCAACTGCATATCGGGGATTTCCATTCCAATTTCGGAGTTTTAAAGAAACAACAATAGCGACAGAAATTTTCATAGGAATTCTTTAGGATAAACAAACTCAACTTTGTCGATCTTACTGTTTTGAATACCCGGATTTCCATGCTGTAATAAAAACATATTATTAAATTTCTTATTAGAAAAAATTTATGTACGGTTCATTCATTTAATTCTAGAATGTAGATTTGGAAATATATATATTAAGAAAAATTATTAAGTTTTAATTAAAATATGAAGAATAATAATTTATTATTAAGATAAATTTATATGAAAAATGATCGGAGAGTATCATTAAAAAATTGTCCGGTGTCGGAATGAAATAATATGGTAACATTTTAATTTTCTATTTCATGAAAAAAAAGAATATCTAGAATGTGTTTGTAAAAAATTTTCGAAATTGATAATCTCAATGGATGAATTGTACGAGTTATAACCATCACCGGACATATTCCATATAAATTTTCCGCATATTCCGCATATTTCCGGTTAAATAATATGCGTTATTGTGTCATTATCTTTTATTCTGCGCCATCATCATATTTCTTATATAAATATTTTATGTTATCGCCGAATATTTAAATAATATTTATATAAATTTATTATAAAAATTAAATAACCATTAAATGGAATTCGGATCATTTCCGAAATTCAAAGGCGTGACAAATCCGGCTTTTTTCAGGATCGCCGACCTGATTATACTGTATTTTTGTCTCAGAAGCTGCGGATTAGTGTTGGCAATATTTACCCGTTTATATATTGTATTGTGATTTTTTTTATTTATTTACCTATCTACTATTCCTATTTTGTATAATTTTATTTTTTATACTCTTTCTGGGATTTACATGAGTCATTACGAGAAAAATGGCATTTTAAGTTATAGTGACACCATTTTTGATAAATTTGATCCTAAATTTGTATCATATAAAAAAAAAAACGGAATAAAAGTACTATGAGGGATCAGCAAAAGTTACTCTTATGAATATCTGATATACAATATTTTGATTTAATAAAAACGAAGTTTTTTAATTTCCAATTCTTTTATAAATATTTTTGTAGAGTTAAACATTTATATGTACTGTATGTATGAATTTTAAATATATTTATTATCATAATGTACAGTTATATAAATAAAAAGGATCTGCTACGAAATCCCGACGATTCAGAATCCCATCATAATACATGCCCGACGTTCAAAATCCCGACAAATCATAATCCCGAAACTTCATTATTCCCGACATTCATTATCCCGACGCTCAATATCCCGACATTATTAACTTTATTTTAATTTTATATTATCACATTTTTTTATAAACAATAATTTATTATATTTTTTTCACAATAATTGGTATTTTTTTTTTATTAATATTTAATAATTTTGATAATACTTCGCAAAACTCAATGTATTTATTATTGTAATTAATAGTTTTTATTAAACTTTCGCAAAATTAGAATAATGCTTTTACTTTTATTATTACATAAATTAATGTATTTTTAGCATAGCAATTTTAATAATATTTCGCAAAAATCTACACTTGATATTCAAATAATCCATCTTTAATTAAAATATCATAATATAATAGTACAACTTACAAAGAAAGATACATAATTTTTATTTATTTTAGTATAATGAGTTTTTATTGTATTTTTTTTTATTTGATTGATATAAATTAGATAAAATTGATTTACATCATTATAATATAACGATAATATAATCAAAGAATAATAATAATGTTATATTGGGATAATTAGTGTCGGGATATTAAGTGTCAGGATATTGAGTGTCGGGATATTGAGTGTCAGGAATAATGAAGTTTCGGGATTTTGAAATTTCGGGATTATGATTTGTCGGGATTTTGATCGTCGGGCATGTATTATGATGGGATTCCGATCGTCGGGATTTTGAATGGTTCCCAAATAAAAATATGTAACTAATGACTTTTAATTAATGATTTACGTTTAATCTCTTTGATTGATCAATTTACGAAATCCTTGATATCTGAAAGAAAAAAAAAAAATAATTATTAAATTGACAAATTCTTGATTTCGACACGGAACAACGGCGGAAATATTTGCCTGTGTTATGTTAGTCTGAGTATCACATTCCAAAAAAAAAATGGGTTGTGTAAGCAAAGTGGTATGACAATGGTAACCGTTGACCCGTCGGTTCACAATACTTGCCGCAATGATATGATATCCCGTGACTTTTAATATGCTGTTGGTGATCCGCTGTTAGAATTTTCAATATTGAAAAGGAAAGTTTATTTATTAGCAATATATATACAGTATATATATATTTATTTATTTATATTTATAAGGAATTTATTATTTTTAAAAAATAAAAATTACAATTCTATATTTTCTCCTTACAAAATTTGATAGCAGGTTCAGAATCATTATAAACAGCCAATTTCATATAATTAGTAATTTTTCCTCATTTTTGTATAATCAATATCATTATAATACATATTTATATTTATATCTGAATGATAATTCCTTATTTCCTTTAATCTAAATAATTTTATTTGAATAAATATTTTGTAAAAGATTTATTAATGAATTAGAATTAAAAAATTTACGCACGCATATTGCAAGCTGACAAATAGTGATGTACATTTCAGAATTGTGTAACCATTTCTGGTATAAAATTGTCGCTCACGCTATTTTGAATTTCAACTTAAAATAAAAACTTTCTAAATTGAAAAACAATGACACCATGACTAATGAACGCTCAAAATCTGAAAATTTAATCCCTAATAAGCATCATGAAGTAGTTGAAAAACTTGAAATTGGTTTTAATAAATTAAATAAAAAATTTGCTAATTTATTACAAGAAAATAAAACGATTAAACAACAATATAAAAATCTTCAAGAAAAGAATCAAGAAATTTTAAGTATAAATTCAGATTTAAATGAAAAAAATCAAGAAATCTTACGTATAAATTCAGATTTAAATGAGCAAAATCAAGAAAACTTACGTAAAATTTCAGATTTAAATGATTTAAACGAAATAAATCAAAAAGTTTTACATGAAAATTCATGTTTAATTATACAAAATGAACTTTTGAATAAAAAATATTATGGTTTAAAAGAAAAACTTAAAAAACGGGATGAGGAACTTGAAAAACTTCGACAATACGTTCTGAATTTAGAAAATCAAAAAAAATGATGAAATTCAACGTCTTTAAATTTTTTTCCAAATTTTGTGAAATTATTTCAAGATATTGGAAGTAGATGAAAATGATATAAACAAAGTAAATGATGACATTAACAATAATCTAACGATGAGCAATAATAAAAGTATGTGATGATGATTATTTTAAAGATTTATTTAAATTTATTGTAATTTATATTAATTTGACTTTTACATTTTAAAGGATTGGAAAAAAGTGTAAAAATATCATATTCTGATATTAAAGTCGTGGTTGGATTAGACTTTGGAACAGTATACTCTGGATTCTCTTATTGCCATGTTGCCAGTAATCAAGAAATATGCTCAAATGATATATGGCCTGGGGAAATAGGTCGATTTAAAACCAACACAATTCTTCAATATGATGATGATTATAATAATGTGGTGCTTTGGGGCGCTGCAGCGTTAGCCAAAAGACCAAACCGAAGACAAAATAGTAAAAGAACCCGTCCAGTCGAATTGTTTAAATTATATCTAGGCAGCCTACAGGATGATTTAAAACCATCTCTTCCAATTGATTATAAAAAAGCTATTACTGATTTTCTTAGAGAAATTGGAAAGGTATAGTATATATCGTAATTCTTATTATTAATTTTTGAATTATTCACTAATTTTATGAAATTTTTAGGTCATTAAAGAGAGAATTGAATGTTGCTGGCCTTCAGTGAATTACTTTGAAAATGTATTATTAGTTCTTACTGTTCCTGCAGAATATTCAGTAAAGGATATATCTATTATGAGAGAATGTATATTTTACGCAAATCTCATTAAAGAGAGCGACTCGCAAAAGTTGAGATTTACTACAGAATGTAAGTGGAGTTCTTGTAACAATACCTTTAAATGATTATTGTAATTTCCTTTTCTTTCTTTGCAGCTGATGCCACAGCATTATATTGTGGTAAAAATATGTCACATAATATAGGAGGTAAATTTATTATTTGTTATTACTAATTCAAAGAAATTTTTAATTAATTTTATTTGCAATGTATTTTTAGAGACAATTATGATCATCGACTGTGGTAAAGGTACAGTTGATATAACTACTCGTACTTTGATTGGAAATAATCCATTGCAATTAGGTGAAGTTACTGCACAAATTAGTGACTTCTGTGGAAGTGCATTTATTGATGATGAATTTGTTAAATTTTTACGGGAAAGACTTGGAAATAATGCCATAGATGGATTAATAGAAAATCATTATAGCCAATACCAATTCATAGTCAAAGACTTTTGTCAACATGCAAAAGATCCTTTCACAGGAGATGATCCCAATTTTTCATATATGATAGATATTGCTCCGAGTTTGTATGACTATGAAGAAATTATGGAAGAATTTATTGACGTTAAATATAATGACATAAAAGAAATGTTTGATATTGTTGTTAATAGAATTATTCGTTTGATACATACACAATTTTCCAACATTCAAGAAACTTGTTCAAGAGTGAGTTTAGTTGGAGAATTTAGTGAAAACAGATATTTGCAAAATAGGATTAAAGAAGAATTTGGTCATCGAATAAATAATATTTCAATTCCCGTTCAACCCACGACAGCAATTGCGCGTGGAGCAGTAATTTATGGATTATCTGTAATTTCAACTGGTTTAACTGATTTGAACGATTCGAATGATTCAAAAATTACTCCTATCTTAAAAGTTCTTAAATATACCTATGGAATCGAGTGTTACGCAGATTGGAAAGAATCTGATCCTCTTTACAGAAAAACTTATGGTAAAATTAGTAGGTTTTCCACTATGGTAAAACGAGGCACTAACATAGAAATTGGTCAATCCTTTTCTTATAATATTGCACCCGAGCCTAATCAAGCAAGTAAAAATTTTGCAATATACTATACAAGAGAATATAATGCAGAATTTTGTGATGAATCTGGAATGAGACTACTTGGGGTATTAAGAATTGATCTTCCAGGTAAATTACAATATAAATGAATTTAATAATTAGTAATTTATAAGATTAATAATTTTTTTTTGTAAACATTAGATACACATCTTGATAATAGAAATATTAATTTCGAATTAATTTTTGGTGAAAACAAAATTACTGCATTTGCAAGAAATGAACCCAATGGACAAAAATATATGATTAATTTTCCATATTCGAATGATGATTATTAAATTAAATAATTAATGTTAATCAAAAACTAATTATTACAAATAATATGTATAATACAGAGCTTCAATTAGTTTCAACTCTACAAATACTTTGGGAGTATTATTAGAGAATGAAAAAAACTTTGAATCTATATATTATCAAAGTACTTTTATATATAATAATTATAAAATAAATTGATTAAATAAAGTGTTTGATATTCATGAAATGAGTATATTTATTTACAATACAGTAAATTTACTTTAACGAAATCACTTAAACGGAGTGTTGAGGATTTTGAATATTGTAAACGTGAAATGACAGAATTGAGAATAAATAATGACATCATGAAACGATCAGATCGAGAAAGAAATTTCTTGATAATATTCAAGGAACTTGTTCTATATACTTTTTGTTCATTCATTTATTTAATTCAATGATTTATTATTTAATGATATTACTGAAAAATCGCATTGCGTGCTATACCGGCGATTATTTTTTTTTTGTAAAAATCTTTAAAAAAAAATTTATTTATTATTAACCATTATTATAATTTAGTTTGACGAGACCTTAATTTGGAATTTTTTTAATCTACTTAATTCGCTGATGAATAACTCCGTTTTCAGTACAAATTTGCTTACTTATAATATAAGCACAAAAGAATAGTACATTTATTTCTGCATTTATTGTCTTCTTTTCACAATTCACATCAAATATTGATCAAATAAGTATTAAGATTGTCATGATACGTAGAAATTTCACATGACCAAATGAATCATGGCCATATCGCGACATGTAATCTTCTCTGTACTATCTATTATATTTCTGTTCTAAAAATGTCACTAGAATACTAGTACAGTGGTACCTCCCTATAGTCACGCAGTCGGGCACATAATGACTTTTAAAGCACAATGTGCTTATAAAGAGGTGCTATTATGATTGTGACTATAGAGAAGGATTCTTCTAATAATTTTTACCATTCAAAAAGCTCAAATATGTGCTTATATATATGATGTGCTTATATAGGGGGTGACTATATGGAGGTACGACTGTAATCATAACTACTTTAATTTAAGTGTGTATAATTTT
Organism: Rhizophagus clarus; assembly: GCA_015698045.1. NCBI lineage: Eukaryota > Fungi > Glomeromycota > Glomeromycetes > Glomerales > Glomeraceae > Rhizophagus > Rhizophagus clarus. The sequence goes on from BLAL01000285.1 coordinate 365,009, forward strand.
TCTTCATGAATAATGTAAAGACAATTTTAATTCTTTTTTACACGTAATAATTTATGTAAGACTAAACAATAACATTTCTATTGGGGTTTCAACATTTTTAATGCTTTAAGAATTGTAGTACTTTATGAATATTAAATATTTTTCTTTAGAACTCATTCTTTATAAATTTTGAGAATCAAAGGATCCACCTTTTATAAATTATCTAAGGGATCCATTCAATAATCTTATTTGGAGCAAGTGATTGAATTTATATTTGTATATTAAATTTTCATTTTATTACTTTCTTTAAATGAATTCGTATATAATGTTCATAACATATTAGTCAATCACATTGCGGTGAAATATTTTTGAATTTTTACAAAAACTTTTATAATTAAGAGATTTATCAATTTCTTCGTAATATAATCGGAAGCATCAACGCAATATTTATCATCTATTGTTATGTAGGATCTTTCAATTGCTTTATAAACTAATTAAGTTCATCATAATTCAAGATTAAATAGAAACTGATTTAATTGTAAACCGAAAAGTAAATTATAACCAAAAAAAAAGAAAAGGATTGCGATTCTTTTATTTCTTTTATGTTCACAAAGACAAATAACTAGTAATAGATGATTATTCATCTACTGTATGTTTATGTTACAGTAACTTATGACTTAATGAAAAAACAAAGCTGAAAGGGTTAAGAATGAAATTAAATGAATCCAAATTTATGTTTTATAAAAATTAGATTTAATATTCTAAAGCTAGTCCAGTATATTCAGAAAATCCTTTTTATTAGAAGAAATCAAAGAAATACACTAACCAAACTACCCCCGAGTTTTTACAAATTACCCCAAATTTACAAATATCCGGGTGGTTTAATCAGGAGGGTAATTTGATAAGGACACATATTTTATACAATATAAATAATGCTGATTTTAATAAAAATCTCCATGTAAAATACCCGGTCTTTTACAAAATACTTGTCCGAAGCTCTAGGGGTAATTTGCACAGGGTAATACTGTATTTTAGTCAGTGTTTTACGGTATATGGGCGTTATTAACGATAGAAGATTGGATGGCTGCTTCGAAGGGTTAGAGAAGGATCGGTAGATATGTATAATCTTGGAGTAAGGTAATTGGTTGCTATTTAAGAAGAACAAGTTTATTTTTATCATTTTTTTAATTAATTTTACGGTATTAGTATCTTAAAATAGTATGTAAGCCACAGACAGTATTGTCTTGTATACTTACAGTAATTAATGCTGTACGATAACTATGACAGATAAAGGTATGTACATATTATTTAAATCATACGTACATGCAAAAAAGGTGGTCATATGTTATTCTAAAGAAAAACATATCAGGTATAATATTAACTGTTTACTTAATCGATTACATTATTGGCTAAGGTTTTCTAGATTTTGAAATTTAAATGTAAAATAATAGGTTTATTATTATAAAACATTATTTATGGAAATATCACTATTCGCAGTTATATTTGAATAAAAAAAGAAAAGAAAAAAAAAAAAAAAAAAAAAAAAAAAAATAGAAAGAAAATCAGAGAAATATTGGTATTTGAATATACTGTATAACCAGGCCACGCCATTTGAAAATAGCAATAACTATATTATGATAACTTCGTATTAAAATAAAAGTGACAAAACAATAAATTAGAAAATACATTAGCAAACAAAATAGAACAAATTTTTTAAGTAATATAATCAAACAATCCACGTATTATGAGTTCCTAAACTAATTAAAATTATTCTCATCTCCGAAATGTATATTATTTATTTATCAGCCCAATTCTTTATATACAATTATTTTTACCATCCGACAGTTGATTCCACCTGATGGAAGCTGACGGATTTCCCCACTCTACTGCCGCCCTGACAGATTCCTCCATTCGGCTGCGGCCACCTTTCTTGATCCGTCAAGCTGACAGATTTCCCCACTCCACTGCTGCCCTGACGGATTCCTCCATTCGGCTGCGGCCACCTTTCTTGATCCGTCAAGCTGACAGATTTCCCCATTCTACTGCTGCCTTGACGGATTTCCCCACTCTACTGCAGCTTTGACGAATTTCCCCACTCTACTGCCGCCCTGACAGATTCCTCCGCTCGGCTGCAGCCACCTTTCTTGATCCGTCAAGCTGACGGATTTCCCCACTCTGCTGCAGCCTCCGTCAGCTTTTCACCTGACGGACGCTCCTTCTCAATCCATTAGCTTTCCACCACCTCACTCTCATCTCATCATTCCTATCATTCTCATATCCTTGCCATTTTCATCATTTTCATCATCTTCATAATTCTCATTACCAAAATGTAAATATAGTGACACTGCAAAAATTGTAAATTATTTTGCATGTCAATTTATAAGGATGATTATGTGAATATTTTACATTAATCTCTAATGTATATGGATTGGAAACTTTAAAAAGAGTTCTTGATAATTGTTAATATCTACATAAGTTTCCTAAGAACTGGACAAAAATTAGCAATAGCTAAATTTAATGAATTTATTATTATTATGACCTATAATTTCATCTATATAAACAATCGGATAGTTTATAATGACAGTTTGTTCTTATTAATTACTTGAAGTTACACCTTTTATGAAGGAAATTAGAGGAAATATTTATATAAAAGTTAATACACATAACAATATTAATATGCATCAAAGACGGTTGACTAATAAGCATGAATGTATTGTATTCAAAAATTTTATTTAAACAATTGAAAGTAAGTTGAGACTCGAAAGTAAATTGAGACATTGGAATTTAAATTTGTAAAATGAGAAAGTTTATAATATAAATTTAGCAAGGGAGTTTTAATTTTAATTTTATAACGGACAAAGTCATATTTTGAAGTTTATAACAGTTAATGTCGTACAGTATTTACAATTACGTAAGGATTTCCTTGTTTAGTGTGCATATAATAAAGTGGTGCGACGATTATGCATCAATTTTAATGAAATTGTTGGGGTTTTTATTAATTTCACCCCAGGATGTCGACCATCATACCCAACATGTTAGTTTAATTCCCCAAGAAAATGGTTGTGAAACAAATTAATGATGCTGTGAATGATTAGAAAGAAGTATATTTTATTTAATAAATATGATTGAGTGTTAAACGGGAAATTGTAGAGAGTTTTGTTCATTTACAAATAAAATATTGCTAATTAATTGCCTTTTCAATTTAGTGTGTTTATAGAGGACCCCGAAATAGATATAAAAAGGTCAGCGACAGCCAAAAAAATTTTACTATTAGCTGTACGCATTTTTTCAGGGCCGGAGTTATGATAATTTTGGTCATTATCCAAAACCAGTAATAGATTTTCACCAGGAAGTATCTATAAAAGGAAAGATTTTCATGATATTTTTTTTTTGACTGGTTGTACGCAAACTCCTTTTATGTATATTTCGGGGTCCTGTTTATAGTATACCAACCCTGAGAAATTGATTTCAAAAAGTAGTGAAAACTGTCAATTTTGAAACTAAAGTATTCAAGCAAAGTTTATTTAGTCGGTTAAAAATTGTGTAACACCGCGTTTTTAATTTTTTTTTCCGTGAATTCTTAGTCGAACGACCCTTTTCCACAGTGGGTTGATCGTTTAGGAAAAACTCTGGTTTCAACGAATTTGATTTCATTAGAGGGTGATAATATAATAATTTATATCGGAATAATCGGATTGTAAAGAAATTTTCAATATTAATATTTTGTGACAAAAGTCATTAAAATAAAAATTATAATCAGTTAAATATTACTAAAAACTTAATTTTAATTCGAATAATATCAGATAAGAAAATATTAACATTTTTCTTTTTTAATACAAGTGCCATTTAACTTGAATGATTAATAACAATTATAAATATGGCTATTCTATATATAAGCTTTAATTCTAATAAAGAAAAATAAATACAATTAATTTAATCATCGTTTGCATTCCATCTTGTTAGTATAAAGGAAAGAAAAAGACTAGATGAATAATTACTATCATGGTTAACGACTTAATGGATGTCGTAAAACTTAAAATATTCCCTCAAAAAAAATATCTTATAAATGATTCGAAGCCTTTCATTCATTAAATTTTGCATCCTACTCTATTCTATTATATATATGTTTTTTTTATTTTTATTTGTTTTTATACTTTTTATCTATATTATTTAATTTTTCCTAGTTTTCTTATTAATATGAATGTTAGCTAAATTCTTTGTAATGAAAATTGTAGTCGCAAATTATTATTTTCTTTTTGGTTGTTCATCAATTGAAACTTTCTCGTATTTTTAATAATATATACAAGCAATTTAAGTACTATATTTACATTAAAATCATTTTAAAAATTTAAACACTATATTGTGTGAACTTTATATTATACTAATTGTAAACCTTTGAAAAATAATAGATCTAAGCTCTGGAAAACCACCTGATAAAAATTATCAGCACTTTTCACGAAGTTGGCAGCCTTCCGATTTAGCATTCCTTCAAATAATTTTAAAAGAATTATTGCGAATTTATTTATTTCATAATAATATATACAGTACACCATTAGATAAAAAAAAATATAATAATGTTTTGTAAGCTTTATAATAATGTTTACCGTATAGCACTGCATAAGGTACCTCGGGTATATATCAATTTCACCAATTTAAAAATTGAATTATACCCGGGGGTATTTTGTATGGAATATGGAGAAATTGACCAGAATTAGCTGAATTTTTGCCAGAATTAAGATTTTTTAACCACATATCATACCCGGATATATTATCGGGATGCGTCCAAAATCCCGAAACTCGAAATCCCGAAGGTACAAAATCCCGACACTCTAAATCCCGAATTGTCAAAATCCCGAATTGTCATAATCCCGAATTTTATAATACCGAATTGTTAAAATCCCGAATTTTATAATACCGAAAGTGTTAAAATCCCGAAATTTTATAATCCCGACACTTCATAAGCCCGAAAGACAAAATCCCGAAACTCGAAATCCCGAAATGTAATTAATAAAAGAGTTTTATTAGTTAAAAAAAAAAATCATAATAATAATAATAATGATAATATTCATATATATTCATTTTTATTTTATTTTATTTATAAAGAGAAATTGTCATAACACATGTATTATCTTAAAATCAAATTGAATTGAGAAACAATAATTTATTAAATTTAATAAAATTAATTAATAACTCAATAAAAAAAAATTACAAAGAAATGTTATGGGCAATCCCGCGGAGGTAGTCCATCACTGGACGGTTTTCACGATCATTGAAAACTGTCATGATTCTTTTTTCACGATCAATTAGATGTTTTTTTTGTTTTGGACGTTGTTCACCACGAAGAATTTTCTCAATTTGGACTTCAACTTGGCGTTGCTCTTTTCGAAATTCTTGAATGATTGTGTATGCTCCTACGTGAGATCTTCCAACAATAGTTTCCCAACGACGATGCCAAGCTTCAATTGTATTTTGAGTTCTTGGGATCCCTAATTCAATCGAGTCATGTACGGACCATAAATTAGGTGGGAAAGGAGGTGGATTTCGGGTTACATTATTATTTCGGAATTGTCGTCATATTTTTCCATGGACGTAGTTTTCTTCAAACCATGTTACGACATCACTTGCATCTGAGGGTATTTCTTGTTTTAATAAATCAAATGCATTGGGAATATCATCTACTGGCAAAAACGCTAAAGCAAATAAATGTCGTAACATAAGACTCAGATGCTCATCAGTACCATATTGGGAAGCTAGCCCAGATTCTTGAATCTTTCTCCAGCCACTTTGACTAAGATGAAAAAAGCATCCTTTATTGTTAACACTGGGGAATTCATGATGAGATGCATTTATGGACGCTTTCTCAAAGTTGGTTATAATTGTTGAAGGCCTTAATTCAATATCATGTTCTTCAGCAAACTCATTTAAATCTTGAAACATTCGTCTATATACTACTTCAGCCTTTCCAGTCATTAAAACATATACAAGCGGGAGAATTCTTGAATTAGCATCCTCTGAACCAATAGGTGCGTGAATAGTATACAGCTGGTAAAAAATTGTTGGAACCGTTTTATAGGTCCCATCCATAATCCAATATAATGCTTGAGATAAATGACGAATGTTTGCTCTTGTAGTAAATAAAAGGAACCTTTCTTCCCAACTATTGAATCTTTTATTAAAAATTGATCTCCATCCAAAGTAGACTGAAGCGATTCTGGAATGTCAATTTCATCAATAGTTTGTGGTTGGGGTGGCATCTCAGCACTTCTAACTCGTTTAATTCTTGCACAGAGTGCATTTTGTGTTGGCATATAGGAAGCTATTTCTTCTGGAACAATAGCAGTATTTCTTTGGATAATTTGCACTGGTTGTTCGCTTGTTTCTCTAGCTTGTTGCTTAATACGAGCTACAATATTAGCAACATTCGCATTGCTAGCTTGAGGAGAATGATTGTGATCAACACATTTTTGGAGATAATGTGAACCATCAGAAATTTTTGTTATTGCTCGACTTTTGCAGTTTTCTGATTTTCTTTTCTCACAACACCAATAATAAGTATTATTTCGTACTTGTTCCTTTACCATCAAATAACCACGAACATTAATTTTATCTCGTCCTTTCTGAGATGTTACAATTTCACAAACTTCATTGTTATTATTTGACATTTTTGCAGAATTTTAAAAATAATTAAATTGAGAATTTGTTAAAATAAACTTTGAGATTTTTTATATGAAAAAAAAAAAATAATTAATACCAGATTATCAATTTAATAATAAATAGTCTATTTGAGCTTTGTTTACCGTTTTAAATAATATGTAACATTTGATATTTTCTCCTTTTTAATAAGCCACGAAACTTTGACCCTATAAAAAAAAATTCTGGGTAAAATTATTCCAAAGAAACTCAGACATGTGATAATTTCTCCAAAAAATTTTTTATAGGGATAAAGATACAATACAAAAATAATATTTATTATACAGAATTTATATATAATAGGAAACATTTGATTTCCCCTTTTTTGATAAGCCACAAATTTTACAAAATACTTAAAAAGGAGATGAAAATTAATGATTCATAAAGTATTTTCAAATAAAAAGCCACACCCCTTTCCCAATATTTATATTTGTTTAAATTCCATCTATTCATCCGTTATATTTTATCAATCAAGTCTGAAATATTAAACATTTTTATGTTAATTTAATATATTCATATTTCTATTATTCTTGAATATATCTGATTTGGATCATTAATAAGCAATAAACTAATAATAAAAGTTTTGAAACATTATGTAAAATTAAATTTGATTAATGCATGTAACAAAGCATTTTTGAATTAATACCTACGAAAAACGTTTAGATAAGTATGACAAATAAGAAAAAAAAATAACAATAACAATGAAATATACCTTTTGGAATTGAGTTAGTACAGTAACATTATATTTATCTTAAACTAAGGGGTGTACGAATTGACAAGATAATGTATTTCTTATTTGTATATAAATTATTGTATTACAGTTTTTTTTCAATAAAGAAATGCGCGTTGCTTTACAAAAATGATATTATGTTAAATTGGCCTTAAAAATTTAAGAAATAAAGAGATATAAACCATATTTTGTTATTTATTAATGAAGAAAATAGTATTTTGATGGAGAAAAATACATTCATTTTCATCCTTTTAATTTTAAAAATATTAAAAATTTTTTCTGTTAATTATATATATTAAAAAGTTCTTAATTAAAAATGTCCAGTAACACAGCATATGAAATTCGGGATTTTGGAATTCGGGATTATGGAATTATTATAAAATTCGGGATTTTGGAATTCGGGATTATGGAATTATTATAAAATTCGGGATTTTGGAATTCGGGATTATGAAATGTCGGGATTTTTTGCTATCGGGATTATGAAATTTTGGGATTATGACATTTCGGGATTTAGGTTTTATCGGGATTATGGGATTCGGGATTATGACAATTCGGGATTTTGACAATTCGGGATTTAGAGTGTCGGGATTTTGTACCTTCGGGATTTCGAGTTTCGGGATTTCGTACCAAACCCATAAAAATATAAAAGTGTTCTTTTAAAATAATTTATTTTTACTTCAAAGAGAAACAAATTTTATTAAATAGAGAAGAAAGAAATAAATAAATCAGAAAGAAAAAAATAAATGAGGTTAATTGCAAGTCAATTAAAGTAAAGCTTATAGGAAAACGGTTTGAAACAAATTAAATTCAAAAATAAGTCTTGTATTTATATTCGCGTTATATATTACAAATTCTATTACTCTATGAAAAATTGATCATGCAGTTTAGTTACCCATTGTCATTGTAGCCTGCTCGTGTCATTATTACATAATCAATATTTGGTAAATAATACATTAATAAACAACATCTTTTAAGTCAATTAATTCATAGTTCCGATTTCCGAATATTTTCATTCATATGAAAAATTCATATGAAAAATTGATGATATCTTTTGGCTAATGAAATATTTCCTATTGTTTATATACACAAAGCGTAGCATAACTACAAGAATGTAGTGTACCTATAAGGGAAATCGAGTATACCCATCATATTACATCGTGAATCATGATGATTTTTAATTATTTACGAAAATGCTTAAATGACATTTTCAAAATGTTTTATTAAGAGAATTATTCCGATGCAAAGATATTAAATTTTATATGAGCCGATACTTTAAAATAATATATGTTCAGAATATTATTACTTTTTATTTTACGGCTATGAAATTTTTTCGTGCAAATTTTTTCGTTCATCTTTGTTATTCAAAATTGGAAAACTGTGGTACAATATTGGCATGATATTATGATTATTTCGCTTTCTTAATATGTCTAAATATCGTGATGGTAAACAAAGTCGGGGCTGGCCGGCTGAACAGAAGTTTGTCAAACAGTTTAAGGTTAACTGAGAAGTTCGAAGATTTACTGTTGATCTTACAGTCACAAATATCGAACAAAGTATTTTTTCGAAAGTTTGTTTATTATTATCATATAACATTATTAATAGTGCTTCGATCCGGATGAAATCCGGAATCCGGATCAAATCACAAAAATTTTTTATTAAATGATGATATTTTCGTCATTTTACATATTGCTAGGTGTATCAAACCTCTAGCACTTCAACTTTGACCAAAAATTCGTAATTTTGGCCAATTTTTATGATTTTCTTAACTCGTCCCGTTTTGGCCGGCATTATGCATTTTTGGCCGGAATTAAGAATTTAACTATGTGAAGGTGTTAAATATGCGGAAATAACGTCATTGACGTTAAAGTTTTATAAATTTAACGTTCAGGAAACATTTATTTCTGTGAATTTAACGTCTCTGACATTAAATTTCATTCATTTTAGCGTCAGAGATGTTATTTCGCGGATTTAACGAGTATTTAACGTTTCTAACGTTAAAATTTGACGCCGAAGACCTTTTTTCCGCAGATTTAACGTCTTCGATGTTTACCCTAGTGTTTAATACACTTTAATATAAGAAATTTGCTTAAATTATTTTTTTTTATATTTATTTCCATCCGGATCCCGGTTCAAACCGGATATTTGTCATCCGGATTATAAACCGGATGAAAAACCGCGGATTTCGGATATCCGAAAAAAAAAAAATCCGGATCAATCCGGATTGATCCGGATACGGATCGAAGCACTAATTATTAAGCTATAAAATCGAAGTACAAATTTTGATTAAATAAATAAATAAATAAATAAATAAATAATAATTTGTATTTTATTAATGAAGAGAATTTGTAATATATTTATATATATATATATATATTTTTTTATCTAATGAATAATTGGTGTAATTAAAATTGACCATTATTAGTTCAAGAATGGAAAATTTATTTTTTTTTTTACTACTTTTTTCTTCTTTTTAGCATACAAGACATTGCGGAGATAAAACGTGTGCTGCCGAGAACAGTCCGAGAACAGAAAACGTTTACTCCTGACAATGATAATTTAAGTGTGAAAAATAAATGAACATTATTACGTATCGTTAATATAGTAAAAGTATAAGAATAAATTTAGTAATAATAGTGGAAATCAAATTAGGTATCTCCAATAAGAAATCACGTAACTCGAATTTTATAGCAAATTACATCCAGCTTTACCTGAGCATTGTTGTCACACATATTATGTGTATGAATCCTTGGATGTGCACGACATTTAATGTACACATCCTGATTTACTTAACATTTTTTTTTTTATTCAATAAATAAATCTGCACACGTGTAATAATATTGTATATTTTTAATAAACGGAATGCTTTATTAAATTTTGTTAAACAAAAATACATTTAATAAAGCCTAGTTAATAAACCAAGTAACCAACTATAACTGTTTAATCTAACTCGCACAGAATAAAAATTCTATTTAAATTATAATTAATTTATACTAAAAATATACTGAAATGGGAAAATTATATATATAAATTAAATGCAATTTGAGGAATTTCCCACAAAAATAAAACTTTTGGTTTTTTTTTTAGGATTAAATAATTGTTTTTTTTTTCTACAAAGGCAATTGCAAGAACTTCTTTCAGATTTACAAGTTTTTGAGTAGAAATTACGGAATTTACTAATAGTGGTTCCTAATTATATTTGGATGATAAATGACCTTCCCATTAAATAAATCTAAAAATAACACCATTAAATATTTTATGTACAAATAAAAATGATCGAAATCTCATTAATAATATCATCGAATCATTGCGAAATCTTTTAATTGCAAATGTACTGATGTTTTCTGAAGTAAATTCTCCAGGGCTGATAGCCTAGAAATCTAGAGTTCTTAAGACTTAGAATGTTTAATTATTTGTGAATATGAGGCAGGACTTTTGTTCAGTTTTCTTTAAGATTCTGTAGCTATACATTTTCTTGAGTCCTATTCCAAAAAGAGATAAGGTAATATTTTTAATTTCGTATACCAGCGTATACAAGTCATTTCCAGTACTATAATGGAAGTGGAAGTCAAAGCAGGCTTATTAGTTTCAGTTATTGTACTTTTATAGTAATTAGACTCAGGTTAAAATGTGTTATGTTTAAAATAAGGCAATCAATTTCAAAAAATGATATTTCATCATCTCTATAAATTTCGCCAACTGTTAAAATATGTTTTAATGTCTCATCACATAATATTTAGAATGAACAAGTTGAATAATGATTCGCACTTTAATATTTTTCATATATATAAAACACAGTATATAATTAAGAATAGTATTATTTAAAAAACAGGTAAAATCATGAAATTAGTTTGATAATGTAAAAATTTTGCTCCTTGTGATCGTTTAAATAAGAGGTAGTTAATCTCTGATATACAATTATTTCTTTTTGAGCAGACATTAATTCATCCTGAATTCTATTTCTGAACCACACTTTTACCTTTAAATCTTCAACTTGACTGTTATAATATGATACATTTTCCTTATATATCTTTGTAAGCTATTATCAGTTCTACATAGTTCAAGGTTCTCCTTTAAAAAAAATGCATGTCTTTGTATGTGTTGCAATGTACAACTCCATGCGTGACACTATCATCAAACTCTGGTTAATTAAAAATATATAATTACTGTAAGAGACATAAAAACAGATTCTTACCCAACATTATCTGCTTCTTAATGTGAATAAATGGAAAAGAATTGATTGTTTCCTGCCACTCTTTGATTTGACTTGTATTTGGTTTTTGAATGTTTCCACAAACTAAACATTATAATTACTCTTTTACAACCTAAAGGTTTCTTTTATACAAAAAAAAATCACCTTAATATCATTAATATGCTTGTAAATTAAAGCAAAGACAATAAAGGTGATAATGACAAAGATAATGTTATAATGATATTTAAAAAGAAAGTCAAGTAAAGTATATAGCTTCTTGTACAAATGTTAATAATATACATACTAATAAGATTTTATACCTACTGAGCATTATTTTGAAAGACTTTCCAAGGTAGGAGTTCTCAAACAAAATATGGTTATTCTTTTTTGATTAGGAATATTAAAGTAAATTGATCATGATGATTTTTTTTTTTGAATTTTTTTTTTTATGATAGTAGATTAATCATTAAGAAATTTTTTGTTGATAAGTAAACAGTGTCAAGAAAGACTATTTTTTTCACCCTTTTCTAACAAATAATTATATTTCAAATCATGAAATTAAAACATATAAATAAATTTGAATAAAATAATAAAATAACCAAACTGCAAAAATCTTAGTAAAAATGATACCAAGGAAAATGGAATATATTTTGAAAATTTTCCAACTGGTAGAGTAAGTGGCAAATACTAGGATTTTTTTCTCTCTATATATAATGGCAACCTGGATAACTTTAAAATTTTCCTTTTCTTTGATCACAAGATGCTTCCAATGTAATCTTATTATTCACTTTGTCAAAATAATCTTTTTCAGAAGGTAGTACATTTGTACATGAGAAAATCAGTTTTGCTTAATCAAAACTTCATTTACATTTATATTAACACAGAAAAAACTCCCAGATTTGAAAATGTCATTGTTTTTTGCCCCCAAAATTTGGTCACTTCGCATAAAAGCAATTGTTCCAGATAATATTCCTTTATCTGAATATTGACAAAGACTTCAATGTATTCCATCTATACCAAGACCGAAACATTATCTAGATAATATTAAGGTTAAACTTAGAGTTAGCAAGATGAGAGAATAAATTCATCTTTACTTAAAAGTGAAAAGAACCTTGAGATCTCAAAATGATTGATTAAGATGATTACACATCTTGCTTAGATGCTAGGTATTGTTGAAGAGTTGCATAATAACCCCAAATTTTGATGATAATCATTATAATAAACCTCATGCAAAAGAAGCTTTGTGCATCATTTTTTATCTGCATATTGACAAGACTTCAATAAGACAAAAAAAAAATGATTTGCACATAAAAAAATTTGCTGATATACCTGCGCCAAATTAGTTTATACATAGATCAGATGATTGATGATAAAAATTTTTTCCAGAGGTTGCACAAATGTACCAACTGACCGTCAACACATTCTAAAAATTTTTTTGTAAATATGACCAAATGGCTTTGCTATAGCGTACAATATGACTAAGAAAGTCACGCATTATTGTAATACATCGGATAAAGAATTTGGGTGACTAAATTTACCAAATGTGCAGTGTGTCTCGTATGCATGACTCAGTTGTGAACTCAGAAAGCGTTTCTCCGCGGTGCAGCAAAATGATTGGCTGAAAATTGTTCATCTTTTTACATAACAAATAATTAAATCACAACACCGATTTCCAAGATGTTATACTCTAGCAGTTGTCATCATATTTTCCTTGATATATGGACATAAGTCCATAATTGAGCCCATGTTTAAAACTTTAAAAATAGACGTCAATTTTTTGTCTTCAGCAGATGTTGCACACTCCTCTTGGAAAATATTTACCACAAATATCATCTATTAATTGATAAAAAATTCGATGAACCAATAATATATACACAGCTCTCCAATTTTATTATTGTGGTTCAAAGTAATATTTTGCGTTGTCAAAAAATTGTTTACTTTAAAGGATATTTCCTTATTCTAAGAAAAGAGAATTTATGAGTATAATAAATACACCAACAAATTACAATAATTTATTGATGAAATTATATTCACATGAACGGGCATAGATTAGGGTTTTTGAATTTTTGAAAAAGACACATAGTCGAAGCCTCATGCGGAATTGGCAGATTTCAAACAATTTAAAAAAGCCTTTTCCAAGCCTGCACATATGCTCATTGTCAAGCAACATCTTTTCCGTACACATACGCTTGGTGTAAAATGTAATTGACAAATGTATTCTTAGATTAGGATTTTGAATGTTTGAGGAAGACACATAGTTGAAACCTCATGCGCCCTATAAAAAATATGTGTCTGGATAATGTCCAGAAAATGTCTGGAAAAATTTTCTAAAATATTGTCTGGAATTCTGGTCACAGAAACTGATCTGAAAACACTGCATTTTCAGAATATTAGGAATTTGTCCTGAAATTGTCTAGAAATGTATTTTCGTAAAATTTTGCCACAAAAGATGATCAATGGATGGATGATCATCATTTTTTTTTTTTTTTTTTTTTTTTTTTTTTTTTATAGTCAAAAGAAGTGCTTTTATTTCTGAAAAAAGATAGAAAAGAATACAAAAGATCAGGAATGAAAAAGCCAGCCCGTTCCCCACACTAGGGTCACAAACTATCTCATGACTACTATATCCCTAGCCTATTCTCTTTAATGTAATAGGAAGTCTAGCTATAGAATTGTCCAAGATATAAAAGAAAACGAAAAAAGCAAAGAAAAATTCTACGATCTAATAAAACAAAAAATATCACGTAAAGCGAATGCTAATGCATGACAAGAAGTTAGTGTGGAATCTTCTATCTATCCCTCCCAACTAAACTAAACATAATGTTCTAATAATGCCTTCAGCCCAGCTATTAAATGTTTTACATCCGGCTTCTTAGACTGGTCGTTTCTTGAGTGATCGATCTTCTTGGTAGAACGTCTAGCTTTAGGAGTTTTATTTTGATCGTTTTTGCGGTTGTTAGTATTAAAACCTGAAAAAGAAAAATTAGACCCTTTGGGTATCTGTGAAGATTTGTCTGCATTGCCAATTCGAGCAGATCTACATAAATTCTTGAAGTTGGGGGTAGAATAACGGCACCAAGAGATTCTAACATCATTCCAAAGCTGGGGTTATTAATGCGGGTGGAAACGTGATCCCAAGTGTCAAAGTAACCTATCAGCTTTCTAGATCCATCAACTTCTTTAACTATTTTAAAAGATTTTATGCCACTGTCCAACAAAAATTGGTGAGGGCGTCCATTTGGGAATAAGGAGGCGTCTGTCATGTCATCTGGAAGATTGTACACAACAGCTTGGAACTTTTCTCGTTGTTTCCTTTCTGAAAGGTTCCAGGAAGCAGGAAACCATCGAACAGGGATTCCTCCCAAGTTGACAGTCCAGTCCCCTCCGTTGTAGCATTTCAAGCACTCATGGTCAGGAATCAGTCTAACCCTCGCAGATATATACTTCTTGTGCACTCTTGTGCTGACTGATATGACCTTACCCCATCGTCCTAAATTGGCCAACAGAGTATAGTTATCCCATTTGGCCGGGATATCATAGACTACAAGATCCAATAGTTGTGCTTGTTCTTGATCTTGAGGAATATACCCGGTAATAATAACATTTCCATTTTTCAACTTATTGTCTGTCTCTTTCTGCTTTAATTTCTTCCCATTGTCTATAGGAGTTGATTGCGGTTTAGAATCTCGCTTCAACTGCTGCTTATAGGGTGTGGAGGGGGGAGAAAGAATACTTTGATTAAAAGTAACCGTCCTTGAACCAGAAGGTTTGGAGGGTGTGTACTCAGGAGATTCAGCGCTAAAAGTGGGCACTGTTTGTTCATCCAGTCCTGAAGGAGTTTGTAGTTGCAAACCTTTTTTCTTCTCCTTACAGGCCTTCTTTTTAGTGCTCCTTTTCTGAGATTTGGTCAAGGGCGTGATAGGTATAGGTGTGACATTACGTGGGGGTGTGGCGAGTATTTCATCATCAAATAATTCTACCGAGTTTGTATCAGATCCATCAAAATTCATCAACGTGTCTGATTGGTGCATAGAATCCCCTAGATTTTCCATATCGGGCGTTTGTTTGCACTTTAATTCCAACGCTCGACGAAGTTCAGAATCCATGAGAAAAATTTCCCGGTGTTCGTCGTCCAAGAGAAAGATATTGAAGAGAGTAGCTAAAAATTGAGCTATTAAGTGAGAACAGCTGTCATTGCTAAAACGTTGTGACAGGAGTTCCCGAGGGACTACTTGGTCCTTATTTTTGTAAAGAAAATCCCCTAAGGCACCGCAGGCCGTAGTTGTTAAGGAGCCAAAGAGAGAAGTTATATTTGTACCAATGTGTAGCGCAAGAAAGTCTACTATAACATCGTGAAAACAGTCAGAAAGTATACTCTTTAATACAGAAGTAGGAGTAACTTGGGTCATAGAAGACGTTGATGCTGTTTTTGGAGCTGGTTTACTTAGCAAAAATCCTTTCTTCATGATAAAAATAAAATTATTTCTTCTGTAAAAAATTGGTTCACAGATCTGCAGGAAAGAGTTCCCCTTATTGTCATAGATGATCATCATTATTTCTTAACCCAAAATTTTTATATTATAGATATATAGTATTTTTGCCTGCTCTGCAATTTTAATTAGTACGACAGAAAAGATTTGAATGTCAGTTTTATGCTTTTTGCATTTTTTTACAAAATTAATTTATCCTTTTTTGGAAATAGCATCCAGAATTAGTCCTGAACTTTTTCATGTCCGGAATTTGTCTATCTGGTTTTTTTACTATGTTCAGAATTTGTCCAGGTTTAGCTGTCTGAAATTTGTCCAAAATTTTATACCGAACAAATACTGGACGAATTCTGGACAAAGTTAGGACATGTCAAAATTTTAAGTATCAGAAGTGTATCAGACATGTACCAAAAAGTGGACATTTTCCAGACACATCAGATTTATTCTAGACATTTTCCAGACATTTTTGATAACATTTTCCGGACATTTATTTTTTATAGGGGCAGAATTAGCAGACCTCGAATTCAAAAAAGCCTTATTCAGGCATATACATTCGTCTATTGAATTACCGTACAGTTCTACTCCATCCCATATATACTGGAAAGATGTAGAACTGGACAGTAGCAATAATGTGATAAAATATCTCCATTGATCTTATAAACTTGACACGTACCATTATATTATTTTCCGCTATTCCGCATTAGTACAAGGACTACTATAATAAGATTTAAGGATTCTTAAATCTTGTTTATACCTAAGAAATTCGTTGTCTCTTTCAAGAGGGCCCAGAAATTTTCTTTTACGATATTTGAGATATTTTAATAAGCTTGGTTTATTATTATTCGTGACTCTTTTCCAGTACTCTATGAAAATCAGTATTAGTTATTAGCGTAAAGAAGATTTTGAAGTAATTAGATTATTTCTAAATTAATCGACTTTTTTACTCAATTTGGATTTTCAGTTGTACTGATCTTCAAGACTCAATATAAAATCGTCCGAATTAGAAAATATGCAATGTGAACTCAAGAAATGTGTTTTATAATAATGCTTAAAGCTTAAAGCATTTATGCATAATGAATAATGCATATGCTTATGCTTAGGCTTCTTTTGACATCAAAAGAGTAAAATTGCGATTTAGGCCTTCCTGTGCCACTTTCATTGCATGTTTAGTTGAGTCATCAAATAATAAGTTTTTGCAAATTTTTTTAATTTCGTTGATCCTACTTTTTAATTTTGTTGATCCCATCAAGAAACCCATCAATTATACCCGCTAAAAACAAAAGTTTATTAATAAATTCTGCCAAAAAAACAACCAGGACTAAAGAAAATTATTAAATAGGTTATATTAGAGAAAGAAAAAAATAAACATAAAATAATTTTTTTATTAAATGATTAGTCAATCATTTTTATTATTTTTTTCATTAAAATGTCAAAAACGATTAACAATCAAGTAAATTATTTTCTTAATCAAAATAATTAAGAAAAAATTGTTTTTTCTAAAGTCATTTTTTTTAAACAAAAAAATTTAATTAAGAAAAACAATTGGTTTTTTATTATTGAAAAAATGGTAAAAATGATAAACAATAGAATATTTTTTTTTTTAAAAAAAAGAAAAGAAAAATAATTTTTTCATTATTCAGTTTAAAAATTGTTTAAGAAATAGTTTATTTTATTTTGATTTTCCAGTTTAAAAAAAAAACAAATAATTTTTTAATGAATTTATTAGTATTCGGTTAAAAAAACTGTTAAAAATAAATTATTAATCATTTGGTTTAATAAACAAATTTTTTAATTATTTGGTTTAATGATTGTTAAATCAAGCATTAGGTAGTTTTAAAAACCATAAAAAAATTCATTTTTTTTTGATTATAGAAAAAAATCATTTTTCTTAATCAAATAATTAAAGAAAAAATTGTTTTTTTTTTATTTTTCCAATTAAACAACTAAAAAAAAAATCATTTTTTTTTTAAGTAAAATGATTAAAAAAAATCACTTTTCGATTAAAATAATTGAAAACAATTTGAAAAAAATAGTTAAAACTATTTTAAAGAATACGCCATTTTTAAGAAAATAATTAAAAAAATAGAGCATTTTTTTTTTAAAAAAAAAAAAAAGAACAATTTTTCGTTATTTAACTTAAAATCATTAAAAAAAATAGTTTACTTTCAATAATTTATTTCTTAACAGTTCTTTTAACCGAATAATAACAAATAAATTTTTTTTTTTTAAACCAGAAATTTGGTTTAATAAATAAATTTTTTAATTATTAATTTAATAAACCGTTAAATTAAGTATTAAGTAGTTAAAAAAACTCTAAAAAAATTAATTTTATTCAATTTATTTACTTAAAATTTTTAGTTCATAAACTGTTAAAAGAATAATTATTACTGAATCATTTCAACTTAACAGCATAAAATTATAATTTTAAGTTATTTAGTTTAATAAAATCAAAAAAAATTTTTTTTTAACTATCTGGTTTAATTGATCACTAAAAAATAAATTATTTTTTTTAATTATCCGATTATAAGCCAATAATTTAATTATCCAGTTTAAATAAATCATTAAAAAAAAAATAAAATTGATTTTTTGATTTATACAGTTTAATAAACTGTTAAAAAAAATTAAATAAACTTAACTATTTGATTTAATAAATCATAAAGAAAAGGTAAAAAAAAATTAAAGTATTCAATTTAAAACCACTAAAAATTATTTTTTTTAAAAAATAAATTATTTAATCTGGGAAAAAAAAGAATTATTACTGGTTAAAAAAAATTAATCCATTAAAAAAAATGAATTATTAACCTGTTAAAAAAAATATTAATCTGTTAAAAATAAGCATTATTAATCCATTAGAAAAATAAATTAATTATTTCAGTCTAATAGAATAAATCAATAAAAAAAATTAATATTTTTTAATTATCCAGTTTAATAAATAAACTGCTAAAGCATTTGTTACATTATTAATTTTTATCAAGTAAATAATTAAAACAAATTAATTTAAGTAATTTTAATAAAAAAAAATGCGTAATCATTTAGCAAAAAAATAATATTAGTCACTTTTTATTAATCTTTTTTTGACAAAAATGATATAAATACTTTTATATTAAATTAAAAATGATATTAATACTTTTCTATTGATAGTTTAATAAAAATAATATTAGTTTTATTTTAATCTTATTAATAAAAATGATTTAACATTTTTTTTCGACATTGCTCAACACCACAATCATGTGATTTATAAAAAAAATTTTATTGGCTAATTTATAATTTTATTTATACATAATTTTATAAAAAAATCGAATGCACTGCAATATATAAGAAAGAATGGGAAAATACAATAAAATAGAACAATAAAGAAGACAAAGGAAGAATAAAAGAGAAAGGAAAGATACATGAAAATGGACAAAGGAAATGAAGTAGGAACAAGAGAAACGAAGAAAGAATAAGAATGAATGAAAAAAGCAAAAGGGAATTAAAAGGAATAAAAAAAACAATGGGTAGTAAAAAAGGAATGAAAGAAATGAATGGCAAATGAAAAAGAAAAAAGGAGCAAAGGAGGAATAAATCAACAAAGGAACAAAAAAGTAACAAAAGAAGCCAAAGATCATGGAAAAAAACAAAGATCATGGAAAAGAAGCCAAAGATCATTGAAGGAGACAAGAATCAAATCAATAAAAGAAACAAGAAAAGGATTAATGAAAGAGATAAGGATTAATGAAAGAAACAAGAATTAACAAAAGAAACAAGAATTAACAAAAAAATAAAATCAACAAAACCAACAAAAGGGATAAAGGCAAAGTAAGAGAAATAACAGGAAAAAAATGAAAGATACCGAAACACCCACTCATAAAATATAAAAAGAAAACAGTTAATGTCATCTTAAAAGAAAATAAAATAATAAGAGAAAGAGACAAAGTAAACTCACTTGAATCTAAAAAAGAGATAAAAAGATTAGTAAAAAAACAAAAGAACAAACAAAAAGAAGAAAAGAAAGTAAAACTCACTTCGATTTCTGTCAAAATAGAACTAAAAACAGACGTATCTAAAAAAAAGAACAAGCAAGTTAATAAAGAATAAGAAAAAGGAAAATAAATGCAGAAAAAAGCTTACCTATTACCGGTACTTTGAAATCAGAATCTACTGTTTAATAAATAAAAAGAAAAAAATTGATATGTTAGGAATGTGTTGTTAAAGTCAATTTAAAAAAAATGATCTTTTCCTTACTGAATCCTCACACGACTGAAGGTCCAGCTACCTAAAAAAGAAAACTGAAATGTAAGTAGAACATTTGGTAAAAGAAAAAAAATTCAATAAAAAAAACTTTTCATAATCCCTACCAAAATTCTACATGTCTAAAGCCGCACCTAAAAAATTAACAAGAAAAATAATTAAAATAAATCGCATCTATCTAAATAAATAAACTGATTAGGTGTGTAACATATAAACATGTGATGTGGTGTTTAACACCATTGGTGCATTTTATAGTTTTTGTTAATTATTTTTACATCCAATAAATCCAATAAATGAGTACTAGGTATGGCATATATACTCATATATCATAGGGGGGGACGAAGTCCCCTAAATAAGCACATAATCTAGTTAAGTATATTATAATAATGTAGCATGCATATTTAATTCTTTTTCACAACTTTTCTTCATTTTCATTTTTAACGATCCAAAAAAATTTAACAAAAATAAAAATTCAAAAAAAATTATATACGTAATGTGATCATGATGATATATACTTTTGTTTACTGTGTTTACTGGGCGATTTAACGCGTAAGCATCAGTATAATTAAGATCACAGTATGGGCTGTATGACATCACAGCCATAATTCACAAACTTCAATACACAATACTGGAGAACAAGTTCTCCCAGTATTAACGAATAATTAGTGTCAACTTAATAAGAAAAAGTCTTACCCGAGAAGATGTTATTACTTCGTTAACTGGATAATGACTGAAAGTAAGAGAGACTTCTCCGCCTAATCCACTATAATAATGACGCATCAGTGAACTTTTTTCAAAAAAAGATTTCTCAAATAAGCACGATTAAACACATTTAATTCATTTAATTCCTAAATTTTATCATACGAATTTTTACAACAAGCATCAAATCCTTTAATTTATCCGTTACCAGCAAATTTTAATTTGGATAAATTAAATTCTAATCAACTAATCATAACTGATTCTCTTATATGCAATCCGATAATTATTAGAAAATTTTAGATACCCTATAAAAAATAAGTGTCCGGATAATGTCCGGAAAATGTCCAGAAAAATTATCTAAAATATTGTCCAGAAATTCTGGACACTGTGTATCCGAAAACTGTTCTGAAAACACTGCATTTTTGGGATATTAGGAAATTGTCTAAAAATGTATTTTCATAAAATTTGCCACAAAAGATAATCAATGGATAGATGATTATCATTATTCCTTAACCCAAAATTTTTATATCATAGATATATAGTATTTTTGCCTGCTCTGCAATTTTAATTAGTACGACAGAAAAGGTTTTGAATGTCAGTTTTGTGCTTTTTGCATTTTTTACAAAATTAATTTATCCTTTTTTGGAAATAGTATCCAGAATTTGTCCTGAACTTTTTTATGTCCGGAATTTGTCTATCTGGTTTTTTTACTATGTCCAGAATTTGTCCAGGTTTAACTGTCCAGAATTTGTCCAAAATTTTATACCAAACAAATACTGGACGAATTCTGGACAAAGTTAGGACATGTCAAAATTTTAAGTATCAGAAGTGTGTCAGACATGTACCAAAAAAGTGGACATTTTCCGGACACATCAGATTTATTCTGGACATTTTCAAGACATTTTTGATAACATTTTCCGGACATTTATTTTTTATAGGGATATTTTTAATACCTTTTCTTCATATAATGATTTTTGTTTATACTGATGATTCTGGTTTACCAACTTGTTTAATGGGCCTAGGATGGATTCAAGTCAACAATATCAGTCCTCGTATTGAATTTTCTATATCTGCAGCTACTATTTTTCATCTTAGTTCTACTAGGACAGTAGTTTTTTAGCATTTTAAACTCTTTTGATAAAAGGGTATCAATATTATTTATAAACTATATGTCTATAAGAATCTATTTATTTAGTAGAAGTAAAAAAACGTTTTGTGTTTTGTAAGATCAATGTATATCTACTATCTAAAGTTTTTTAGTTCTAACCACGAAAACACATGGTATCAAAAGATTAAAAGGATAATACGAATGAAATTGACATCCTATACAAGGGACGAGAATAGTAATTGGCAGATTGTTATGAGTAAGTTGAGTAGGCATAAATATTGTGCATAAGTGAGAGAGGAGTTGTTTGAATTATCTCTAGTTATCGATTTTCCGAAAGTAATATCTGATAGGGTGAACTTTTTTAATTTCTATCCAAGTGAGGAGATAATATCCATCTGGAGAGATGAGTTGATCCATGAACATGATGCGTTTTTTCCTTAACAATTCTAGTTATCTAGAGGAAGATTAAGCATATAGTCTTGTATAGGAGTGTTTCCTCCTTTTGCTATCAGGTTAAAATAAGGAATGACGTTGATATGACATGAATTTAAAGTCAAATACAAGATGTTAAAAAAGGTAGGTTTAAAAATTTTGGTATAATAAGCAGGAATATCTAAAGAATAGATGGTAACCAAAGTTCAGGATGTGTTTACATTAGTTTATTAATTTTTGCATAACAATAGTTTTAAGAATAGCTGTATTAAATAATGTGTTTAGGAGTGCTTTAAATTGATTATCAAATAAACTCTGAATGTTAGGGAATAACACGTTAAAAATTACGTGATTTTATTAAGGAAAAGGTGTTATTTATATAGTTTTTTAAGAGGTGCTATAATTGAATTTGCTTGTTGATAAGAAAGAATGCAGAATCGCATTAAATATTCTAATCTTGGAATGAGAACTCTGTTGTATATATATTCGGTGTGGTCATGTAATAATCGTTTCATATAAGCCGAATGACACATTGTATTGGTAGTTGCTTTTAATTTGGAAATGGCGGGGGAGTTTGATCCTTTCCCATTAAGATATATTCTAAGAATACGCTCACCTTTTTTAATACGATTGATCATGATGTTGGAGCGATATCATATTAATTTCTTTTCCAATTGTACGAGAGAATTACTGATTCATGTAGTGTCATCTAAATATTCTACAATGGAACACTGGAAATTCACAGATATATCGCTATGTTTAGGTAAAAGAGTGAAATTTTGTTGATAAAGTTGAATGCCAGATCTTCTTTTTGTTTATGGCTTGAAACATGGGACCATAATAACAGTTCCTCAATAAGGAGGAGATATTCTCTCCTTATGACATTACAAAAGGGATCGACCAAGGAGAGGTAAATTTGTCTTGTAGAACAATACGATTACTTCTATTCGCGAAAATGGTATTTTAATCATTTGAGGGTGAGAAAAGGTAAGCTTATATTAATATGATTGTAAGCTTTACTTAAATCTTGGATGCAAAGATATATTAGAAATTTGTGTGTTGTTGCTGATTCTAGAGCGTGATTATGATCGTAAAGGGTTCATATAATGATTGGCCTAGAAGTCCTGCGTTGATTATTGTATTGAAGATTTTGTGTGCAGAAGAATAGCATGCATTTATGTTTACTCAGTATTGATATAAAAAATTTTTCTACTGCATTCTAGGAGAATAATAGGACGTGTATTCGCTAGTGGTTTCATTCATAAGCTTTAGGAATCGGGAAAATGAGTGCTTCTTTCCATTTTAACGGTATAACTGAATTAAGAAGATAAAAATTATAAATGTTTAATAGATGCACTGTCATCTAAATGATTAATGTTTTGATATGTGATGCCAGAGCCTTATTCTTTGGTAATTGTGTAAGAGTATGTTTAAGTTCTTCTATTGTTAATGGTGTAATTAAGGAGGAGAATCAAATTGGATTGATAGAGGAAGATGGTAAATAATATGATTGCCAAAATGATGGAAGATCTTGTATACTTTTGTAGTTAAAAGAGTTCTCTACAAAACATGGATTGAAAATGTTCATATCTCTGAAGCTGATTCTGTCAAGGATTATTCTTCTTGGTTTGCAGTTGAGGATAGAGTTTATTATTTTTGATTGATTATTTGTGATGTTGTTATTTCGTTCAGATATAAAATAATATATACGCTCTAAAGTGTGTTTCTCTTTTCCAAAGTTAAATTTCTGTTTAATTAACATGAATAAAGGTTTGATTTCATATTTAATGGTTTGGAAATTCTGTTTGTTAACGCTTTTTGGCTAAAAGTATGTAGTGTATTCATGTGAACATAACAATAAGGCGGCAACGATTTTTGTACCAATGTGTGTACCATAATTCGTGTCAATGAGCGTCATTGATGTCTTCTATTTGTTGAATAGAGGATAGTTGTAAATTGGATCGAGCGCTAAAATGAATCATTAAACGATTAAAATTGAAAAAATGTTTTAAATTTTGTTAGAATGACGTATTGTTTAATAATTTTCGTAATTGTAGCTGTAATAACGATGGAGATTATGTTTGGGAAGAGAAAATTTTTGTTTAATTTTATCCATTCTTGATTAAGATCGTCGACTCAATAATCTGTCGTGTGGGTATATTATCGAATTGTGTTTTAGTAAAATCCTTCTAATAGGTCCAGCTTTTTTCTGCTGGTAAATGATTCTCTTTTGTAGTTTGTTGTCTCGATTGGTGGTTTGATGTTGTAGTGAGCAGAATTTTCGATCTATAAGAGTAAAAACTGCTTTGTGAACAGATTACCTGGTATTGATTGAGTTGTAGTAAAAATATAATCTATTCTTCTGCTAATGTGAGTGATAGCAGGAGCCAGGAGGATAGGACCCAGAAATATATATATAGGAATAGGGTCTACCAATGCGTCGTTATCATAGTGGAGTTAGATTTAGTTTGCGTATTTTTGGACTATATTTGGCTGATCATACCGTACAGTGTATAGTAAATTATACTAATTGCGTTGTAAACGCAAATTAAAATGTATAAAGAGAAAATTGCTTTGCCGAAACCTATTTATCGGTCAAAAAATTTATTTTTTATTATAAATTCATAATGCAATAAATTGTGTGACCTTAAGGTCTGAAATTTTATTTGCGTATTTTTGTAGGGTTTTCAATATCAGGTGTCAATTTTGCGTACTGTTCATATAAAAAACCCTGCGTGCGGCTCATTGTAAAATTTTTTTATATTTCTGGGTCCTAGGAGGATCAATGCTGCATAGGGTCGATGAAATTATGATACTTTAAATGTTTGAATAGGGAAGTTAGATACGCTTTCATTAAATTTCGTAAGAGGATGACGTATTTGTCTTAGAGCGATCTGTGAAGGATTTGCTGATAAGTAACAGGCTATGATGTTGAAACATCATTTTTTCTCGAAAAATAATTCTAAGGATAATATTCTTCCTTTGTACGTTGTTATTTTACGAATGTTTGTAAAAGGTGTGTGTAACGATGACGGAAGTACCACTTCCTTTGTTGCCTCAGGGTGGATAATGTATATAAATTCTTTTTCTGAGTGTTATATTTTCGATATTATGCGGGGGAGAAGTATAGCGTGTAAATCTGTCTCGGTCAGATCAAGAATGTCAAAATTGTGGGTAATAAAAATATTATAATTTTAGTGAGTTTATCGTGGTATCCTGATCGAATTTTTACTGTTCCTATGTTAATAGTCTGTAGGTTGTTGTTAATTTGTTGATTAATTAACGTTTGATGGTTAAGGTGGTATGGTCGTTAAAATTGGTAGGATAGCATGGTAAGTTTAAATTTTTATATTTTCTATATCTTGTTGTAAATCCATAAAAAAAAAAATTTATTATATAAAGATGTATTTTAAATCAGAGGAGCTGGGTTAAGACGTGTTATACCTTACATGATAGGAGTACTGAAAATCGGGAGGGCTAAGTTCAGGATTGAAAAGATTTTGATAATGATGTAATGATGAATAATAGGAGGTTGTGAAAAAACATCTAAAAAAATTATTTATATTTAAATATTTTTAATTGTAAGATAATCAAAAAAAAACAATTTATTATTTAAAGATGTATTTTTAAATCAGAGGAGTTTGGTTAAGACGTGTTACCTTACATAATAGGAGTACTGAAAATCGGGATATTTTTATAATGTGAGATAATCAAAAAAAAACAATTTATTGTATATTTTAAGTCAGAGGAGTTGGGTTAAGACGTGTCACCTTACATAATAGGAATACTGGAAATCAGAAAAGATTTTCTTGACAATGATGAATAATGTGAGGTTGTGAAAAAGCCATATGAAAAATTATTTATATTTAAATATTTTCATAATATAATTATTGAAAAGAAACAATCATTTAACCGCTTCATTATTATGTACCACTGTGTCATTAAGGAGTCTGTAAAAGTTGTATAACAGGATATTGCTGTTGGAGGCATAGTAAAAACGATAGATAGTTTAAAGGTTGATCAAGCCATCTTTTATTTCAATCATGAGGGAAACGGCCTTAGTCAGCTGACTGTATAGTTGATCGGCTTCAATAGTTATTGATAAATAAATTTCGTTTTCGTTATAGTTAATTATATACTACAATAAATCAGATTTTGTGATAGGTATTCTTTTCTATATAAAGTAAAATACCCAACACGTAATTTCAATAAAAAAAAATTAATGTTTCGTGTTACACGGTACAATCATTAAATTTTATATATAATTTCTCATCATTCATCACTGAAACTTTTATTCCTTATATTTTCTTTTAATAAAAAAAAAATCATCTCTTACTTTTTTCATTAAAGAAATCAAAATCGTTGTATTTTATTTACCGAGTAAAATTTTTCAAAAATGACTAATAATAGAAAAGAAAGGAGAAAACAAAGGAGAAAACAAAAGAACGAACGGAAAAGTGAAGAAAAAAAAGAGAAAGGTAATAAAGCAACATTAAATTTTAACATTTAAACCGCAGTATATTATGTATTATGTAACCAATAACCATATTTTGCTTTTTTTATATAAATTTTTTTTTTTTAAATAGAGGTTGCTGAATCATTGGTCGATCAAGTTAGAACTGATATAATTGAATTACAAACTGTTATAGGAAATCAGAACACAGAACAGACAAATCAGTTATTCGAAAAAATAATTGATAAACTAAATCGTATAGAAGAAGAAATTAAAGATTTGAAGATAAAATACAATAAATTACAATCGGACCATGATGAATTGAAGTTGGATCACAATGTATTGAAGTTGGAACATAATGAAATGAAATTGAAATTCGATGAAATGAAATTGAAATTCGTTAAATCTGAAAGGGAGAAAGAAGTTAATAGAAAGTGTAGAGACTTTGTCGGACGGTTTTTGTTTAAACTATCAAGGAAATTAAATTATCAAGACATTTACATGTTGAGCGAAGAGTATGAATATGGAAATCGTCAGGAAGTTAAGAATAAAATAGAGGCAAAGTTAGGATTTGTTAAGATGAAGGCTTATGAGTTTAAACAAATTTCGGATTTCAGATTAACCTCCAACGACTATTCTCACGGTATTAAGAACCAAAGCGCATACGATGCGCTAATTATGATAGATAATATGGACTTCCCAAAGGAAATGGCACACTTAAAAGCACCATTTACTAAAGTTTTAAAAGCTCTACAAATATGGGATACTGAAAATTAGAGAGGCAGTGTTCATAAATTTCAACCATGTGAGGATTTTCAAAATTATGTTGTACAAGCGAACATTTATAACTAAAATTAATTCAATTTTTTATAAAGATGCGACAAATCTTACTTCAGGTAGCACTCTCTCATTATGGTATTTGTTTGAAAGAATACCTAAAAATATAGCACTTAATAGTAGTATATAATAATATTTTAACTTCTTTAAATATGCAATCCTTTATTAGGTTGTACGTATTACTAGTTTTTTAGATCACAGATTTTCCAATATATATTTTTTTTTTTTTTTAAAACATTTTTTTTCCAAAAAAAAAATATTTTTTTTTCTCTTTCCAAAAGAACATTTTTTTTTCTTTTTTTTGCAAAAGAACATTTTTTTCCAAAAAAAAAAAATATTTTTTCTTCTTTGTTCCAAAAGAACATTTTTTTTTCCAAAAAAGATATTTTTTTTTCTTCTTTTTTCCAAAAGAACATTTTTTTTTCTTCTTTTTTCCAAAAGAACATTTTTTTTTCTTCTTTTTTCCAAAAGAACATTTTTTTTTCTTCTTTTTTCCAAAAGAACATTTTTTTTTCCAAAAAAAATATTTTTTTTCTTCTTTTTTTCCAAAAGAACATTTTTTTTTCCAAAAAAAATATTTTTTTTCTTCTTTTTTTCCAAAAGAACATTTTTTTTTCCAAAAAAAAAAATGTTTTTTTTTCTTCTTTTTTCCAAAGGAACATTTTTTTTTTTCTTCTTTTTTCCGAACCATTTTTTTTTTCCAAAACAAATATTTTTTTTTCTTCTTTTTTCCAAAAGAACATTTTTTACCAAAAAAAATGTTTTTTTCTTGATTTCTCAACTAAACACGATTAAACACGTTAATTCATTTAATTCTTAAATTTTATCATACGAATTTTTAATTATTTTTAACCTTGTAAATTGACATGACTTATTTTTATTAGCTTAAAATATCATTTTTTTACCAAAAAAAATGTTTTTTTTCTTGATTTCTCAACTAAACACGATTAAACACGTTAATTCATTTAATTCTTAAATTTTATCATACGAATTTTTAATTATTTTTAACCTTGTAAATTGACATGACTTATTTTTATTAGCTTAAAATATCATTTTTTTACCAAAAAAAATGTTTTTTTTCTTGATTTCTCAACTAAACACGATTAAACACGTTAATTCATTTAATTCTTAAATTTTATCATACGAATTTTTAATTATTTTTAACCTTGTAAATTGACATGACTTATTTTTATTAGCTTAAAATATCATTTTTTTACCAAAAAAAATGTTTTTTTTCTTGATTTCTCAACTAAACACGATTAAACACGTTAATTCATTTAATTCTTAAATTTTATCATACGAATTTTTAATTATTTTTAACCTTGTAAAAGTGACATGACTTATTTTTATTAGCTTAAAATATTATTTTTTTTCCAAAAAAAATATTTTTTTTTCTTCAACTAAACACGATTAAACACGTTAATTCATTTAATCCTTAAATTTTATCATACGAATTTTTAATTATTTTTAACCTTGTAAAAGTGGCATGACTTATTTTTATTGCTTAAACTAGGGTTCGCTATACATGTTGGGGGACTTCGTCCCCCCACTTGTCCTACATTGAACATTAACAGCTGATGGTGGAATTATTATTAAAAAACTTATGCAAGTACAAGCAAATTGTAGATGGAATTTAAATAGTATTTTATTCCAACACCTTAAACAGGTAGCCTATTACTTGATATTTTCTCTAGCCTCGCATATTCAATTTTAACCTTTTGATCCACTGAAAATACATCCGGTTGGGTGGAATAGGAATTAGATAAGAAGGAAAAATTCGATTAGGATTGCTTTTACATATAGAACAGACCGCAATACGAGCGGGAGGAAATGGGTGCAATGGAAGTTTTGATCTTGGAAATGCTATTTCAAATTGATATGATAATTCCTCACTATATTGTATCCATTTTGCTTTATCTGGATATAATAAATACCCACAATTTGAACATGGAAGGCAAGGAAATTGATTTAATATGGTTTGTTGAAATGTTTTATGCAAATCATTAAGTCTTTTGAATGGTCTCCATGGTATTAAAATATTGGGGGATGATTGCTGCTGAATTATTTGGTGCATTGCATTATTGTAAGAGATTTGTGAATTGCATGAACTATCAAAGTCAAGTATAAACTCATCATTTTCAAGATTATAAGCATCTAATGAGTAAATATCAACATTTGAATCATCCATTTTTTTAGAGAATAAAATTTTCACTTTTTATAAAAAGGGTGTCAAATATATAATTTTTTAAAACAATAGTAAATATGAAAGCTTTGTTGGTACATTTATAATGTTAAATAATATATATTAGTAATATTGTATTATTAATAAAGTACAATCAACTGAAATCATTCATTGTGACTTTAAATTTTATTAATAATCAAAATTTAATTCCTATTATTACATAAACAATCGATTTAGACAATAGCTTAAAACTTATCTTTTTATAACTTAGTCTATGTCACTCCCACCCTCAAGAAAATCTGTAGCTAAATCAGATAACTTTTTACGAGTTCTCCTTGATGGTTTATCTGCATCAGCGAGGTTATTATTGGATTTTCTGTTATATTTTCTTTTATTTGTTTTTTTGGTTGATAATTCTTCTAAGAGGAAGTTAAATTTTTTGAATAAATAAACATAAAAAAAAATTAATTTAAATAAAATTATTATAAAAAAATAATAAATTTTAAAATAATGAAAAAAAAACAGTAAATGTGTTATATATTAGTAAACATAAAAAATTTTTTATACCTTTGCTATTATCATCATCATCATCAGATAGCTTAATAATACCTTCAACTTTATCCGCTTGATCCACTTTTCCATATTTACAATCGTTAATAGAGTTAAAAAAATCACTGTTCACATCTTGTGGTGGATCCTCACTTGTCACTTTTGATGGATCTAGCCAGGGAAGTTTGGTCATAGTATCTTTTTTATCAAATGAAGAGAGACTATTCATGTTGTTAGCATAGACAATATATGTAACTGTCACTATGATCTCATCTTCATTTTTTATTAAATTCCCTATTGTATCCAATTTGTTGCCTTTTTGCAGTTTATTCACCTTATTTGATAATCTCAAATTATGTATAGGACAAATACATGTAATGGGAATTTCTGTCCGATTTTTTCCATTAAATTCTATCACTTGTGTTTTAAATTGTATATTATTACCCTCAACAATTGGAACAGATAATACTGTACATTGAAATGACATAAAAATTTCTTGTTCTGGTGTGTTATTAGCAATAATCTTGATCTGATATGCCATCATTACATTAAACTAAAAATTAAAGTAGTATTTTCAATAAAT
This sequence comes from Rhizophagus clarus, assembly GCA_015698045.1. NCBI lineage: Eukaryota > Fungi > Glomeromycota > Glomeromycetes > Glomerales > Glomeraceae > Rhizophagus > Rhizophagus clarus. The sequence continues at coordinate 396,157 of BLAL01000285.1, forward strand.
CAAAATATAATAAATAAATGAATAAATAAATTGATCTTTTATAATAAATAAATAAAAATATTTACCTGAAGTTCCTGGGTGTTTTTATTTGATTTTCTTTGATCTGTCACGTTGTTTACAAACTTTCCATTTATCAAGTATACACAATTGGTATTTATTGGTAGATTAAATGAAATAAAATTAACGAATATAGGATCATTTTTTTCAGGTCTATTACAGGCAATTATCCCTTTTGTAAATGTTGAATTGTCAGAAGAATTAAGGGTAGTTGTTTCTGCTTCCACAATATATCCTATAGTTGAAAAAACAGAGGGCATTTTAAGTTTTTTTTTTTTTACAAAGATAAATTTTGCACAGACCATAGCCTATTTATATACTATTGTTATCTAATAAACAACAATGACAATAAAAAACCATTTTTTAAAAAAAAAAATTTTTTACAATTAGAACAATTAAATAAATAAATTATATTATTCTTTTTGATTACTAATCTTAATTAGCAATAATTATTTTATTTTAATATTGTTTTCATTGAAAAAAGAACTTTAAAGTGCTAGCAATTTATATTTTAGCTAGAAAAATTTTTTTTATTATTACAAAAAAAAAAATAAATATTGTTTCTCTCAAGTAAGATACTAATTAACTATAATTCAGTGTATTTTATGCAATGCTGATCATTCGATAAGCTAATCAACATTTTTTTTTAATCATCTAGGAAAAAGAATTAGCCGTTTAGTTTTTTTTCACTATATTAATTTATCCAACACTTTTTTAGATTAGTTTTTTAATTAAAAGTAATTAAAACATTAGTCAGCAATTAATTTGACAAATTTTTTTTTTCAAAGACCAAATATAGAAAAACACTGAATCACGTAATTTTTTTTTACCAATGTTTAATGACTGCCGGATTTTACCGATTTTTCATCAAATTAACTAATACTTTTTTAGATTAGAATTCAAAAAAATAGGCGCAATGCTGATCATCTGATTGAAAACAAAAAAAAAAATTTATTGCGTAGCGCTGATCATCTGATTAGCTGACAAATTTTTTTTTAAAATATATAATGTTGATCATGGAAATTACCGAAATTTTTTTTTTTTTTTGCCATAAAAAAAATCCCTTTTTTTTCTCCCTCAATTTAAAAAACATATTTAAAGAACCTCTGTCCCGATAAAAAACTGAAGGGAACAATTAAATAGATATTAGATATTAAATAACAGATAACAGATATTAGTTAATAGGTAATTTGATAATTACTAATTGTTAATTTAATAATTGTTAATTATTAATTGTTAATTTAATAATTTAATAATTGATAATTATTAATTATTAATTGTTAATTTAATAATTGATAATTATTATAAAAATGGTTTGCGAAAATCCTTCCTTTTCTGTATATTAGAAGGCAATGATCTGCAATTTTGTGTTATACAAATTGCTCAATAAGGCTAACATATTACCATAATTGCATTAGTCCTAGTCAGTTTTTTCCAACTAAAATTTAATTATTGTTAATTAGAAATATTAAAATATAAAAAAAAAAGAATCAACCAATTTATCAAAAATAATGGAAGAACATAAACTAAACTAATCTAAGATCTAAAAATCGTAACAAATAAAACAAATTAACCTGTAAAATAACCAATAGTTAATCATTATTAATCTTTACTAAACAGTATCTTGAACGTAACCACATATAAAACATTTTATTTCACATATACATTATATTTAATTAATATGCTATATTAAATAATTTAAAATCATATTAACTACATTAACTAAGTTGCATATTTTCAATATAACGTTCAAAAGATTCAGGATGTTGGAATTCGGGATATTGGGGATTCGGGATATTGGCACTCGGGATATTGGGATTCGGGATATTGTATGTTTCGGGAAATGATTCAGTTCGGGAAATTGGGAATTCGGGAAATTGGGATTCGGGAAATCGGAATTCGGGATATTGGGATTCGGGAAATCGTATGTTTCGGGAAATTGTCTAGTTCGGGAAATTGGCATTCGGGAAATCGTGCTGTAACTAGTGCTTCGATCCGTATCCGGATCAATCCGGATTGATCCGGATTTTTTTTTTTTTCGGATATCCGAAATCCGCGGTTTTTCATCCGGTTTATAATCCGGATGACAAATATCCGGTTTGAACCGGGATCCGGATGGAAATAAATATAAAAAAAAAATAATTTAAGCAAATTTCTTATATTAAAGTGTATTAAACACTAGGGTAAACATCGAAGACGTTAAATCTGCGTAAAAAAGGTCTTCGGCATCAAATTTTAACGTTAGAAACGTTAAATACTCGTTAAATCCGCGAAATAACATCTCTGACGCTAAAATGAATGAAATTTAATGTCAGAGACGTTAAATTCACAGAAATAAATGTTTCCTGAACGGTAAATTATAAAACTTTAACGTCAATGACGTTATTTCCGCATATTTAACATCTTCACATAGTTAAATTCTTAATTCCGGCCAAAAATGCATAATGTCGGCCAAAACTGGACGAGTTAAGAAAATCATAAAAATTGGCCGAAATTACGAATTTTTAGTCAAGGTTGAAGTGCTAGAGGTTTGATACACCTAGCAATAATATGTAAAATGACGAAAATATCATCATTTAATAAAAAGTTTATGTGATTTGATCCGGATTGATCCGGATGAAATCCGGATTTTTTTTTTGTGTAATCCGGATGACGGATTTCATCCGGATCGAAGCACTAGCTGTAACCGATTAAATCATATCATATTAATATTTTAAATTAAAACCTAAAAAACAATCAAATTGAATATGACAATAATATTTTATTAACTACAACACGATTTTTATAACGCGGTATTACCGTAAATTTCAGGTTCATTACACGATCACATGATTGCTAAGAAAAATTCCGATGCTGTCAGATTTTATTACATTGTAATCTATAAAGTCATCTTTATATGTCACTGCTATTTTCATGTTACGAAACATAATTCTTGACAAAGTTTTTTTTTTTAACGTTACTTCATAAAAAGTTGTTTATTTGATGAAAGTACCATGTTACTAAGATAAAAACGTTACAAAAAATATTCATTCAATTACAAGTGCGAAAATTCTATTCCCAGTTCTTTTAATTTTTCTTTGGCAGCTTCATTATTTCTTAATGCAGCTCTTTTATACCAAAGTATTGCCATTTCTAAATTCTTTTTATAACCAAAGGTTTCTTTTAAATAAGCATTACCTATTATAAATCGTGCTTGTCCACTACCATATTCAGCGGCTAATTGTAAAGATTTAAGAACCTCTTTTTTATCAACTATAAGTTCCGATCTTATATCTTTATCAACTAAAGCAAATGTATACCGATATTGAGCATCTGCAATGAAATCATTAGCAGCTTCTTTATATAATCCAAAACCGGCCTTTTTATCTTTTTGAACGAATTTTCCTTCCCATAAGTAGTAACCCAACCAATATTTTCCCAAAGGATGTTGATTTTCTGCATTCATTTTAAAACATTTCCACGCTTCTTCATAATTTTTCGCTTTATGAGCTTTTATACCATTGTAAATTGAAGATATTGGTATTATTTCTTTCTGTTGAATTGATTTTGAATCATAATCGTGCTCTTCATTCTTATTATTATTATCTGGATTTTCCAATTTTAAATTAATGTTATTATCAACTTCATTATCGTTGTTAAAGTCATTACTATTTACTTCGCTATGATTATCTTCAATTTCTTCAAGGGATTTGATCAAAATATCCAAATCAATAAATAATTTTGAAATACTCATACGAGCATAAGGATCATGACTCCAGGCTTTTTTTTTTAAAAAAAAAAAAAATATATATTTATATATTTTTTTATCTATTTTATTAAATAGAAAACAGGAAGAAGAATAATAAAATTTAAATAAATATATACCTTTTCTAATGATCTTTTCTAAACCATTTTGAATATTAATCATTCCAGATGAATTATGATCAAATTGTACTGTTTCTCTACCGCCATTTTTTACAAAATTAAATATCTCAATAACATCCCTATTTTCATATGGAAGTCTTTCAAAAATCAATTCCCATAACAACATTCCAATACTACAAATAAAATTATTATTGAATTGATAATAATAATGAATTTTACATGATTTAAGTAAAATAAATTTACCTATAAATTTCAGATTTTTGATTAAACTTCCCATTTCGAAATGCTTCAGGGGCACACCAACGAACAATTTTAACTTCAAGAATTGGTCTATCCTGTTTTGAAAATTTTATTTTCGCTATGTTTTCTGCTGTTACCTTTATATTAGAATAATATAAATAAATTAGATTATCTTCTACCGCGTTATTTAGTAAGGGTTATAATAATTATGCATACCACTACTTTACTACACCGCAATTCTTTATAATAAAAGCCTGAATCACGTTCATAATTATTATGTCAATATTTTTTTTTTAATGTAATGTAACGAGTGAAATATATAAAGGTTATTCATTACCAAGTGCGTTTAAATACGCGATAGCACGACAAACACCGAGTACATAAGTTAACTACGAAATATAAAAAGTGAATATGGTCGTTATTTTATATCCAAAAATCAAAAAAAAAATATTGGAAAAATAATAAGTAATTGAACAAACCTTTAATTTCAAAGGAATAATTCCACCTCTAAGGTATATATTTCTTAAATCTCCAAACTCAGCCCATTCTGAAACCATAACTTTGAAACCATCAAATTCTGCGAATCCATAAAATCGAATAATATTTGGAGATTGAGTAGCTTTTATATACGCGGCTAAATCATTTTGATATGGTAAAGGCTCATCGTCGTGAAATGTAACACAAGCTACTTCAATAGTATTCATGTATATTTTTCTTTTAAAATAACCGCGTATATCATCATCTTTTAATACTCTTGGTTCGGTTAATTTATTATTACCTAAATCTTTCACTTCGGCGGTTTTACGATTTTCTACCATATTTAGTACTTCTTCGTAAATAATGCTGGTTTCAAGATTATTTTCTATACTATCAAATTTTTCGAAAAACTGTAAAAAGAAGCAAAAAAAAACATTAGCAGAAATAGAAATACCGTAATATATCGTTCGTTATAATTAAATAAAAAAATTTCACTTCAATAAATAAACAAACCTCGTCAATTTCAGATAAATCATCTTTCAAATTTTCATGATCGATTTGTCGTTGTTGTTCATTAGTAATAGCCACAGTAAAATTTAATTCCATCATTACGTTATCGTATTCGGTTATAAGAATTTCAAATCTTTTTTCAATATTTTTAACTCCTAAAAACCTTTTAATTTCATGTAATTGCGAAATTTTTTCGGAAAAAACTTTAATTTCGGTTAAAATGTCAACTAATCTTATAAATGATTTATACCATGCAAAATTTTTAAAATTTTTTATATTCTCATTTCTTTTACGAATTAATTGATCTATAACAAATTCTGCTAATTTTGCCCTATCTAATAATGAATTACAAATTTTTTTATTATATTGTGATGATTGATATACATAATTTATTATCGTAATTGATATAGCAGCTTCTTTAATTAATGGTATAAATGGTTTCATAAATTCTTCTACGTTGATATCAAATATATTCATAAAGCTTATATTTAATGTAACTTCATGAATTTTTGTTAGGTATTGTAAATTCACGTAAATATCATTATTTTTAGTTCTTTTAAAATCAATTTGTTTTTCTTTCATACTTTCGAAACCTTTCCTTTCGATGTTAATTTAGAAAAAAAAAAAAAGAACAGAAAAAGTCCAGGCGAAAAAAATATTAATTGAAAATTCCGGATTCTCATTTAACAAAAATCGAACAATCAAATTTGGTTAGATTCTTAATTGTGAAATTGTGAAACGGAATTTATCTTCCAGTAAAACGATCATCGTTCCGTAAGTAATTTTTCCACTAAAGTCACTTGATCAGTTTTGCGTACGGCGATCGGGTCGGGTCGGGTCGGGTTTGAACGATGTTTGAACCCGATTATACATACGTTAACTTGAATAACCAGAACAAACTCGTGTTCAAGTAAATAAAAATATAAAATATATAAGTTTAATAATATATTTTTTCGTCCAATTTTTAATGTGAGACAGTGAATCAATCACGATCATTAAAATTATTAATCCCGATTCCCGACTCGATTCAAGAATTTAGGGTGGATTAACTAAATTCGGCAACAATAGAATAGTAGTTAAGAGAAGTACTAATAATAGATTGCAACAATGATATATATCATAAAATATGAATATGTATTTAATAAAATAGCGTCCAGAGGCGGATAATGACACTATTGATATCAAAATTCTAAATAAATTCCTTTAGGGCAGCAACATACATACATAATAACATAATCATTGATACTGTAGGAGTAAATCTTGCTAAAGTCTGCGATAACCACAATACATCAAAATTGAGAAAAATAAATAATACATTCAAGAATTTTATTTCAAAGGAAATCTTCATTAACACATAAAGAAAGTATTTTTTCCTCGCTTTCTTTTGGGATAATCTCTTATTACATTTATAAAGTGTGAACAAATGAAATAGATACAAATAATATGGGAAAAAATCATAAACAAAATCAGGTAAAAATTTTGTAGTTTAAGTAAAAAGCATTCAACGAAAATCAGTGTCAAATTTAATAAAGAATTTAAATAAATGTATACATATTTAACATATTTAAATACAAATATTTTAATGTCAGATATACTAAATAAAATTTCATTCATGAACGAGGAATATAGTATATATTGACGTATAATTTAAAAATTGTCATGTCAACTTAAATTTAATATGATAAATGGTAAAAATATAAATACATAGTAACAAAGAAATCCATATAAATTAATATGGATTCAATAAAAGGAGGAACCATTAAACAGTTGGTTAGAAAATGAATCGTTCGTAATTTGCAAAGGCAATCGCTCGATTAGATCTGTGTTATTAATCGAGGTGCGTCTTCTATATGTTCTATTGAAGATTATACGTCGAATTCGTTGTCGATTTCTTCCATTATTTCTTTGATGGTGATTAAAATTAACAGCAGGAATGGGAAAATGGCTAATGTTAATTGACGACATTTTATTGTATGCGATCGAAAAATTGTTCAAAAAATAGAGAGGAAAGTTATTTGAACTGAGGGAGCATTTATATACCGTAATTCGCCCTATCCGTGCCATTCAGCAGGCTTAGCCTGTTTAAAGATAGTACGTAATATTTTCGAATAGTACGATTTAAAATAAAGTCAATAGAATTAAAATTTAAAGTATTTTACCATAAATATCCTTATTTAACGATTGTATGTTGCAATTACATTTTGTTGTTATTGATGAGCTAACCAAAAATATTTCTTTGATTAAATATATTTTTTTTAGTTGAATATAAAAAAAGCAATTAATTATTTGGATATGGCTGCCATAATTAGTAAATAATTATTATAAAATTATTTGTCACTTTACGACTAACCATATTAAGATAATTGTTTTTAACCAATCTAATTCAAATCCATTATAATGCATCATATTATTTTTATTTTTTTTTTTTGTTTTATTTATTACCCAGTATAAACTATGCAAACTTCAGTAAGAGAAAACCTTGAGCCTTTATTTATTTATTTCGTAGAAATTTCTGATAATTCTTTTATACAATTACTTGTTTAATATGTTAAGGTTAACGTATTAAAAACGTCGATTGCAAATGTCTTTATTTGCTTTTTCTCTTGCACTTATTACAATTGGGCAGCAAGGGTTAAAAAAAAAAAGTACTGTTGAAAATCATCAACACGATTCGTTCAACTATTCCGTTTAATTTACTATTTATATTCTAAAATACTATATTTATGATAATTGTTGTTACATAAAAATTGTGCGAATAAAGAAGAACAAATTCTTTATCTGCTGTCATTAGAGTTGGGCGCCAAAATATTTCGGCATATCAAATTGCCGAAATTCTTGCCGAAATCCCAAATTAAATTTTAGAGTTGTATTTCAGTAATAATTTGGAATTCCGGCATTATTTTGGATTTCAGCAACAGTTTGAAGTTTTAACAAGCTTGGGATTTGAGATTTTGTGCAATTATTATATTCCAAGAACCAAAATATTTTTGCTACATGGTTGATATATTTGGGATTTCAGCAACAGTTTGATATTTTGGCAATCATTTGGGACTTTGACAATATTTTATTTATTTCAAGCTATTGTCGAAATTTTAAACCATTGCTGAAATCTAAAATTTAATTTGGGATTTCGACAAGAATTTCGGCAATTTGATATGCCGAAATATTTCGGCACCCAACTCTAGCTGTCATAGATATCTAGATCAGTCATAGTACTATAATCAAAATTGATATGCAATGCAATGCAGTGTTATATGTATGTGTCAAATATTACGAAAAAGACTAAATCAATGATTACATATATAAATATTCTAATGCCGAATTTATATAATTATTCAAACTTCCTAATAAACATAAATCAAAAACAATAAGAAAACTTAAATATCATCTTCATCTCCAACGGAACTAATCTCCATCGTACAGGTTGTCAGCTTTTTTTTTTTTTTTTTATGATTCGTTGTTGTCTGAAAAAAAAACTAGTATTTAATAGGTCTTTAATGAAATTTTTTTGGAATAATAATTCTACCACTTTTTACCATTTACCTTTAAATATACTGGCTGATACGAATTTGGTTAAATTTGTGATAATAATAATAATTCATTGGAGTGTTGACAGAATGGTACTATCGCTAAAATGTTTAAAAAGAGAGAAGAAAAGGCTTAGGCTAAGTTACATCAATTTTTTTTTTTTAATAGAACTTAAATTATCAGCTGAATCATTTGTGTGACGTATGATTATCACATGTTTACTGATATATAATATGCATGTAATAATACGTTGACACGTAACACGATTATTATTTGTACTCGTTTTTGTGCAAAAAAAGAAAAAAAAAAAATAATTGTTTCTCTAAAAAAAAAATTTATTTTTTTTTATTAAAAATGTCGAAACTAAACGGAGATGTCCTTTATTTAATAATAAGAGAGTTACAAAATGATGAAATCGCCCTTCGTACATGTCTTTTGGTTAATAAAACATGGAGTGAAATTGTTATTCCAATTTTATGGAAAAATCCCTGGAAATATTTAAAGGATGGAAACGAAAGCTTATTATTAAAAGTAATTATTTCACATTTATCAGAAAAATCAAAAAAAAATTTAAGTACACGTTTTAAATATTTATTAAATTCTTATGAAAGACCTTTATTTGATTATATTAGCTTTTGTAAATATTTAAATATACAAGAAATTGAAAGGATAATTAATACAGTTGATAAAAAATCTAGAATTAAAATTATTAAAGATGAGATATATGATCTTTTTATCAATGAAAATACAAGATTTACACATCTTTATATACCTTATCAATTTGATCGTCCATTACATCTTATTCCTGGATTCGATAAATGTTTTTCAGAAATTAGTTTTCTTAGTTGTAATGCTAATATAAGTGATGATGTTATACCTGGATTAACTGAAATATTTAAGTCAATTAGAAAATTGGAACTTTTTATTGGAGCCAATAGTAACAAATATGAGATTATTAGATTTATTAGAACGTCAAAGAATTTAATGAGCGTTCGTATACTAAATGAATTTTATTCAGAAAGAACATATTGTAAAGTCCTTGAGCAGACATTGATTATTCATGCGGATAATATACTATATTTTAAGATGACAAAGCAACTTACCACAGATTTTCTTTCATCTTTTGTAAATTTAAAAGTATTGGTATTGGATGATAGATGTCGTCACATGAATTGGAATGTTTTAAGAGATTTATCTTTACCTTCCTTACAAATTTTAAAAGCAAGTGGTATTCAGCTAGGAATTTTAGCAAATTTAATTAAGAATGCAGGTGGAAACCTTATTGAAATAAAAATTAATAAATTTTATCCTAGCGATGGTGATATGATAATGATTATACGAACTATTTATCAAAATTGTCCGAACCTAAAATATCTTAAATTACCGATTGAATATATTAGTTTTTTACATTTGGAAAATCTATTAACTAATTGTGTAAATTTAATTGGATTATTTTTTATTATTAACAATAACTCTTATTTAATCGAATATTATGATTGGGATAGTTTATTTAGAATATTGGCTAAATATTCACCAATTAATTTGTTTAAATTTAAATTTTATATTTATAAGGCTCCTGAATTGAAATCTTTAAAGTTATTTCTTGATAATTGGAAAGGTAGACATCCTATGTTATTACACATTACACATTATGGTGAAAATTCTAATCGTGATACTATTAAAAGTTATTCTGTTTTAATAGAAAAAAGTAAGTCAGAGGGAATAATTAAAAAATATGTTGATAATTTTAGTGGACTTGCTTTTAAAGATTTTGAATGGATTCAAAATAAATAATTTTTATTTATTACGTTGTGATATTTTTAATATAACTTAGTTGTAATTACAGAATAAAATGTAAATAGCAACAATTCCTGTTCGCACTATTAAAATTTATTTATTATTTCAACTGTTTTTGTGAATTTTTATAACGATTAGATTGATATTGACCAAGTTTCGAACTAATTTCGTGAATTATTATAAATTTGAAACACCATAAAGTGAGAACTTTCATTACATGTCGCAATACACGTGATGATTAAATACTAGGATTATAATTTTAATCGTCTAACTGTCCTACTATAAACATGTCAAAATACCTAATATTCCTGACGCTTCAGGTAAAGGAATAAAAATCAGCTTGATAAGACCGATAAGACCGATACTTACGATAAAACTATGCGTTAGTAATACTCTTGTATCAAAATATAAGAAAGAAAACATTTCCGTATCTATTATCCCATTTAACATATTTTTTTTACACTAAATTCTTTAGTCCGAAGTGTAACGACGAACTATATACTTCTACGCTTGGATCTTGATCATCGCAGGAACTGAACCTATGCTCTTAGATGGTGGATTCCGTATTTTACTTCGTACTTAATACCTAGTTTTACATAACGCAACGAGATGTGGATATGCTTTGAAAAACATAATTATTACGCTAAATTACATACAATAAAAATAGACTATATTAGATGTTTACAGGAATCAATGGATGTAAATGATGTTGTTACGATAATCTGATATTAATTAAACAAATTCATATCAACAATTATAACATTCTAAATTCTTTATTGCCTTTTTTTCCCAATATATTGTAAATCTGAAAACATTTTTTAATAGACATCCTAAATAATTTTTTTCATTTGGTTTTTTAAAAACCACTTCGTGTTAATCACCTTGGCTATATCACGTGATCTGTAATTCTGGCCGGAAATTATTAATAATTCTAGCTCACTCTAGCCTAGTTCTTATGCCACGTTTATTTAAACGCTTGTTTATGACTTTATGTTTGTTTTCACATCTTAAACGTTTAAGTCTTATTTTTTAATCGTTTGTCTTGTTGGTTTGTTCTTGATCATTTTAGATTACCATAAATTATATTATGAAATTTAAACGTATTTAAACGGCGTACAAGTAGCATAATATCAGCTAGTTAAATAAATATATAGTACCATTTAATGGTAGTTGATTCACCTCCTGGAATATAATAAAAATAAAAATAAAATAAATAAACATATATTAAACGTATATAATACGCATTCATTAATTTATACATTTTTAAATTGTGCTACAAATAAATAAATAAACTTAGTCAGAAATTTCTTTTTAGAAATGCTAAATTTATTTATAAACGTTTTAAAGTGACGTTTAATATGTAAAAATAAACGCCATGGTGTCTATCTTGACGTGCTATAAGTTCTGGCCTGTTTAAATTATCCGTAAATGGTTAAAAATGATACCGATATAACGAACGACCGTAGATTATTATACAATTGCTAGTAGCGTAGTAATTCAGTAAGACAGGTTACTATTGCATTAAGAACGTCCGCAGATTCTTAACGAGCTCAAAAAAATTCCTCAAAAAATACATATAAAAGGTCACATGTAAATTTGCTTAACCATATTAGTAATAAAATTTCCAAAGTCATAAATTTTATTTGCGTAGATTTTGATATTTTTTAAAAGGTTATATATAGATTGCGTGATTATTCTTATATCACATTTTAATTTATGTTGCCGATGCCTTTTTTTTTTTAAAAAAAAAAAAAAAAAAAAAAAAAAAAAAAAAAAAAAAAATACCGGCGATTTTCTACTAATTAGTAGCTAACGCCATGCATTTTTCTATTAATTAGCAGCGTAACACCTTAGAATGCCGGCATTTTCCTATCAATTACCAGTGTAATGCCTTGAAATTCTGGCTTCGACTAATAAAATTAAAAAAAAACAAGCCGGAATTTTATTTTTTCAAGAATTTATCGACCGGTACATCTTATTCGTCACATTATGTCACACCCACATTTCAACATTTGTCACGTTATTTGTCACATGATTTAATTTCTTAATGTCATAATTCTGGCCAAAAAACGGCCAACCATTACTAAATCCTTTTTTTAATATTAATATATACGATAAATGTCATAAAATTTGCTATTTTTCGGAGACTTAGTGCCATTAAAGCAATGCCACTGGTAGTTTCATAGCATGTTATCAATACAAACATGGAAAATATAGAACGAAAATTCATTACTTTCTACATGCATTTATTTATATTATGTTTTAAAAATAAAATATGTTAATTTAAAATAATTAAATAATAAACTGCTACCACATAAATGACATAATTATTGGGATTTGGTATGAAATCCCGAAACTCGACACTTTTATAAATGAAAATTGAAATTAATTAATAAAAAGGCATTCTGGGTGTCGAGATTATATTTATGTCATTCCGGATCTAAAGTGTCGGCATAATGTACTATCGGTGATCTCGAGTTTTAGGATTTTAACATACGGAGATTATTTAGCGATTATAACCCATTTTTAGATAAATTAGAATCAGTTGATCAGAAATAGGTTATGTGATTGATTATACGACCAATATAATAAGAAAATTTTAATTACAAAAAAAAAAAAAGAATATGATGACTAATTATATTATATTATTTTTTAATAAACAATCAATAATATTAATGTAATTAAATTATTTGATTGGTTTAAGTCGGTTTTTAGTGAAACCGACGGGTAACTGGTCGGGTTTTGAGCTGAAACCGAAGCGATAACCAGACCAATAAAAACCGGGTTATGACCGAAAGGTTGACCGTTTAAAATACACAATGTGAAATTGCGAATGTTTCATGGCATTTAATATCTGATACTATAAAAAAAAAAAAATAACGAGTCATTATTCTACAAACATAAATTTCTTTTCACGTGATGCTTAATTAATTACTACACATTTTTATTTAGCACTAAAAAATTATAAAATAATAATAATAATGATAATAAATAAATATTAAGAATTTTTAATTTCAAACTGCCGAAATAAAAATTTTATCACGGTGATCCTTTCTATAATTATTATACTTATTGAAAGAGTCAATAAACACTTATTCGGATGAATTTACTTTGTAATTTGGCGTAACACATCTTTATAGTTAACCCAATGCGGGCTAACAGTAGCTAACAGTTTTTTACAAAAGAAAATGGGCAATTTCTGAAACGTTATATACTTGTGCATCAATAAACTCTTTCATATTATTATCATTATTATTATTATTATTATTTATAGTTACTCGAATCGGATCTTTTATAAATATTTAAAGCATATATATTATATTAATTAGATTTTCCCGTTATTAAACACTTGATATGCAGTTATTAAAAATTACCGGAGTCATAAACTCAATAAATAAAACTTTAATTCATTTAAAAATTGCGTGTTTGGAGATGAATTGAATGAATGAAAGGAATCAATGAAAGTTTAAATCTGGGTTTTTGAAAGAAACAGGAATTTATTCCCAAATTTTTTTTTTTTTTTTGTTTATTAAAATTGAAAAAACTTTTTCCGGTCGTTAATATTCTCAAAAAAAAAAAAAAAAAAAAGAAAAAAAGAAAAAAAAAAAAAAGTAATTATTCTTTGAATTAATTTTCTTCATGCAAGATCACAAAATGCTATTTTTACATGTTGGTCTACTCCAATATGTAAATTTACAATCAGTTGAATGATAAATTACATATGAAACAATTTCGGTTTTTTCTAAAAATAGAAATATTATCAAAGGTTTGAATGAAAAAAAAAAAAAAACTTAGATGATAAAGAAACTGAAATAGGATAATCTTTTTTTTTTTTTAAAAAAAAAAAAAAAATTATTTTATTTTCATGAGCATCGAATTTTTTTTCTTTTTAATAAGTAAAAATTTAAAATTGTATAATAATATGTAATATTTAATATCACTTAATATAATAAAGATTATAAAACAGAAAAAAAAGTGTGTATATATGTCATATATTGTGTATTTACATTTTAAAATGGTAACGGTTAATATAATTTTTACGCTAAATTTTTCTTTCGAGACTCAAGATTCGAACGTTCTTCGTTGCCAATAATTAATTACTATAGATTATCATTCTTTACTGATCATCAGGCTATCAAAGACGAGAAAAAATAGCTCACTTAATTTATTGATTTTATGTAGTTTAACCAGAAACGTTATTACAAAGTTGAACAAATTAATCTGTTACACTGCTTAAAATAAGTCTTTGAATATGAATTAATTAAAGCAATTCTTTAAAATATGGCAAAAGATATTTAAAAGCGGAGTTCCGATATTCAAAGAAATTTTTTACTTTCAATGAAAATTCCGTGAAACATTTGCTGCTTTGTACAAACATAATTGTTTAAATACTTCATATCCTGCGATCCAAAAACGTGAATTATATTATTTATATAACTGATTATCTCAATTATGATAAGACTTTCATAATAACTGAAAAGAGAAGACCTTTTTTTAACATATTCATTCCAAAACTGCAAGGCAACTCTGAATGAGCTTCCATGTTTCTTTTAACTCATTATTCTTTGATATTTTATTATAAAGGCCATAACCGTATCTTCATAATATTACAATCAAAAAACATTAATCGATTTAACCTTAAAGAGTATTTTAGAAAGAAAAACGGAAATGATGCACGTAAAATCTAAAAATTCCTGCTTATTTATTTACTTAATATATCAGGGGGTATATCGTATAATACTATAATCTATTGTCCTATTATTATGTAATCTTATATTGAAAAAAAAATATTTAAATATCAAGATTGAGAATGTTTCGGTTATCTCATACCGTATAGCACTGTTTAAGGGATCCCATATACCCTGGTATAATATGTGGTTAAAAAATCTTAATTCTCGCAGAAATTCGGCTAATCTATAGACCAGGGGTATATTATGCAGTGCTATACGGCAATCTTTAATTATCAATATGGTTTTTTAAATTATACCCGACGCGTACATATAAAGAAACTTTTCTCATTGGCAATACATTTAACCAAGCACCTTTAATGAGATGCGATAAAGGTAGATTCAGCAGTACAGTAGTGTCTATCAACTCTTTTGGATGAAAGAATCTTGATGAATTTAGGATGATGATACACAAAAATGGACTTAATTTGACTAAAGAATGTTGCCTGAAACGTCGGATAATTCATGAAATGTTTCTAAATTAACCAGGTATGTTGATGAAAATATCATTATTTTATAGACTGAATTTTTAATTGCAACATTAATAAGTCATTTCATCTTTACCAGATGTTACTTGATTATTACGATGGAAGTATGGAAAGACATGGAATTTATGGAGTGACTTGTGTGGAAGAAATTTACTTATTAAACACGAAACACATCTGTAGTTCCGTCTATATGATTCATAAATGTCGGAGGTTCTTCGAAAGAAAACTTTATGCCGTTTGTATTGTTATGGGTCTCTTACAACTGTATAATGAAGTAAGTATGCAATGCAATCTTGTCTTAAATAAAAGTCGGACTAACTAATTGAGTATCAATTGTCTCATTCAGAACGTCATATCAATTGCGGAGTGGTAATTAAACGATTGATACGATAAAATTTATTAAGTAGCAAAATAACATTTTTGAAATACGATAATTTAATATTACCTATATTAGTAGGTGTATCATTTCCACGTAAAAATCGATCAACTGGTTAAATTAGACATTTCATAAATTATCAAGACGTTTCTAGCAATTTTCATTAGCTCAATTTAGTCCATTCTTGTGCACCATCATCCCAATTCCATTTAGATTCTTCCATCCGAAGAGCTGAATAAATACTACTGAATTTTTCTACCAATATTTATCCTTTCCGAATCTTTCAATTGGATTGGATAACGTTTAGTCACTGGATTAACAATAACGTTTATTTATGAGAAGTTCTAAATCATCATCACACACTTAAAACAACACATTTTAAGTTAGTGACTTTAAGATAGTTTTTATACAATTAATAAGTTGGTTTATAGTAAATACAGAAATATAAGATTAGTCCTAAATTTTAAACATAATATAAAAATATTTATAATATTTATAAAACAAATTCTTTGTAAAAAATAGAAATTTCAATATACTATATGTAAAAAATTTATAATAAGCTAATAAAAACTGTAACATTTGTAATTCACTTTTTAATTTTAAAATATAAATCAAATTTAACGATTAATTAATAATCTACTCTTTTTATATACATGGTTTATCAATTACCTACAGTATATTAAAATATTGATATTTTTAATTATAAGATGTTCTCGAATTTGTAAAGAGAAAATATACTGTACTTATTCTACACTCTTCCAATATTGCACATATTCATTTAAATCTTTTTCATGAAATCTTAGTATTTTCTGGATCAATTGGTACTGCAATATAATTTTCTTTTAGGGTTAGGGTTAAGGCTGTACCTATTTAGCCAGCGTAATATATTATGACTCATATGACCGAGATTTTAGATGGAATTTCCTTGTTTACACAATTTTAAGTGTTGCTATTCGAAAGAAAAATGAAACCAGCAACTAATGGGATATATTTTAATTCTAATCTAATATTATTATCACCTATTCCTTTTTCAAAATGGCTGAATCCTTTATATTTTGTCGTCTATTATTAATGAAAGTTCTGATTTTCAAATCATTTAAGTAATCGTTTGTTATTTTAACTCATTTGTCAAATACATCTGAACTAGAATAATCAACTTTGATAATATTTCACCTATAGTTGTAGTCTGTGTTACTTTGTATATTTTCCAAGCCCATTTGTAATAAACAATACAAGTAGGTCTAGTGTGAAATCTCGACATCCAACCCGACACTCATAATCTCCGACTATGGAGATAATTGCTAAGTTTAATTAACAATGGGTTGGACATCAATAGTACACATGACGCCGGACAAATCACTTATTATGTTCGAATGATTAGTGATCAACCATTCGAATTTTGAATTTGTCCATTTTGAGATGAACCTAGTCATTTGGGTCATTTGTCATTTGAGTCATTTAAAATTAATTTAGGCCAGGTTTATGATTCCGGCTAGAATTGTGAATTTATAATATCACATGAAAATTTTTATTCAAAATTGTATGGTCAGAATTATGACGTAATTTTTAAACGACTGTCATTTGTTGAAATGATCCGAATGTCACGTGACCAGTCATTTGAGTCATTTGAGTCATTTGGGCCACTGGCCAACACTGGCCCCCCTGTATTAAAAAACGACTTAAAAATTATAATTATTTAATGTAAAATTCTTTCATACTGTATGTCTTTATATAATCCCTATAAGAAAAGAATGTCCGATAATTGTCATCGAAGATGTCCAGAAAATGTCCGTCTATCTGGAAAATGTCATAATTTCGGACACTTTCTGGACATTTGACCCGAATCTTAATGTCCAGAATTTTGTTTTCCGGATGGACGGTCACTTTTTGGATATTCTTTTATTAAAGAGAATTATAGAAATATTCTTTACCGTTTCCTCGTTAACAGCACGGCATATACTATACTATTATAATTTTTAACAAATTAATTTCGTAATTTTTCATTACTTGAAATTTGGTATCCACTTTTTTTTTTGCTTGAATAACTAAAAACTTTTATTTGGTTATTACCATCAACTTTTACCTTTTTAAAATTTCTTCATCATATTTATCATTTTTATTTTTATTATCATTATTTATACCAGGTTCATTTTCTATATCTGTTTCTGAATTTATATTTGATGTTTATCACCACATCTTGATCAAAAGAATCATTACAGTTGTATTGAATATTTATTTATTTATTGTTAGAGACCAACTCATTGAATTACAAATCGTAGAAAAATTAGAATATAATCTATGAAAATAAAACTATTAACTACATCATGTAAAAACTAAACCCCTGCCAGCAGCGGACGTCAGCCTGTGTTGTTAAATTATACAAGCTATGACCGAGTATAGTGAAGCCCTAAGCAATTAAAGTAGAGTTCCCTGAACTCTGGGCAAGGTAACGCAGTAGAATTTGAAGTGTTAAAGTATGAGATCCAAGATCCCGCGTGAAGGTAGTTGGACCCAAGGCAATATAGGACAGCCCAGTGGTCGTCATCGTCAATCTTTGGGTAACAATAATAGTGTGGAGGTTTATCCTGTAAGGGTCGGATAGCAAAATCCGAGTGTGAAGGTCGGGTCCGAGGTGGAATATCATCACAGTTGTATTGAATAGTATCCAGCATTTTTATTTATATCAATTACATGAAAAAACATATGTATCTGAATAAAATATTAGTCGAGTGACGCCTCCACTTTTGCGTTAGGCGCAATACTGGCACAAAAAGATTATAGCTAACTACTATTTAATATTACAACCACTAAAGTTGTAATTCGATATACTGTGCATTGCTTGCGGCAACTAACTGTACCCTGTAATAATATGAAACACATCTTTCTAGATAGACATATCATATTGCCTAGTATGATATACTATTAATTGATAAAATATCAGATATGTTAATATTAATATTTATTTCATAAAAATTTATCAAATAAAACCGAAAAACAACATACTCTCGTCATTTTTTTTCACTTCATCATCTTTGTTTTCAAGTAATTGAGAGATTTGCTTGGAATAATCAAGTCTTTTGCTGGTGAGAAAGTTATGTGATTTTTTCATGGGACGAGGATTTATAGCCAATTCTGCTAATTGTGCCTTCCACTTATCTTCCTGTTCCTGACTAAATTCTTTCTCAATTCCTTGCTCATCTTGCAAATCATTAAACTGAGAAAACAACTCACGAGCCGTCGGACGATTAGAAGGAACAGGATCCCAGCAACGTTTCATCAAAGCAGCATATGGATCTGGTGTATATTCTGGAATTAATGGACGTTTTCCTTTGCAAATATCAAGAGCCAAGTGCACGTCATAATCCCTATTAACAAAAGGTGCTTCCCCACTAATTATTTCTGACATTAACATTCCAAACCCATAAATATCTGCAGCTTTAGTAAACTTTTCACCACGTAAAATTTCTGGTGCAACAAATGATAAAACTCCGTAAAGTGTTTTATCTGCAGAAAGTTGTTCCGGCAGTTCAGCAGCGCAGCACATACCAAAATCTGAAATAAATAAATTAATCGTATCGCCATGAATACTATTCAAGATGTTACCACTATGAAAATCTTTATGGCAATAATCTGAATTATGAATTGCAGTTAACCCAAGACTGATTTCATTGAGGATTTTAATAATCAATTTCCAATTCAAAATACTATAATTTTTCTTAATCAATTCTCTCAAATTACCACCACTCTGGAATTCAGTGACAATTGCATATTCTCCACTTTGAATATCACGAGTTATTCCATAAATATAATTTACATACAAATGATTTAGTCTTAAGTTATTCTTGACCTGCAATGTAATGACATTTTATTAATTTTTTAATTTTATTTAATTCATTTATTTCATTTATTTGCAAAATAATTGTTTGAAAATAGTTCACCTCGTTTAGGAATTCTGAACTTGCATTAGTTATGTTTCGAAATTTCTTTATCGCCACTCTCTTCTCACTATCCCGATTCCATTCAGATTTATTGATATTCCAAACAGGCATTTCATGTCCTTCACAAATTGGACCATCTTTCCAAATGGCCTTATAGACATCCCCAAATCCACCATGTGCAACAAACTCAATATTTGTAAAATTTGAGTATTCAATCCACTCAATTAATCTAAGCCGACTAATTGCATCCAGTTGTGAATTTTGAATCAGTTTATCAACATTTGAGTCATTACTAGTCCATAGTGAAAACTTGTCCCTGAAATGTACCGAATTACATGGTTTGCAATAATGTGTATTATAGGAACCACATTCCGAACATGTATTAACATCAATATTTGCCATATTTGCTTCAAATATATATTTCTAGGAATTTTTTTAAAAATTAGCAAAACATAAATTATGAATTTCGCTTTTTTTTTTTTGAATCGTAAAATTATTTTATGAGAAGTGTCTGATAACTAACAAATCAAGAGACAAAAATGTGGATATTAAATACAAATCCGACAACCAATCAGTTGATCTGAAAGTCTTCACGTTCTTAAAATATTTGTATTACCTTGACACAACATTTCTAAAAATAGGCCGTTCTAAAAGTGGACTCGATATCTAGTATATAATAATATTATTACGTTTCTATAAATAAAAATATAAAAATAAAGATAACATCTAGGATATAAATAAAAAAAATTATCTTATTATTTGTATTGTGTATTGACAAAATTTTTGCATAATATAACCACAGAATGTAAATCAATCAAAAAGTTTTTTATTTTGTTATAAATAAAAAGGTAGAAAAATGTATGCACGGATATTAGTACATGATGGTTATGAACTTACTGTGGTATACTTCTTGTATGGATACTAAAGATATCAATCAATTATTTCTCCATATAATTCAATATTTAATTATTTTTCACCAGTAAAAAAAGACTAGGAAGAAAAAATTCGGATAATAATTAAAATATATTTACAAAGAATTTTCATGAATTATTAAATTAGATTATTCCTTTTATAATAAAAATATTTACTGATATATTTATTTATTAATTAAACGACTTAGAAAGTGAAAATATATAATATATATATATATATAATGAAGAGCCTTAAATCGAGTTTACTAAAGAATACGTATATCCCTGCATATATTCTGGAATTAATGGACGTACTTCCTTGCAAATATCAAGAGACATGTGCACACCATAATTCCTATCAATAAAAGCTGGCTTACCGCTAATTATTTCTGACATCAACATTCCAAACCCATAAATATCAGCTGCTTTAATGAACTCTCCACATAAAACTTCAGGTGTAACAAATGTTAAGACTCCATAAATTGTTTTGTTTGCAGAATGTTAATCCACAGGACAACACAGACCCAAATCTGAAATCACTGTATTAATAGTACTGAATAATTTGATGCATGAATTGAAGTCAGCCCAAGGCTAATTTCATTGAAAATTTTAATAACCAATTCCCAATTCAGAATGTTATGGTTTTTTTAATCAATTATCCCAGAATGCCACCATTATTGAATTCGGCCACAATCGCATATTCTTCGTTTGAAGATCACGAGTCACTCCATAAATATGGTCAAGAATGTGTATTATTGTGACTTAAGTTAATCTTAACCTACGATATATTAATATATTTATTGTTGAATTTAAATTATTTTATTTACAAAGTAAATATTTTAATTGTTTACCTCATTTAAGAACTCGAAGTTCACACTGGTCATGTTCCAAATTTCTTCATTGCCGCTTTTTTATTATTATCCCGATTCCATTTAGATTTATTAATATTCCAAAAGGTTTTTTCATATCCATCAACAATGAACTTTTAATACCATAATAATTTTTAATTTGCAGGTTTAAGAAATATTTTCACAAAAAAAAACATATTTAAGCAAATATGGATTATAAATGCTCATAATGTGACCAAAAGTCATTTTATTGTAAGTTCATACAACTTCATGATAACTTTGCTCACTGGACTAGTGATGATTTAAATATAGATGTACTGATTCAAAATTCACAACTTAATGCAAATTTTCGAAAAGAATTTATTGAATGGATTGAATACTCAAATTTAGAAAACATCAAATTTATTAGGTTCGGGAGTGTATATGAAACAATTTGGAAATTAAGGTAAAAAAAAATTACTTTTTTGAAGTGATATAAATAGCAAGAATGGTAGTATTAAATTTTGTTGAACACAGCCAATCAGATGATTTAAACACTGCACGTTTCAGTCGTTTCGGCCGTTGTAACTATTTGAGGTAATGTTCATAATAGGTGTAACATTCGAAGTGGGTATTAATCCGTGTTATGTTCCTATAACCCGTCATCCTAGTCAAAAACCCCGGGTAGTTACCCTGGGTAACTTTGGATTTATGAACTACTACTCTGGATACATCCAGGGTATTACCCTAGATGCATCCAGGATAGTTGATCAAAAATCCGGGGTAGTACCTGGGATTTTTGTATATCTACCCTGGATGAAACTCTACCTAGGATGGATATTATCACTGATCAACATAAATATGTGATATCTTTAAGTTATTAAATTTAATTCTGGCCGGCATTAAATATGGCAATCAATTATAAAATTCAGCCAACTTGAGACATCACATATTATATCGATCAGTAATATTTGCACCCAGGGTAGAAAAGTTTTGATCTAGGGTAAATGTGCAAAAACCCTAGGTATTATCCCCTGGATGCACCAGGGTAGTACCTTGGATGCACCAGGGTAGTTGTTCATAAGCCTAAAAATTATCCGGGATGCATCCATTTGATACATCCAGGGTAACTACCCAAGGGTTTTTGATCAATACGCGCTTCATATGTTCCACAGTTTCATGAATTATAATTTAGTACACGTTGTTGTTTTAAATAAAAATTTAATGCGTAACATTTCATTATTGCAAATTAAATTTCTAATATAAATAAAGAAACTTAGAAGCTCGATACTAGCTCGATATTTCATAAATTAAAATCCTATTTTTTTAAGATAAACAAAGCACGCGAATCGACAAATAAAAAGATTCGAATTTTTAAAAGAAAAAATTAAATTTTAACATTGAATCTGTTTGGTTACGTAAGAAAAATAATTTTTTATATTTTGTGATATCATTTTTTTATTTATTTAAAACCATATTTCTTACAACTTATTTAGGTGATACAAATCAAAGAAAATTATAATGTATAGAATTGTAACTTTTGGCTGTGATCGAAAGTAAAAGTCACGACTCAATCTGTGAATCGAAATTTCCGTAAATATTACTAACAGCTGATAACTTTTCCTTGCACACAACTTATTAAAATAGTATTTTTTTATTGTCGTTCTAATAATATACTTTGAAAATATATTAGTTAATGATATATAAGTTTCATCTATCAAGAAAAATATGGTATTTCTTTCTTCACTACAAAATCAATAAAATTATTTATTATCAGTATGATCATTTATGATATAAATTCAAAGTGTACAATAACTCATCAGCAAGAAAGTACTACGGTAATTGTTTTCCGATTAATATCAAGATAAAAAAATCTGTCCGTAAAAAATTTTATATCCAAAAGTATTTTGGTAACCGGATTATCAGATAGCATCCGGATTCAATCTGCTATTTCACAGATGTTTAACGGGTCAACTTAGTAGATTTGTATCATTTATTTTATTTAGTGATAAAGAGCAAACCTGTTTTTTGCAGAATTACAGTTAATTCGACAGAAATGATCAGCATTAGGAATTTACGAAGGCTTAACGGATATCCAGATATCCATATAGGACAAACCCAGATACACTACAAAGAACAAATAATAAAAAGATGGAAAATTAGATTATTCGTTTTCTTTATTTTCACGGTAGTCATAAAAAAACCCGCTGGTAGATAAAGTGCTTAATGACATCCTATTTTCTACAGATATTAAATTAGTGTCCAATTATTTCTCTTCAATATGACATATATATATGAAGATTAGAATGTAAATTGCACGAAGGGGGAACGTATAATATAAAAAATAAATGACAAATAGACCCAATTTGAATTATAATAGTCTTAATCAGTCCGTAATAATTATAACCATAGAAAGGATATAACAGATAATAATCATTGCGACGGATTTATAAGATTAGGGAAAACCCTTGTTGTGCCCTTGAGAATTAAAATTGACTTAATAGAAACATGTGATATCGATTAAATTTAGCTTTTTTCTAAAAAATGTCAAATAATGACGCGACTTTGATACTGGAAAATTTGGTTAGGCGCAAGATTTGGAGCGTAAAAAAATTTTTGAGGTTCATTTTTGACTGTTTACTAATAAATTTGGTGACTTTAACAACTAAAATACTGCTAAATGTTTATTTAATTTAACATGACGAACAAATTTTAGGGTATTTCATAAATCCGCAATAATATTGCATTTTCATTGGTTTTTACCATAACAGATAAGAATGCTTGAAATTTACGAGAAATAAAAACTATATTTATATTACAGTAACTGTTGGAACGTCCGAGGTGATACAAGGAAAACTCTTTATTATCTTATTTTTCTATTATTCTATCTAATCAATTTAATACCGATCTAAATTACGTGTTAAAAAATAAATTGTCGTACATAATGATTAGTAATTTACGTGTGCGGACACTAAATGCATGATATGGAATTAGAATGGAAGTGTACTACGCTTACGCTTCGGACAATAATCTTGACACAATAATCTCGATAGTTTTTTTTCTTTAATTTGATCTTTTTACTGGTGCCTCTTCACACGCACGTTAAATTCAGTTGTTTAGATTCCTCCTCAAGTCATTCATCGATAATACTTTTTTTTTGTAAGCTATTTTACAAATTTTACAAATTAATCAATTATTTCGTTATTCAAGTTGGAATTTCTTCTAAATATTAAATCGATGATTAAACCTTGTGGACACTTCAACTATTTCTCTCAAATAAAGCAGGCATACTTGTTAATTTTTAAAAGAAAAACAGAAAAATATATCATGCACAGCAATTCGATATTTAATTATTTTTCGCATCAGTAAAATTAAAATAAATTTGGATACAAAATAATCAAAAAATTTCCACAAAATAAAATTTATTAAATGGATCAAGTTATTTCTATTTAAATGTATCTATAGTAAAAATATTTACTAATTTTACATATTAATTATAAAGTAATATATATATATAATGAAGTGCTTTTAATTGAATTTACTAAATACTACGCATGTCCCTGAATCATAACCTGCATATGATATGAATTTTCCTATTTTTTCTATTTTTTGAAATTAAATAATATTATTAATAAAATAAGGATTTGTAAATGAAATTGAGACATATTGTACCCTACAATAATGCAAATACCGTGTTACGTTTGTTTTTCTAATTCTAAATTTAGAGACATCTCATACTGCCTAGTATGGTATACTATTATTATTTTAAAATTAGCATGTTAGATTTCATTTTATTTCACAAAAAGCTATCAAATAAAAAATAACATACTATCATCCGGTTTTATTCCATTATCTTTAGTTTCAAGTAATTGAGAGAGGTGTTTAGAGTCGTCAAATCGTTTACTAGTAAGCAAATTCTGTGATTTTTTCATGGGACGTGGATTTATGGCTAGTTCTGTTAATCGTGCTTTCCACATATCCTCTCGTTCCTGACTAAATTCTTCTTTAATTTCTTTCTCATATATCCAATAGTTAAACTGAGTACACAATTTACCAGCCGTCGGACGATTGGTAGGAACAGGATCCAAGCAAAGTTTCATCAAAGCAGCATATGGCTCTGGTGTATATTCTGGAATTAATGGACGTTTTCCTTTGCAAATATCAAGAGCCAAGTGCAAATCATAATCCCTATCAATAAAAGGTGGTTCCCCGCTAATTATTTCTGACATCAATATTCCAAACCCATAAATATCAGCTGCTTTGGTGAACTCTCCACCACATAAAACTTCAGGTGCAACAAATGGTAAGACTCCATAAATTGCTTTATCTGCAGAATGTTGATCCACAGAACAACACAGACCAAAATCTGAAATCACTGTATTAATAGTACTGTCGTGAACACTATTCAAGATGTTGCCACTATGGAAATCTTTATGGTAATAATTTGATGCATGAATTGAGGTCAGTCCAAGGCTAATTTCATTGAAAATTTTAATAATCAATTCCCAATTCAGAATGCTATAGTTTTTCTTAATCAATTCTCTCAGACTACCACCATTATTGAATTCGATTACAATCGCATATTCTCCGTTTTGAGGATCATGAGTCACTCCATAAATATGATTAAGATAATGTATATTATTTAAGCTTAAGCTGTTCTTAACCTACGATATAATTGTATTATTAATTTTAACTTATTTATTAATTAACAAAGTAAGTATTTTAATTGCTTACCTCATTTAAGAACTCGGCACTCACACTGGTCATGTTCCGAAATTTCTTTATTGCCACTTTCTTCCTATTGTCCCGATTCCATTTAGACTTATTAATATTCCAAAGGGGTTTTACGTATCCATCACAAATTGGACCATCTTTCCAAATTGCTTCATATACATCCCCGAACCCACCATGAGCAATAAATTTGATATTTTCAAGATTTGAGTATTCGATCCATTCAATAAATTCATTTCGAAATTGTGCATTAAGTTGTGAATTTTGTATCAGTACATCTATATTTAAATCATCACTAGTCCAGTGAGCAAAATTATCACGAAAATGTACCGAGTTGCATGACTTGCAATAAAATGTCTTTTGGCCACATTCTGAGCATTTATAACCCATATTTGCTTAAATATATTTTTTTATGAAAATATTTCTTAAAACCTGCAAACTAAAAATTATTACCAGTTACGGTATTAAAAGCAATTAAAGTAAAAATTTTTTTTTTGCTGATATAAATAATGTAGAATGGTAGTACTAAATATAGCCGATCGGATGATCTAACTATTTTCATAATAGGTATAATTTGATATTACCGAATAGTTCCGAAATCAAGCGTCCCCTGAAATTACGTTATTAAGTACACCGAAAATAAGCACCCCTTGCTGGAAATCCATTTTTTTTTTACGACGACAAGTTTTGATCAAAGAAAAAAAAAAATATTACCGCATAATTTACTTTTTGACCATGATCGAAAATAAAAGTTGCGACCCTTATGTAAATCGAAATTTTCGCAAATATTACTACCGGCTAACAACTTTACCTTGCACACAACTTGTTATAATAGCTTTTTTTTATTGTCGTTCTAAAAAAATATTTTGAAAATATATTAGCAAATGATGTAGAAATTTCATCTAATCAAGAAAATATGTTGGTTTTTCCTTATTATTATTACTAGTATTGGTGAAATTACAACTCACCAGTAAGAAAGCACAGTACTACAGTGATTGTACCCGGTTAGCATCCGAATAAAAAATTCATCCCCGTTAAAGGTTTTATACTTAAATAATTTCCAAAAATCTTTTTGGTAAACCGAATTGCGGAATTACGGTTAATTGACAGAAATGATCAGCATTGGGAATTTATTGATGATTTAGCGGATAAACCGTAAAGTCGAATGTCCTGATATAGATACAAAACATTATTATAAAAACAAAATAATAAAAAGATCGAAAATTAATTTATTCATTTCTTTATTTTTACGGATAGGTAAAGTGCTTATTGTGACTTCCCATTTCCTACAGATACTAGATTAGTGTGTCATCAGTTATTTCTCTCAGTATACAATGTATTTCGCATCTACGGATTGAATAATTGAATTCGATTGAAACATAAAAATAGTATCATCACATTCAACTCGTAATTATTTTTTTCGCGTTAATTTTATACAATTTATTAACGTCAAAGATTACGTTACATGAAAAAAAAAAGAAAAAGATAATAGTATTAACGTTAAAAAACATCATCATCCCTAACAAATATTTTCATTTGCTATGTTCCCATTAAACTTTTCATACCATAGAACCTTTATAATCACAAATTTCTAGACTATCCATAAAGTGAGCCAACCAATTTTCTTCGTCATTTACATTGTTTTCTTGTTTTTTTCTCTTTTCCGCTTCTCTCTCTCGAATCATTTTCTCTCTTTTCTCCTGTTTCTTTAACATCATTTTTATTTCTTTCAATTCTTGTTGCGCTTTTTTTAATGAGCCAGTTAGCTGACATTTGTGTTCTTGAAACTGTAGGCGATTGTTGAAGGCACTCTCCGAACGTGGTTTTCGGTAACTCTTGGAAGGTTTTCCCATCGTATTAAAAATAGATATAAAGTTATCAACTTTTATGACGAAAATTAATAAGATTCGTTATTTCTACTTTATTGTCGTACAAGATTAGTAAAAGCTTTCTTTACTTTTACATACCACCAAATTATAAATTTTCAATGTTCAATATTTCAGTGAGCAATGAAAAGAGAGTTTTATTTTGGAAGTTGAACTTAATTTTTCTTTATAAAATAACTGGCGTGGGAAATGATCTACTGATCTCAGCCAGGAATATAATATAGAGACAAATATATATACAATTTGATTGATCAATTTATTTGACTATTATGTTAAATTAATAATAAGAATGTTTTGAGAAATAAAAACCTTGACACGCAATTTCAAATAATTTATTAATTTAATCTTTTTACTAGTCGTACCTTTTCACAAGCACGTTAAGTTCCGATGAATATATTATAATACTTTTATTTTGAGCAGAAATTTTTTCTAGATAATAAATTAAATTATATTCATAAAAAATTTAACAACTCAACGTATAATCAAAATCATCGTAAATTACTCGTTATAAAATGGCTTAATTAATAATTGGAAAATAAAAATCTTTAAAATTAAAAACATGGCAACTTTCTTCGAAAATTTTAGTATTCCGAATCGCGTATTACAATATCTTAAAAATTTTCCTTTAAATAGCAAGTCAGTTCTTTTTCGTATGCGTTTCACATTCCTTTATGATGCTATATAAATCACGTCTAAAATATGACAAATTGAAAGAAAACGATTTTAAAATACTATATGTCATAATAATCTCAAAATATTAGGAATCGGATAAAATTATCATTGTCACATTATAAAAAATTAGACTAATAAAAAAAAAGATTTATTTTTAAATTTATTATAATATTGCGTTACAATAAATAAATAAATAAATAATAAATATATATAGATATAACTATATTTAAAAATTTAAACAATTATCGATTTAAAAAAATCTAAACATTTATCATTTTCTCTTTAATATAAATTTCTAATTCGTTACAATGTTGTACACTATCATATTCCGACTTTAATGGAGAATCGGGATCTACCAAAGAAATATCAAATTTTGTTAATAATCTAATTAACAAAATTTTCAAATTTCTTATAGCCCAATGTCTCCCTGGACATATACGAATACCACCACCAAAATTTAAAAGAGAATTTTTAACTATATGTTTATTATCTTTTAAGAATCTATCCGGATTGAATTTTTCAGGTTCATCCCAATGATCTTTATGAAGATGAATTCCAATATAATTCGTGAAAACTTGTGTTCCTTTTTTAATTTTGTAACCAGCAATTTCCGTATCGAAACTAGTAGCACGAAAAAATACTGGCAATGGAGGTTGAATACGGGTAACTTCATTAATAACAGCTTCCGTATAAATTAATTTATCAAGTGATTCATGAGTTATATTTGGTTTTTCTCTTAAATCACCATAAACTGATTCAAATTCCTTGATTAATTTATCCTTAACTTCAGGATATTTAAGGACATAATATAAGATGAAACATATTGAATTTCTAGTCTATTAAATAAAAAAATATATATAAATTAGTAAATTGGACGCCCAATTGAGGGGTTGCCTTCAATGTCATAACGATGAAACCTAAATATACTTACAGTATCTGCTCCAGCGGCAAAAAATTCTTTTATTGTATCACGAATCTCTACACCATTCATTGGTCTCGTATAATCAATACCAGAAATTTTATTAATATCACGTTCGGTATTTGCTGTAATTAATAAATTTAATATATTATAGTCTATTTGTTGATCAATAGGAAAATTTTCAATCTCTTGTTTCCTCTTGTTAATAATTTTTTCAAATTCAATATTTAACCAATCACTATTATCCTTATATTTTTTCTGTATTGATTTAATAAAAGGAAAATTATGTCTAATAATAGGAGGAATAATGAAAAAGAATAAAACACTTGAAACAAACATATAAATTGAATCAATAAGTTTTAAAGATTCATTTACAATATTTTCAGGAATTTCAGATTTAATCGAATTTGATAAACTATTAGAATAAATTGCGGTAGAATAACTCTTTTTCCCTGTTATAGAAGTCATGATAATATCCGTTACAATATAAGATGACCATTTTGCGAAATCAATCTTGTTGTTTTCAAATTTTAATAAATTAATCCAATAAGTTTCAAATTCATCACAAATTTGATTAATTAAAAAAATATTTTCTCTTAAAAATATTGGTGACATAATAGTATGAGTTAAAATTCTACGATTAAATTTCCAAGCTTCTAAATCCATATTAAAAGAAATGCCACTTTTAGATAATCCCATCTCATCTAATCCTGGATTAGGTATTGAACGATGAGCGAAAGCATTATTCTTTAACGCTGTGCTACAAACTTTTTCCATTAATTCAGCTCTATTTATGAATATTATTCTTGTTGATCCGAACATTACTTCATAAATATCTCCATATTTTTTTTGTAATTCAATTGCTTCTTTACTTAAATCTCTTCCAATTTGATGTAAATTTCCTATTAAAGGTAAAGGAATTGGTCCAGGAATTGGATTCTCTCGCGTATACCATGAATAATAATATTTGAAAATATATGCTATAATAAGCGTAATAATAATTTCTTTCAAATTATATATTATATACCCAATTATATTTAAAGATGCCATAATTGCTATCAGAATTTGGAAAAAATTTTTTTTTTTTTTTTTTTTTTTTTACGGTAAGGGAGGAAAATTCTTTTTTTTTTGTCGGCTGAAAAATGTACGCCCTTACCTGCATGCATGAATTACAGAATTGTCATGGTCACATGAACAAAATAGGTTTGATCGGTCTATCAACCCCGCATTTTATCGAAATTCAGGATAGTGTAATTAGATATAACGATTTATAATATATCTTCGTAAGATATTAGATATATACTGAAAGAATATTGAAAACTAAAAATATGGAATACGCCGAAGATCGAACACTACAAACTCACGTTGTAAAGTATTTTAACGTTAAAACGACGTCATCTAATAAATTCGTGTAATTGTCCAAAATAATATTTAATACTGCTATATTCTATTAGGTAAGTATCAAAATTACCGAAATTTTAATCGTCACAGTAAACATAGTACAATTATTTTCTTTTAGTTAGTTTTTGTTTCATATGTATAATTTTGGCTAAAATTGTTTGTGCTTACTAATTAAAATTATCAGAGATATTTTTTTAAAAAAACAATACGTAATGTTTTTCTTATGTATATATATTATTATCACTCAAACAGTCAACACCATTTTTATTTTATTTAAACCAGCGCAACGAAATTATTCAACGTCGAAAAACGTGGAACTATAATATAGAAAACGTGCTGTACAAAATAATAATATCGAAATTTTTCTACAAAGACCTTATTTTTTTTTTTTTTTATTTATTTATTTATTCTAGAAAACTTCTAATTTTTTATGCTAAAACATGAAACATACTTTTGTAATACCGTGTAAATAAACATTTAAAAATTTTCTTGTACAAAATAAGCTAGAAACTTTTTTTATTATTCAATTTCCAAATTCATTCGAATTATAATTAAGTATCAGAACAAAAAAAGAAAATATTTTGTCCTGATTTTTAATCATTTGACCTGTAATCTAAGCCAAAATCAGTGAATTTACAAGACCGAAAAATTATTACATTTTATTCATTGGAATATAAAATAATCTTAACGTTTAAGGAATGATAATAAGATATGAATTTTTTATTTAAGTTTTAATTCTCTTCAAAAAGTAAATTATAACCAATAATTTATTTATTACTTCCACAGGAAGATTCATCTTATCAATATGAAATAAGTTTACTCCAAAACGAAAGATGTCATGAAGAAAAACTTTTCCTTTCGGACATAAGCTGAGTGTCATTTAATGACTCGAAATACTTAATTTTAAAAATGGATTCAGCAGTTTTTGTTCGGTTCCTTGTATGGAAGGACTTGGATAGGCCTAAGATGACGGTGCATAAGAATAGATTCGAACAAGGCCAATGAATGTTGCTTTGAAACGTCTTGATAATTTACTAAACGTTTCGTCTTCTACATCAATCATGTAAATCCCGTGGGAAATAAGATAGTCGACCTATTTATAAAGTAATAGTAAAGTGTTAATTATAAGCACTTTCTGTTACAATAATTAGACGTTAACATGTGTTGGAGATGTACGGTATCTCCAGATGAGTTACTCTTTTACTCAATTTTAATACCATATTCCATCCCTTTACGGCTTTACCTTGGCAACAGAGTTCTCGTCTGAAATATTCGAAGATTTGAATCATCACAAATAAATTCATTAAATAAGATGCAATTGGACGTTTTTCTGGATCATTATCACTATAAAATTTGGAAGCATCCTCGGGAATTCAAGTCTATTATCATCAAAATATTTTTCCAGTTGCAAGAGTATTCATAATATTGATTTGAAACTTTCCGGTATATATCTAATTAATAATCACGTGTAATCAAATCTATGTATTCCAATGTTGACTTCATTTCTGTTATTTATTAGTATACAGTACTTTCAGCATCACGTGGTCGGTGGTCCATATAGACTTGCATCATAAATACGTTTCCATCTTTGATAAGTAAATTATTTCTGTGAAGATTCCCCATGAATTTTTCTTTCGGTACGAATTGTTTCAAGACATCCAGCGTGTTTTCACAACATATCAATATATCTCTCCAGGAAAGAACTCCAATGTGATGGTCAAGATATTGATAAAGATCTCATTTTCTTTGCTGAAATATAAAAATTTTGTAATCTATGTTGGATCTTTTGTCATACTAAATGTTTCAGCTAAAGAAGCAGATCGTAAACATTTGTGTTATGCTTAATATAACATAAAAAAAGTAAATGCGATCTTACCGCGATCTTAACGAAATAGTCACAACCTTTATATAATCACGTGACATGATCTGCTGGCACTATGAATTTGGCCAGAGTTACCAACCACCTGATTGATATAGGAAGAAATGTTTTGTGAATTATCGAGACGCTTTAAAGCGACATTCTTTGGCCCAGATCGAGTCTATTCTTGCGTACCATCATCCCAAGTCCATCTAGGTCTCTCTATTCAAAGTACTGAATAACAAAAGGATCCAATTCTAAATAATCAAACGTTTGGGTGTGACGTTCAATTGAGTGTACCAATTTAACACCATACAAAAGAAACTCAGATCTTTCAATTCTTTTGGTGTAAACTCATTTTCTTACATCTTCTTACACATTTTCGTCCCTTTCCTATATCACCGATATGAGCATCTATAGATATCTTTCAAGTTTCATCTTCAATACTTAAATTTCCTCAGTGAAAATTTTCGTAGATTTTTATTTCAGAATGAATTCTTTCAAGACCTCCAGCGATTCCCCATAACACATCAATCATTACTCTTCCATTGAAATATCGATAAAGATTCCCGTTTTCGTAATACTATATTGCGATCATATAACTGAATATTGGCATGTATAATGATGGATTATCATCTCATCTCATGATATACATTTATATTTGACAACTTGTGTAGTATGCTCCCGGATGTACCTCTGGATGAGTTGGTCTATTATTCAGTTTAGAAATCATCTTCCATCTCTTTTCCTCGGCAATAGAATTCTCGTCCGAAATCTGTGAAGGATTTGGATCATCACAGATTAAAATAATCCATTCTCCTAATTTTTCATTCAAATAAGATGTAGTTGGACATTTTTCTGGATCATTATCCCAACATTGTTGCATTAACTTTGCATAAGAATTAGGCGTATTTTCAGGATTTCAAGTCTTTTTACCATCGCAAACATCTTTTACCGTATTAACATCATGTGCTCTATTATACCAATGATTTTTTTTAGTTGCAAATTATTCGTAACAATTCCAAATGAATATATGTCGGGACTCCTATATCCATACATGTTCCATGTACAGTAGATCTGCATTACCGATATGAGCATCTGTGGATATCTTTTAATCTTTAATAAATCAATTTCCTCTGTGAAAATTTTCATTCAGCGATTCCTCATGACATATCAACTATATCTCTTCAGGAAAGAATTCTATTGCAATGATTAAGATATTGATAAATATTCCCATTTTCGTAATAGTTCGTTACGATCATATCATATAACTGGATGTCAGATACCTTTTCATCTTCAATAAGTAAATTTCCTTCGTGAAGATTTCCATGGATTTTTGTTCGAATTCTTTCAAGACCTCCAGCGATTCCCCATAAGTTATCAATCATATCTCTCCAGGAAAGAATTCTATTGCAATTGATTGAGATATTGATAAAGATTCCTGTTTTCGATTTTTCGTATACTTCATTACGATCATATAACTAAATGTCGACATGTATAACGGTGGAGCATCATTTGTTAACTCAGGAAGATACAAAGATCTGCTTGTATAGTATGCTTCTTTCTGGATGTACTTCTGGATAAGTTAATCTATTATTCAGTTTAGAAATCATCATCCATCTTTTTTCCAGAGTTCTCATCTGAAATTTTGAAGGATTTGGATCATCACAGATTAAAATAATCCATTCTCCCAATTTTTCATTTAATAGGACGCGGTTGGACGTTTTTCTGGGTCATTATCCCAAATTGTTGCATTAATTCTGCATAAAAATTAGGCGTATTTTCAGGATTTCAAGTCTTTTTACCATCGCAAACATCTTTTACCGTATTAACATCATGTGCTCTATTATACCAATGATTTTTTTTAGTTGCAAATTATTCGTAACAATTCCAAATGAATATATGTCGGGACTCCTATATCCATACATGTTCCATGTACAGTAGATCTGCATTACCGATATGAGCATCTGTGGATATCTTTTAATCTTTAATAAATCAATTTCCTCTGTGAAAATTTTCATTCAGCGATTCCTCATGACATATCAACTATATCTCTTCAGGAAAGAATTCTATTGCAATGATTAAGATATTGATAAATATTCCCATTTTCGTAATAGTTCGTTACGATCATATCATATAACTGGATGTCAGATACCTTTTCATCTTCAATAAGTAAATTTCCTTCGTGAAGATTTCCATGGATTTTTGTTCGAATTCTTTCAAGACCTCCAGCGATTCCCCATAAGTTATCAATCATATCTCTCCAGGAAAGAATTCTATTGCAATTGATTGAGATATTGATAAAGATTCCTGTTTTCGATTTTTCGTATACTTCATTACGATCATATAACTAAATGTCGACATGTATAACGGTGGAGCATCATTTGTTAACTCAGGAAGATACAAAGATCTGCTTGTATAGTATGCTTCTTTCTGGATGTACTTCTGGATAAGTTAATCTATTATTCAGTTTAGAAATCATCATCCATCTTTTTTCCAGAGTTCTCATCTGAAATTTTGAAGGATTTGGATCATCACAGATTAAAATAATCCATTCTCCCAATTTTTCATTTAATAGGACGCGGTTGGACGTTTTTCTGGGTCATTATCCCAAATTGTTGCATTAATTCTGCATAAAAATTAGGCGTATCTTCAGGAATGTCAAGTCT
This sequence comes from Rhizophagus clarus, assembly GCA_015698045.1. Taxonomy (NCBI): domain Eukaryota; kingdom Fungi; phylum Glomeromycota; class Glomeromycetes; order Glomerales; family Glomeraceae; genus Rhizophagus; species Rhizophagus clarus. Next base: position 432,033 of record BLAL01000285.1, read on the forward strand.
TTTACCATCGCAAATATCTATTAATATCATGTGCTCTGTTATCAAGGTCTTTTTGCATTCATAATAATTCCAAATGAACATATGTGATATGTCTGAGGCAGTACTAGGATTTTCGCCACGTAAAACTTCCGGCACAATGTATGGTAGGAACTCTATCGTAATTGCATGGACCGTGTAAATCTACATCACCGATATGAGTATTTGCAGATACCTCTTCATCTTCGATAAGCAAATTTCCTTTTCTTTCGGAATGAATCCTTTCAAAACCTCCAGCGATTCCTCATAACATATCGATCATATCTCTCCAGGAAAGAATTCCATTGCAATGATCAAAATATTGATAAAGTTTCCTGTTTTTGTAATACTTCATTACGATCATATAACTAAATGTCGGCATGTATAATGATTGAGTATCATCTCATCTCATGATTATTTGATTACTCAGGAAGATAAAAGATCTGTTTATATGGTATGCTTCTGGATGTATTCTGGATGACTTAATCTATTATTCAGTTTAGAAATCATCAGCCATCTCTTTTCTTCAGCAATAGAGTTCTCATCTGAAATTTTTGAAGGATTAAGGTCATCACAGATTAAAATAATCCATTCTCCTAATTTTTCATTTAAATAGGACGCAGTTGGACGTTTTTCTGGATCTATATATATATTCATTATCCCAATATTGATGCATTAATTCTGCGTAAAATTAGGAGTATCTTCAGGGATATCAAATCTTTTTCCATCGCAAATATCTTTTACCAAATTAATATCGTGTGCTATGTTATACCAAGGTCTTTTTCCGGTCGCTAGAGAATTCATAATAATTCCAAATGAATATATGTCAGAGGCAGTACTAGGATGTTCACCACGTAAAACTTCTGGTGCAACATATGGTAAGACACCGTATCTTTGAATTGGACTATTATTTATGTCACTGTCACACGGTCCATGGAGACCTACATCACTAATACGAGCATCCGTAGAAACCTTTTCGTCTTCGACAAGTAAATTTCCTCCGTGAAGATTTCCGTGAATTTTTCCTTCGGAATGAATTCTTTCAAGACCTCCGGCAATTCCCCATAATATGTCGATCATATCTCTCCAAGAAAGAATGCCATTACAATAATCAAGATATTGATAAAGATTCCCGTTTTCGTAGTACTTCATTACAATCATATAATTGGATGTTGGATCTTTCGTAATGCCAAATGTTCCAGCTAATGAAACAGATTGTAAACATTTATGATATGTTTTAATCTATTGGCGGCAATAGAAAAAATAAATACAATGTCATATGATCTTAAGTAAATAAAAATCGTATATATGATGTAATACATCTCATCTATTATCTTATAAATCGTACAAACTATTCATAAATTTTATTCATATGCAGTTTTAATGCACAATATTTTTTATGCTCATATTATTACTATCTGATTGTTCGTGAAAAAGTCACACCAGCGGATAACTTATTATACCGTTATTATTTTTCCGTTTTCAGAAATTTTATGAAGCAATCACCTCAAAAATTCAGCAATTAATGGTTTAGTTTATTCAAAACTTTAAATTCATGATGTAAAAATAGTTACCTGATTTATATAAGAACGTGAAATATTTTGAGAGTTTTCAAGACGTTTTAAAGCAACATTTATTGGGCCGCCACGAGGCGACATCATCCCAAATCCATCTAGGACCTCCATCCAAAGGGCTGAATAAACGCTACTAAATCTGCCCTTAACGATATATTTAACTAGTTCGAAGTTCTCAAAAGGGATCCACTCTAAGTAATCACAAGCTTGGGTAGCGTTTAGTTGAGTGTAATGAATTAATTCGTCAATCTCTTTATTTCCTGATGTCCAATAAAAAAAATTTTCTTTCATAGAATTAGTTTCACATTCTTTGCACCATCCAAAAGAAATTCTAGGCTTATTACATTCTGGACAATCTTTCAATTCCTTTGGCGTGAACTTATTTTCTTGTTGATAGGATGAATCCTCTTTCATTTATATCGACAGTCCATAAAAACTAGTGTTTTTCATTAAAAAGATTATTAGCATTTCACTAATGATTCATCGTGGTCTCTAAGCTATAAAATATTTATTACGTTAACTATACTAACTATATTAACTATAAAAAGCTAACTAAAATAATTTAAACAAAACTTGAGGAAACGTACCTACCAACTTTCTTTACTAGTTGAAACATAATAATCATTTAGATAACTTCTTCTTTATATATACCATTTTGTAACACATAACAGTTGTTATTTTCATAAACTATTTTAGTCAATAAGTTTCAAATTCTTTGTTATTATTAGTCGTGTTTTATTCTGAATGAAATTTAACTCCTTACATTGAAAATCCCATTATCTATCTATGTGATACACATTCACAAAATATGCATAAGTGAATTCTTTTTTGATGAGTTCATAAACATTAGTCAATTATGCAGACAAAAAATATTTAGTTTAAAAAAGTATATAAATTTATTGTAGTTACCTGATTAATGCAAAAACTTGAAATGCTTTGTAGTTATCAAGACATTTTATTGGACCAGCTCGTGCCCATTCTTGTGCGCCATCATCCCAAATCCATCTAGGTCCTTCCATCCATAAAGCTGAATAAACCCTACTAAATTTACCCTTACTGATATATTTGACCAGCTCAAATTCTCAAAAGGGATCCATTCTAAGTAATCACAAGCTTGAGTAGCGTTGAGTTGAGTATAACGAATTAACTCGTCGATTTCTTTATTTCTGATATCCAATTGGGAAATTTTTCCTTCATGGCATTAGTTTCACATTCCATGCACCATCCGAAAGAGATTCGTCTGGACCATCTTAACTAAACATTGAACGGAAAGTCATTGGTTATTAATCACGTGTAAAATCACATGATCACGCAAGGATAACGAACCATTCGAATTTACAACAGTTCGTTATGTTAAAAATTTATAATGTTTAAATATATATAAAAATTTGTTATAATGTATGATTGCTATATCGAATTCTGATTGTTTAAATAACCTCAAAAACTAAGCAGGATTTAATTAATTAATTTTACAAGCCAAAAGCTACAAGAAATAAAGGCAAAGAAAAATACAAAAGCGAGTTCATTTCAATAAATAATTTATTTTTCTTTTCCTTAAAATACTAATAAAGGTATTTAATTGCATTTCTTCATCCTTTTAAATGTTAAATTCCAATGATTCAATACGGAGTTCCCGAGAAGTAACAAGTCTAATTAAATTAAATGTCTAATGAAAGTCTGATGAAAGTCTAATGAAAGTAATGAAAGCTGAAACTTTTCTCCGTAAACAATTTTAATTTTACATGTGAGTTCAAAGGAATTTTTATTGTTGTTGTGCTTTAAATATAATTACTATAATTTAATTAAAAAGGAAATAAAACAAGAAAAGGTTAGAAAATAACTATGTTACCTTTAGGATAACGATTTATTTTTCTGTCTTTATCATTTTTTCTATTTGATCGTTTTTATTACCTCTCCGGATTATTAATTCCTTTTTTTTTTGTTAACAGTCGGATAATTATTTCCGCTTTCTTTCATCATTCCAAAATCACAAAGCTATTCCAATTTCTAAAATGGAATTTTTTTGAGATATCTTAATAAATTTCATTGGTGAATCGGGTAATTACCCATTTATGTGAATTACAATCAAAACCACAAGTTACAACAGATGTTCATGGCAGAAGACCGATATTCATTAGATAGTTGTATTACTAAAATTGTCTTTTAAGACTCCGTGTTACATCCAAAAAAAGGCCCGGATAAATGAATTTTTGAAAGAAGTTAAAACAAAAAAATCTTCAGAGTACGCGACGAGTAAAGCTTGTGACACGAATATCTAGATCATCTCTTTTTTAATGTTACACATTTAATCTTAGAATGAATTTATGAATTTAGCAAAAAAAAAAAAAAAAAAATTCAATAAAGAAAAAAAGATCTCGAGTTCTTTGTTTTGCAAATTTTTTAGTAAGAAAAAATAATTATAAATCAATTCGCTTGACAATGACGTATTATATATGTGAATATTCGATATAATGCGATTTAGTTTATGTATCGAGAGACTGAAACAATTTCCTGTTTCAAAAGTTGTACGTTTTATATTACACGTATTGAGTTATATATGTATGTCGAATATATAGAAAAGAGGAGAATTCAACCAAATTCATTGTCTTATGTTTTACAAGCTTTCACAGCCATACATTCTTTGATTGGAATAAGGGCGTTAAAAAATGACGGAATGACGGTACTTATATAAAAATAAATCGTCACGCTAGTGCTAATTATCATGCTAGTGCTAATTAACAATATAACTTATTGTTTGGTTTTAAAAAAAAAAAATTGATCTACAATAAACCGGAATAATCGTTCCGCGGGCCGTCACGGGTGTGACAATGTTATTCACTGGATAATCTAATATTCTAATACATTGAATCGTGTGATCAATTCTTTTAATGTCGAGATTGCGTTAAGAAATATTTGGCAATTTCTTCAACTGAAAACTAACGAAAAGTATAAATATGAGCGTAAAATGCCAAACTTCATAATTCATATGGAAATCGTCAAACTTCATTTGATCACGTAAGATTCTTCGTCCGAATATTTCTGTTACGTCTTCACAATATCCTATAATGTTGTTCAGTTAACTTACAAATAAAAAGGAAAATTTTATTTTTTTTTTATTTTAGTAATTATAAGGCTCATATGAATATTGCACATAATAAACAATATTACGCCAAATTTCTTTATTTCACTGTTTATGGCTTAGTGCGAGTTATAAACATATGTATTAAAGTGTTCGCTCTTTTGCATGAATACTAATGATGATAAAGGTTCTTTTAATAATATCTGTATTAATAATCAAATAAATTACAATAATTTATTTTAGATTAAAGTTTTAAATTTCAACCAATAGTGACACACTGACACACGAATAAAAAAAACAATATTACTTCATTCTTCAAATAATTAGATTCAGGCGTATTTTACGCATGTAACTATATAATAATTTTCGATAAGAAAGTATTTGATGCGTCTATTTGTGTAATATAAAAAGTATATGTCATTAACTATTTCTGCAAAGCATGTGATAATTTTTATTTTGTGAACAATGTTTCACGAACACGTACATTGCAATTTAATCAATAAACTAATATATCTAATATGTTTAGTGTTGCTCCCCTGTAAAAGTGTGATGCAAAGTTACGTTATTGATGCATATGCATGCCTTATTACATTTTCCGTTCCTCGAATTGGTTTGATCAGATGATTTATCTAATAAAAAAAAAAAAAAAATACCGAATACAAAGAAAACAGAAAAGATGCCCCAATTAACAAATAATTATATAAATTGATCTTATATAATAATCATAAACGGTTTCATTAAGAAGTAATAAACGAGATATAATTTTTTTCGTTAATAATTATAAAATTTAAAATTTCAATCCGGATTTAGCATTGTGTAACCTAAAACTCGAAAAAATTTTCATCAATCACTACTCAATAACCTAAACAAATAGAAAATCAAAAAAATCCCAATAGAAATTTATTTTTGGATTTTTATCATCTAAGTTAACGTCGATTATAACCGGACCAGCACTTTTAAAAAAAAAAAAAAAAATATTTTTTCCAACATTAAAGTATTAAATATTTTTAAATCATAAATTCATGATAAGAATATGAAAATGATAAACAAAAAACCTTCTAAGTGATTATTTGTATAAAAAACGCAAGATTTTTAATTAGAATAAGTCATTTATAAAACATGTATATTTACTAAGAACTCAATAAAAATAATACAAAATAAGAATATAATTTAAATAAAATTAAATTTCGGATTATTGATTAATAAAATGTTTAATAGTGCTTATTTTGAGTATACATATTTTATATAGGAAACCATGATCATATCCATCATTTAATAGGTGAAATCACAATATATGATCGTTAAAACATACAGTATGAAGACTATATTATAGGGGAAATAAAATAGTAATATCTTATAGTGAATTGGTATTATTATAATGGATGGAATAAGTGAATTAGGAAAAGATACAAAAATACATAATATAAGATTTTTCGAAAAAGAAACGATTTATGTAGAGGACAATAAATAAAGGATTCCAAAGATACTCATATAATAAAAATTTCTGATTAATAAATTTCTTATTTGCTTTATTTGCTAAATTTATTTCATTTTTTTTTAATCGACTAAAATGGGTCAAGGTTAACGAAAAGAGACTCCGTTAAAAAATTGAGCAATTAATAAAACACTCGTGCTTTGTATATTGTTTCCATTGATAATGCACACATTATGTCGAAAATATCTTTTTATAACCCATTGTCTTCTTAGTTGTTTCTGTCTTTTTTGCAAAGGCATTTTTTTTGTATAATATATGTAAATTTAGAAGTAGAAAAAATGCAATAATATACAGTACGTATATTTATGGAGGATAAAAAAAAATTGCTAAAAGACAACGTATTTATACAATATTCAGATATTTAATATTGCACAAAACTACGTATAGATGATAACAAATAATTAATAACTACGCTAAAATTACTGAAAATCCGAATATATACCAACATAGTATATCTCTTATATCTGTTTATATAAAGAAAACGTAAAAGGACGTTCACATTCAGTTGCTTAATTGTTTTTTTTTTTTGCACCTATGATGATTAATTTATTATCATTCTATAAAAGTTTTGTAAAACAAATATATCGCCGAAACGCAGATTTATGGATAAATTATATAAATTATGATGTATTTGGTATTTTAAGTCAGGCATCTCTGCGCCTATGATTGGCCGAATAATAAAGCAAATATCATTTACATAAATTATGCAAGTTTTACAAGAAAATATGAACAATAGGAACACTACCTTTGTTTATATTGAAACAAAGCGACACTCTTTTCTTTTTGGAAATACAACGAAAACTTATCTCTGTATGGCGAAAACACGTAATTAAAGACAATTTATTGTGATATATTGGATAATTAAAAATTTTCTTTAAAGAATCATTTTTTTTTCTATATTCGGTTTTAGGATCATATAGATTCTTGTTACGTAGAAGAAATTTTATGAAAACATCAATCTTTCAATTCCTTAGCAACAGAATGGACTTATTTCTTGAATCCTCGTCCATTAATAAATTAAGATTCCATCATTCTATTTAAAAAAAAGTTCAGTTTCGATATCAAATAAAATTTCAATGAATAAACATACAACTAGAATAGTAATAAGCTCATTAGTATAACACAAATTTTATCTTTGTTATTTTCACTAGCACATTATGAGCTAATAATTCCTTACATTGAAAATGCATCAAAACATGCTTTAGCCCCATACATTCGCAATATATACATAAATAAACTACTTCTTTTGACCCTAACCCTAACCCTAATTAATGAGTTAAATAATATAAAACATTACTTTGATAATTATGCAGGCAAAACAAGATTTAATTTAAAGAACATTACATAGTTGAAACTTTAGATGAAAGACAGATGTTTCGAGTTTATCAGTTTATCATCAGTCGGTCATACCCGTGATCGATGTTTATAAATTATATCGGTCAAAGGCTTTGACAGACCATTTTAGCCAACGACTTTACCGAACCACTCTATTAACGTTAAAATTTATTTAATAAATTTGTACCACCAATTGATAAACGTTTTTTTTTCAAATTAATGGTATGTTATTACAAAATCATTACATAATCATTACATAAATAGTGAATTATTGCCAAAAGAGAAGACTTAGAATCCTAAAATGTATTTAATGATTATTCTAATGAACCGTCTTATGGTCTTTTTATAGAACATTTTAAAGTATGATGATCGGCAGTTTGTCTCACATAAAAATACTATTTCATTGAGAATCACTATCAGATCAAAAAAGATCTTATTTACAAATGAAACGATTAAATTGCTACTTTCTCCACGGAATATAGATTTATGATAAAAAATTTTTATTTTAAAAAATCGGGATTTTATCATATTAGTATTATCTATTCCACATTACTACAAAAATTTTGCATTTCATAGTACTTTACCTAAAAATGACTATCTTAATTCCGAATAATATTGCATGTAATTTTTCAAATAAATTAATGGATTTCCTATTATCTGTCCTATTTTTGTCCGAGTCTTTATCCTGAAACAACTTGTGTAACGTACCTGATCAATCCGTGGCAATGGGCAGCATAAAAATTTATAATGGGATATATAAAAAATGGTGAGAGACATGAATTCCTGGAAGGAGCTACACATAGAAAGGAGGATAACGATTTAGGTTTTGAGAGGTTATTTGACATAATATCTCTCCTATTACAATATCTTTGGCGGACTCCGAGTATGTAATAACTCAAATGACCTTGATGATTGGTCATGTGTCATTGGGTCAGAGTATAAATTATTCGCATAATATTATAAATTTCAATTCTGGCCAGCATCTTAAATTTGGCCAGCATTAATTTAAATGACTCAATGATGAATGACCCGAATAACGGACTAGGTCATTAGAAGGTCATTCAGATGCAGAAGATAGCTATTGCTTGAAATAGTATATACCTAACATTGGAGGTCAATTAGTAAAAAAAAAAAATTAATTAATATCGATTTGTTGTTTCGTCTTCAAGGCCGAACCAAGCAAAAAATGTGTTTAATATAATCCCCCTCTCTTTTTGTTTTCAAAATGGTTCTTGGACAACACTTATATGCAATTTTGATTGGACGAAATTGATAAAAATTCAAGATTTGTTATGATCAATTAGGCTCCCCCCATCTCTCTGACCCCAGATTTTATGTTAAACACACTATTTGCTTGGCCAGCCTAACCAGGTTAAGATTGTTAGAAAGTTATGCATGTATCTGCATTTAATCATCACGAAATGAAAACCGGCCCTATAAAAAATATGTGTCCGGATAATGTCCAGAAAATGTCTGGAAAAATTTTCTAAAATATTGTCCAGAAATTCAGGACACTGTGTGTCCGGAAACTGTTCCGAAAACACTGCATTTTCGGGATATTAGGAATTTGTCCTGAAATTGTCCGGAAATGTATTTTCGTAAAATTTTGCCACAAAAGATGATCAACGGATAGATGATCATCATTATTCCTTAACCCAAAATTTTTATATCATAGATATATAGTATTTTTGCCTGCTCTGCAATTTTAATTAGTACGACAGAAAAGATTTTGAATGTCAGTTTTGTGCTTTTTGCATTTTTTTACAAAATTAATTTATCCTTTTTTGGAAATAGTATCCAGAATTTGTCCTGAACTTTTTCATGTCCGGAATTTGTCTATCTGGTTTTTTTACTATGTCCAGAATTTGTCCAGGTTTAACTGTCCGAAATTTGTCCAAAATTTTATACCGAATAAATACTGGACGAATTCTGGACAAAGTTAGGACATGTCAAAATTTTAAGTATCAGAAGTGTATCAGACATGTACCAAAAAAGTGGACATTTTCCGGACATATCAGATTTATTCTGGACATTTTTCAGACATTTTTGATAACATTTTCCGGACATTTATTTTTTATAGGGCGGAGGGTAGCTTGTTATTCCGGTCGTTCGGTCGTGTATAAAATATGTCTGTGTGATTCAGAAAAACAAAAAATTTTCATTAGAAATGATGTGGCTGATTAACTCTTTATCGTTAGAACTATTTATTACTGGATAAGCTCCATTGAAGCCAATTTTGGATTTGTCAATCAATGACAATAATGATTGTCATCACTTTCCCCAGAACCTTCGATAAATTTACTAATAGTATTACTATGTAGTTCCTGTTTAGTAAAAATAAATTTCTTTTTCTTGTAATATCGGGTTGTTTAATTTAATTTTACATATTGAATTTTTTTTTTTTTTTTTTTAAAGCACCAGACGAAATTATACACTGTAACAAATTTGCGACCATGATAGAAAGTTGTGAGAACAGTAATAGGAAAGTAGTTGCAAACAATCTTCGAGAATAACTAGAAATTCTTTACGTAAAATGTTCATAAGAAATTCTGTGATTTACTACTCTTTCGAAAGGGAAGTCAAATTCTTGATTGAAAAATTCGAAGCTTTCTTTAATTTCCTTTGATCCTTTAAAAGCCGTATAATAGATTTACAGCGCACCATAAGAAATTTGAAAATAAGCCACAATGACCATCTTATTGATTCAGGAGAAAGGTAATAAAGCCTTTCAAATTCTGTTAAGTGCTCAAATAAATCATAATGTCGCATCTGATGAACGTTAATTAGGGATGCCAACGGTCGGTTCGGTTCGGTTTCGGTTTTAAAACCGCGGTTTTCAGTCAAAACCGAACCGACCGCAAAACCGACCGATAAAACTGAACCGCAAAAACCGATTGCAAAACCGAATAAATTATTATTAGAAAGTGCTAATTATGACTTTATTTAATAATAACATTTAAATTTACATAATTTTTTCTTACAAAAATAGTGCTGATTTTGTGATTTTTAAGCGATACAAAAATCACGTGATCATCGCACAAAAATTAAAATTCTCCCTATAATTTCAAAAATGAAAGTACTATAAACTTAAATATTAAAATTCATGTTTTTTAGTTATTCTCAATTGAAACAAAGATATTTTTTCGGGATATGTTGTAAAATATTTACAATTAACCGATCGGTTTTTTCGTCGGTTTTTTTATATATAAAACCGACGGTTAACCGGTCGGTCTTGGATTAAAACCGAACCGAAACCGAACCGGCAAAAACCGGTTATGCCCGGTTATAACCGAACTTTTGGCATCCCTAACGTTAATCAGTCACTGATTAGGACTGTTGTTGTATTATAACGATTATTGATGTAAGTAACACATTCCTTTGCTAATTTGGTGCGGAATATACAGTAGATCAACTGGTTGTTCTGGACGCTGAAATAGATACCTAGTTCATTGCATTGTTATCGTGAAACATAAACGTAAACGTAATATTTGTAACACAATTTGGTATAAATAAATGAAACTTTTTTTTCAAATGTTGAGGATTAAAATATGATAAAAAATCTCTCTATTCATGTCTTTAGTTAATAGAACTTATTGTAAACGGCGGTGCACGGTTTACTCAATCTAAAAAGGCGCTGAATAGACAATTTAATAATAATACATTTACATTTGTCAAATGAATCAAGAAATGTTCTTAAGAATCAAGGAATTAATAATCTTATTACAGAAACATATAAGCGTTCTTACCAGCGGGTAATTTGCAATTGGAATCATTGAAGTCAATATTCGACTATTGTTTTAAATTAACATCAACCAGTTAAGCTAGTACTGTAATTTTGTTCATAATTCTTAAAATATACGATAATCATCAAAAAAAGAAAAAATAATGGAATAAATTTATTATAGGACTTTTTCTTTGCAAGTTAATTATGATATCAATCGAGTGACTCATCTTTGGGTGATACTTTTTCCACTAATTTCACAAATTTTTATTTAAATGAACTTTTTAAATAAACCCGCGAAGTTGCTCAATAAATATCGTATATTATTAAAATACTAAGAATAAATTGGTAATATAAGCATTTTTTTATTTTATTTTTTTTTTTTTCTGATGCGCTCGCGCTACAATATACTGTACAACATACACACGTTATAAATAAAGCCTGATGTTATTAATAATATATGGTAATACGATGAAATAATAACGAATAATATAATAATAATAATATATGAAAGTAACATTTATAAAAAAATAATAAAGTTGTTATTCCTCTTCTTCGCTATGTAATAACCACCATTGGTGAGGAGGCATGCCGGACTTTGGAAACACTTTAGGAAAAGCAACAACTGTCCACCTTCCAGATTCAAAATGTTGTGTTGCACACATATCAGGTTGATGGATAGAACAAATGTAAACAGGAGATTCTTCACCATCAGGTATAACAGGCTCGATTTGCCATTCTTGGTCAAGTGTTATATTTTTATTAATTTCATTAGTGAAAGGTTTCTTAGGTCCATTGTATTTGACAGATTTGCCGGAAATACGATTGGGCAAGATAAAATTGCCATCTTTATAAGGATCAATTGTCCAGTCAATAGGCTGATCATCTAAAACAACATCATGAGTATTATCTACTGCCCAAAAAAGATGATTGACGAATGATTGAATTATTATATTAGGGAGTGTTTCTTGACTTTCTGAAGCAACAGCAGTAAGGGCGGTTAAAAGGAACAAAAAAAAATTAAATTTCATTTGGTTTATGTTGATTTTTTACTTTTTTTCTGTAAAGGAGAAAGTATTTTTTCTATTTTTCAAATGAAGTTAAGGCGTATTTATACGCATGAAAATCAACATAGAGGCTAAGTTAGAAGTCTGGACGCTTAGATCAGTTACCCAAAAAAAAATTCTCTTCCCTAAAAAGATTATTGATATTTAGGCTACAGAATTAAATCGTGACACGTTATTATGATATCATTAGCAAGCTTTGAACAGTGCATCTGATGTTTCTTTTTATGTGCTGTTCGTCTATATTTTCTTGGCTGGTGAAGGAGCCACGCCATTCTGATACATCACGTGGCATTATGTTATTAGTTATTAAGTATGGCTTAGCAATCTTAAGATATTGTTATGTGCTGTTCGTCTATTAGTGATTGCGGAAAAAATTTATCCGTTTGTAGTACCATTTATTCCGAATTTTTATTAATAAATTCCATTCTTATTTAAATGACGAGCAATAACACTCCAAATTTATTAATTTGTACCTTTCGCCTGATCGATCAATGGTAAAAACTTTAAACATCAAAAAAAAAAAAAAACAAAAACAAAATTATCATAAAATAAATTTATTAGAGAACTTTTTCTTTACAAATTTGAAGTTAGGTATCAATCACGTGACTAAAGTTCAGATTGTATTTTCAGTTTCACAAATTTTTATGATAATAAGTCATGTAATATGACGTATTTATTTTACGTGGGAAAAAAAAAATAAGTAACAATCGAGATTTCAGGTAATTAATTATTAATTGATGAAATTCTTAAATAAACACGCTAGAATAACTTGCTCAGTAAATGACGCATATCATTAACAATTATTGTATATTTGTGTCAAGTGACGATGATAACCTATTATTTATAATTTATGGTAATAAAAATGTTATTCGTTGAGATCTTTGCAATTAGCTTATTAACCTTTTTCTTGACGAAATCCGAAGCATTGTTCACAGTTAGATTAACATTTTTGCATCTGGCAACTCTAATTCTTTGATTGTATTACGCTATGAAATTTCTTCAAGAGCTATGCCATCCTGACTCGTCACGTCGTCACGTGTCATTATATTACTTTTAGCAGGATTTGAAAAAATAACATTTTAAATAAAGTTTTATGTTTTTTTGAAAAAATAATGGCAGTAATCGATTCATACCCAACTTTCTTACTGAAATATTTTGATATTAGTTGTCTTATTTGTTTTAAAGGAAAATCGATTCATAACTGATCAATTACTAACAACTTTGATTTACTTTACAGAAAAGAAAAGCAGACAATATACTAATATTTCTGATGTCTATTTAATAGTTTATGCAGTATTTGTATAAACATAAAATTTGATTTCACATTTTTCAATAAACGTACCAAGAATTTATTCTATAATATATTATTCTTAATTTCTTTTGTAAACGTTACTGTCGTACAAACTAACCATTTTATTAAAAAATTAATTATATTTTCTTTATCAACTGTTACTTTAAGGATTATGAATTGTTTCACATGTTCTATTCCATTAAATATTTGTCGAGAATCAATGACACTCAAGTTTATGATTACTTGGAATGGATCCCTTTTGAGAAATTCGAAATGATTAAATATATTGGTAAAGGTAGATTTAGTAGTGTTTATTCAGCTCTTTGGATGGTATAGAGTCATAATGATGGTGTGTGTGTATGAGCTGGATCAATAAATGTTGCTTTGAAACGTTAGATCTTTTTTTATATGATAATACAATGAAAACGTTAGTTACAAAATCAATAAATTAAAAAGTGAAATCTTACTGTTATGGTTAGATACTGACCAGATGAAATATTTTTAAGCAATAGAGTTCTCGATTGTTTGAAATTCTTCTATGTCGAACATTTTCTAGTACTTTCTCGAAACATTGCCGTAATAATTCTGCATAAAATTTAGGAAACCTCAAGTCTTAAAATATCTTTACCAAGCAATATCATATGCAAGTTCTTGCAAACTACTCATGACAATAACAAATGAATAATATCAGAATTAGAATATTGTTCTTAGGCATGTAAAACTTCCTATGTAAACCTATATCTTTGAATTGAACTATTATTCATATAATCACATGACCCACAAGCATCTGTAGAAACCTTTTCGTCTCCAATAAGTAATAAAATTTTCGTAACTTCGGAATAAAATTTTCAAGACCTCCAGTGATTCCCCATAACATATCAATCATATCTCTCCAAGCATGAATTCCATTGCAACGGTCGAAGTATTAATAATAAAGGTTCCCGTTCTCGTAAATACCAACTGGATGTTGGATCTTTTGTAATACCAATGTTCCAGCTATTGAAAGTGATTATAATATTCAATTTATTAAACATGACATAACTGAAATATAAAGAAGTGAAATGGTTAGAATTCATCATTTCATTAAGTATTCAAAAACATTTATTATCACCTATTGTACTTTAAGTAAGATATACAATTCCAAGCTAATCGTGGTTAATTCGTAATACATAATATTTTATAATTTTTATGTCTTCATTTATTATTCATATTCATGCAGTTGTTTGGTTACCTGATTAACATAAGAACTTGAATATATTTTGTTGAGTTATCAAAACATTTCAAAGCAACATTTATTGACCCAGCTCAAGTCACTTCTACAAATCCATCTAGGTCCTTCCATCCAAAGGGCTAAATAAACACTACTAAATCGACCATTATAGATATATTTAATCAATATGAGTTTCTCAAGAAGAATTCATTCCAAGTAATCACAAATTTGGGCGTTAGTTTAGTATGTCGGATTGGTTTAATTTCCTGTTATTCAATGAGGAAAATTTTCTTTCGTAAAACTAGCTTCGTAATTATTACACCATCCAAAATAATTGAAGTTTATTAAATCCTGTTATTTTTTAGTTTGTAATAAAGAGAATATGTAGTTTTCTATTAAAAGAGGATACCAAAAATAACAATTTTAAAAATAATTAAATCTGTTAATTACCTTGTCATAATTACTAATTTATTTTCTTTTGCTTTGATAATTAAATTTACTGGGTAGAAAAGGTCTCCTTTTATATGTACTAATTTACACTAATATATATGAATATTTTTTAACAAAATAAATAATTACAATATAACTATTTTGGCTAATAAGAGTATTGTACGTCTAGGTCATTTAGAATGAAATTAGACTTCTAATTAAGAATGTTCATTTACGCTTTAATACCACCATCTATTTATTTGTGTGATAACACTGTGATAGCCCATATACAATAACCAAGTACAATGAGTTCAGAAATCAAGTGAAACAATACTTACCAAATTATATCGAGATTTAATTAAAATTAATAGTAGACAGGTGTTCACGCATTATTAACGTGATCAATATTCGTCGGTCAAGACCGACCGCAATACCTGGCCGAAATAAAATGAATAATATTTCACGGAGCATTCAAAATTTATTAAAATCATACACTTCGCATTCTACTGTACATCTTACAATAGTTATTTTTTGTTTTTATTTTGGTTAATTTTTAATAGAGTTCGAAAATCTAGTCCTAATGAAGCATTGAAGGCTGAGTTGAGTCAAATAAGCCCCTTTATTCAATCTTTTTTTAGAAAGATGGATTTAAACAATAAGATCGACAGAACAACATAATAAATGTATAGATTTACATTGCACTGCATGAAGATATATATATATTTTTTTTTGTTAAAAAAAAAAAAATAAAATAATAATGTATTAAGTTGAACCTTTTGAAATTATCTATTTTAAAACTGAATTTATAATTCTAAGAAAAAGAAGTATTGGAAGACCTTTATCATGTCTTGATTATTCTTTCCTGAAAAATGAACGATATTACATGATGAATCCCTGAGAGGTCTTGAAAAGGAAAACTTAATTAAGGAGATATATTTGTTGAAGACGAAAGTTCTCTGTAGAAATTGTTTTACTGACTTGGATCCTCATGGACTATGTAACAGTTAAGCAAATCTAAAGAAATGAATCATACCATATGTTTCGTCGGAAGTTTACGCGGTATGCTTCTGATATATATTCGTTTGGTATTGTTAGTCTGATCTCTGTCGGATCACTTTAACTGACTGTACTTTAGCCAACCGAAATGGAATATATTATAACGACATTTGAAATCATTGGCTCACAAATAATTTATTTATATTATCCTTTATTTAACGTTAAACAACTTGTCTACCTTTTTAAATATAAGAGTTATAGTACCATAAATGTAACTTGCATATTTACAAATTTACAAATTTATAATGGTGGCGAAAACAACAGCCCAATTACTTAAATTATTTCTGTAGATTCCGAATGTTCTGAGATCGTCATAGAAGTATGGAAGTACTGTACGTAAGTAATGATGATGTGTCACAAATATTAACGAGAACATGAATCACTTTATAATCTTCAATATAAAACCGATCTTCAGTATCTCTCTCACTCCTAGTTTAATGTTTATGACTTTTATCCATACTTTTTGTGCGATCCGAAACTGAACCTTTAATCTCATCTTTACTCTTAAGAGAATTATAAACTAACTATAAAAAAGATTTCCGTATTGAAGGATTATTGAATTTCTCCAGTTCCCTCCGCTTTGGTAACTAAAATGTAATTTCATTGAGTTTATTATCATACAATTCGTGAAATTTGGATCTCTTATTTTATCAATCTATTTTGAAATAGTCGATATTATATTTAAATTAACGATCTTTGATTCATAATGTTACTGATTTTTAAGTTTTAGGGAAATGGAATATTGGATCCATATATGAATTCAATAAACCTTTATAAAGTTGTTGACTTAAACGTCTTTTGCACAGACTCACTTTGTATAAAAATTTTTTAGATGATAAACCAAAGGATTTAATTTAAGGTAAACAATTTTGTAAAGTACTTTCCATCATTTGAAGCCATCTTTTGTTCAAGTATCAGAAAGTTTGATTTTATGCAACCCTCGAACAGTCTCAACTTGTTTCCTTAAGCTTCTTGTTTATATTTATTATCTATTTTTTGCGTTTTGTATTACGTAATTATTTTTTATGGTCAATTTAATTAAAAATATATATTGTAAAGCCGGCAATAAAAATATATAGAATATAGATTTTGATATACCATAGATACAAATACTCAGAAATATATCAGTAATTCAAGACCAAAATGTCGTTTTTAGTATTGAATTATTGTTAGCAATAATGAGATATTTTACTAGATGTAATTTTATAACTCATAATATTTCGCATCCAAATCTAAAAGTCCATTAGGTGCATCATTTCAAATGAAATCCGGGTCAACTGACCTGACTCATATTTTTAACACGAGTCTTACATCCAACCCGACCCATCAGGACCTTGCTTGACTCGGGTTGATAATACTATTCTATAAGTAATAGTATGAAATTTTTTTATTGTTCTTGATTATAAATGAATATTCTCATAAAATCCAAATACTTAAAGATATTTTCAAACCAAAATTCAATTGGTAAAGTTTTTTATTTTTTAGCAACTTTTACTGTAATGTTACAATCTGTTTATCCTCTATCCGTATCCGTGACCGGATATCTTGAATTTTCAGATGAAGGAAGGATAAGGTTATCCGTGACGGTAATTATTAATCTGTCCTCAACTATCGGATATCCGCGGATATCCATTTGTTCATTCTTCCGGATATCCTTTATTAAACGATTCGGATGACGGATACATTATCCGCGGATTGTAACACTATTTTACTGTTTTCTTTTTAATTAATTTCATGTAATACTCGTAATTTGTTTTTTTTTTTTAATTAGCTTCAACTTTTGTTTAGAATTTTAGGTTTGGTTCCCTATCGATAATAATTTATTATTTCGAAATAGACAAAATTGCGTTTATTTCACAAGTTAAATGTTTATCAAACGCCAATTTTCACATATATTTAAAGATGGTTTCGCGATCCCGTCGGTCTCACTCGGTCCTGGTCCGGCCTTTGGAATATTTGGAAAAGTAGCGGCGACTGCGTCTTAGGAATTGTAGAACATTGATCCAATCAGCGTTTCAGAGCAATACAGTATCTAAGAAATAAAATGTCATTTTTTTCGGTCTTTTACGATTTTTACCAAAAATGATCTTAGAAATAGTTAGTCCAAGCTCAAATTCTGCCACTTTGCGGTCTTTGATATACCTCATTGGGCTACAGAATTTCAAGGGTACAAATATTGTTACTTTCCCAAAGACCGGCCTGAATAAAAAAGACCGAAAGACCGACTGACCATCTTAACATATATTTTTTTCACGGCTTTAAACATTTATAAATAAATTTAACATATTTAAAAATGAATTTCTGGAAATTTTGTTTATTCTGCAGCAAAAAAATTTAAAAATATACAAACTGATGAATGTATATAAATATTTAATATTTACATATAATATATAGAAATATAAAACAACCAAAAATAAATCAAAATAAAACGCTTAGAATTATAAGCATATCCGCGGATTTATGGAATTTGCCTTGAATTGTTTCATCCTCCTTTATTAATGGTATAAAAACTATTATGGAAATGATCAGTAAGCAATAGTATCACGTGCAAACTTGTGATAAATTAAATTTTTTTTTTTAAAAAAAAAAAATTATTTTTAATTTAAATCCGCTAAAATAACAACTAAATAATAATTTAGTGAAACTTGAGATTTTTGGAAAATATCTGGTTATCTCACATTCTATTTTGATTAAAGGGGACTTTTTTTGATCATGAAATTTCATAACCTTCAGTTACTAATTTTTAAAAAATTTTGCTTGTATCTTATAAATAAGTGCATGAACTTTTCAAATACTTTTTTCGAACTCCCACGGATCCCCAAAATTTCCGTCCTTTTACCATGAATTTCGAATTCAATAAAACAAAAACTCGCATTTTGATTGGGTACTCACAAAAATCATGCACAAATTTGTTTACCTGTTATTCATCACCTGTTCTCATATTTTTGAAAACCGTGATAAAAAAAATTTTTTATTAATAAGAAATAAAGGTCGCATAAAATCCCCACCATCTTAAATACTAATTAACAATATAAAATTATTTGTGACTTTTCATTCAAATTGGGAATTATTGTTAGATTACGAAAAATAAACTGTAAAAATACTAAAAATACGTCCAATTTTCCATTCGGAATATGATTGTCAAAGTTTTTGATGCATGATGATGATCATCTGGGCATAAAGTAATTTGTTTAAAATTTCTGGGACAATTAAAAATAAGCTGTTATAGTAATTAAATAATTTATATGTGATATTTAGATAAGGTTGTCTAAATAAGAAACTAAAAATCTAATTAAAGGTTATTTTTACATTTAATTTGTATAATGCATAATATTTTGTGAAAAAATACGATATTTAAAAAATAATTTATGATGCATTTGAGTAAGACTGTTATTCAAATTAATCAATAAAATTATCTAGTTTCTATTAGGATAACAGCCCACTGGATGATATTTTGATCGGACAAAATTTTCCTTTCTGAATGTCTGAAATAAAATCACAAACTATATCGAATTGCTCTGATTTTAAAATATAAAAATAAATTTATATTACACAAATAACAAAATTCCATAGTATGATGTGAAGATTTCTGCTTCACAATACTTCATTAAAATCATATAACTTTTGCAAAACATTTATGACATGCTTAGTGCAGATCATCGGATTAATTTTAGTCGCATGTAAATTAATTATAATACTTTTTACGTCATTTAGTACAAATTCCTAAAAGAAGTAACCATTATGAGAATATCCCTTAGCCGAAGATATATCAAATGTTTGACCCTCCGTTTCTATTCTCAATTTGAATGATGGCGATCTCTATTTAAAACATCAGAATTTTCTATTATTAGATCGATAGCATAATAAATGATTTCACGTGATACACCGAGAAATATTTAATAATTCAAATGAAGACGTATACGGTTTCTCCATAATATCTATTACATAAATTTTTAATTATATATGACGAAGACATAAAAATAAAAAATTAAATGTTGAGAATTTTTGCATTTAAAATTTGCATACACTTCAATAATATCACGTGATAAAATTTGGATGTGCTGATTAATCGACATCGACCACATGATTGGCAAGACCTTGTTTTTGAATGGCCTGATCATTATTCGTCATCCCCCTGTAAGTGTGTGCGATCTTATTAGCCACAGTGGCTTGATAAAGACATGTCCCCTCAAAATTCAAATCATATTTTTTTGAAATTTCCCAAATTTTACCAGAATTTCCAAATTTTTATT
The DNA here is from genome assembly GCA_015698045.1 of Rhizophagus clarus. Taxonomy (NCBI): domain Eukaryota; kingdom Fungi; phylum Glomeromycota; class Glomeromycetes; order Glomerales; family Glomeraceae; genus Rhizophagus; species Rhizophagus clarus. The sequence goes on from BLAL01000285.1 coordinate 452,558, forward strand.
ATTTATGTTCGTTTATTGTAAAACCCAAATCCGGACGTTAAACAAACAATTCGGCCTTATGTAACAAACAAATTAAAGTTTGAAATCATGACAAAGCAAAATGTTAGGTTTATGTAAAAATAAAATTTTTTCTTTTTTTCGTGCAACAAAGATGTTCGGATTTAAGTGAGTTTCGTACATTATTAAGAATGTTTATTTATTTAAGTGTATTTATTTTACTTTTCTTTATACAATAAATTAATCTAACGGAACGAGTGATTAAATATTTAATACGTCATTCAGCGTTTGAATTAACGAATTTTGAATGTAAACTGATAAAGGAATTGCAACGCGAGCGGTGCCAGAATCTATAATATTAAACGCAGGAGTTAAATTCCTAAAATTTAAAGATTATTGTGATTAATTATGATGCGTATTTGTTATACATTAGAAAAAGAATAAAAAATACTCACACTCTTTGTGAATTTGTGAAAATTGGATTTTGAGTTTCCCGAACCAGGATATCCCATTCACCGTTTCTATTAGAATAAATATCATAAAGTATGTAAGGTAAGGAATTTAAATAAGAATGAAAATTCAGTTGTAGTACCTACAAATTAGAATGACTGGGTGTCTTTCTAAAAAGGAATATACTCCACAAATTACGAATATCTTGTAAAATAAGTGACTTATTATCAAGATTAGAATCCAATAATGGTGAATTTTCTATTTTATTATATACGAAGTACGTTATTCCAATAAATGGATAAACATCTTCAAGATGTTCCACGGAAGAATTTCTTAAAAGGTAAGTAATTCCAAGAACAAATTTCATAAATGTTACATGCGACGTAAGATTATTAGGAAAAATTTGTTGATATGTTTGGATATTATAAGTCAGTGCAAGATTTGTAGGATCGATATTCCGACTAGTTACTGCATCAACAAATCTTTGGAAATTGCGATCTTTTGGTTTTAAAAAAGCGTTCGTTGCATTATTATTAATGACATCCTCGTGTAAATTCATAATATACAAGTTAAAAAAGTTTGCAAGTATTTCAGAAATATTATCAATATTATCATGATAAATAGACGTCCGATGGAAAGGCATTTTAAAAACGCATGACTTAAATAAACTTGAATCGAATTTGATTTAAGCTTTAAATTTAGGACATAAACTAAAGCTTGTTTATTTATATTTTATTTTGAGAGAAAGAAAATTATTTTTTTTAATAGGAATTTTTGTTGTTTGGAAAAATATATTTATAATTTAATTTTGAAATTTTTCTTTTTTTTGGAGTTTGACGCTATTTATGTCGGTTAGACTTAATTAAGAACATCTTTTCTATATGGGGCAATATGAAAAAAAGATCAGTGTGTAACAAAAAAAAACCGGAATTAAAAAATTGATTGTAATGCCATGATGATCGCACCAAATTACAGTATATGTGAAATAGCTTAATCGATAGATTGATTTTATCAATGGTAAATTAAAATCTCATTTAATGTAATAATTTTTTTAAAATTAAGCTTATAATAACAATTTTTTTAGATTAAAACTTTTTATAACTAATTTAGAATTAATGTGTGTTTCTTTGCATAAAATGCAGTAGACAGACAAAAAAATTTTTTAATTTATACTTTTTCTGTTGGTCTTGATGACATTTGAGAAATTTTTAATGACTTCTATCCATTCTTAATTTGCAAATTTCACATTATATTTTTCTTCAAAGATCAACATTTGTAGTTAATTTTCTCAAGAAATAAAAAAGCACCATGACCGTAAAAGATATCAAAATGTAGCCCTGATATTCAGTTTATTTTGCATTTTAAATGATAAAAATTGGACTTATTTTGAATAAACTACACGTATTTTTGTAATATAAATAATTTTTTAGCTTTTTTTATTATATACCAAAATTGAGAAAATTTGAAGAATAAATTTCCCATCATTCTACCATAAATGTTTCCATATTGCTAATTTTTTGGTATCAACTTTTTTACATTATTCTTTACAATATTTGAACGGTTTTAATTTAAATTCAATATGCAAATGCTTTGCAATCTTAATTTAATTTTTTTGGTATATTTTTCTGGTCAAAGTAAATATTTATGGCGAAATTTTTCAAAAAATAATAAAGCTATTATAACTTTTAAAGATATCATTGTGTAGACCTTGGTCATAGGTTTATTATTCAATTTATACAAAGAAAATCAGATTTATTTTAAGCATATAATATGCATTTTTATTACATGGATGATATTCTAGTTTTTTTGTTACACACTTTATTTTACATACACAAAAAATAATAAATAAACATGTACTAATCTTGAAATATTTTAATAATAACGTGCAGAAATAAATCTGTTCAGTGTGATGGAATAGTGAAAGTTTTAAAATATCACTATCACTTAAAAACATATCTAAAATAAGATGTAAAATTAAAAATTTTCTATTTTTATTATTTTATATTGAATTAATTTAATATTTAATTCAAAGTTTTTAAACTTATCATTTACTTGGACTCTGATTACAAAATGTAGAGCTGTTTAAAGTTGAAAAGAATCACCTGCAAAAAGAGCGAGTTAACGTTAATTAATTAACAAAAAAATATGACTATATTAAAAAAAAATTACCGGAAGCCCAAAAGTCAAGAAAAGAAACACCTACAAAAAAAAGTAAATCAATTAATCTAATTAAAACAACTTTAAAAACTTACCAGAGCAAAGCGTCAAAACTGTAAAAAAAATCGCGTCAAAAAAAAAACATCGAGATGACGTGTAACTTAATTTTAATCACGTGATAGAGTGGCAAAAAACTCGTACCACTCAGGATGGCATCGACAATTTTCTTCATTAATGTGTAAATAATTAAGATGAAAATATTCTAACATCTATGTTGCGCTTTGTTTTGTGCTATACAAACAAAGGTAATATTCATATTTGGTTGTAAATTCAAATAATTTTACATAAATGAGATCCAGGTTTATTTTGAAAACGCCAATAAACGGAATTAGATTATTCCTTTTACAAAAATTTTTAAGGAATGATAATAAATTAATCACAGGCACAAAAACAATTAAGCAATGCCTGATTTTAACACGTTTCTTTACTAAAATATACATAAACAGATATATATATTCGGATCTTGTTTTAATGTAGTATATTAAGTATTTGAATATCATATAAATACACCATTTTTTGGCATCGATTTCTTTATATACTCTCCGATTATATATATAAATTATTTTTACCTATTTCTTAATACACATACAATATATTATACAAACGAAAATGCCTTTCAAAAAAGACAGAAACGACCCTATGAAAAAAGATCATCCAATATTTGTGCAATATTTGTTCAATTCTGTGTGAAAATCATTCAATTATTGCAGTTTTTTGGATAAAAATGACCATGCAGTTATTTATAGTGTGTTAAAAGTGTGCAATTTTTGTACAATTGAAAATAAACTTAAATTTAAAATATAGAAAATGTTCAATTTTTGAGTAATTATACCATACAATATTTGACCACTTTTTGGGGCAAATAGACCACTTTTAACCATCATTACGAATATATTTTCCTAAGTGATTTATGCAGTAAGTTTACACAAAATTCAACTGCATATTTGTTTATAAATGGGTATCTTCTGGACCTATTGGTACAATTTTTGTAATGCTTCGTAACTAAAAAAAGTCCAAACTTTTATTAAGTTACAGAATTAATTCCGGCCAGAATTATAATTTGGCCAGATTTATGCATCTTAAAATTGTATATTAATCACGTGATCTGATCGTCAAAATAAATATGACGCGAAATGTTTTGTTTTTTTTTTTAAACCTTTTAACTTCAAAATTTCAGGTAAGAAAAACTTGTTTTCTATTATCTTTTTATTCATTTTCCTAACTTTTTTACATTTTAACGTTATTAACTTGCTTATTTACTAACTTCATACTTTTTTACTACTAACACTAATAATTTATTATTACTTTCAACACTTGCTAATCATATTTTTTATATAATACTAATAATTTACTTTTTAACACTACTAATTTGCTTTTTTTACTAACTTCATACTTTTTATTTTGATACTAATAATTTTCTTACACTAATAATTTACTCTTTTTTGATACTCTGCTAATTTACTGTTACTGACATACTTTATTTTATTTTCTTATATTTTCTATATTTATGATTTATATCAAAATATAGTATTTTATTTATGAATATTTTGTATAATTTTATATTTTAAATTAATAAAAATTCATAATTTTACTTTATAAATTTGCCTGTCATTACTGTAAAAATTTTAGTATTTGACCTATCATAATACCTAAAATTCGGTCTAAAATTTGGCTCAAAAATTGGACAATAATCATATAAATTCAGGACAAAAATAGGATAATTATTGTACGAATTACCATGCAATTATTGTGTGATTTATTGCAATTTTTAACACAGTTATTGCACAATTATTGTACAGTCAAATATATAGAAATTGTAGTGAAATCGTAGTAAATTTAATTGAATGTTAATTCAACAAAAATCACACGCAGTTTTTTTATAGGGCGATTAAGAAGACAAAGGATTATAAGAGATATTTTCAGCATAATGCAGCTATTAATAATGGAAACACGTTGAGGCTTGTCGCTAACCTTCCTCAACAAAGCACGAGTGCTTTATTGATTGCTCAATTTTTTAAATTTCCTTTTCGATAACCTTGTCAAAATTATAGTCAATTAAAAAAAAATGGAATGAAGTTAGTAAATGAGAAATATATTAATCAGAAAACTTTTATTATACAATACTTGGAATCCTTATCTATAAATTGACTCTTTTTCAAAAAGTCTTTTATTATGTATTGTTTGTATCTTTCCCTAAATCTACCTATTCCATCCATTATATAACGAAAGACTATATATTTCTATGCAAAGATCACATAAAATATCCGTCTGTCCACCCGCTCAAAAATTGAGTCGATGCGTGATTGGTTCATTTAGTTACACTTGTGCTCTGGACTTAATAACAGTTCTGAAACCGTTCCCTAGTAAAGACATTTTATAAAATCATCAGGAAATTTTTTTTGTGTAAAAAATATGCAAATTTTTGTGCATAAAAAAATTGATTTGCACACCCTGAAAATGCACATTATTTGCATATTTAATATATAAAATGTAAATTTCATGCAATATATTGCATTAATTTTTATACAAACTTTGAACAAAAAATTATATATGCAATATTGTTAACTATGTTGCATAAATTTTGAGAAATTAAACATTTGTACAATATTGAATACCCTGAAAATTTCGTGATGATATTATAAAAAGCTATTCAGTTTACTAACGAATGTAAGTTATTTATTATAATAGCTAATCAATATTTGTACAATAAGTACTTTTTTGGTATATGAAATTTAGAAAACTTACTACTATATTGCGGGAAAAATTCCGAACTTAATAGTATAAAAAAGATTGGAAAATTCATATATATATAATTGCTTCCTTAATATTTTAAATGACGTACACAAAATATAAAGAAGTTATAAATCAAAACTGACCAATAAAATTCGTCATCTGAACCACGTGATACCTAACGAATTTGGTGGATTTCAGCCATCAAAAAAAGCTCGAAGCCTCGAACACTCCTATTTCTCCCGAGGGGCATACTCGTCTGTTTTAAATTCGGCTTCTGAACTTACCAACTTTTACTATAAATATTTATGGAAAAAATAATTTTAAAATAATTTAATAAATCCATAAATTTTTCTGGAGCTTTTTCACCATCAAGTTACTTACTGAATCATGTGCTTTGGAATTTTCTATGAAAAAAGCATCCAAAAATTCCTTTTTGTAGAATTCAAATTTACATAGGGAAGTTAAGACTTTTTTTAACCCAGTTCGTGTACCAAATCTAGTTCCTTTATTCAAAGAGCCGTATGGACATTACTGAACCAGTCACTAGTATTTAATAGATACTTAGAGAATTTTTGAGTTACATTCCTGTTTTTATTTAACAAACGTTATGCCATCGTGCATAAATAGGAATTGATATTAACATTTGAAGTGATCTAGCGGGTTAATAGGAAAATTTCGACGTTTTTGTTTATATCATATTTATTATTTTTATTAAATAGATTATCATTTCTTAATAATACTATGAAATTTAAACATCAAAAAAAAAAAATAAATAAAACTTAAGAAACCATCTGAATCAATTAATGACAGGTTGTTTTCTATTTGGTTAATTTGATGCTCTTATGATCAATATCTTAAAAAATAATTCTTTTATTTTGCACGAAAGTAAAGAAATATACGCTCGATCAAATTTTGTTCGACGCAGAATATTAGTTATATAAATATATACGTGTTCCCTCTCTCTTCCCCTTGTAGTTGTGGTAGTAGGTAGTGACGTGGTTACATAATGCAAAAAGCATTATAGTTCAATGCACAAATTGGAAAAGCTCATGGGTACCAATAGGACCGGTCTGTTGTGGCTATTCGTAATTTTTATTGTGTACACTTCTTAAGAAATCTATTGTGATGGACCGTAGTACAATACTTTATTATTACACCATTAAATTCCTCATTTATTTAATTTATTTACAATATATGTTTTACATGAAAAGTCTTGCATAGTACAATTAGTGCATCATAATAGACGTATATTTGTTAAGCCTTCAAATGATGCATTACTCTTTATGAAATCATTTTAATTCAATCACGCTAATTATAAAAAGCTAAAATTATAAATACAACAAAGAAATTTTTAAATAAAGAGGCGTAAATTTCTGTACATTTTGTGTGAAATTTATTTTTGAAAATAGAAATTGTTCTTCAGAAAATCGAAACGAATAAAACATCATGCAGGGGTTTAAATAAAAATATACTTATTAATTAATTCAATATTTTATCTACGTATGTAAAACAATAAAATTTTATGTTGTTCATTGTCTACGATTGATCAGATGAGTTACACATGCTGTTTCAAATAAAGTCTCAGGCAAAAATAGGACAATTGATATGAAATCCGTTAATTTATTTTATTGTGATTGAAAAATTACATGCAATAATGTTCGGAATTAATAGTCATTTTTAGGTAAAGTACTATGAAACGTACAATACTATGAAATGTAAAATGGATAATACTAATATGATGAAATCCGATTTTTTAAAATAAAAATTTATTATCATAAATCGATATTCCGTTGAGAAAGTAGCAATTTTAATCGTTTCATTTGTAAATAAGATCTTTTTTGATCTAATAGTGAAATAGTGTTATGTGTGACAAACTGCCGATCATAATAATACTCAAAATGTTTCTACAAAAGGGCCATAAGACGGTTCATTAAGGACTCGAGGTCTTCTCTTTGACAATAATTCGCTATTTATGTAATGATTTTGTAATAATATACCATTAATTTGTAAAAATAGAACATGTTTGTGGTACAAATATATTAAGTAAAAAGCAAAAGTGTTTTATTTGTAATTACAAATGTCTCCTAAATTATTATTTACATTTACATGCATGTTTTATTTCTAACAATTCGCTCAGTTGGAGCGGCTTGGTAAAGCAATAAATGAACACCAAAAGCCTTTGGTCGACGTAATTTATAAACATCGATCACGGGTATAAATTTTTTTTTTTAAATTGAATCTTGTTTTGTCTGAAAGTAATGTTACATATTATTTATGAACTCATCAAAAAAGGTAGTTTATTTATGTATGTATGGGGCTATGTTTTGATGCATTTTCAATGTAAGGAGTTAAATTTAACTCACATCGGTTAATAACGAAGAATTTGGAATTTATTTACTAAAATAGTTTATGAAAATAACAACGATGTCACATGCGTTTCCAAAAATGATATATATAAAGAAGTTATCTAAATGATTATTACCGTTCAGCTAGTAAAGAAAGTTGGTAGGTAGGTATTCTGACTTTTCATTTTGTTAAATTTAGACGTTTCCCCAAGTTTTTGTTAAATTATTTTAGTTAGCTTTTTATAATTAGTATAGTTAGTATAGTTGGTATAGTTAACGTAATAAATATTTTATAGCTTAGAGACACGATGAATCATTCGTGAAATGCTAATAATCTTTTTAATGAAAAACACTAGTTTTTATGGACTGTCGATATAAATGGAAGAGGATTCATCCTATCAACAAGAAAATAAGTTCACGCCAAAGGAATTGAAAGATTGCCCAGAATGTAATAACCCTAGAATTTCTTTTGGATGGTGCAAAGAATGTGAAACTAATTCTATGAAAGAAAATTTTTTTTATTGGACATCAGGAAATAAAGAGATTGATGAATTAATTCGTTACACTCAACTAAACGCTACCCAAGCTTGTGATTACTTAGAGTGGATCCCTTTTGAGAACTTCGAACTAGTTAAATATATCGGTAAGGGTAGATTTAGTAGCGTTTATTCAGCCCTTTGGATGGAAGGTCCTAGATGGATTTGGGATGATGTCGCTCAAGAATGGACTCGTGGCGGCCCAATAAATGTTGCTTTAAAACGTCTTGATAACTCTCAAAATATTTCACGTTCTTATATAAATCAGGTAACTATTTTTACATGATGAATTTAAACTTTTGAATAAACTAAATCATTAATTGCTGAATTTTTGAGACGATTGCATCATAAAATTTCTGAAAACGGAAAAATAATGACGGTATAAAGTATCCGCTTGTGTGACTTTTTCACGAACCATCAGATAGAATTTCTATGAGCATAAAAAATATTATGCGTTAAACCTGCATATAATGAATAGTTTGTATGATTATTTATAATATAATAGATGAGACGTATTACAGCATATATACGATTAGTTACAATTTTTATTTACTATGACATTGTATTTATTTTTTCTATTGCCGCCAATAGATTAAAACATACCATAAATGTTTACAATCCGCTTCATTGGCTGGAACATTTGGTATTACGAAAGATCCAACATCCAATTATATGATTGTAATGAAGTACTACGAAAACGGGAATCTTTATCAATATCTTGATCATTGTAATGGCGTTCTTTCTTGGAGAGATATGATCGATATATTATGGGGAATTGCCGGAGGTCTTGAAAGAATTCATTCCGAAGGGAAAATTCACGGAAATCTTCACGGAGGAAATTTACTTGTCGAAGACGAAAAGGTTTCTACGGATGCTCGTATTAGCGATGTAGGTCTCCATGGACCGTGTGACAGTGACATAAATAATAGTCTAATTCAAAGATACGGTGTCTTACCATATGTTGCACCAGAAGTTTTACGTGGTGAACATCCTAGTACTGCCTCTGACATATATTCATTTGGAATTATTATGAATTCTCTAGCGACCGGAAAAAGACCTTGGTATAACATAGCACACGATATTAATTTGGTAAAGGATATTTGCGATGGAAAAAGATTTGATATCCCTGAAGATACTCCTAATTTTTATGCAGAATTAATGCAACAATGTTGGGATAATGATCCAGAAAACCGTCCAACTGCGTCCTATTTAAATGAAAAATTAGGAGAATGGATTATTTTAATCTGTGATGATCCTAATCCTTCAAAAATTTCAGAAGAGAATTCTATTGCTGAAGAAAAGAGATGGAGAAAAATTTCTCAAATGTCTAAAAAAGTCTCTCTTCCGGAAATACACCCCGACACATATTTTACAAGTATGCCTCTGCATTTCTCGAACGACATGAAATTTTGCTAAACTGAATGAAAATATACTATTGTATGTAATAAATATAACTTCGTTATTATTAAATTATTATTAGCTATACCCTAATTTTGTCATAACATTTAGCCAATCATATACATCGTTGTAACGAAACGACCAATTAAATCTTACAATAAATTTGAAAAGGTTCATTATATTGAGGGCCGACTGTACACACTATATGATACAATTATAGTTTTCAGGCCTGGAATACGACAATGTCAGCCGATACCTTTAAAAAAAAGATTATTTTTCGGGTCCTATTCCTTGATTCGTTGTAATTTTATCATTGAATGAAGTTTAATAAATAAATTCAATACAAATGAAGAAATGACAAATACAAATGGCAATGACAAATAACAAATGACAAATCATCGTTTAAATGGAATCACATGACAAACATCAAACAACATCAACATACCGAATGGGAATAGTCAATAATTACTAACTATCTAATTATTATGTAAACTGGACATTACCGAGCCCAATCACATTTCTAATTTGTAGAAGCAACATTAAACGAAAAAATGCAACTACGAATTATAAAATAATAATATTACCAAAAAGTTGACCTTCTCTCCGTTGAATGAAAAATTTGCATGGACTTTCTGTTGGTTTTTTTTTATCAAATCTTAATTTTAGATGAGCACGTTAATTTTTGTAGATTTAAAATTTTCTTGATTTTTCGACTAGTATTAATAGGAATTTTATTTTTATAAATTTACGAATTTTTATAAATTCTTTTGAGTAAATGCAAAATTATATTCGTCTAATATGAGTTCTTAAATTCCCAACGTTATACAATTGTAAATTGATAAAATTTTATAAATGAAGCTATTAAGTATTACTGTAATTTTTTTTTTTTTTTTTTTTTTTTTTTGTAAAACGGTATTTTCATGATAATTTGATATGCATGGTATGAATTAAAAAAAAAGAATTTTTTAAAAATTTTATAGGGCCGAAAAGTAACCTACAAAATTTATTTCTTTAAAACAGACCAAATTTGCGCAATACTGTTACGTTAGAAAATTACCATCAATGTTCAGAATGTTTGATATATCCGATTTATCAGACATGTTGAATATATATCAAATATTTTACATATTTTATTTATTTGACATATTTTATATATTCGAAATATTGCATATGTTTAATTAGTTTGATATGTTTAATATGTTTGATATAGAATTATTATAATAAAATTTGTTATAAAAGGAGCATGAAAAAATTCGAGATAAAGTTTTACTTTATTTGCGTTATCTCACGATAATATACAGTTTATTTTTGTTTTATATCCTTTATTCGTGTCTGATTGTGTATGCTGAAGCGTTTGCTACACTTTATTTACGTCTGATTGGATGTTCGTTTACCGGTAATTTCGTTGATCAAATTATCCTATTATTCCTATACACTTTATATATTTTATATACCGCTTATCTTTATAAGCATTTAAAGAACTGACCCAAACAATACGAATAATCGGTTTTCCGAATACAAGTAATTGTCAGCTACTGGAGCCGTGAAAATTAAATGGCTTGGTCATCTAAATCGCGTTGATGTAACAATTTGGAATTTCTTTGGCTATTTTTTTTTGTATTTAAGACGTTGAATTTCCTATTCTTAAAATTTTATCTTAATTACTATGATCAGCTTTGAAAAACGTTTTAATTATCAGCACTTCACGTCATAAAAAAGTTTATCTATATTAGTATATTTATATTTTGAAATACAGATCGCATACAGTCGTAGATGGCCGTACGCTGTAAAATTTTGTTTTTTATGTCTTTGCCATTCATTCTATCATAAATCTGTTTGTTTTATGAAAAATACTTTTCTTTCATTGTATATAGAATTTCATATAATCAGAATAAGTTACTACGACAGAAGGATTGTATACATTATCGCCGTTTTCGAATTGGTTAATCAGGTGATTTGTCGATCATTTATAATGAAAAAAATACCGAAAACACAGAAAACACAGAAAACATCCAAAAAAATTAAAAGAAATTATTAAAAATATACAAGAAAATTAATAAATAATTATATGAATTAATTTTATATAATAATTATAAATAATTTTATTAAAAAATAATAAACTATATAAAAAAAAATGAATTTTTCGTTCACGAGTTCACGATTAAAAAATTCTTTATTTTTTTCTAACATTATCTAAATATTAAATAATTCTAAGCCCTATAAACTCATGATAAGAATATATTGGATTAATGAAATAATATAGAAAACCTTTCAAGTGATTATTTTCTAAAAAAAAATGAAAAATCTCAATTAGAATAAGTTATTTATAAAACATAAAGAACTCATAATAAAATAATACAAAATAACAACAATAAATAAAATTTTACGCTCTAATTGATATATTTTTATGATATTTAATAAAATTTTATAGTAAAACTTACTTGTAATCTCAGAAGAATCAGGTGGAATTGTTAGTAATCGCTTTGGAATCAAAAACAGGAATCGCGACACTTAGGACAACTTTTCATAATAAAATATATACTAAAATAAAAACTTTAAATACTCTAGTTATGAAGTTTATGTCAAGGCTAAAAGTTGTATATAAAGTGCTCTGTGAGAAAAATTTAACAGTACGACTTCTATGGTTTTCTGCGTAATCGCCATTTTATTTATAAAATGATCGACATGATGCAGATTCAACCATTTCGAAAACCGCGATAAAATCCGTGTATCATTTGGATCTTTGTTTGCTTTCTTTAGAAATTCATTTATTCAGGTACCGTCCCTACGAAATTTGTCATTCGAATTATATTTCGAAATTATTATTACTTAAAAATTCACTTTAGAAATTAGAACGCTTTAAATCTTAGATGTCGTAGGAAGAAGAAAGAATAATCCTCCCATTAAAAATAGTAAATAAAATAAGGAAAAAATTAGGCCGAACAAATTTAATTATCTGTTTTTACGTCCTTTTTTCCAGAATTTAATGTACTGAGAATTATAATTTAGGCTCGAATTAGAAAATATTTTTTTTTAATTTTGACCAAAAGTATTTATAAAAAAAGAAAAAAAAAAAAAAAAAAAAAATTATTTCAATATAATTCCAGCCAAAATTAATGATATTTCTGTCCATTCTTTTTCCTATCTCTACCCCCTATAATATGAAGGGAAAAAAAAATAAATAAACAACAAAGAAAAATAAAAATAAAATAAATAAATTATTGATAATAAAAATGAAATCGTTCATACCAGCAAGTTTAAACATCTCTATCGCATATAACTCTCTAACTTGCCAGTTTTTTTATTCCCAAAAAAATTCCTGAAATATTTTTAGATACTGTACATACATTGCTGAAACTAAAATTTTAAACACTTATATTAGGCTTTTATTGGATAATTTATTAAGGATGAGGATATAATGACTATGCGATATGATTATAAATTATTATATAACGATTTTTTTTTTTCTGTCAAGATGGATTTCATGAATGATGATAACGAGAAATTAAGTTTTCCCCAAAAGAATTGAAAGTATATTCCAGGGATATATCGCAATAGAACGGTAAATTCTACCCCAAATTCTTATAGTAATTGGTGAATCACGTCTTAAAAGTCCATTTAACGATTATTTGGATAAATTATGATATCATAACATAAATTTCTTTATTCGGCTGATAAAAATTTTTCTTTATCTTGAATAAATAGATACATACAAGAATTAAATACATAATTGTTCAATGAAGCATACTATCGCAGTAAAAATAACGTCTTTTGGAGATAACATTTTTACCGCGTCTTATAGTAATATCACAAATAAATGAAAACTTAAAATTTTGTTTATTTTACCAATCATTAAAATGAATTATAAGCTTACGAAAGAAAAATTTAAAATTGCCCACCAAATAAAATGTAATCTTTCAAGCTCTTTGAATAGAACCGAACGGATCAGTATAATTTACATAAATATCCAGTAAAGAATTAGTATATTTAGACAATAAATAATTAATAAAAAATTTTTTGTTAATAAATATTTTAAACCTTCACAATTATCAGTAATTCTCGGGTTTATTCGTAATGACTTAAACTATTTGGTAATGCAAAGGAATACTTGTATAATATGCTTCTGGATGTATCTCAGGATGAGAATTTTTTTGTGAAGATTGAGAAACAATTTCCCATCGTTTCTCCTCAGCTATAGAGTTTTCATCTGCAATTTCTGAGGGGTTTGGATCGTCACAAATTAAAATGACCCATTCTCCTAGCTTTTCATTTAAATCGGATGCCGTTGGCCTATTTTCCGGATCATTATCCCAACATTGTTGCATTAATTCTGAATAAAATTTTGGTGTATCTTCAGGAATCTCAAGTCTTTTACCATCACATATATCCTTTGCCAAATTAATATCATGCGCTCTATTATACCATGGCCTTTTTCCAGTTGCAAGTGTATTCATAACAATACCAAATGAATAAATGTCGGAGGCAGTACTATGATTTTCTCCACGTAGAACTTCTGGAGCAACATATGGTAAAACTCCATATTTTTGATATGAACTTTTGTTCTTATCATTACATGGTCCATGGAGACCTACATCGCTAATACGAGCATCTGTGGAAACTTTTTCGTCTTCAACAAGTAAATTTCCTCCATGAATATTTCCATGGATCTTTCCTTCGGAATGAATCCTTTCAAGTCCTCCAGCGATTCCCCATAGAATATCGATCATGTCTCTCCAGGAAAGAATTCCATTACAATGATCAAGGTATTGATACAAGTTACCGTTTTCGTAGTATTTCATTACAATCATATAATTGGATGTTGGATCTTTTGTAATGCCAAATGTTCCAGCTAATGAGACCGATTGTAAACATTTATGATAAGTTTTAATCTATTAAAAAATAAAGAAAGAAAGAAATAATTTATGAAAATACGATAATAACATATTCACATTTTATTCTCATTCAGAAATTATGATTACCTTTCTTATAAAAAAAGAACGTCCGGAAATTGCTGTCGAAATATCTGGGAATTCGGAAAATGCCCAGGAAAATTACAATAATCCGGCGGAATAACGCAATTTCACTAGGACATTTCCATTTTCCAGACATTTTGGCGATAATTTCCGGACATTCTTTTTTTATAAGGCTTCTGAACATTTATTCGTTATTATTAAATATAGTTTACCCGATTAATATAGGAACTTGAAATATTTTGTGAATTGTCAAGACGTTTCAAGACGACATTTATTGGTCCAGCTCGAGTCCATTCTTGCGCATCATCATCCCAAATCCATCTGGGCCCTTCCATCCAAAGGGCTGAATAAATACTACTAAATCCACCTCTGCCAATATATTTAACCATTTCAAATTTCTCAAAAGGGATCCATTCCAAGTAATCACAAACTTGAGCGGCATTCAATTGACTATGTCGGATTAACTTGTCAATCTCTTCATTTCCTGATGTCCAATAAGAAAAGTTTTCTTTCATAGAATTGGCTTCACATTCCTTACACCATCCGAAAGAAATTCTAGGTTTATTACATTCTGGACAGTCATTCAATTCTTTCGTAAAAGTATTTCTTAGTTGACAAGATGAATCTCCCGTCTCCATTTTGGATGAAAGAATTTGAATTGCATCGCGGAATAGAATTAAATATTACCTTTAACTTACTAATTAAGGTGAATTTTTTTATGCGCTGTTGATTATACTGATATATTCAATGAATACATTGAACGATTCCGTTTAAAGAAATATAATGCTATTATAATGATCTAGTATCAAAACAAGTTTTCAAATAAAACTGGATAGTATAAATATACATTTGTTCGATATGGAAGATTTCTTTCCCTCAAATTGGATTTTTTAGGTATTTTTTTTAACGGAGCAAATCTACCATGGTCGGCTGATAGGGACAAAGAGCCGGTTCTTGCCATAAAGGTTAATGCAAATGTGTTTAAAGAAATTTTCAAAATCCTGATGCCAGTTGTCATACTGAATATCCATCACATGATTATATAATAAGTAATGCATCGTTACACCTGCATAGCTGCGCATACCATAAAGTAAAATAAGAATTATAAAGTATTTTAAAACAATGAAGAAAATGAAAATTATTTAAAAATTTCTTGATTGATTTTATATCTTTCAAAACATATACATAAGAATATAGGAATTTTTTATCACAGTATTACTAAGAATCATATTTATTGTATTTTGCTTTTAATGAACAGAAAAACCAAATAAAAAATCGTCCCGAGCATACCGGATTAAAATAAATGAGGTAGATCAGGTCCGCTGATAAAGTTTTATGAATCCATGACCAGTCATACAGACTATAATAAATTATTATCATTTTACTTATAACGAAAGATTTAAATTGATTCTTTTTCAATTACGAGTGGCTTTCATTTTGATTACTGGAATTACTAAATAAATTTGTGGAACAAGTCAATTTAGCATTCCTCATCTTTATCCTCTTCAATAATTTGCAATTTTGAACCTCCTAATAGTAAGGCTAGGCAAACAGAATATTTGGAATCTCGTAACATAAAATTTTATTAATGATGCGGGCGCTTTTTATCTATATAAAAATTTTTATGTGTATTTCTGTTATACAATGCACGTTTTTGCAATATAAAATTTTGTATTACGAAAATAATGAACATCTGATCATAACGATACGGTCGAAAAAAGTTTTTAAAATGATTTTTTCTTATCGATATTTAGCCGATAAATGACCTATAACATATTGTAAGTTTATATAAATAACTCTGTAGAACATTTTTGTCTTAATAACTAATAAAATTTTGTGGTACAATGTATTAAATTCAATTAATCGAATTTTAATATTTTTTTTTTTTTATTTTTATAATTATAATTTTAATTTATTATTAATGTACTATAAAAACTTTACTAAACGTACTTTATAATTGAACAAACGAAATAAAAAAAATTTTTACTAAATTTGGTTGATATTAACCAACAACCATGAAATTGCTTTTCAAAGTTGCTCAATTAATCAATATTAGTTATTTTTTCTAATAATTTTTAAGTGATTTAATAGGTTGACAGTGTGCTAATAACTTATTTATCACATCATTAAGGGTATATCTACAAATTTTTATATCCACTGACATTCATCCATTGCACAATTAATGAAACTATTTTTATAAAAACCTTTTCGCACTCTGTAAGTGTTCTAAGTCAGTCTTTGAGTGGAAAGGTCTTCCAACCGAAGAAAATATAATTATCAATGCATGAGATAAAAAGAAAATTTAACATGTAATTTCCGTCATTCGGTTTATTTGAAGATAACTATTTTCAAGTGGAAAAATTCCTAAAGAGGGCGACGGAAAATTTGATAATTAAGTCAAATTCAAGAATAAAAGATACATACGGCTATAATTTATAGTATCGTATATTCTACCTTGTTATTATATATTTTTAACTGTTTTATTTTATTTTATTTTAAAAGACAACGGTGCTCACATGAAGTACAAAAATTTTAGTATATAATGTCAATGTATTTAGCGTAAAATAGAAAGTACTATCTCAATACCACCCACCCGAAAGCTGGTTAACGGGAGTAAGAAAATGACATTCCTACCATGCACGATAACATGGCGATAGCAACAAATACACTGCGTAAAAAAAAAATGGAGCAGAGTGTAATATAAGCGGGAAAACAAGAAACTGGAAAAATCATTCTTGTCTTAAAAAAGAATAAAAAAAAAAGGAAAAATGTCGTTGGCGCAATAGCGACCCTTATTATTATATCATCATGTTTATTTCTATACCCCTTCTCTAAGCTCGCAATCAAGGTTATGTTTTTTTTCTTTTTTTTTTCTTTTTTGTTTCTTATAACTTGTTCCTTGCTAATTATATTCACTCCTTTCAGGTTTTTTGGTCCTTCCGGTTTCGCAATTAAGGTATGTTCGGAGCTACATAGCCCAAGATTTCGTGTTTCTATTTTTTTTTTATTTGTTCTCATTTCGTTTTCTACATTTCTTTTCTTATTAATTTTATTTTGTTTTTTACTAGGTCTTTTGGTTCTTTTCTGCAGTTAATGTTAAGGTAGGCTTTTTTATTTTATTTCTTTTCGTTCGTCTACTTAATTACCATTTTTCACCAACTTATTTTATTCTTTTGTTCCCCTTTACCCCCATTTCTTTCTCTTTGTTTCTTCACTCTTTTTAATTTCCCTTTGTTTTTTTCGTTCCATTTAATTCCCTCTTTCATTCTTCGTATTCTCTCTTTCGTCCTTCTTAATTCCTTCTTGCTTCTGTTCTTTGATTTCCTCTTCGTTTCTCTTAATTCCTTTTTTACTTTCCTTGATTCCATTTTCGGTTCTCTTAATTACTTTTTTATTTCCCTTATTCTCCATTTTTGTTTCTCTTGATTCTCTCTTTTCGTTTCCTTGATTAATTCCTTGATTTTCTCCTTTATTCTCCTTTCATTTCCTTTGATCCTTCCTCTTCATTCCTTTGATCCTCCCTTTCGTTTGTTTCCTTTCCTCCTCTTCATTTGTTTCCTTTTCGTTTCCCTTGATTCTCCCTTTGTTTTTTTGAATTTCCCTTTTCACCCATCTTAGTTTCTTTCACACTTTCATCTCTTTATTTTTTTTTTTAGTTTTTACATCCCCTTTATTCCCCTTCGTTAGAGCTGTACATCTACAATAATTTAACAAAATGGGTATGATATAAATAAACCAAACAAACACCAGTTCAGATGGACTAAAAGTAATAAAGGAAAATCCATTTCAAGAGATTTAATCACAACAATTCGGATATTTGGATCTACCTGATTTTGCTTTAGATCTTATTATGTAATATTTCCGCTTCAAATCTATATTAGTCTAATCTATCTTTCGTGTGTAACCGCTACGTTTAGATTATCCCATATAAAAATTCAACGTGTGGTGATCTATTATTCTACGCTAAAAAAAATTTGGTAAATTCACATTTTGATTCGTTATTTTTTTTTTTTTAATAAATTGCAATTATAAGGTAGAATTACCAATTATGTAAATCTAATTTGAGATTATTAATAATCGGAAACATATTGCTTCTTTCTTTCTTTCTTCAAAAATTATTTTCTTTTTCCTTCATATCTAAATATGATAATCCAAAATTTAATTATATAGCTAATATGGACGAAATGACGTAATTTGTCAAAATATTAAGTGGACATGATTACTAATACTTTATTATGTAATCATCATAATCTGTTATCTTTTTTTGGTTAGTTTGAAGTGGATCGCTAAATCGGAAAATTATGCTGATCATTAGCCAATCAATGCAATTTATTTTTTGTTTTCGGTATATATATATATATATTATATATATATGTAGTTAAATTTGAAAGGCCGAAAATCTATATATATAAAAATAAAGGAAATATAAATATTTCATTACTATTATTTACCAATAAAAAAAAAAGTAATACTATTATTTACTAATTTTTTTTAAATAAGTTTATATAATCTTATTTTTTTCGTACATCTTAAGATCAAAAATAAAATTATCATACATTTCTTTATCGTTCTTGATGATGTACCAATTGATAATATAGTAAATTATAATATATATGTGTTGACTTTGACCATTTATTTACTTTTTTAGAGAAAATCGCTAACTTTTTTTTTGTAGGATAAGCTTAGGGATTTGGTCCCATTAGTGGCTGGATACACTTTGCTCTATTTAGGTATATATTTTTCCTTGACCTTTGATGTATTCTACTCTTGATATTTTAATGTATCCTATTCTTGAAGATCTTTGAATATCCTTGTTTAACCTTCAACTGAATTGATTGTATTTCCATACTCTTTTTAATATTATCCTTATCTTTTAGAATTAAAAAATAGGTCAATAATGTGCTGCCACACTTAGATTGATTATATAAATATCATGCAATATACATACCCCGGTGCGAAACAACGGGTTAATAAAATAAATAATTAGTTTTAACCGACCACCCTACGGCGCATATACAGTTACGGCGAATTTACCAGTTACAATAATATGCCGTACATTATGGTACTAGTTAACTCGGTTGTGATACGGTTCATCCCAGTGTAATCGGTTTCCAACACTTTTCCAACTGCATCTCTAGTTTTTATTGATGCTATTTTAACAACTAATGTAAATTCGTTAAATACCACAACAAAAATGATTGATGGCTTGTTGCGCTATTGCTGTATATAGATCTGTCATCCCGACCCCAGGAACATATTTTTGGTGGTAAAATCCTGTTTATCACGCAATTATTTGTCACATTCGTTAATTTCTTAATGTCGTAATACCGGCCGAATACTATGCAATTGCGCCCCCTTTAAACGACCCCAGAAATGTATAGATTATAGAAAGCGTCCGGAATATCGCAACTTTCTGGAACACAATTACAGTAAGTTTTTATAGTGTTAAGCCTTTTTGTTGACAAAATATTAATCTTTTTATCTTTTCTTCTTTCTAATTATTTCATCTTGTTTAACATTTCCTTTCTTTTAACTCTTAAAAATGCTTATTGATTGATAATAACTTTTTTATCTATATTGTTCTATTAGATAAACTGTAAGGTCAGACCAATATCAATTCCATTTTATGTTTTTCAAAGTAGTTTTAACAACATATAATAATTCATATAATATAAGTATCTATTAGATCACGTCGCTCGTTCTATATTCATTATGCATGAGTTCCATTTAACTTGAGAAATAAAACTGTTCTTTCTATATACATTCTTTATAATACAGCAAAGACATCCAACTTTGAGTTCTGTAGAGAATAATTAAGTCACCTCTCCCCAGACTATCACTTGGTCTGGTCAAATTTATAAATATTTAGATCGAAATACA
Source organism: Rhizophagus clarus (assembly GCA_015698045.1). Taxonomy (NCBI): domain Eukaryota; kingdom Fungi; phylum Glomeromycota; class Glomeromycetes; order Glomerales; family Glomeraceae; genus Rhizophagus; species Rhizophagus clarus. Next base: position 473,087 of record BLAL01000285.1, read on the forward strand.
CTGTTAAATATATTTTTAGTGGCATATTTGTATAGTATTGTGCTGTTTTCGATTGAGGAGGCTCAAGTTGCGTTACGTTTTTATTAGTATGAAAATCTAATTATATTAATATTCAATTATTATATTTACCATTAATAAAGCTATTCAGTAGATATAAAAAAAATTGTATAGTATGATCTTATACGGATATATATTAAATTATGTTATTCGCGAAAAATCGCGAAATATTTTATATTGCACAAAATTTCGTTTCCGCATTATCTTAAACTTAATCATGTTGTTCCGATAGGTGCGATCAACCGGGCCGCTAAATTTCCCATTAGGGAAATTAATGCAAGTAGAATGCAATGTTACTAATGTAATAAATTTTATTATAACTAATAAATTCTTTTAGAAACATTGTGTTCAGGACTTTTTATTATCTAAAAAGAGGGTATTGAGAAATTAGAAAACCATTTTTGAACAATTTATTTCCGATTTCAATGTTATTCACTCATATTTTATTTAAACAATAATTTTTTTATTGATTCAATGAATAATTATTACTAATCATTTATTAACATAAAGACAAACAAATTACTTTGATGATATATATACAATAAATAATTCATTTTAAAATTATAATTTATACGTGATCATTTGATTATTTTAAATGGATACTAATTAATACTGATACTATTTGACTAAATTTTAATTTGTTTTGTTTGAGGATCATAAGCTAATATAAAATATATACAGTAGTATATACAATATAAGTACAAGATATAAATCGAGACTCGGATTTTCTGAGGAATAATTAACCCTAAGTTAACCATAAACCCCGCTAATCCGCTAATCCCATGACAATGCGTTTGCGGAGGATGAAGTATTATTTATTTGTGATGAAAAATTATTCAGTTAATAATTCGTTTGTATTTTCTATACGGTATAAATTATGCTTATTAATTAAATTAGATTCTTTAAAAACGTGTAGCCCTTCTCATTAACGCTAATCTGCAAAAGTATATTAGTTGCATCATTTCGGAGGTCCCTAAATACCCGCTGATCTACAAACACATGTGACAATATTATTTGTACAACATCTCACTAACTCATATGACTAAAGGTGTGTCACTCCTGATTAAATTTTGCTACGTAATTTGTCTCGTGTTCACGAGTAAATACTATTTGATTGTTGATAAAGATATCATTAAAAGAATAGTACCATGATTGTAAAACTTTGTACATTTATAAATCTGCACTAAGCTATAAATAGTTAGATTATGAAAATAGAATTTTGGCGTAATTTTATTCATAGAAATATTATATATTAAGTGATACTGAAAAACAAATTACATCGACATGATCAAATTTTACTATTAGATATAAGGCTCACGTATCTTTTATGTAATAGTTATTCCACAGTGACTCCGTGAAATAACTGATTTATATCACGGTTCCGTCCTGTAAGTTATTTTTATAGTTTATTTTGTTTATTAGTAAGTTTATTTAATATTAGTAAGTTTATTTTATAATTTATTTTATAATATTATAAATAACATTTTACAAATTATTAAATTTACTTTTCTTCTTTCTCTTTTATTTTTTTTTTTCAAAATCATGGTTAAAAAAAAAAGAAGAATAATAAATTTTTACTTTCAGGTTTTCAACCCGCAGTTTCCTTAGAGAAAGATGACATTTTCTTAGATAGAGATAACGCACAAGCGAAGGCTTCCTATTATCGTGAAAAAGGCACTGAAAAATCTACTAAAAATTGGATCAAAAAATTTGAAGAATTTCGTGACCAGGCTAATTATTTAGTACCTTTAAATAAACTTGATGTTTCTCAGCTTCAACAACAACTTGTAGAATATATCTCTACAATAAAAAGGAATGATGGCAGTGAATACAAAGCAACATCAATTAGGCAAGCTGTTGATGCAATTAATAGATACCTTCTTTGCCATTCACCTATTTTACAAGTTAATTTGCACGATAAGTATATGTTTCCATATTCACATAATGTTTTACATGGAAGATGCGTGATCTGCTCATCTGCAAGAACATGGCTTTGGTGTTCAGTTGCTATTAATTCTTGGCAAATTCAACAAATTTTATATCATCCTAGAATTTAGTACAAGTAGTCCTGAAAGTCTTTTGTATTGTATCTTTTTCATCTGTCAATAATATTTGCCACACATGGGGAGAACATTATCAGTTGAAAATAATCAATTTAAATTGATGAACATGATAGTTTGCAATTTTTTCGTTATGTATCTAATAATAACCAACGTGAAATTAAAGGAAGCAAGGCCCCACTATTTCAATACCTGCTGATGATAATGGACCATGTACAGATATACTAAGTTATTGAACACGTAAAAAATTATTTATTAGCAAGCTTATGCTGAAAACAGCTATACAAAAAAAAAATGACTATAAAGTTGCAAGAATTGAAAGAGAAAATTTTCTACTACTACTATTGTTAGTATATAGGATAGAACTCAATATTGTATTCATAAAACTATTAGTCAAGTTTATAACCTTGATTGAAGAGCATTCATTGGGTCAATAGTAACAACGGGAAAACCTATAAAGGTCTTTGACAGTAAAAAGAATTTCTTGGATTTTTCTCTTAAAAATAGCTCAAATATATCGATCATGAAGATGTCCAATTATGGTTCTAATGATATTATCAGTATCTGTAAGCAAAACGACAAATCATATTACCAACATTTACTCCCGTTAAAGATCACAACTTGATATTGATTCTTTGGGGAAACATAGCGATGGAATCACCTTCAATGACGAGCATTGGCCCTGCTGTAACGATATGACTCAATGGACGATTATGGTCAATGAGTTGAAAGTAATTAATCAAGAAAATGATTATATCCATATTTTTGTAGTGCACTGTAGCATAGTATATTCACGGTATATAAAAATTCAACAGAAATATAACGGAAGTATTTGGATAAAGTTTTACAAATCAAATACCGAACATGGATAATGGTATTTTTTTAATTAGTTTATTTTACATTCATCAAACACATATTTACGCTTACAATGTTTTTGGTTAAGGAGATTTCGCTAATAATGTAATAACGCACTCGACGTTAAAAAGTCGTTATAACGATGATTTATAATCAAAGACAATAGGAAATTCAGGAAATTGATATTTAAAATGTTAAATCAATGTTGATTAGATATACAGTAGATTATCGCGATGCGCAACAAATTTTACCAAATAAAAGAAAAATAAAGACATTCGCATTGTTGTTTTTTTTAATACAATGTATGTGATACGACTTTGTCTTTTATGATATGACAAGATGGGTGCAATGAACTTATTATATATATATACATTTTTTTTAATTGCTGAATTATTTATATTTAGACTGATCAAATAAGAGTAAGGCTATGATATGAAGGCTTGTAAAACAGGGGACAATAAAATAATATGATTTACTTCTTTTTAGCTATTTAGGTCAACCTCTCTTTTAATACATTCGTATTATTAGTTTAATGTGTGTGATACAATGTATACAACCCTTGAAACAGGAAAATAGTTACAGCTGCAAATTTTAACCACAAAACATAAACTATATGCATTAATGATATCAATATTCACCTATAATGCGTTGCCATTAAATGAATTAATTTATAATGATTATTTTTTTGCTTTTTAAAATGATATAGTCGAAAGTATTCAAGTCATTGTTTAAACTATTTAAACTGATAGAAAAGATTTGTTTTTTCTTTAATTTTTTTCTTATCGTGTAACATTTATAATTTGTGCCGCAGCACAGATCCACGTAAAAAAATTTTAAAAATTCATTTATTTGTTCGGGCTTTTTTTTTTTGGACGTAACACGGAGTCTAGCCTAGTAATACAATTATCTAAATAAAGATCTGGTCTTTTCTTTATTGCAACTTGTATGAACCAATGAGATTATTTAGTACCTCGAACATTCTACGTTTAGAAATCAGAATTGGAAATCTGGAATGACGGAAATAATAATCCGGTCGTTAACAAAAGAAAACGGAATTATAAATCCAAAGAAATAATAAAAACGATCATATTAGAGAAACATAACATTGATAAAGAAAAAAAAAATCGTTTATACTAAAGGTAATATAACTATTTCTTTTGTCAAACTTTTTTTTAATTTATTTCCTTTTCATCAAATTATAAATTATAGTAATTATATTTAAACAACAACAAAAAATAAAAATTCCTTTGAATTCACGATTAAAATTCTTACGGTGGATAGCTTCATTAATTAGACTTTCATTAGTCTTACTTTCATTAGACTTTCATTAGGCTCATATTAGACTTTTATTAGATTGTCAATTGACTTTCATTAAATTTAATTAGACTCATTGCTCCTCGGATTTAAATTCCGTATTGAATGAATCCTTGGGATTTAATATTTATTAAAAGAATGAAAATGTAATCAAATACTTTTAATATTATTTTGAGGAAGAAAAGCAAGAATAAATTGTTTGTTGAGATAACTCTCTCTTTTGTTTTTTATTTGCTTCATTTCTTTGTAACTGTTGGAATGCAAAAATAAATTAAATTCTATTCAGTTTTGGGGTTACTTAAATAACCAAAATTCACCATACATTATGACAAATTTTTTGTAAAAACATTATAAAATTTTAACTTTTAAAACCGATGGTTCGTTATTCTCACGTGACCATGTTTACGTGATAAAAACCAAAGACTTTATTTTCAATGTTTAGGCAAAATGGAGGAAGTTATATCGTATCTGCAAGAAAATAAGATTACTCCGAAAGAATTAAAAGACTGTCCGGAATGCGGTAAACCACGAATTTCCTTCGGATGGTGTCTGAAATGCGAAACTAACACCATGAAGGAAAAATTTTCCAATTGGATATCAGGAAATAAAGAGATATGCTGTGATTACTTATCATGAAATAACTTATAAATTTAATTAGGTAATCGATTAATTGATTCTTCTTCTTCTTCTTTATTAATTTATTAAAAGAGATATTATTATGTACGACAAACTAAAAGTTTACGCCTCAACGAAAAAATGACGAACAGGTTAAAACTTGGTTACCAGCCAAAAGTGATACTGAAATTTTTTTTTTTAAAGTATCGTTTGTTTATACATAATTTTAATATAATAAATATTTTGATCCCAAATCTAAAATCATCACCCTATTTTTTTTTCATGTAGTCATGTCGATCTTTTCAATCAACTATTCAATATTATTATGCTGCAACAACTTGAATACTTTACATAACCCGATTTTACGCGTTCTTTAACGTTTTCTGTTCCAAAATATAATAAATAGATGATTTACGTACTATAAGTGATAAATATACAATATATATGAAATAATTTTATATTCATTAATACGTGTAAATGATTAAAATGAAAATATTCTAACATCTATGTTGTACTATAGAAACAATAATTTTACATAAATGAGATCAAGGTTTATTTTCATGGAAAACGCCAACGGAGTTAGACAGATTATTCATTTTACAAAAATATAATAATCATAGGCACAAAAACAATTAGGCAATGCCCCGATTTTAACACGTTCCTTTACTAAAATATACATAAGCAGATATATATATTCGGTTCTTATTTTAATGTAGTATTATTAGTATTTAAATATTACTATATAAATGCATCTTTTTTTTTGGCATCGTTTTCTTTATATCCTCCCTGATTATATATATATATATATATTATTTTTACCTATTTCTACAGTATATTATAAGAACGAAAATGCCTTCGCAAAAAAGACAGAAGCAACTAAGAAGACAAAGGGTTATAAGAAGATATTTTCAACACAATTTACCCATTAACAATGGAAACAATATCGCAAACCTTACTCAACAAAGCACGAGTGCTTTATTAATTGCTCAATTTTTCAACGGAGTCTCTTTTCGTTAACCTTGACACATGATAGTCAATTTAAAAAAAAAAAAAAAATGAAATAAAGTTAGCAAATGAGAAATTTATTAACCAGAAATTTATATTATATAACTGTTCTTGGATTCTTTAATTAGTATTGTTCTCTAAAAAAAATCGTCTCTTTTTCGAAATCTTATATTATGCATTTTCTGTATCTTCTCTTAAATTTATTATTCCATCCATTATAATAATACCAATCCACTATAAGATATTACTGTTATTTCCCTTATAATAGTCTTCATATGTTTTAACGATCATATATTGTAATTTCACTCATTAATATGATCGATATGATTATGGTTTCTTTTATAAAATATGTATACTTAAAAACAAGAACTATTGTGTTTATCAAAATATTTTATTAATCAATAATCCGAAATTTAATTTTATTTAAATTATATTGTTATTTTGTATTATTTTGTTATAAGTTCTTAGTAAATTTACGTGTTTTAATAAATAACTTATTATATATTCTTATCATGAATTTATAAGATTTAAAAATATTTAACATTTCAATGTTGGAATAAATATTTTTTTTTTTTTAAAAAAAAAAATGCTGGTCCGGCTATAATCGAAATTAACTTTGATGATAAAAACCAAAATAAATTTCTAATTGGGATTTTTTTGATTTTCTATTTGATAAAAATTTTTTACATATTGATGTTATTTCTCGAGTACTAGGTTACACAATGCTAAATCCGGATTGAAATTTTATGATAGTTAACGAAAAAAAATTATATCTGATTTATTTGCTTTTTAATGTAATTATTATGTAAGATCAATTTATATAATTATTTGTTAATTTTTATATATTTTTGGGCATCTTTTCTGTTTTCTTTGTATTCGGTTTTTTTTTTTTTTTTTTTTTTTTTTTTTTTTTATTAGATAAATCATCTGATCAAACTAATTCGAAAATTGTTATAAATATATTTCAGATATAAAATACAAAATTTTTGGTTTATTGTTAGGAACGGAAAATGTAATAAGGCATGCATATGCATCAATAACGTAACTTTGTATCACGTTTATTACAGGGCATGATTTGATTGGAACACTAAACACATTTAAATATATTAGCTTATTAATTAAATTGCAATGTACATGAATTTTGAGTCACATACTTTGCAGAAATGGTTAAATGGCTATATTTTATATTTTTATTTTACACAAATAGAAATTATCACTCACTTATGCATCAAATACTTAAACTATATTATCGAAAATTATTATATAGTTGCGTATTTATAGCTAGCTTGAAGTTTTACTTTGTAACAAAATTTTTTGTATCTTAGATTAAAAGTATAGGATAATTTCCAAACAGTCCATATATACGTAAAACACGTCCGAATCTAAGGATCGTTTATTTATTTGATATTTGGAGGAGAATGAAGTAACATGATTTTTTTTATTCATGTGTCAGTGTGTCACTATTGATTGAAATTTAAAACTTTTAATCTAAAATAACTTATTGTAATTTATCTTATTATTAATACAGATATTATTAAAGGAAAATTTGTCATCATTATTCATGCAAAAGAGAAACTTTAATTCATATGTTTATAACTCGCACTAAGCCATAAACAGTGAGATAAAGAAATTTGGCGTAATATTATTTATTATATGTAATATTCATATGAACCGCATGAGCCACAACCTTATAAATTATCTATAAAATAATTCAACAAAATCACCTCTCTTTCAAAAATGTATCTTTTAATACTAAATTATTGACAATTAAATCTACTTCAGTAACCTCATATACTTTTCAACACACGTAAAAAAAAAAAAAAATTAATATTTTAACGGCATACATAAATAAACATAAACTTATTTATTGATAAGTTTTCCTACGCATTCGTTGAAAGCATAGATATATATACAAAAAAGAAAATGCCAAAGAAAAGAAGAGAAAGGAAATAAGCATCTCGCACCATATTTATCTATCTAAATATTAAGGTTGAAAATTAATACTCATGTTCTAATTTGTGAATAGTTAGTCTATCAAATAGAAACTCTTCATAAATCTAAGTTGATACCCTATTGAAGAGTATTCATTAAATTGATGGTGACCTCAAAGGGAACTTATAAACTTTCATGGCAAAAAGAATTATTTTGATTTCCGCCCTCCAGAACAACAACTGAATATATATTGATCCACGTAATAATCCGTTACAGGAGTAGAATTGATGTCTGATTATTTCAGAATAAATTTTCTAATAATATTATTAGTATCTGTCTAGGAAGCAAACAAAACGACGCAAATCAGACTTTCAGTGTTCACCATCGTAAAAAATTACAATTTGATGTCGATTCTTTAAGGAAAATATGGTAATGGACTCATCTTCTTGAATTCCAGTGATAAGCATTTGTTTCTGAACAACACTATGATCAATGAGTTGAACAGAAGGTAATTAATCTGAAAATAGAATTAAAGTATAGAATATTGTGAAGATGTAACAGAAATATTCGGACGAAGAATCTTACGTGATCAAATGAAGTTTGATGATTTCCCCATATGAATTATGAAGTTTGGCATTTTACGCTCATATCTATACTTTATTAGTTTTCAGTTGAAGAGATTATTAAATATTTCTTAACGCAATCTCGACATTAAAAGAAAAACGTGAACCGTAAGAAATATTAATACAAAGAATAAGATGTTGTAGCTTTAATAAAGTATTGATCACACGATTAAATGTATTAGATTATCCAGCGAATAACATTGTCACACCCGCTACGGCCCGCGGAACGATTATTCCTGTTTATTGTAGATCAATTTTTTTTTTTTAAAATCAAACAATAAGTTATATTGTTAAATTGGCGTTTATGTTATATAAAATAAATCGTCACACCAGTGCATTGCACCCATAAACATTTTATTAAAGTACCGTCATTCTGTCATTTTTTAACGCCCTTATTCCAATCAAAGAATGTATAGCTGTGAAAGCTTGTAAAACATAAAACAATGAATTTGGTCGAATTCTCCTCTTTTCTATATATTCGACATATATATATAATTCAATACGTACAACTTTTGAAACAGGAAATTGTTTCAGTCTCTCGAAACATAAACTAATACGCATTATATCGAATATTCACATATATAATACGTCATTGTCAAGCGAATTGATTTATAATTATTTTTTTCTTACTAAAAAATTTGCAAAACAAAGAACTCGAGATCTTTTTTTCTTTATTGAATTTTTTTTTTTTTGCTAAATTCATAAATTCATTCTAAGATTAAATGTGTAACATTAAAAAAGAGATGATCTAGATATTCGTGTCACAAGCTTTACTCGTCGCGTACTCTGAAGATTTTTTTGTTTTAACTTCTTTCAAAAATTCATTTATCCGGGCCTTTTTTTGGATGTAACACGGAGTCTTAAAAGACAATTTTAGTAATACAACTATCTAATGAATATCGGTCTTCTGCCATGAACATCTGTTGTAACTTGTGGTTTTGATTGTAATTCACATAAATGGATAATTACCCGATTCACCAATGAAATTTATTAAGATATCTCAAAAAAATTCCATTTTAGAAATTGGAATGGCTTTATAATTTTGGAATGATGAAAGGAAGCGGAAATAATTATCCGACTGTTAACAAAAAAAAAAGGAATTAATAATCCGGAGAGGTAATAAAAACGATTAAATAGAAAAAATGATAAAGACAGAAAATTAAATCGTTATCCTAAAGGTAACATAGTTATTTGCTTTTATCTAACTTTTTTTGTTTTATTTCCTTTTTAATTAAATTATAGTAATTATATTTAAAGCACAACAATAATAAAAAATTCCTTTGAAACTCACATGTAAAATTAAAATTGTTTACGGAGAAAAGTTTCAGCTTTCATTATTTTCATTAGACTTTCATCATCATTTAATTTAATTGTTACTTCTCGGGAACTCCGTATTGATCATTGGAATTTAACATTTAAAAGGATGAAGAAATGCAATTAAATACCTTTATTAGTATTTTAAGGAAAAGTATTTATTGAAATGAACTCGCTTTTGTATTTTTCTTTGCCTTTATTTCTTGTAATTTTTGGCTTGTAAAATTAATTAATTAAATCCTGCTTAGTTTTTGAGGTTATTTAAACAATCAGAATTCGATATAGCGATCATACATTATAACAAATTTTTATACTTAAACATTATAAATTTTTAACATAACGAACTGTTGTAAATTCGAATGGTTCGTTATCATTACGCGATCATGTGATTTTACACGTGATTAATAACCAATGACTTTCCATTCAATGTTTAGGTAAGATGGAGGAAGTTATATCATATCTGCAAGAAAATAAGTTCACTCCGAAAGAATTGAAAGACTGTCCAGAATGCGGTAAACCGCGAATTTCTTTCGGATGGTGTCTGGAATGCGAAACTAATGCCATGAAGGAAAAATTTCCCAATTGGACATCAGGGAATAAAGAAATCGACGAGTTAATTCGTTATACTCAACTCAACGCTACTCAAGCTTGTGATTACTTAGAATGGATCCCATTTGAGAATTTCGAGCTGGTCAAATATATCGGTAAGGGTAAATTTAGTAGTGTTTATTCAGCTTTATGGATGGAAGGACCTAGATGGATTTGGGATGATGGCGCACAAGAATGGGCACGAGCTGGTCCAATGAATGTTGCTTTGAAACGTCTTGATAACTCACAAAATATTTCAAGTTTTTACATTAATCAGGTAATTAAATATCATGAAATTATGATTTTGAATAAAATTAATCGTTGAATGCTAGGTTTTTAAAACAAAGATAAATGCATTTTATCATTTCTGAAAATGGAATAACTAATGGTAAGGTTGTTAGATAAACAATGTCGGATCTTATTATGGATGTTGAATAAGCCGTTGATGTGACTTATTTCCGGCCAATCATAGACTGCGCAATAATAATTTATTCCAACATATATCATACGTAATATCGTATTTACTTTTTTTTTTTTGTTTAATAGATTAAGGCATATCATAAATGTTTACAATCTGCTTCATTAGCTGGAACGTTTGGTATTACGAAAGATCCAACGTCCAACTATATGATTGTAATGAAGTACTACGAGAACGGAAACCTTTACCAATATCTTGATCATTGTAATGGCATTCTCTCTTGGAGAGATATGATCGATATTTTATGGGGAATTGCCGGCGGTCTTGAAAGGATCCATTCCGAAGGAAAAATTCACGGAAATCTTCATGGAGGAAATTTACTTGTCGAAGACGAAAAGGTTTCTACGGATGCACGTATTAGTGACGTAGGTCTCCATGGGCCGTGTAATTTTAATAAAAAAAAGAGTTCAATTCAAAGATACGGGGTTTTACCATATGTTGCGCCGGAAGTTTTACGTGGCGACAATCATACTACTGCCTCTGACATATATTCATTTGGAATTATTATGAATAGTCTTGCAACTGGAAAAAGACCTTGGTATAATAGAGCGCATGATACTAATTTGGCAAAGGATATATGTGATGGTAAAAGACTTGAAATTCCTGACGATACGCCTAATTTTTATGCAGAATTAATGCAACAATGTTGGGATAATGATCCAGAAAAACGTCCAACTGCGTCCTATTTAAATGAAAAATTAGGAGAATGGATTATTTTAATCTGTGATGATCCTAATCCTTCAAAAATTTCAGATGAGAACTCTATTGCTGAAGAAAAGAGATGGAGAAAAATTTCTCAAACGTCTAAGAAAATTTCTCTTCCGGAAATACATCCTGAAGCATATTATACAAGTATGCCTTTGTATTTTCCAAATGTAATAAGATGTCATTCTAATTAATTTCAATTAATATTCTCTTATTATTACATGTTAAGTTTAATAATAAAAAACAATTTTTTATCTTCATATTATCATATTTATTACCGAGTTATCATTATAGTACTATTTAGCGATATAAGCAAAAGCTAAAATACGCATAAAATTTATGGGAAAACTCTTTCAGATTGACGGTTGTTACACTGTCTTTTATTTCTGATTGTTCGAATTTTTGAGTTTATAAAGGGGGAACGCCATAAATGTTGATCAAAAAACACGAATGAATCCCCATATGTTCATCAATCATTTAAATATCAGCTATCTTGACTAAAATAGGATATCTATCAATATATTAATCAAACAAATATTTTATGTTGACTAAATTTTACACAGAATAAATATATTTCGCTAGCCAGAATAAACTTTGATCGGCTTTCCAATCAAAAGAGATAATTTATTCATTGAAATTATAATAATTTCTATATTTATTAGAATTAGTCTATAATTAGAAAAATATCTTGTTTCAACAAATCGGTTCCATTAAATAATTGTTATTTTAGTTATAAAACGATAAATTATGAGCATAATTTTATATACAGTATATGCACCAGCAGGAGACTCCGTATGCATGTAATATTGGTAATATCCTGATCAGAGATTGGTTGTGGCGATCTGATTTGCTTGAGTACATTTCACAAATTTAGGTAATAAACACATGGTCTGGATCGGATCGAAATTTGATATTTATAAAGCTATCCGCATGATTGGCGAGTTATAAAGAGGTAAATCCCATTTTTATTTATTATTATGCTTGAAAGAATATCCCTTATTTTACATGCATTTAAAATACGGCACAATAAACAAATGTGTAATTGGCATAACTTGATTTATATAAATAATAATTTTCATTCGTAATAATGCAGACATGAGATTTATGAAAAAAAAATTATTCAACATATTTTATCGAAACATAGTTTTTATAAAACTGCACAGGCAAAGAAAAGAAATAAAGCTTTCACCTAGATTACTAAATGTTACAGCTAATTTACCGATTGTGGAATTCAAGTTAAAGAGGGTAATAAGTTAACTATATTCAAATCATGGTCAATTTTAACAACTTTAACGACGGTGTTTTCTTTCAACCTTCATTGTAAAAAGACCAAAATGAATATTTTTGATCCGTATGCATAAAGCTGTAATCCACCGTATATTTTATACCTACCTATAATAATAAAACTAGTTATCTTTTGTTTATATGTGTCTAGAAATAAGAGAACGTCTTTTACTAACCGAAAAAACTCAAACTAGAATACGAATTCAATCCATCCCCAAAAATTGATGCTAAAATTATGCCTTTATATCAGATATAAAATATGACCCTAAGACTTAGCTCGGCGACTCACGAAATTTCCTTGAACCAACTTGATTTGATATGTGAAATTTGATGTCCTGTTTTATTAATTTAATTTACAGGCGGTATCTAATGATCAAGAGAAAACGAAGGTACTAAGTTGTAAGGATAGAAATATTATTTAAATTTATTAGCAACCGATTTATTTATTTTGTCAAAAAATAGTAAAAGAAGACAGAATGAAGATAAGGAGAAATACTGAAGATACGAGAGTTAATAAGGAAATTTAATTAATAAAAAGGCGTAATGAGGTTGCAACACATTAAGAAAAATATTGAAAAAGTCTCGTTTGATTATGGATCTTTTTCTATGAGGACAATATATATTTTGAGGTGGAATGCAATACATTACTATTCAGTTATTAATTTAAAAGTAATAATTTTATCCTTCATTAGACATTTCTAGAATTATTAGAACTTCGAATTACATCGTTAATATTATCAGATTATCTTTTTAGCCATAAATGATTATCTACCGCAAAGTTCCATATCAACGTAACGTGTGCATATTAGTTTATTTATTGTATTACTCAATTACATAATATTGTAATTGCAGTCGAACGAGCAATATAATGCAAATGAAAATATGGTTTCTTTGGAAAAAATGACAAACATAAATTTCCAAACTTATGCCAATTTATCATAAAAGAAAAATAGAATGTTAATAATAGAACATTCTAATATTCTAAATGGAGATCGCCATCATTCAAATCTAATCTTAGAATGAGAAAATAGAAGAATGTAGACGAATTAAACATTTGTGTAATCGGTTGCGAAAAAATGTCTTTCTGTTAAGAAATCTTAATTCTCATAGTGGTTTCTGTAACATCATCATTTAAGAATTTGTAAAAAAATGTTAACTAATTAGAGTGAAAATGATTTTTTACGGATTAACGTTTGTAAAAAGTATTAGTTCGATATCATTACTGTATTCTAAATTGCACTATGGTATAAAGCATGTCATACATTTACATTTTTAGCATTATAAAAGTATACGATTTTGATTAAGTATTGCAAAAACAGAAAACTTTACATAACAATAAGGAATATTTGATAATCTAATTTATTTTTAATAAACATCTAGAATCAAAGGAATCCGTATGTGTTTCGGTCCGTACCCCAGATATAGCCCGTGATTGCTTTTTTCAGGTTTTCGGAAAGGATTATCCGGATTGATTTATTTGGGTAACAGAATCAAAGAGTTAAAAACCTGTAGTTGCCCCAAAAGTAAAATTTATTCAAATATCATGTTTATTTACATAATATGCATTATTTGGAAAACCTTATCTGTTATCGTATAAATTATTTTAAATTATAGTTTGTATGACATCTTTTCAACTCCCGATTTGTAGACTAAAAAAAAAGTTTATTTTAAATAAAATCCATTTAAATATAACAAGGGTAACATCATTACTAATATTATTTCTCGCCATTCTACTAAACTTTCGCACGAAAACCTGTTTCTTATTACACATATATGACTAATAATAACTTTATAATAATTCTCATTTAGTCCGGTGAACATTTTTGTTTTTGTGATAGCGATTTTTCTTATTCGTGTGAATGAAATTTTAATTTGTACATATACTGTAAGTTCCAAAGATAATATTAACATTTATAATATCATTCATATTATGGACGTTATATAAATAAAAATAAAATTGAACTTACTTTCTTTCTTTCATTCTCCTGTGATTATGACAAATTAAGGCCAATTAATTCTTACTTTTAGTAACTATTAAAAAATTAAAAAAAAAAATGAATTTTATGGCACAACAAAATAAAAATTAATGTTTCTCGATCCAAAATTTCAAGACTTTCTAAAATGGAGGCGATAAAGAGAGTGTCTCGGAAAGAATTTGCACTGCGCAACACGGTAAAGAAAGGAAGATAATGAAAGCCATATTAGAGGTCGAAATTTGATTCATTGTAACTAAATCGAGCATTTTGCGGTAGTACTGAACCTTTGTTTATCTCGATCAATATTGTATTGTCTGTGGCATACCATATCTTCCTATTAAGGAATGTGACTCCAGACTGTTTGTTATATTAACCATATGATAGCTCATTATCTTCAGTTCGTGTACATTCATGCAACTTATGAAAGTTACAATCAACCTACTCAATAATAGGCTGATCTAACATATTTATAATTCCCGTTAAGAATAGGGCGTGTAAATTATTTATGCAAATTTACCAACCAATACAACGAGATTTAAACGTCTTGAATTTTTTTCGGCGGTGAGCGATGCCTTACGGTATAATTTAGCTTAATTATAAATAACGATCGAGGAAGAAGGCCAGTGTTAATAATGTCAAGCGTGTAAATACTAATCTTCCATCATTGAACCAAAATAGTTGAAGGAAATTACCTGATATTGTTCTGTAAAATATCATGAAATTCTACGTTTTTACATTTATATCTAACGTAATCGTCAACGCTTTAGGCGAAAAATGAAAAAAATACAAAGCGTAAGAGTGAAATATGTTTTAAATGACCTATTGTTTATATCCTATGGTTTGCACGAAATATTAAATAATACTGATTAGTTCAAACTTCAATGGAAAAATAAAAAGATAAAAAGATATTGGTAAAATGGAAAAGGGAAAATAATAAAATAATAGAAAAGGACAACAATCGGATGATGATGATCCGTAAAGAATAATTTAATACATTAATATATATTACAAATTACAATTCTTTTTATTGTTAATTATTAATAGTTTCGAGATTCTTATTAATAGAAATTTCTATTTTTCTTTTCTTTCTCCTTTTTTATGTAACACAAATATTTTTATTTTATTTTTATTTTTATTTTTATTTTTTTTTTTTTTAGTAATAATAGTCGAAACATGGAAAACAAGCCTTTCTCTTATAACTATATAATTATAAAACTAACATCATGTAATACTCATTATTCAAGCGGAGGTTTGCGCGGCTCATAAAAAAAAAATTCAGACAGTTATAGTTGTAATAGAATTTTTTATTACGCTATTATCGTATTCTGAGATTGTCATAGAAAAAAGGATCATTGTGTCACACTCGCAGTAATTTCTCCGGAATTTTTTTTTTCTCATTTATCAAACTCTTCTTTACGCGTGAATTTATTGGTTATTTACACGGTCTTCTAAATAAATGACTTTTGTCCTGATGTAATTTTTAAATAGAAATTTCCCATTCTAGAATTAACACGAGGAAGGAACCAATGAAATATTTGAGTTACGTAAAAAAACGAGTTTAGCTGCAAAAATATTTTACAATAAGGGGGGATGCCATCAGGAGAGTCAAGTCCGAATATTAATCTTTAAAATTAAGGAAAACCGAATTTTGTCATAATTAAATCGTTAAAAATTGAAAAAGAAGAAACGATTATATCAAAGGTAGATATTGTTATCACGTATTTTCTCTTATCTAACTTTTAACTTGGTTTTTTGTCGGTCTTTTTTTTTATATATATATTTTTCAAATTTTAGTCTATTTCCATAGTCGTGTTAAAATTTCTGGGATATTTTAGAAGTTTCTTAAACATGTCGTGTTAAAATTTTGGGATATTGGAAGTTTCTTAAACATGTATAGCTTAGACTAAAATTATGAAACCTAGATACATCATAATCTTAAATTCTTAGAATTTAGTAAGCTAATCGAAATCAGTAAATTCATAAGGTCCGAAAATGATGATTATAATCATTAGAATGCTGATTAATTTTACTGTTTAAGGAGCGTTAATACGTAAAAATAAATTTTAATAAATATCAACAATTTCAATTAGCAATTAAATTTTCAGATTAAAAAATAAACTTTTTTACTTTTCTTATGAAATCAACTAATTTGATACACGTGATTACGTAATTAATAGCAAGTATAATTTACTTTATTCATATTTTAGATAATTTTGACAAAATGGGAGATTTATCTTATCAACAAGGAAATAAATTTACTCCAAAGGAATTGAAAGATTGCCCTGAATGCGATAAACCTCGAATATCTTTCGGATGGTGCATGGAATGTGAAACTAATGCCATGAAAGAAAACTTTCCTCATTGGACATCAGGAAGCAAAGAGATTGACGAATTAATTCGGTACACTCAATTAAACGCCACCCAAGCCTGTGATTACTTAGAATGGATCCCTTTTGAGAAATTTGAAATGGTTAAATATATTGGTAAGGGTGGATTTAGCAGCGTCTATTCAGCTCTTTGGATGGAAGGGCCTAGATGGATTTGGGATGATGGAGCGCAAGAATGGACTCGAGCTGGGCCAATGAATGTTGCTTTGAAACGTCTTGATAATTCACAAAACATTTCAAGCTCTTATATTAATCAGGTAATTACATTTTCGGTAAATTCATGGCGCCAACTAGAATTTCTGACATGTGATATGAATTTGGTGACATTTAATGGTGTAAGGACAGTGGATAAATTTAATTGATCATAATTTTATTTCTCTAAGATTACATTTACTTTTTTTTTTTTTTTTTGATAGATTAAAGTATATCACAAGTGTTTACAATCTGCCTCGTTAGCTGGAACGTTTGGTATTACAAAAGATCCGACATCCAGTTATATGATCGTAATGAAATATTACGAAAACGGCAATCTTTATCAATATCTCGATCATTGCAATGGAATACTTTCCTGGCGAGATATGATTGACATGTTATGGGGGATCGCTGGAGGTCTCGAAAGGATTCATTCCGAAAGAAAAGTCCATGGGAATCTTCACGGAGGAAATTTGCTTATCGAAGACGAAAAAGTATCTACAGATTCTCGTATCGGTGATGTAGGTTTACACGGACCATGTAATTACGATGGAAGTAGAAGTCAAATATATGGGATCCTACCATATATTGCACCGGAAGTTTTACGTGGAGAAAATTATAGTACTGCCTCCGACATATATTCATTTGGAATTGTTATGAATGTTCTTGCAACTGGAAAAAGACCTTGGTATAATAGAGCACATGATATTAATTTGGCAAAAGATATTTGTGATGGCAAAAGACTTGAAATCCCTGAAGATACGCCTAATTTTTATGCAGAATTAATGCAACAATGTTGGGATAATGATCCAGAAAAACGTCCAACCGCGTCCTATTTAAATGAAAAATTAGGAGAATGGATTATTTTAATTTGTGATGATCCAAATCCTTCACAGATTTCGGACGAGAATTCTATTGCCGAGGAAAAGAGATGGAAGATGATTTCCAAACTGAATAATAGATTAACTCATCCTGAGATACATCCGGAGGCATACTATACAAGCAGACCTTTATATTTTCCTGAGCTATTAAATGTAAAATGTTATTCTAATTATACCATGAGATGAGATGATAATCCATCATTTTATTTTTCTTTTTCTATTTTTACACTGATTTTTTCACGTGAATTGTTTATAGCCAATCAAACGAACCACAGTCGTTCTTTCCCCTAATCGTTTTTAATTGGCCTTTTTTTAGTATAGTAAAATTTTTTATAATGCATAGTTTTTTTTTGTTTAACAACTTACAAATAGGGTGAGGTCTTGGGCCGAAAGAAAAGTATTGTTAATTTTTATTTCGTAATGTTCTATTTTTTCTTTTTTTCTCCTTTGTTCGCCTAAAGTAGTATAGTAATACTAGATTATTTCTCGGTATGGGTTTGATTGTAAGGTTACACTGTAGTCATTATTTTATGTATTGTTTTGTTTCTCTTGTATCGCTTTCTCCCTTTTACTATAAATAAATAAGTAGTCAGTTATACACTACATTTTTATTAGTATATACTCTTCGGCGAAAGGTACCTTAAGTCCATAATCCTGTAAAAAAATAACATAAAACATAAAATAATTTCTAGATTTGTTCTGTTTTTATATGTTTAAGAAACAAAATAAATTAAAAATTAAGTAACTAAACAAATCGATTATATGTTAACATTAAATTTCTCCATTTTATTGTTAATTTCATAGCCAATAAAGCAGCGGTAGCTCAACCCATAGAAATTAATGCAATATTCCTCAAGCAGAATAAGTAGATCGGAAAATCTTCGAATTTGTAAGTGCAATTTAATGGGCAGTATGAATTTAATACCATCTAAGAATAAAGAGTGATTTTTTTTTAAAAAAAAAAATTATAATGTATCATATATTAGTAAATATATTTTTATTTATTACACTAGTGGCGGAGACCGTTAGAATGTCCGAAGCGGGCAATCTCTTACAAGTTTTAATGCAAGTATATATATATATATATATACCCGTTATAGATCATTTAGATTATGGCATATTTATTGTAAGAGCTTAGACGTGGCTCAGGAGTACGCTATCTAGTGGGAGTGTTATGTATCAATTTAGAGCACTTAATTTTTTGTGATTAAAATGCACTCTGATTATTCGCAAAGGGAAAAAATAAACGCACATTAGATATTATCTTATATCTATCTTGCCCTAAACGACACATTAAAACAAAGCACATGGTACAATTTCCTATTACGAGGTGTAGTTTCATTCCCACTAATAGAATGGAGAGCATTTAGTAAGCCCTAGTCTATTTTTAATTACCTAATATTTTGTAATTCAATGGCTTATGTTTCTGCTGCTTCTTTATAAGTTTTACTTAACGTCTTAACAATGCCAACCATTTTCTTTTCAGTTTTATTAATCAGGTTTAACTCAAATTTTGTGAATTAGCATTAGATCTATAATATCTATTAAAGCTCCTTTTTCGAAAAAATTTTTTTATTATATCTTGTAGCAAATGGAGTGTACCGGTATAAGTGATTTTTTTCAGTATAAGTTGAGTGAAATTGATGGATATTCTACGGGAAAATGGAACAAATTATATTTTTAGAAATGTGCAGTAACATGGATGCTCAATTAAAAAATCAGCCTTAATAGCTTTTTAAATTTTTTTCGTTACTTTCGAATAAACTATAGTTTGTGTTATTGTACTGTGCAGATCATTAACCACGTGTACGGACAGACAGAGATGATACATGCAGATCAATATTGAACGTAAAATATCCTCCGCTCCGCTTCGGGCAATTATGGATATTAAGGATGCAAAAGAGTTCGAATGCTCGTTAATTTCCCATTCTAGTTTTTGTTTTTATTACTTCTGTAGGTAACTACAGAAAAAGCAACTACATTAAAGTACAATAACGTTGTAACGTATGTAATATATAAATAATGATTTCAAGCCACTACAAAGGATAACTCGGTTACCAGTCACAAAGGTGTCTAATACTATACGTATAGATAGTAACCTAAGAAAAGTAACTAAAAAACTAGAGGGAACAAATAATTGATGAAAATATGAAGAAGAAAAGAAAAAATTTGAAAAAAGTAAAGACCTCTATAATTCTTCTATAATAAAACCTTGATGGTATCTGTGAGAGGTCTAAGGACCAGAGTGTAAAAAGTTGCTAGACGTCCACCTGCTGATGTGAGCATCGAGATCAAAATGTCGACCCAACATTTCGAGATTTGTCATGAGTTCTGTTATTATTAACTTTACCGAATGGACATTTGCCCGGAAATACCATATGGCATTTACTGTAATAAAAACTATTATCTAAGACACCCAACATCCTTCATTCACCAATTTTTGACATTTTTTTTTCATAAATAAAATGTCGATCACTAACAAACATACGAAACGTTACAGCTTTTATTTCTTTCACGTCAGTAATACCAATTAATATTCAAAGGGAGTAAAAATACGCTTGAAAAATTTTATTGTTGCATTCCTTTTTGTCTTTTTTTTTTTATACAAAAAAAAAAAAAAAAATAAAAAAATAATCTATAAATCGTTATTAAATATTTAATACGTCATTAAGCGTTTGAATTAATGAATTTTGAATGTAAATTGATAAAGGAATTGCAACACGAGTGGTGCCAAAATCTATAATGTTAAACGCAGGAGTTAAATTTCTAAAAATTTAATGATTACCATGATTAATTATGATGTGTATTTGTTATGCACATTAAAAAAAGAAATACGCACACCCTTCGTGAATCGGTAAAAAATGGACGTTGAGTTTCCCGAACTAAAACATCCCATTCCCCGTTTCTGTTCGAATAAAATATCATAAATTATTAATATATCTAAGATATTCTTTAAAAACAAAAAGGATTTATTACTTACAAATTGGAATGACTGGTTGTCTTTCGAAAAAGAAATATACTCCACAGATTACGAATATCTTGTAAAATAAGTGACTTGTCATCAAGATTAGAATTCAATAATGGTGAATGATTTATATTACTATATACGAAGTATGTAATTCCAATGAACGGACAAACATCTTCAAAATATGTTGCATTAAAATTATTTAAAAGATAAGTTATCCCAAGAACAAATTTCATAAATGTTACAATCGATGTAAGATTATTGGGAAAAATTCGTTGATATGCTTGGATATTATCAGTTAGTGTAAGATTCGTAGGATTGATATTCTGACTAGTTATTGCATCAACAAATCTTTGGAAGTTAAGATCTTTTGAACTTAGAATATTCTTTGTATTGTCATTAATAACATTTCTACATCTGCACCAATTTAAAATTTGAGGATCCATATATTCCATATATCTGTTGAAAAAATTAGCCAATATTTCAGATACATTGTCAATATTATCATGACTAATAGACGACCGATAAAGATACATTTGATATTTTGAATATAAAAATACAGATTAACAAGGGAAATATGAGATACAGTAAATAAACAAATAGTGAAAAGAACCGAGAGAAATAAATATATTCACATATTTTGTTTAAACTAATTCTCCTGATAAAGGAAAGAAATAAAAAAAAGTCTGTTTATTCTGTCTCTCTCATCAAATTGTCACATCTGACCATATAAGGTCTGACAATCATATATCTAAGGTACGCTAACTATAAGAATCAACTCCCTTTTCAAAAATGAACATATATGGAAATTGTCGAACAAATTTCTCATCACAGCGAATGAACTTACATTTTTGTTTATCTTAAATAATTTGCATGTTACATAAAAAAATCAGAGATTTTTAAATCATAAAATAAATAAATCAATTTCCCGTTAGAGGTAAATAAATTTTTGTGTAAGTCCGATATGCATTATGGATTATGCACCCTGTTTGTAGCATTGAATGATCAACATGAAATGCATCATGTGACTTCGATTTTATAAAATGTAAATTACACTTCATTTCTAGACATTTCTTCATTTTTGGAATCACATGATGATCACGATATTTTTAATATTTTTTTTTTATTTTGCGATATATTGACACGCTCTTTACATTTTTAAAGAGTTTGCACTTTTTATTGGACATAACTTTAGTATAATTTATTACATATTATACAATCTCCATATGCTAATAAGAGACATGTTATAGTATATTATTATTATGAAAAAATATGTTAATAATCTCAAAATTATCTTGTAAAATATTTATAATTTAAAAATAAAATGTTTACAGTGTTAATATTTGTCAAATGGTGTTTAACTGTTATTTAGTATTATTACTTATTCGCGAAACTGTCAAGTTGCTTCAACTTCCAAGTTAGATGGGTTATGGTTGGACGTTTATCTGGTTCTCCATTCCAACATTCTAAAAAAAGCATATAATAGTATAAAATAATATAATTAATGAATTTTCAATTTTTTTTTTATCAAAGAGTATTATTACATACCAGTATAAATTTTTATAACAGAAGATGGGTTTGAAGTTGGTATTTACAATTATTTTTTTTTCGAATTTAGTGAGGTAATTTTTTAATCTTCTGACCAATATTACATTAGATGATCGTGTAGTACAGTTTTGATTTGGACTGTGAAACATAATTACGGTTAAACAGGCAAATTTTTATAAAATTACTAGTATAGATCTAATTCCAAGGATGCGCGTATATGATTCTGGTTTATGATCGTTGCGTCGTAGTGATTTAGGTTTTGGTTTAATGGTAATTTTGATCTATATAGATTTAATCAATTTTTGTTTCTTCTGATTTGTTTTATCATAATTATTTTTCTTCTGGTAATTTTATTTTTACGCCTAACCGTTAACTCCTTTCCTCTTGTTTTCCTTTTTATACCTGTCTTTTTTAACTTTCTAGTAGTTACTAGTTAATCTTAAAGATATTGAACGACTCACTCATGTGGCTTAATTATAACGTGTATATTCACTTGTATGGTCCCTTGAATGGTTCATTTTTTTGCTGTATTTGGGAGTTCACATCAGTAAAAATAAAATAAAATAAAATAAAAGAAATTAAACCGATAAAATGATAAAGCAACATGTAATGAACATTTCTATTAATTAATATTAAGAGTTAAAGCTGGATAATTTTAATAAGTAGCATAAAATTTCGGACTAGTTTCATGGAATTTTTATGGATTTACAATAATACATAAGAATTCCATGTAATGATAAAAAAAAAATTTTTGCCAGGGTATCACTTATAGCCAAAAAATAATCCAGATTAGGATCAGAATCCCGTTGTATTGCAAGTCCGACGTTCATAATCCTGACAAATCATAATCCTGAGAATTCAAAATTCCGAATCTTCATTATCTCGTAATTCATTACGATGTATTTTATCGAACCGCGCTAAATCTCATCTGATGATATATAATGAGACTATTTTTTTTTTTCATATCTCTTCGCGTTTTTTCACACTGTCTACTATAAATTTTGCTCTAGAAAGGTATATTATTTTTTTTTTGTTAAAACTTATTATTTTATTTAATAGTTGAAATAATTATTTAAAATATATGTTAATGTTTATGTTTGAAAACTTAGAATAAGAATGGTGTAAATGAAGAAATGTCAAGAATATATTTTTCAGACTTAAAACAATACACTTATCAATAGCTTTATTAAAGTTTACATAGATTTTTTAGTTTATATTTTAATATTTTCAATAATAAAAGTTATAAAAAAGTAAAAAAAAACAGGTTTATGTATTGAAAAAGAAAATCAACATATGAATAATATGTGGAGCGGCCAAAATTTCAGGTTTAATAGTAAAATTACCTAACTTCAGATTACTACTACTACATTTAAAATCATTTTATAAGAAATTTAAAACATAGCATAATTAAGCTTGATTTGTTTTATCATTATATGGTTTTATTTTGTTTGCATTTATCATTTTTTTTGAGCGAGTAGTAGTAATTTGATATACACTGTAACACGTGACATTTAGCCCGCATTACGAAATTAAGTGTGGCGTAATGGAATTAAGTGTGGCACGCACGTGACAAATAATCATGTGACGAATAATATTTGCGTATTTCAAAAACCGTCTCCAGAATACTTATAAAGAGGAGTGTGATGCGGGGTGATAAAATTTTACTATGATCACGTGGTAGTGACATTTTTATGGCGAGAAAATTGCCATAACACGTGATGTGGTGGTGTTGATGCGTTTTATAATTTTAGTCTTTATTAATATATGGTTAAATTTTATCAACGAAGTTTATTTACAATTTACAATATTTATTTTTAATGAGTCAATTTTGCACTTATCGTAAAAGTATAAATTTGTATTAAAACAATTAATCAGGAAAGTCTACAATAATTTCAATAACGCTATCAAGACGTGTCTTGCGGTGATACTTTTATGCGTAGGTTCGATTCTACCTTAAATAAAGTTAGAATATTTCATTTTACGATCATTTTATTTTTCGATCTGCAAGCTGCAATAATCTTGTAAAAAAATCGATTAAATGACTCACTCGACTAACAAATTAATTGACATGTCTTTATATATTAAATAATTATAATAGCAATGATAATTGCACTTTTTATTTATTATTTATTATTGTATTAAGAAACATCATTTTATTGGTTTGCATTGTTAATTTTAAAAAATTCATTATAAATTTTTCTATAAATTTTTTATTGACCAATTCTATTTAATTATTCAATTATATGTTGATTTGTCGATTTAATTGACCCGTATCAATTTCCTAAAGTTGAGAATGATTATTTTATCGAATTGAAAGTCTGTCCGGAATGCGGTAAGTCTCCGTCTAATTACTTTTGGTGATGATTTCAATGCAAAGTTAGTGCAATGAAAGAAGAATTTTCCCAGTTCACACTTTAGAAAACGAAGGAATAACTAGTAAACTCCATCTGTGATTACTTAGAATTGATTTCTTCGACGGTGAAATTCTACGATAAACAGATAATTAGTGTTCCGAAAGGGTCGGGTCAGACCCGGGTCATTTGACCCGACCCGCGTTTAAAATCCGAATCGGGTTTATCATTATCTGACACGAGTCTTATATCCAACCCGACCCGTCGGGTTAGGGTCACTCCTTTACTAGACCCGGTTGACCCGGGTTGACTCGGGTTTAATCAGATATTAACATGTCTATAAAATGTTTATTACATTACACGATTTTTAAACAAAAACTCAAAGAAGTTAAGTGCTTAAACTGTCCATAAGTATTTTTTTTTTAGAAAAAAAAAATATTTGCTTAATTATTTACAAGTATTTTTATAAAAAAAAAATAAGAAAATTCTTTTTTAATATTACATTTATTAAAATTTTAGGAATGAAACAAATACAACGAATCTTTGGCGTTCTTTAGAGTGTAATTATCCAGATAAAAATCCAAAAAAGCAGGAATTCAATGATAGAAACTCAAAGTACATTAGATGAATTTGTAGCAGCATTTCCATCCAAAGTATATAATAAAGATTTATTTTATCTGAAAATTTTATTTGGACCCGGGTTATCCGGGGGTTAAACTGTATCGGGTCGGGTCAGAGGTCGGGTCATATAAATGTTAACCCGGGTATTTGTACGGGTTTGTTTTTATACTCGGGTCGAGTTCGAATACATCCTCAAACTCGACCCGACTCGACCCTTTCGGAACACTACAGATAATATACGTCAAATTTTCTCTTTAATCGTTTTGCGGGATACGTGAAAATAAATAGAGACTTATTTTCTATAATATCAACGAATTAATATTTTTTACTAGTGTTCATAATAATAGATAATAGCCATGCGAAAACAACATTTTTTTTTTGTTTATAACAATAAATACTAAATAAATAAAGTTCTAATAGCTACAAACCATAACCTTAATGTCAATCTCCTCCTTCATAAAATGACATATTTTAACTAATTAAAAAGATAATTGTATTCAAATAATAATTGATTCTATAGCGTTGCTCCAGACAACCTGTTCCAACCAATTTAGTTTGCAACTTAGAAATTCTTATTACACAAAATGTATAATATTCTTAGTTTTTCTTTAGAGTTTAGAGTCATTGATCATCTTTGTCGAACACTTTAAATAATCTGAAGAACTAGCACATTGCGATCTTACATTAAATATGATAATTTTAAAAAACTATAAAGTCTCGGTATACAGTTCTTTCAACATATAAATATGATATAGAATAAGATAATTGTTCCAAGTTGTTTATTATCTTCCTAAGGATGTTTTTATAGTTTCGAAATGTATACCATCATAAGTGTATATAAAAAAAAAGAATCATTCATTAAAAAAAAAAAAAATCAAATCATTCATATTTAATTGTTATAATTTACTAAAAATTTAATTCACCTAAAAGTAAATTATTTTCGTGAAATCTACATGAGAAAGGGAGAAAGAAAGGGATAGACCGAGGAAATACATGCCACACAACATGTCGAAAAAGGAAAAGAAAAGGAAGAGCTTCCATATATTGTTGGAACGTACGATATCTTAAATAAATATACCAAATATGCATTCATATATATAAAGCAGGATGACATTCCATTTTTAGTAATTATTTCCTAAAATAGATAATGACAGGTGAAAACTAAAAAAAATGTTTAGCGTTGAAAGTATTTTTAATCCAGAAATAACATTAAACATTTTGGAATCAATTTTCTCGAAGCGCGATGCTATGAAATTGAAGACCAAACCTCCTAGTAAATAAAGAGAAGAAATGGAATAAAGAAAATTGAGATAATATAGTTCCAAATCGTTTAAACAATTATGTATCGCAAATCGACCTAACAGCATATGATAAGTTTTCTTATGTCTAGTAGTTTCTAATCTAATAACAATTTGAATTTGTAAATTGGTTATTTTTGGTCCAAACGTAATGACAGTTCAAAAATGAATGATTTTGATATTTGATATATTATACAAATTAATTAATAAATATTGGATAAATAAATATACCTACAAAACGTCAATTCTTTCGCTAAAATTTTATGGTGTGTTTTATGTTCTTTATTGAAATTTCTACGTATTTTTACTTTCATTCTAAGATTTTCCAAATTATTCTGACTTTAATTGTAAGTGAGAGATGTTGATAAGTGATTGAAAACTGTAATCTTCCGGATCATTATCTTTTTACAATTACATGCTGGGTTATACCGATTATGAGAATGATCTTGGGTATATTATTTTAACATTATTTACGTTAAATGCTAAATATATTTAAAGATGTACTTTTGATGTACCGAATTCAATTCACTCAAACGTTCCTACAGAATTAACCGCTAACGGATGTATATAAACACAAATCATTTTGTCTTTCGTTGATATAAGAAATTTCAAGATATACTACAATGCACAGTCAAGCCTAGATATATATATATTATTATTATAAAAAAGAAAAAAGACGGCTCTAAATTTTTAAATCTAAAAAATCAATACAAAGGTAACGAAAATTAGTAAGGATAATATTGTTAATGATTTGTAAAACTTGTTAATTATTAAAACGTAACTTTGATTTTCATGTTCGTATCAAATTTGATAAAAAATAAAAATAGATAGGCCTCAATGGTATATGATTTACGCACGACTTTGATATTTATAATCGAGATGATGATGTTAAAGAAATCAAGATATTTAACTTTTATATATAGTGTATATATCAGAAATTGTTACGCATTGTAGGTATGATCCAATCCAATCCCAGTCTAGTATCTGATCCAGTTTTATTATCTCCCTGTTCAATCCAGTACAGTTCTATTGAGATATCCCAGTTTCAAGTGATTAGCGACTCTTTTAATTTTACTATAAGAGTCCGCATCTCTAATAAACACTCAAAAAAATACAATCTTAAATATTCTAATGTTTATCATGAAAATATGCCATCCTTTTGATCTTATAAAAATTGCAGTACCGCATAAACCAGGAAAACTCACTAACACATATCATGAAAATTGCAGATAAAAAATTCTGTCGTGCACTGTAACTTTTTTAGTCTGTCTACCGCCCCTTTAAACAAAATAATACATATTGTCGTTTATTTGTCATTTAAGAATATACTACTACCTTAGTCATGATATTAAGATATTTCCATTTAAGAAAAAAATACATACATATAATGTAAACACGTACACATCATCGTCGTTTTCACTTTTTTTTCACCTTTTAAAAAGATGCTATTTTTATAGTTAAAAAAAATAAAGAAAAATCTCTATTTAAATTTGCATTTTTAGGCATGGCAAACTTAAATCATAATACGCCCATTTATTGGCTGATTACAACATGTAAACATTTCACAAACGTCCAGCCAACGCTTCTAACTAGAACCCTTATTTGAAAAGGTATGTTAAAAATGGTAATTTATAATTATAACCAATACATGTATTAATCATGTAAATGACAGAAGGCGATATGACATTAGACAATCTTGAAATCATTTCTTAAAGTACAATTCAATTCCATAAAGAATCTTTAATTTACACATGTATTTGATTGCATTCGTTTATTATAAATAAATATTTAATAACGATAATATAGAAAAAAATTTTTATAAATATTGTGAAAATCCCAAATTTTTCGCTTTCTAAATTTTAATAGACAGAAGATAATAAATCACAATAAACAAATAAACCAACTAAGAAAATCTCGCATAAAAATATAATTACACATTGTATTGTAATCAATCAAAGCGAAATGATCTTCAAAAACACAAAAAAAAAAAAAAAAAAAAAAAATATTTCGAATTATTGATTCGAACTTTTAACCCAAAAGTAGTGAAATATTAAAGATTATTTATTACGAGTATTAAAACTTAGATTTAAATATATATCTTATTGAAATTAATAAAAAAAAAGGCTAGTTACAGTTCGGATATTAATGTATTTTATGGAAAAAATAAGAAAACGAACAATAAAGAAAGCTTTCCTCGCGAAATGCGATCGAATCAAACGAGCTGATTTCAAATTACCTTTTTAATCACTTATTATATATTGACATACAAACAATGTAACAAAAAGATATTATTGGCGTCTTATGTACCATATACAATCTTGTGTAGCATGATCGTGTGAACACATTTGGTATGACATTTCCTATTTAAAGACTTAAATAACGTTAATAAATTTTGATTTAAAATAACTTAAAAAGATCGTTTAATATCATTTTTATACATATAAAAAAAAAAGAACAAAGCGACAGATTTTTTATATATAACAATTTGTTATATATATTATATATATGATATATTGATTGTAGTGGTTATAATTCGTTAGAATATGTATAATTACTAGTAAGATTAACGGGGAGACAGAAACAAAGAATATGTACAAAAATATTTTAATAGATCATTATCTTTTTTTTTCATATGATCATATCTAAATAGGTACAGACTTTCTTTTTTATTTTTACTTCTGCGGATAATTTTACTTCTGCGGATAACCGATTCGTAATTTATTTATATTCTATTTATTTATTATTACAATTATTATTTTAATTTATATGGATTAGTTTAAGCCTCTTATTGTGATCAACTCAAAACGCGCACAAAATGTTTCAATCGTTATCAGTTATTATTGTTTATCTACGCCATAACTTTTTTTATTACAATGAATCTTCAATGAATTGCCAATTTTGTGATATGAAACTAACTAATAATAACTATAATAAAACTTAATTACGGTTCAAAATGTAATTATATGATGACAAATTGAAATCAATTTATATTTTAAATAAAAAAAATAAGTTTGGCCATTAGGCTTGTGCAGTTTATAGAATATACTGTATTATTATTATATTTTAACTTTATCAATTACAATTTGTGATCTCATCTGTGATATCTATGATAAAACATCGTATTTTATATATATGTGTAAACATGTATATATTAATATCTAACAAATAATATTTGAAATAGCGTCAGTACTATGTAATGTCTTTCTTTATTATTAATATAAAATACAGAAAAGGCTTTATTTTGTTTATTAGATAAAACACTTTGCATCATATGACATTCATGAGTTACTATGATGATGGGTTTATTATTTTTGGGAGAAATGATGAGGGGCACTGCTTTTTTCGTTTCATACATAACAACTTATTTTTCAGAGACAAAGAAAAAAATATATTTTAAATCGGCCAATTTTGTTTTAATGGAACAAAAATAGAAATTAATTATATCTCAACAATGTGAAAAAAAAAAAACTAACAACGGACCTCATAGCTGATTTGAAGAAACCATAAATGTCCAAAACGCGTCCTATCGCGAAGTGCTATCACAACATTTCCCTGTATAGAAGGTGTCAATGAATTTTTTTTTTTGTACACGGGAAGGAGTTTCAAGTTTGGTATTATTACGTCATAGGAACCTCAAGATATTCGGGTTGATAATCTTAATATAATAAACGAAAATGATAATAATAGAACATATTGTTTATAATAATTTATGCATGAACTTAATTCTTTTATACAATTTTATACAATCAAAGAATTCTTAAGAATTTTAAATTATCGGTATTTTTACCCGAATTTCTTTATTCTAATTTTTTTTTTTTTTTTTTTGGGAAAAAAATTTTTGGGGCCAATCAACGTGTAACAAAAACAATTAGGGATAACATTGCATAATTGATGACATTGCATCATTCTAAAATTTATATTAAGAAAATAATACAAAATAATATTATTAAATATTTGTTATTATTTGCACCTTCATACAAACACATAATGATTTTTCATGCGTTTCATACGCATCAATAACAAATCAATTTTGGTATATAAATAACTCGTTTCACGAATATGCAACATTACGAAAATGTATTAGTGAAATTATTATATCAAAAAAATTTATTTCCTAAATTTGGATTTATCAATATGATCGACGAAAAACAAAGTAAAAAGCATTTTAGTAGTTTTTTTTTTTTTGTTAAAATTAAATATGAAAGAATATACATAAAAAAAAGTTTTTACACAGGATAATTGAATAATGAACCGAATTTTTTTTTTAAAAAAGATTTGTTTACTTATTTTAGATTGATTAAAACCGTGTGTCATGCAGATTTATTATTATTTTTTTTTTTTTTAAAAAAAAAAAAAAAAAAATCCTCATGAATATCGAATACAATCTTGAATTCGAATTTTTTCCTGTTAATTCCCGAAACGTAATGCAACGGATATACATTTAAACCTTAAAAAATTTCAAATATAAATACACCGTAAAAAGTATCTTATACCACCTCAAAACATTTCCATTTTATAATTGAAATAATTAAAATGTCTTGCCAAACTTATAACACAATTATTAAAATTACACTCCCATTCCCACCTGCTATTAATGCAACTGATATTGTAAATAGACGTAAACCTTGTAAAGTCAAATCGAAAGGGCCAAACGCATTTCTCATATACCGTAAAGCGTTTTTAGAACATCTCTCTCACTTAAAATACAATCTGAAAATGACTGATGTCTCGAAATTAGTGAGTAAATACTGGGAGAATGAAACAGATGATGTTAAAGATGCATATCGTAAAATTTCAAAAGAAGTAGAGGACGAATTAGTCGAACGACGCAAACAAACCGTTTCGAACAGACTTATATGGAAGAATTCAACTCGTAAACGAAATCGAGTCGGAAGAGCAACGAAAAGTCAAAATAAATCAAAAGACAATACAAAAGCTAATCATTCTAATCGTAATTTTCTGTTTGTAACTGATACTATTGCTTCTTCATTACCACAAAAGCATGGCAAGAAAATTACTACTTCAAACTCTGAATCTAAAAATTCGGGCAGTCCTTCAGAAAATTTCCAAAACTTAGAACCTAGTTATCAAGAGCCCACTTGTTATTCACAATCAGATCTTAATCAATTTTACCTCCCTTATCACGATTTACAACTCGTAGATCCTATAACAACGACGAATATAGGAGATTTTGTTATCGACGAAGGAATTGATCTATGTTTACAAAATTTTTTAATTTGTAATCAACATTATCAACCTTATTATAATTTATATCTCGAGGAAAATTCACATCCACAACAGCAATTACAATTACAAGAAGAAATTTCGCTATCGACGAAAAGTAATTTACGTTTATAAAACTTTTATTACAACTTGAGGAAAATCAACGACAACAAATATTTCGTTATCGACAAAGATTATTATTCTGTATTTACAATTTTTTTTTTACGTAATCGTATGAATTTATCGTTTAAATTTATTTAATTAATTCGTAAAATACGTAACGACTTTTTTTTTCGAAATTATAATATATTTTTCTCGTTAAACTTTGTGTACACAAAAAAATTATTAATTCATGTAAATATTATATTTTTTTATTTCTTTTTTTTTTTCTTTTGTATCTTATATTTTTTGTTAGTTAGAAACCTTTTCGCGTTGGAATTCATTCAATTTTAATATCTTCACTTTAAAATTAAGAACACTTTTAAATCAATAAATAGATTATTTATCACATTGATCGCATTATTAAATAATTTTTTTTTTCTTTTTAATAAAAAAAATGAAATGATCCTATACCGTTAATGATCTGCTGTTTGTATTACAATGTGAACGCCTGCATTCTATTATTTTTTACTCGATTTATATGTAAATATGATAAAAAAAAAAGAAAAAAAAAAAATTCTTACTAATGATGATTTCATAGATTTCATAATATATTCCGGCAAAATTAGTCATCATTTACTGTAAACTACATAATTTTAAGAGTATGCGAACGCATTGATTGATGTGGAAAACATACATTTGAGCATGTACAGTACGGTAAGGTGACTATCTTATCATGAGAACTTGAGAACTTCACATTTCTTAATAAATTTTCTTTATTATACTCTTTTGTCACGGGAGTAAAAAAAAGTATTTCGCATATTTTTATTTTTATTTTGTTTTATTTTATTTTATTTTTTTTTTTGACTTTATCACTAAATTTTGATCTCATTGAAATAAAAATCAGATATCGATGTTTTTTAAAAATTTTTATTTGTATATAAATAATTATATTGGATTTTAGTTTTTTGTTTTCGTTAACAGAAATTGCTTTCATAATACTGTAATAAAAAAATTCGAAGCTTAAACTATATTTGAACATTGAAATTAAAGTTGGTCACACAGTACAAACATTAATTTTTTGTGTAGATGATACATGTTCTAATCTACCATCCTTAATAAAACGGAAGTAAATTTCCTATTTACATTCTCCATTTCTAGAAGAAAAAGAAATTCTCGTTACTTAATATCAAGAATCCCATTCACATTCTCCATTTCTAGAAAAAAAACAATGATTACTTTTATGTAAATCATGACGTCAAAGAATATCATTACCAAATTTGATCATCACATTTTCTGTTATGATACAATTTTAGATATTTTTTATTAGCGCTATTTAAAGTTTAATAAACATGTGTTTTCTATTGTTTATTGATGCATAAAAGTAAATGTTTCCTTGTAGAGGTCTTTGACATCTTTCATTATCTTTAATATCCAATCAAATATCTTATGATCCTTTGATATCCTAAAGTAGTATGGAAATTAGAATTTTAACTACTTTACAGAATGTATAATAAATAATAATATTTGACTCATAAGACCAATTCATAGGTCATATTGCATTATGCATAATAATTGAATTCATATCAATTAAACCGTTCAAATTTAATTACAGTATTTGTTATCGTCTTCAAACCACTCTTATCATCTCTATTTTTAAATTCCTATGAATAGAGTCATTAAAGGTATGTATTCTTAAACGAAATTCCGATTTCCTAAAATTTTAACCCAACGATTTAGATTGGAACAACCTCATTTTGGAGTCAAACCAATAGTAAATTCTTCTCCGGCCATAATTTTACCCGGAGCATATTCACCCACGTGGGAAGTTGAATTGCATGAAATCACATGACAACTATTTCTGTCGAAATTAGTCATGTGACAAATGATGAATGTAAATCAAAGATTGTTTTTGCTAATTCCGGCCGGCGTTATGAATTTCAACTCACGTGTAAGATTAAGAATTTTCACGATCAAAGTATTAACAACTATAATTTTTTTCTTTTTCACTTTTTATTCTATTCTATTATTTGACTAATACTTTTTAAGATCAATGCTTTTTTTATTCTTTTGTGGATCGGATTCCTCTTTTCGTTTTGATATCTATCCTAAACTAAAATCATCAATTTCTTTTTCTGATCAATCATAGGTATCATTAAAATATTCTTCCAAGAGATTGTAAAAATGAGTTTTAAAATTACAGCAAAATCATTCGGGAAATATTAGACGACATTTAGTCGAAAACAGAAAGAAAATTTGTGGCGTAACGTATTACCGAATTTCAGTTACAAGTTCCGCCTGTTATGATGACACGTCTGGACTTTTGTTATTTTAATGAAATGTCATTATATAATTTTTATAATTTTTTACAATAAATACACAATACAATTTATCATAAACGATATCACTATAATGCAGCAGCGCGGGATCGAATCTACGATCATTGGATACCCGAATTTAAAGGATAATTGATATTTGGTATTTCATAGAACGAAAATCTAATAACCATTTGATTCGCGAATGGATCATTTGTAATAATTTGCAGTTGCGTGCACGATTCCTTACTCTGTTGGTAAACCTCCCTTGATTTTCTTCTGCTATCAGCGTTCTCTGATGACGTCTAGAATGAAGAATAATACGAAACGAGCAAATTTCCAAGGTTGTCGTCTAAAAACATTTTTTTGTATGTGTATAAAAGTATTGACAAATATCCCTTTATCGTAGTTCTTCATTAATGAATGTTGATTTTTTGCAGGAGGCTGCTGCAGACACTGATGATATCTTTATAGATTGATTAATCAAAATTTGTCATTATAACTAGTATATGAAATCTATTTGCGGAATTTGCGGAGCGCAACTTGCTTTTTGATTTCCGCAAATTGCACATGATCATGATCTACGCATTGCGCAACCTCAATTTTAAAATTTGCGCAAAATTGTGCAAATTTTCCAAAAATATTCTTTCCCCTTTCAACAAATAACTACTTAGGAATTAGTCTATCACAATCTCGTGGAATGAAATAAAGAATGTGTCAATAAAAAGGATAATCAAATGACTATCTATTTGAATCCTTTATCTACTCTTCAAAAATGGAAAAGTATTTCAAAGTGCAAGTAATGTAAAGGAAAACGTAAAGAATGTGATTATAATGAATCTTTCTTCTAAGGCACAAAAAAAGATACTAAATAATAAAAAATACAAAAAGGAGCGAAATGATTGGGACCAAAAATAACCACAAACATAGTATCCATGGTTAGTGAGAAGAGAGGATAGGGAAACCCCTTTATGTATTTGGTGTGAAGAACGAAAAGCAAATAATATCTTTGTAAAAGGTTGTAATAATTTCAAAAAGATTACCTCGATAACCATATAAAAACTGAGTCACATATTTCAATTTTAAAGTTAAGAAATGATATAAATCAATCGAATATAATTACTGATTTCGTAACACATTTAGGGACGGAAAAATCAAAATTATTGTATCAACGAAAAACGCCCATTTTTGCTCAAACCAAATTTTAGCACTTAACATATATTCCGATCTTAGTAATCTTGTAGAACATCAAATAAAAAATAGTACTAAAATTAGTTATCAAACACCGCCCACCTCCATTACATTTACAGACATTACCTTTAACCTCCACTTTTTCTAATTATGCTAAATACAAAAATCCTAAAGCTGGACTTAACTTTATCAAATCAATTTCATATGCAATCGAACATCAAGTTATAGAAGAAATTAATCAAAGTGTTGGATGTAGTATTCTTTTAGATGAGAGTACTACGATTACAATTATGGCAATAATAAGCAAGCATATGGTAGGAAATGAGCTAGTTTTGCAATATCTGGTATAATAAATTTAGAGGAATGTAATGCGAATTTAATTATGAGAGATATCGAAATATTCTTAAGCGCAAATGGTATATCAATTCAATCTTTATATAATGTAGGAAGTGATGGAACTCTGTAATGACAGGTAAATTAAATATTAATTCATTATTTATTTTACTTGATATATTTATATTTTCATTTTTTCAGAAAAAACAACGGAGTAGCCATAAAATTAAAAAAGAAACCCCGTTTATGACTGCAATTCAAGTACAATTGATTGAAAAATTTGCGTATGATCCAAGCAATGATGATGATGATCCCGGACTTGCTATATTGAAATTAGTTTCAAGGTGATGGTTATCATTATCACAAACTGTTTCCAACTTGAATCATACCCTAATTCTATTATAGTATCTTTACAAATAGATATTATTATTGATGATGATGGAGCTGAGTTGGCGAAAAAATTGTTAGAAGAGTTAGACCAAAAATTCATTTTAATGACTAAATTTTTAGCTGACCTTTTTGATGTTTTACAACGATTGATTAAAGCATTCCAAGGAGATTTTATTACACTATCAGATGTGCACTATGCCATTATCATTTAAATTCCACAATTCTTGCAATTTGGACAATGTTTATTGGAAGTGACGATACATCACCAACATATGGCAAACATTTACTTGAATACGTTAGAAATAATCAATTATCAATAGATGCAATTCTGGGCATTCTTTCACAATTTGCCTAACTATAATTTAAAATATTGAAAAAGATTTCCTGGTTCTGAATTTTATCACTCATTACGAATTTTTGATGCACAAAAATTATCCTTAACTCAAACTTTAATTAAACGATATGGTGAAAAGGAGATTGAAATTATTGGTGAATTTTATGATAATCAAAGAGCTGATCAGATGATAATATTTATGAACTGATAAAAGAATTAGAAAAGGAATGGGTAATTGTACGACAATTCATAGCTAATTTTAGAGAATTTAAATTTGTTGAGTAATAGTTAGAATTTTTTCTACTACAGATTTTTCTTCTTTATATCCTAATACTTCAAAAATTGTTCGTATTATTTTAATAATAATACCACTTTCTAATGCTTCGGTAAAAAGAGTTTTCACGCCAAAATTTAATCAAAAACAAATCACGAAACATGATGAAATTGGAAACACTTCATTTTCATCTATTAACGGTTCATCGTTGGATTCATTTGATTTTGAGCGAGGCGGCATATATGGCCATTAGGCACAATTGCCCATTCAATTTCAACGTAAATAGTACAATTAATAAATAAATTTTGGGTTTATTTCTTTTCTTTATATTTGTTGGTTATCTTGTTTTGTAATAATATTTTTTTTTATAATTTTTAAAATATTTGCGCAACTTGCATGTGACTTTTTTTGCGCATTGCGTAACAAGAATTTCATACACTGAATTTATAACCCTATAGAAAAGTAAATATGTTTTTATACTGAAAGATACGTTTAGATGCTGAGTAATAGTACGTTTTGAGACGTTTTTATATACTGAAAAATACGTGAGATATTGGAAAATACACAATTCCGTATCTCGCAAGATACGTTTTTTATTGTTATACCGAAGGACTGGGAAAACGTATCTTGCAAGGTACGGAATTGTGCATTTTTCCGTTTACAAAAATACATCTAAACATATCGCTCAGTATCCAAACGTATCTAAACGTATCGCTCAGTATAAAAACGTATCTACTATAACGATAAGGGCTGGCAAATAAAATATTTTTAAAAATGACGCGAGGCGTGCAACTTATGTAAGTTTATTATATATTATACGTATTTTATCATGCAAAAATAGATGCACATCTGATATAATGTTAACAATATTTTTATAAATATTAACAATTATTGTAATGAATTCAATTTTAGTGGGGAGAACTTCAGTTGAAGAAAATACAAAGGTTGATGAAACTATCAAGATATAGTTAAGGTAAAATGAGAATTTACCATATGCTACTGCGTACGGCAGCATCTGGGATCTTAATCAAGTACTCAATTTTAAAATTGTGAGGAACCGTTGAGTATTTTATATGGATACGTAATAGTTATTTCATGGGAAGTCGTGGATATCATTGATCATCACGGCTCCGCCGTGATGACAATGATATCAAGGCTGATCCATGAAATAACTAATTTATACTGTAAATGCCAGTTCTTTTATGCTTATGAAAATAAGCGTTGTATATATGTAGCAGAAGGTTTTTATTAATTAAATATAAATGCGAAAATGAAATAAAATATAATAAATTACTAATAAACGTTTCACCGTTGATCAATTTGCGAAGGTTACACGATCAACTTAAACAAAAAAACGTAAATTAATCGGTTGCGAATAGGTAATGCACACACTAGCAATTACACTCAGACGCAAGCATTAATTTACAAATAAACTAACGCTTTAACAACGAGATAACTTATTAAATAAATGCTTTATTTTATTTAAAATGAAATTATCTGTTTTTACATTGATTAAAAATGCCTATATTTATACAAAAAAACAACTACACTAAATTTACTTGACATATCTAACATATCACATAAATGCTACTTATTTCATATATTTCACATATTTGTTATATTGCATATGTTTAACATATCAAACATTTGCAATATTCGTAACATTTATAACATTTTATTTTTATTTTTATTTTTAAACACGAACAAACAATTAGGACAGAAATAATATTGATTATCAAATACAAAATGACAAACGATACGCAATCCATAACTAACTATCACCAACTCTGAAAGAGCTAGCTTTGTCCGCCTGAGAAACAGAAGCAGAAAATCATCTGCTTACCGAGCCCAAGAGGACTACCATTCACACCCCCCAAAAAAAAGGAAAAGAAACTGATGAACTAGAATTACAAAAAGAAAATAAAAAGAAATCTATATTAAAATGTGATGTCGAATCAATGACATGATTAT
The DNA here is from genome assembly GCA_015698045.1 of Rhizophagus clarus. Lineage (NCBI taxonomy): Eukaryota > Fungi > Glomeromycota > Glomeromycetes > Glomerales > Glomeraceae > Rhizophagus > Rhizophagus clarus. Next base: position 512,266 of record BLAL01000285.1, read on the forward strand.
ACCATGGGCCATGGTGGCGAAAATTACTTGATGTAGCATATATGAACGCTACGCTGTGGTCTTGTAAACTTCGGAACGAAGCAGTTTGGTAAAATTGAGATTCGGTATGTCATCGTGTATACGAAAAGTGGTGGCTTGTTGTGGAGTCTTCATTCCAGTTTTGCTGGGTATGGTTATTATTTGGACGTGTTTTGTGGGTTTTACGTCTATACTGTTTGTAAGAATTTTTAGTAATTCGTTGTGCTATTTTCCATTTTTTGAAACTATCATTACGAGGTTTCCAAATAATTCGTTTAATCAGTTGGGTAAGATCATAAAATTTGCTGAGGATTTTGTTGCGAAGAGTTTTCTTGTGTTTGTATTTCCCTCTGAAGATATAACTGAAGTCATGCGTGATAATTTGACGAGCCGTTAAATAGAAGGCACTGTCGGTTGTAGGTAGGGGTAAGTTACCTCTCGGTTGTAGGAAAAATTGGAAAATAGAATTGTTGTTTAATTCCGTTTCTAAAAAGGAGTCTCCGTGATCACACGTTTGTCTGATGTCAGTCTTTAAATCTTGTATGAACTGGACGATGTGCGGGCGTAAAATTTCTAAGTGTACAGGACATAGCCATAGGCTTTCATTTGTTTCTTCATGTTGGTTACAAGTCCAACAAGTTCTTTTGTCTTTGAACAAGGCAGGATATCGACGATATAAAACGTCCATTGTAGGGAGTAAGTTATTGACCGTTTTGCGTTGCCACGCTCTGAATTTAGTTAATTTATGACTAGTAGGGCGATCATGTGGGTTATATTTGAAGAATTCTTCAGTCATCAACCAATCTATCTGTTGGTTAAACGAAGCTTGCTTTAGGACGGTATTGGTCGTATAATCTAACCACGCATTGAATTTTTGTCGATTTCCAATATCTCGAGCGATGTGTCGTACATTGTGATCTATAACTATGTTATCCTGGTGTTGATCCCAAATAAACTGGATATTGTTTGGTAAGTGTTGCCGATTTATTTCTATCAAGTGTGTGGAGGTGAAACCTGCTTTCGCAAGGATGTCCGCTTTGTCATTGTTTCGGTTGCCAGAATGAGCTTTAACCTTATGTAAATGAACTATTAGAGAATTGACCTCAATAATTTTGGCGATGATGAACCAGATATTATGATTCGGAATCTTTAATTGTCGTCTTGGTGTGGTAAGGCGTTTTGTAATGGTGTGAAAAGTGTTAATACAACAGAGGGAATCCGTATATATGTTAACTTTGGAACGTGGCGGACAAATTAAAAGTGCTGTGCAGATTGCGTACGCTTCTGCCTTGGTTGATGATGGGAAATGTTTGCAAGAGCCTGAGAATGTAATAGGTGAAGGTGTGGATGGTTGTGTTACATGCCATCCGATGCCCATGGTAATATCTTGTCGTTGTTCGAGGTTGCATGCACCATCAGTATATATTTCTATAGTAGTATCTTTCGAACAAGAAGATAATATTTCATAAAAATTAAATAAAATCGAAACTGAAAAAGAAGATAAAAGAAAAAAATAATGTAAAAAAGTTAAAGGATATCTATTCAATGTAGAATCAGATGGCGAAGATATATTATTAGAAATTCTATGACTCTCGATATCAAGCAATTGATGCGTTCGTAAGTAATCGTTATACGCTAAAATTCGCAAGGAATGATGGCTCTGTGTTGTTTGTACTCTCTTTTGCGTGTGTCGTTCAGTTTTCCTTCGGAGCGAGTTGTCTTTCGTCTGATGGAGATTGTTTTGAATCTTTAAGTTTAGACTTCGGTCAATAGCGAAAAATAATATACACTTTGGTCTTAGATCTGCTATATAGTATGGATAATGAAGGCTACATCCTTCGCATTGTTGTAAGAAGTTAGGGCGGGAGTTGGGAGTGTGATCTTTCGTATCCTTAAAGTTGTCAATGATTGGGCACGGGACCCAATGTTCCATGATCATCATTGGAGAGTTGGGGTTATGGTTATCTTTGCTCAGAATTTTACCATATGTTGTTTCCTTAACGCTTGGTGACCAAAAATGTGCCCAGGAATTTCTTGGACGGATTGTTTGATTTGGTGAATTAAAGTCTTTCTTCGGTCGTTTAATGTGCAGTGTTTGTTGTGGAAGGTGTGGGAGGTCAAAATTTAAACGCAGGTTGTTGGGGTTAAGCGTATATTGATTGATCATATGTTTGTACCATAAAGGTGTCAGTCCTTTTTTATTGTGTAAAGATTTCTTAATCTCATTCCAGGATTTAAAGAAAGCACTGTCGGGTTGGATTATTTGATCTAGAAACATGATTCTCTTGGTTTTTAAAGATCGTATGTAGCGGAAGAAGTAGTTTGGGTTGATAAGGTAATCTACTATAGGGAAGTAACCACCTTTCGTAGAAAAATTAAAGTTAGTTGTAAAAGTAAAGTTATAATTACGTAATAAATGTATTAGTAATTCTATATTATTAAATTTTGCTAATAGTTTCGGGAAAGTTTGGATGATATTAATAGGAGATCGGGGATACCAAAAATTGTTTTGTGATAGAAGTAAGAGAATTTTGATACAATCTGACGTTATAGGGTTAAAGGAAGCTGTATAAAAGTTCGCCATCTTGGCACGAATTTGCAGATCGTGAAAATCTATGATGTTAGGTGTAATAGGTGTGTGTATTGCAGCGGTGTAAAAATTTTTTGGAAGACCAGAGATCGTTTTAAAAGCTGATCGTAAAATAATGTTAATGCGATTGTTAATGTGGCTGGGAACGACAATATGTTGTGTCATATATTCAAGGCGGGGTAATATGACTTTGTTGATTACATATATAATCATGTCTTCTGTAATCTTTTTTTTCTTGATCATGTGTATTAAATGGTTCGTTGTAGTTAGTAGTTTTTTGTATAATTTGTTGTGATTGTTGAAGGCGTTAAAATAAGCCCCTAGGATGCGTAAATTATCAGTTTTCCCAATTATATCGACGTTAATACGTGTTGGTCTAAAATTTATTTCCACTGAACCTTTGTTGATGCAGTCCTGATCATTGGTTAAAAGGTGACATTTTGCCTTGTTAATTTTGATGTTGCTAAAATTATAAAATTCGTCCGCGATATTTAAATGTTCTTCGAGATGTGATATTGAACTATTCAACCAAGTTGTATCATCTAAGTAACCTAATAGCTTGCAGTTTTTCTGTAAAGAGTGTATAGATGTATCATTCTGGTGATCATAAATGTTCATCGGGTGGTTGGCTTGTAAGTTTATTCCGCCATAAGTAGTTTGGTTGATTGCTTCAAACAATGGGTCATAATATAAGACCCATAAGATCGGTGAAATAACTTCACCTTGGATCACACCATTGCGTAAGTCAAATGAATTAGTCAAATGGTTTTCGATAATAACGCTATTTTTATGACCTTTAAAAAGGTTGATAATAGTTGATTGCAAAATCTGCGGAATGTTAAGTCGCTTCATGGCGAGTATTAGTAGGTCTAAATTGATACGATCATATGCCTTACTGAGATCTTGGACCATGATATAAAATTTTTGATTATTCGTTATTTGGATGTCTATGCATGTTTGGATTGTTAGGATAATTTCCGCTGTCGAAGACCCCGCGATACCCGCTTGGTTGTTCGGTTGAAGTGCTTTAGTGGAAGATAAAAATTTGTTCAGTCTATCGGTGATGATTTTAACGAAGATTTTTCTAAGAGTTTCAAGTAAAATAATTGGTCTTGTTTTATCTAGCTGATAATTCCAAAACTCTGGTTTTGGTATGGGATATAGTAACGCCTCTTTCCAGGCTGAGGGGATAAACCCTGTGTTTAATATATTGTTAAAAAAAGTTAGTAGTAATTTGTAATGTGGTTTTGGAAAATGCTTCCAAAATTCATAAGTAATCCCAGTAGGGCCCGGAGCTTTGTTATTGGGTAAGGATTGTATGGTTGTTGTTAATTCATCTAACGTGATTATTGTTGTTAGGATCGATTGGTGTTCGGGAGATTTGTATTTTTCTTTATAAATTTGTTGCCAAAAGGGCGTTAAATTTTCAAATGAGGTGAATAGTGCGGGGTTGTTTGAAGATGCAACGTTCTGGTAATGATCAATTGTAATATGCTCTATATCTTCCTGGTTAGTGATCAATTGTGGGTTCTCTTCCTCAGGTGTTATTAGTAATCGATCGATGGTTATTTTTTGTGGTTTTCTTTCTAGGATTGAGTTTAACATTCGCGTTTGATTATCGCTAAAATCTTGCTGGCGGCGTTCTATATATTTATTAATATTGTGTAATCTATGTTTGTTTAAGTGTTTTTCGTATGCTTTGTGAATTTCGGTATGTAATAATTCGAATTGTACTTTGATTTCTTCATGGTTGTCACCGTTTAGGGATTCTGGCCATATATAGTTGAAATTGAACTTTTGGCTTAGTGTCGTTAGTTTTTGTAGAACTTTCTTTGTCCAGAACGTATCTTTATTGTAAAAGTTATGTAAATTTTCAGGTATGTCACAGTTCTGCGTTGGTAGGATATGTAATTTGATGAAAAATTTAAAGTGGTGTATTAGTGTTCCAATTTTTTTTTTTGCATTGCTGAGTTGTCTGATTATGAGTGGTTCCTCTGGTGTTTGTGTTAGTTTGAATTTTTTGATCATGAATGTGCACTTTGCCGTCTTGATGAGTGCTTGGTGTAGAGCTTCTGCTTGTGCATTGATTTTGTGTGTGTTGTCTGTGTTAATGAAGAGGGCTTTGTAGTATTGTTCGTTTAAAGTGTTATTAATTTTGTTGTGAAACTTTGACCATGTTTCGTTATCCTTGATCTGATATTGGTCATTGAGAGATCGTCTGTAGGTTTGTGTATTTATTATAGATGGTGATATGTTCTGTGTTTTTTCTATTGTGAAGAGGTCGTTAGTTAATATATGTGCCACGACTAAGTCATGGTCCGACGTGTAACAATAGTCAGTAATAACGTCCGTAGAGTTGATCTTGTTTAGTATTAAGCTATTTGCATATATGTAATCTATTCGGAATGCACCATGGTGGTTTTTATATGTATTAGGTGGTCGTGTGAGTAATTTCTTTTGTACATCAGCGTATTGTTGGTTTTTAAGTAATTCAAAAAACTTTTTTCGATATCCTATCACTGATCTTCCGTCTTGTCGTATTGGTGTATCATGATCATCAAATATAACGTCGTTGTCATTGAAATCGCCTAGTACAAAGTTGTAGGTGCGTGTATTGATTTTTTTGTTAAGATGTTGTTTATACACTTCGGTTATAGCTTCATATATGTTTTGTCTGTTGGTGGTGCTGTTAGTGGGAAGATAAAAGCCGAAAATATTGATTTGATGTTTATGTTTGAAATTTAAATTGATGTATATATAGCGTCCTGGTATAGTATGGATTCTGGCTATATGTTTGAAAAATAGGTCTGAGATAATGATAGCGTTTCCTGCTTTTCTGCTTCCATCATCTATTGGATTATTGATAATGTGGAAGTGTAGTTGATTGTGAATTTTAGTATTCATGTGTTGTAGTTCAGTAATTTTCTGGATCGTAAAAGATTTGTGCGCTTTTGAGGATTCTTGGTGGGGTGCTTGTGTTTCATGTGTCTCACAAATGTGTAATATATGTATATTGTTGTTGATCATCGTATTAATTATATCAGGTAGTTTATTTCTGAAATTGCCTCGGATGTTATGGGTGGCGATACCTATGCATGGTGTTTCATGTTTGTTATTTGAGAAGGTTATAAACGGATTAAAGAATTGACCTGTGTTTTTGAAGTTGGGGTTAAAAAAGCGTCTGTTAGTGTCATTTTGTATTGTGAAGTGTGTTTCGGAGTCGTTATTTGTTTTTATTTTTTTGTTTTTTATAGTTTTCTCATTTTTTTGATTTTTTTGATTTTTTTGTGTCATATTAAAATTTTTTCGTTTTCTAAATGATGTAGAGGGATTTAGGTCGTAATTATGTAAGGAGTGACTAGAGTTATCAATAATTAAAGTGTCATTAGCGTCTAAGTTCGTCATTTGTTGTACTATCATAAAAACACAATGATGGGTGGTATTTTTAGATGTTGCCGAAACCAAGGGTGTGTGCTGTGCGTTGTAGTATTGAGAAGTTTGTTGAGGTATTCGGATCGTTCTGTGTTGTTCCGCCTATCGGGGGAAGGTCTAGATTTTCTTCGTGGAAAATGATGTCTCCATCGTTATAAACGGTTCGTGTTATATGTGTTTCGTCACTATAATCATAATTGGATTGACTGGCATTATCGCTCATGTCGTCCATGTTTGGTTCGTAATCTTGTTCATTTCCTCCCAACTGTTGAAAGAGGCTGTTTAATTGTTCGAGTATCTGATCTTGTTTGATTTCGACTCGTGAATTTTGTTCTTTGATTGCTATGGTGACTTTGTGATTGTTTAAGATGTCTGTTTGTAATTTTGTTAGTTGGTTCTTTAGATTTTTATTTTCTTGCTCCAATGTGTTGATTTTGCTATATGCATCCTTTAGAGATGATTTGAGAGCTGTGATTTCGGATTTTATCTCATCTATTGGGTTATCCCAGTTGTTCATCAAGATTGATGGTTGTTTTCCTGGGAAATTATTGGGTTTTGTGTTAGATATCAAGGGTGGTTGGAATTGTTGTTTCAGTGGTGTATTTCTATGGAACGTGGTAAAATTGCCCTGTAGCAAATGTTTGAATTTTTTGGTGATGTCTGTGTTAAGGGAGATCTTTGTGTTTGTATTTCGGTTAATTAAGGATTTTTTGAACGAACGTGTGGGTGTTGTATTATTGTCAGCTCGTTGGTCACATGATTGATATTCATGTGCAGGGTTGCCACAGATTGTGCACGATTTGTTATGTGATGATGGGAAAACATATATCGTGGTATTGAAAACATTAAATTTGGTATATGTATTAATAAATTTTGTTTTTGGAGCGTAAGCATACGCTGTTTTAAAGCTTTGTCTTCTTGGAGGCGTCGTGAACGAGCATGAGGATGCTCCTATTTTAGTAAGTAAAGGTTTTAAATCTTGTGATGTGGCATTTAGTGGAATGCCCGTGATCTTGTAGCTACATTCCGTTCTTTTTATATATTCTTGACATGTTTGGTTAGCTGGAAGAATGCGTATGTTGATATGGTCGATTGTTTTGTACTATATGTCATTTCCAAATATATTGTCCGCAGAGGACTGATTTTTGAAGGTTAAAAGAATTTGTTTTTTGGTGGGTTTGTTATTATTATTTCGCTGTTGGTGGTATCTGGCGCTGTTTGGATTTCCATTTGGTGTAGCGTTGGGTGGTTGTCTATTAAAGGGTTTTTTGAAAATTTCCTGGACCTTTTCTATTGGTCCGTATGCTTTTTGGAATACCTCTATTACGGTATCCGTCAGGAAATTTGCTTCTATATCTACTAGTTTTATGGTTCTTCTGTCTATTTTTTCTAAGTATTTAGTTATTTCTTTGTTTACTGTTTCTTCATCAAATTTGTAGAACATTACCTTTAAGGTGTCATTAAAGGTATTGTGTAATGCATCCGCATAAGATTTGTTGTTGAAACGTAAAATTATTAAAGGAATTTGTCCTATTACAATGGGGCGTGATGATACACCAATGAACGAATCATTTGAATGGAAGTATGTTCTTATTAAGTTGATTACTCCTTCTAGGTTATTATCATATGCTTTGAATGAGTTAAGGAAAGTGAAAACTGTATGGTTTGCTTGTCCTCCATAAGAAGTAAAGTCATCGTTGGTGTCTAGCATGATCGTATCCTTATTGGGGTTAGTCTGTTGTTGATCCTGAATTTCTTTGTTAGTTGCATTGGGAATTTTCCCTTGGTCACGTGATTGACCTTCGTCGTTGGGTGGTGAGGTGGTATTATTGTTGGGGCTATGAATAGAGTCATTTAACGTTTGTTGAATAGGTTGACTAGAATCTACTGTTTCTTTGTGTAAAATTTGTAAAGTTTCATTTACAGTAACTTCAGGAACATCCTGTTCCAAGGAGATAGGATGGGAGGATTCTTGCATGTTAACATCTTTGGATTGGTCATCCTTAGTTTTATTGCGTTTGTTTTGACGGTTGGGTTTAATAGTATCATCACTATTTTCATCTTCTTCATCCAATGAATAGGTATCTTTAGCGATACTTTCATCAGTGATACTGGTATAGTTGTCACTTTTTTTAGTTTTGTTTGTTGCGTTAATAATATCAGACTTAGTAGTAGAACGTAAAGTCCGTTTTTTGTAAGGTACAGATTTTTCAGCAGGAGAGTTTGTACGTTGCATGGTGAAAGTTTGTCTAATAGTTCTAATAAGAGTTGAACCTTTTCCTATCTAGACGGTTATAAAGTATAATTTAACCGTTGTTATTGTATGAATATAGTGTTTGAAATCGACTTTTTCTTTAGCACAAATTTTGGCCTTGGGATCGGCAGGAAAAAGTTTTCGTAACATTTATAACATTCGTGACATTCGCAACATTCGCAACATGATCAGCAATCACGTGACTGTTCGATTGTAACAACACCACGGATACTAACGTCCTGTATACAGTATACAGTTGTTAACTATTGATGGACTTTTTAACCTACCCATTAAATAAACACCATCCATAAAAATATCAATAAGGAAAATCACGGACGACTATTAAGAAACGTGGTATAAAATAAAAAATGCCATGTAAAAAAAATAAATTTTGTAAGACGGTCTGGTTACCAGGGGTCGGTCTTCTGTTTGGTCCTGCAGACCATTCTACAAAGACCGGGAGACCGGGAACAGCTTAGACCGGACCAAGTACTAGGACCGAGTAGGACCATTAGTCGTCCCGGTACTTTCGTCTTTTGTCCGTAAGAAAGTCTCTCTCAAATAAAATCTTCTATATAATTCGCGGTATATATAAACCTTTTACTGAAGGGATACGAATTGATTTTTAATAAAATGTTAATCATAATTATTGGTATAAACATTATTCGATCTCTTCAGGGCCAGCGTTATGTAATGCTGATTCAAAGAGGTAAGATCAACATTACTCTGGTCATTCTATCATTTCTACGTCAAGTCTAGATCTGACATTTTATTTCAGAGTCCTTGAAACTTTTAACAACGCGAAGTCTGACTTTTTAAGTCGGTGTTCTGACACCGCATGTATACGATAAAAGTTTGGTGCGAAATATGAAAAAATCCAAATTTGAGTTATGACTTATTTTTTTTTTTTTTTTCAGGAAAAAAAGAGGAAAAGAAAATAATGCAACTTCTGCGGCACGAAATCTTTTTGGTTTCATTTCGAAATGTGTGAGTCATAAAAATCACGATACAATACAGATTGTTATGTAAAACATATTTTTAGGCAAAAATATATATATTATACACAATAAAATTTAGTCACTTGTATAACATTGACTATTTGCCTTGGCACGTGAAAAATTTGGAGCCGCAGTTCCATTATACTGTTGACTTATTTGATTATTAAGACAAAGTAGGAAAACAGTGTATAGCATGAAAAATGACGAAAAGAAAAAAAATCTAGACTCCGAAAAATAAACTTTTTAGGTGTGAGTTATGTATCGTATTGTCAGCTGGAATTATTTTTATTTTCTAAAAAAATAAAACAATCACAAATTTAGTGAATAAATACCAATTTTATTAAATGATAATATATTTGATGGTATTTTAAAGAGAATAATTGAATTAATATTCTTTAGAGTACAAAAAATCGTACAATAGCCACGTTTTAAAAAGGGATGGTTCAGAATTTTAATCAAAAATACCTAAGGGTCTGCTATTCCAATTTATAGAAAATTAATTATTTAATTATTTCAAAATACAAAATTTTATTATAAATAAATTCTCACATTTGTCCTTTACCCATTAATAAGATTATCTGATGTACTGTACCTGAAAAGTTTTCTATTGACCAGCGGTTTATCATTTATCAGTTTCTAGAAAACTTAATCACCCAAACTCTTCATACTATAAGATGATGATGTTATTATATTGAAGTTTTTGCAATTAATTAAGCACCATAAATGCATTAAATGCACTTTATGACATAAATAATGACTTACTAAAAACACATCACAATTTTTTAATTTTAAAGTTTATATTGGCTGACATTTTTTTTAAAATTATGTAAAAAAAATATATTTGTGCCTTTAAAATTGTATAATTCGATAGAAAAAATTTTTTCATATTCGATTACACAGTTGCTTATTTCTAGAGTAATTTCATCGAAATAATGAATTTCGCATTTGCATTCCCAAATTTACCGAGATTTACCGTGCATAGTTTGTCGTAAACAGTTTTTTAAAAAATTTAATTGCATTAGTTGAAAGAATTAATATTATATTTCTTTAATAAATGGTAATATTATATCTTGCATGTGGTTTTCGACAATGTCAGATGTGAAAGTACATTGTTTGACCGAACTCTTGTCCGTAATTCGTCCAATTTATCTATCTATATCAGATATATGATATTTGCGTAACACATTTTTTTATCAGTTATTGCAATATGGTATATAAGTATTGTTAATAGAACCCAAAATGGAATATTAAATTTATTAGTAATCGGATCATACCGTATGTGTACCACAGCGAGTATATAATATTATTAAGATTTTGTGAAATTCGCAGAAAAATCGGCCGTTATCTCACTTATCTATCAAAGTATCGTCAATCCCTGCAACTTTGTGTCCATTTGATGCCTTATGATTGTGCAATTGCTACAACGCGTTGTATTTAATATTTATTGATGCGACCGTGTTTCACAGAAGCATCGATTATGCCATTTAATTTCTATACAAATACCACCTACTTCAAGTCAAGCTTGTTCAATTAAATTGGTATTTTTCGGGTTTGAACTTTTGCCTTAACTCGCTTTGTTTAAGAATGTCGAACTCAAATAGAAATCAACGACGAATTCAACGTAAAAGACGTAGAATTATCACTTGGATTTATGAAATACGTGCTCCTACCAATAACGTAAACGTATTATTAAGGCAAATTACGTAAATGCCTTTACAAATCACAAATGATTCATTCACGAATCAAATTTTTAATGGAATTTCTTTTTATTTAATTAGTAAGTATGTTCATCTGAATGATGTGCTCATATTTATTTTTATTATTATAAAACGGGTTAATTTTTTTCATATTTAAAATAAATTAGAATACTTTAACCGAGACAATAAAATTTTTGAGATAAATAGACAACATTTCTTGTGTTAGATTTACTCTTAATGACATTTTTTTTATTTGTAATTTTTTATCACAGTATGACATAATTATATTTTAAAATGTCATAATATAAACAATATTTTCTGCTTTAGCAAATGGGTTTATAAAGAATCCTTCTTCAAATTTCTGTGTATTATTAGTAAATATAAAATAATGTATATACTATATACTTAAAAGCATTGGTAATGACTGACACTTAAAAATGGGTTTGTAATTTTTGTGTATCTTCAGGAATTCCTAGTTCATTACTATCACAATCCATTGCTGAATTATTCCTCCGCCACACAAATTCATACAATAACAATAGAAATATTGTAGTGTTATGATCTACTATTTAACCGAAATTCTTCCGTTATCATAAACAGTATTCAATGATGATTCCTGCAAGGGTCAAGGGTCAGACCCCGGATGTAGATCTGTTTGCCACATCTGCCGCAGTTGCATGTTTCTTAGTTCCCAACAAATAGAAAAATCAGTAATACCAACGAACCAATCATTGTCCAGTTTAAGGTCAATGGTGGACCAATCACATAACGATTATTTTATACATCAAAAATTTATTTTCTAAGTTCCCTAATAAAACTACGCCTATTTTTTTTTTAATAAACTAACTATATAGTATTTTCTTTATTTTTTAGAATGGATTTATTTGTTTTAATTGAAGAAATAAATTTTGTAATAGAAATTTTGAATGGATTATTTTTTAACATAATATTTGATTATTTTTATTTGGGAACAATTTTTGAAACATATTTAATGTAGAATAATAAATATTAGTCCCTACACTTAACTAATAAGCTAATTATAAAAGTCCTCCCTTACACTTCATATCCGATAATTAAATTTTATGAAAATTCTTTTATTAGGAATGAATATCGTGCTGTAATGTTTAAATTTTGATAGATATTGCCTTTCATTATGATCATATAACTCACTCATTGACGAAGCAGTTTGCGAGCATTGACATGTTTTAACGTGTCAAAAAGCAATTAACTGAAGTTTTTAATTATGTAAAATCTATTTAGTCACGTGGATTAGTACTAATACTGGCTGGCACTACACATCTGCCAGAGTTACTACATTAATCAATAAGATTTGATTCTAATTGAGATTTCCTTCTCATAAATTTTAGAGGATTTAAAATGTGATACACCATTAGATCAAAGATCAACCACTTTTGACACGATATGTTGATAACGTACAGCGTTGATGTATTCATGGTTATTATAAGAACTGGTAAAGTAATAATATTAAGTATTCATTAAAAATTTGCTTAAAAATTAATATTTCTTTTTAAATAATTGGATATTTACATTAAAGTTAAAATATTAATTTAATCTTAATTTATAGAGAACATGATATTGAATTATTGGTAATGAAATCAAATTTCAAGACCATTGGCGATACGTATCATCTCATCATGACAGACTGGTTCATCAGTGGGTGGCTGAGATTGCTGCTTAATTTACAGTCGGAGTTGTAAAAATTAATCTTTAGGATTGAACTAAGAAATATTAAATGTGTCAGTGTCAGATTTTTAATAGCCAAATCAATTTTGGCTTCCATTATTACAGCAATGAAACTATATTATTTAGGACATAATAAAATTTGTTCATCTATTTTTTACGCGTCATAGCTTAAGATACAAATTTTATTGTATAAGAGTAAATCATTTTGCATGATTAAAACTAAATTCTTGAATGGAAAATTTGCCAAATCATTTATTAGAGTCGATTCTCTTTTGTGAGCATTAGTGGGAGCTTGGCAACTTTAAGTTCTTAATATAAGAGTTTTAAATATGTGGCTGATCATTTTTCCCGTTTTATAAAACAGCTCGAACCATACACCTATGATGACTGTTTGAAAAAAGTAAAATAAAAAAGGGGAAGAGGTATTCACCTAACTTAACCTTGGTTTTTAAAACAAGAACCATTTATCCACGCACCTGCACGCTCTAGACAAGGTTATCGCTCCCAACACCTATGACAACTGCTGCAACTACAAAAAAAAAAAAAAAAAAAAAAAAAAAACAAGAAAAAGGTGCTAATACAGCCTTGTTGTAAGGACTCATGTCTGTTATTTATGAAACACTTATTTTCATCTTAGTTAAAGATCGTATATCCTTAAATGAAGTGCTTCTACCTAAAAATACAGCGCAAACATAGCATCTGGTGTTGGGACGTTGTTGTCATGCGGTTTGGTTAAATGAGGTTTGCCAGATGAATTTTTGCGAGCAGAATTTTTCTGTTTGCTGAGTTGTGCCAAACATTACTTTCGAACAGCAGCTTTCTGGACCGCTGATTTGCCTTGACTTTTGAACTTTTTGTTAACTTGTTTGGGCGGGTGGGATGTGTGGGATGTGGTCAACTTCATTGAAGCTCCAATTTGAACTGCTCATAGCAGTCGTTCATGTATATCAAAATAAAGAATCCCAATTTTTTCCACAACAGATATATGGACAGTCTTCCAAATAGCAGCGCGTATGTATGAGAGTTTGACTATCTGTAGTAAATTGTTCGAAAGACAATTTTCATTTTTATCTTTCGGTATAGTGATTGAAGACTCTATTCTTCAGGAAATCAGCGAACATAGTCATTCTCCAACTTTATGATTCAGGGCTGCAAAACAAACTCTGTATCTTTTGTTGGATTCAGAATTATTTCCACGTAGATAGATTGATATTTATGTTGACATTTATCGCCGTTTTCAAAAATATGTGAAATTGTACAATGTAATACAAAATGATTTTGTGATACCTGCGATTTTCATATTTATCTTGCGATTTTACATATTTAGCTTGCGATTTAAGGGGTGATTTTTCTTTGATTATGAAATTTTATAACTTGAAGTTACTAATTCTAAATAAAATTCTATTTGTATCTTATAAAAAAGTGCGTGAACTCTTCAAATACTTTTTTTGAACTCTTGCGAACTCCAAAATTTTTCCGTCTATTTTCCATGAATTTCATGTTCATGTGATCAACAAATAATAAAAACTCAAAATTTGATTGGGTTTTCACGAAATCGTGCACAATAGTTGTACTACCCCATGATTTACATGGTGTTGGCGTAGTAATCACGTGACATTGTGGCAAAGTATATAGAGCCGCCTAAGCCAAAGCCATCATAGCCTGTTATTTTTGATATTTCCGATTTATTTGATATATCAGTTTTATTTGATTTATTTGATTTAATTGATTTATTTTATTTATTTGATTTATTAGTTTTATTTGATATATTAGATTTATTTGTTATATTTTTAAATATATTTTATTTTGTATAAATATCCTGAAATTTCTTTTTAGTTGAAAAATATCAGAGAGTGTAATAACAAAGTTATAATAACAAGTTCATATAATTAATAAATAAACTCTTTTACCTTATAAACGAACTGTCCCTTTGTGAATAGTGTGTCTTGTTGATTGGACTTGAGACATATCTATTGCATCCCTGTCTCCAAGTCATAGTTACCTGATCGACGAACTGACCAGAGTAACAATTGGTGATTCCTGCCAGGTATAGCGACGAACTGTCTATACTGGATCTCTCAGACGTACTTGAGAAGAAAAACAATTGCAGACGTACTTGCACCCAATTGAATGCCATATTACGGTACTAAAAAGAGCCAAAGAAAACATCACAGAAATAAGCACCTTCAGAGAAGAAGACCTGCCTTTGAAAGAGCTCCTTATTGTAATTTTTGTTATACCCCATCAGGAGAAATACTTTATAACCAACATCCTACTGGATTCTTTAACTTTTGGAATTGGATTAAAGATAATCATTCTGCTAGAAACTACAACCTTTGCACTGTTATTACCTTTGCCAAACTAAAAGAAAATATCGCTGAACTGAATACTGCTGCTGACCTTACTACTGAAATTCTAAAAAGCATACTATTTTCCACCCTTAGCACTCCTATACTAGAATTATTATATTATATACCTGCTCTTTGTGAAGAAACCCAAGGATACTCCTCTGCACCTACTGAATATCAAACCACCAAGCTATATAATCTATACCACAACCTACCTCCACCAGAAGCACCTCCTGAAACTATGAATCAAGATCAACTTACTGCAGTTTTAACTACTATTTTTGGTACTAATGGCCAAAATATTACACAGTTGACCACTGCATTAGGAAATGCTCCACCTCCTCGTGAATTAACCATAGCCAAAGTAGATAACTTTCATGGAAAAGATGACGAAGACCCTTATGAATGGTTGGAACGTTTTGAAACAGCTGCTAATACTAATCAGTGGACAGGTAACAGAAGAATAGCTATAGCTGCAGGATACTTGAAGGATGCAGCCCATGACTGGTTCAGAGCCAATGGTAATGGTCTTACTGTTTGGAATGATAATACAAACCAAAACGCCAGTTTTGTGCACCAGTTTGAAGCATATTTCTCTCCTGAAACTAAGAAAAATCAATGGTACTATGAATTGATGACTATTAGACAAACAGCTGAAGAAAAAGTTGAAGACTACTCTAGAAGATTCAAGAAAGTCTTAAGAAAAGTGAATGGAACTACTGATCCTCCACCTGTTCCTGCTGCATTACAAGTGCGAATGTATTTGTATGGACTAAACCCTCTGCTGACTCCTTTAGTATCCACTAACAATCCTACTACTTTAAATGATGCAATTACCCGTGCAAAATTGGTAGAAACTGGATATAATTATGTTCCTACAAAGTCAGTTTCTTTAAATGTTCCTGTTGCTGTGAAAGAAAATGCTCCCTTACCAATCACTCCTGTTGCTGGATCTTCCACTAGCAAGAATGACCCAGATGTAGATGCATTAACTCAACAACTCCAACAATTGACTCTTAATTATGCAACCTTATCATCAGCATTGCTAGCTCAAAATAATAGTAACAATAATAGCAAGCCCAGAAATTTTAGAGCGACTACAGAAAAGGCTAGAGATAAAACTAAACTAACCTGTTTCAAATGTGGGAAAGTAGGACATATCTCCAGAGAGTGCAGAAGTAATAGAAATAACAACTCAGGAAATAATAATAATAATA
The DNA here is from genome assembly GCA_015698045.1 of Rhizophagus clarus. NCBI lineage: Eukaryota > Fungi > Glomeromycota > Glomeromycetes > Glomerales > Glomeraceae > Rhizophagus > Rhizophagus clarus. Next base: position 528,524 of record BLAL01000285.1, read on the forward strand.
ATAATAGAAAACTTTTCACCAGACCTGTTAATTTCCTGGACGAAGAATATGTTGAAGAAGAAGAATACTACTCCTATGATGAGGAAGAGGAGGATGAGGCTGAATATGAAGTATATGTAAATACTCGTTCAGAATCTGGAAAAGAAAGACAACTAAGAAAAAGAGTGAGAACAGGAGATGAAATGGATGAAGGAGGAGAGGAATATATTATTCCAGTTGTTCCTTCAGCAGAAACTACCCCATCCACCATTAAAGCTCAAAAGATCAAAAGAAAATTTAAAATGAGACCCGCACCTATTGAAAATGTGACTGAATTTGACATTGCCCAATACATTAAAGACCTTCCTTGTGGCTTAACTATTGGACAAGCCTCATCTCAAATTCCAAAATATAGAAGTGCCATGCTCAAAGATGTGAAGAGAACTAGAGAGACCAATTTTATCTCCTCAGCCAATGATGCTCCTACTACTGCTGCCAGATGCCAATTGAGAGTAGATGGAGAACCTATTTCAGCCGTCATTGATAGTGGTGCTGCCACTAGTATCATCACCAAAAAGCTCATGAAACGACTTGGATATTCTATAAATGGGCCTTCCAACTTAGTAATTGTAACTGCCAATGGTACTAAAGTTAGATCCTTAGGGGAAGTAAAAGATTTTCCTATAGAAGTAAAATCTCATCTCATCAACCTCAACATTCAAGTATTGGATTCTACAGATGAAGTTTTTATTCTTGGAAATGATTGGCTTAAAAAGGTCAAAGCCAATTTGGATTGGGAAGAAGGTACACTGACTATCTTGTGGAGAAAGAAACGAATTACTGTTCCTATGCAATGCACTAGAGGACGACCTGCTGAGTCCTATGATGAAGAGGAAACTGATAGTGAAGAATATGAAGAGGAAGAAATAGAAGAATCTCCTCTCTATCTTTCAGATTTAACTGATGATTTTTCTGATCTATCCGACCTAGAATTTAACCCTTGGACTAACCATACCCCATATGAAGAATCTGAGGAAAAGATAGAAGAAAGTGAGGATGAAAATCCAGCCATTTATTTAGCCGCCACTGCCACCCAAGAAGAGCCTCATAAACTTAACCTTGGACCTTTGGATGTGCATCAGCAACAACTATTCAACAATTTGCTTACATCCTTCAGAGATATTTGTGCCAAAAGTCAGACTGAGATTGGTAGAACAAATCTCATAAAACACAAAGTTTATATTGGAGATGCACGACCCATTTCTCAAGCACCCTACAGAATTAATCCTAAAAATAAAGAATTTCTAAAGGAAGAAATTGTAAAAATGGAAGAAAATGGAATCATAAGAAAATCATGTAGCCCCTGGGCTTCACCTGTTGTAATTGTGGATAAGAAAGGAGGAGATAAGCGAATCTGCATTGATTATAGAAAACTAAATGCTATTACAAAAGCAGATGCCTACCCACTCCCTAGAATTGATGACCTGTTGGAAAGTTTTGGACAAGCCAAATGGTTCACTACCTTGGATCTTGCCAGTGGTTATTGGCAAGTAGCCATGGACGAAGCTGATATAGAAAAGACTGCCTTTGTAACTCCCTTTGGATTGTATGAATTCCTAGTCATGCCTTTTGGGTTAAGCTATGCTCCTGGTACATTTCAAAGACTAATGAATAGAGTGCTACAAGAATTTTTGAATGACTTTGTAGCCGTGTATTTGGATGATGTAATCATCTACACCAAAGGAACCTTTGAGCAACACATGGACCATATAGCTCAAGTTTTTCAAGCGCTCAGAAATTCTAACCTCAAGATAAAACTAAAGAAATGCTATTTTGCATTACCTAATATACACTTCCTAGGACATGTAGTAGGAAGAGATGGAATCAAACCAGACCCAGAAAAGATTGACAAAGTCAAGAATTACCCAATACCAACAAACCTAACTCAATTAAGAGCTGCTCTTGGATTATTCTCCTATTATAGGAAATTTATTAAGGATTTCTCCCGAATTGCAAGACCAATGCTCACTTTGTTAAAGAAAGATGCTCCTTTCAACTGGGAGGAAAAGCAACAGCAAGCCTTTGACAGACTAAAGGAGATGCTAATTAAAGCCCCTGTACTAAGTTATCCAGATTTCGACAAACCTTTCATTATCTATACTGACGCCTCTGGAATTGGATTAGGTGCTGTATTATCTCAAATAAAAGAAGATGGTAAAGAACATGTAATTGCCTATGCAAGCAGAAGCCTTAATCCAGCAGAAAAGAACTACTCTGTAACAGACCAAGAATGTTTGGCTGTAGTATGGGCCATAAAACATTTTCAACACTACTTAGGATTAAGACCATTCACCATCATTACTGACCACTCTGCCCTCAAATGGTTAAAGACTTCCAAGATGCCAAAAGGAAGAAGAGCCCGCTGGGTAATGGAATTACAGCAGTACGACTTTGAGATCAAACACAGACCAGGAAAACTTAATGCCAATGCTGATGCATTATCTAGAACTCCTGAAGAAACATTCTGTTTCCTAATTGAATTAGAAACATATCCTGGACCTACTAAACATACTTTATCTGCTCCAATTACTTTAACCCCTATAGAAGAGGAAGATTATGAAGCAGATTCTGAAGAAGACATCACTACCAAACCAGTAGCAGAAATATACGAAATTATTTATCCTCAACCATGTGAAAATTGTGAAGAAATTCAATGTATATGTTGGGGAAATGATAACAGCACTTTAGGATCAGACTATGAAAGAGATTGGCAAGAATACTACCAGCAAATGCACGACCAAGAGGATCATCCAAACTATCAGGAAGAATGGCTAGAAGAAGGTCAAGACATTTTAATCTTGAATGATGATATAGAAGGAGTTCAAACTCCTGCATATTATTTTTCAAAGGAGGAATTACAAGAATTATTCCAAGAGTTTATTCAAATAAAGCAAGTAATTGCTGGTCAACCTATCAATAGAGGAGGAAGTAGATGCACCTTTGAATGTGACATAGAAAATCATCATATTCATACTTATTGTACAATGTGCAAAAAGAACCTCCCATATGGAACTATTCTTCATGATTGCATTATTGGATTTACTTTAGGGAAAATACGACCTGATATGAAGCCAGAATTTTTGGTAAACCAACCTTGGTGGGAGGAACCTGAAGGAGTGAAACAAACCAACCTTGTTCATTATTTAAAATGCTTCTTACGACTTTCCTATGGATTACCCCCTTACACCATCTCTACTGAGCCATTTGTAGCTTCCTTAGATTAAATCCTTAGCAAATATCAAATTTATTAAAAGGTGAAAGCGAAAAGTGCCTGCATTGTGACAGACAGCCTAATATTTTATTTTATTTAAGTATTTTTTATAACAATGGATACAACCCAATATAATAGAATTTTTCAATATTTAACTACTCAACAACTACCATCAGACTTAAATACTCAACAACTTATCAAACAATTCAAAAACTTTTGTACTCCTTTTATTATTAAAAACAACTATTTATATAGAAAAGACAAACAGAAAGAAGGAAATTTATTAAGAGTAATTAGAATACATGAAATGGAACCAGTTCTTTACATGGTACATAATGATCCTACTTCTGGACACTTTGGAACTGAAATTATGTTCAACAAAATTCGTACTAGATATTACTGGTCTCAGATGTATGAAAATATTAGAGAATATGTTAAAAATTGTGACTCATGTCAAAGAAGAGGAAAACCTCAAACTCATCAATTATTACATCCAATACCTGTACATTCACCTTTTTATCAAATAGGAATAGATTTTGTAGGACCTTTACCAAAGACTTCTAATGGAAATAAATATATTATAGTTGCTATGGATTACCTGACTAAATGGCCTGAAGCAAAAGCAGTACCTAGAGCTACAGCAGAAGAAACTGAGAAATTCATATATGAAGACATTATATGCCGACATGGATGCCCTCAGAAAATACTGACAGATCGAGGAACTCATTTTAATAATCAAATTATTGATCGTTTAACCAAAAGATTTGAAATTAAGCATTTGTTATCGACACCATATCATCCCCAAACCAATGGATTAGTAGAAAGATTCAATAGAACTTTATGTGAATCTTTAGCTAAATTAGTCAAACAAGTAGAACAGTGGGATCAGTTTATTCAGCCAGTTTTATTTGCTTATCGTACAAGTAAACAATCCACAACCAAAATATCTCCTTTTTATTTAACATATGGTCGTGAAGCAAAGTTGCCAATTGATGATCTTACCCAAAATGAAGAACAATTATCCGATAGGATCAACAAATTAGTTAATGAGTTACCACATGATAGAGAATCTACCCGACAAAGGATAGATCAGCAACAAGCCAAACAGAAATTACATCATGATCAGCAAATTAAACGTCATAGATCTTTTCAAATAGGAGATAAAGTTTTATTGTACAAGGCTGAAAAAGCGAAACAATGGTCTGGAAAATTAGATGAAAAATGGAAGGGACCCTATTATATCCATGCGGTTTTACAAAATGAAAGCTATAAAATAAGGGATATGCAAGGAAAAGTCCTAAAAGCTCCTTTCAATGGAAGTTTACTAAAACCTTACTACGATCAGAAAGAATGGAATCTCCCAATAATAGATTAATTGACCTTTTAACTCAAGATTTACAACTAGAACTTCCTTTTGAAAATGGAGATTTAATACCACCCTATGATGAAGCTGCTCCTTTTGATGAACAATTTAAAAATACTTATGCTGCATTACGACGATCAATTCAATTGAAAGAACGATTAAACTCACTAATCAATGCTTATTATATTGGAAAATTATTAAATAGTTTAGAAACTAAAGCTCAACAATTTAGATATAAGCAAAAATTAACTAATCATTATACGAGAATGTCAGAAAATGTCTTTGATATATTTGAACATCAACCAATTAAAATACTTGGTACTTTTTACATTACTGCGCAAATAGCAAGGAAAATAAATAGAAGTCAGGTGAAACAGTTACGAGGAATAGTGCAAGGATTATTGGATCAAAATTCTTTATAATTACATCATAATTTATTGGAAAATTTATTGATTGGATTAAATAAATCAAGTTTAAATTAATTTAATTAATTAACGCAAGTATGATCTACAAAAATAGAAATTAGTAGTGATGGCAGATCCAAATTTAATTTAGTGTTAATTTTAGTTTCACAAATGATCAGCAAAAATACGCGACTTAACTCCCCAAAATAATTTAATAGAAAATAGAAAATTTTATGAAAATTTATTAGGAAAAAGAAAAAAAAAGAGAAAAGAAGAAAAATCTAAATAGTAGATGGTGGTTCTAAATTATTTTCTCTCATATATGTTTCATAATTGGAAATAGTTTCTTTTGCCTCATTAGCCCTTTTATGTTCCCTCTCATGTCGTACCTTCCAACCTTCCCTTTTCCTCCTATACCGCTCCTTATCCTTAGTTAATGAAAATACTTGTTCTCGTAAATCTCTATTAAACCCTGCTAACTCCTTATAATGGCCAAGTTCCCCATTTTTCTGATTTATTTCTTGTTGTAATTTCTCCACTTCTTCTTCTTTCGTTACAAAAAGCTCTCCAGCAACTTCTAAAGCTTGTTGAGCCAAGCCTTCATTTTTTTGAGGCTTATCAATGCCTTTTCTTCGAAAATGCCTTTTTCTGACGGCCTTACTTGGTTTATTATGTTTTTTTTTATTATTTTGGCCTCGAGAGGCACGCGAACTGCGAAGTTTTCGACGAGCAACATTGGTGTCAGTGCGAGTCATATTGAAAATTAATGAAGAAAAAAAAAAAGATGAAGATAATTTTGAGATAGTGCGACATTGATGAAAATTTAAATGAAGAAACTTCCCAGAAATTACCACCAAAAATCAAACCGAATTTTATCAGAATTTACCAACACTTTTCCACTAATTTCCAATCCCATAATTCTAACAAATTCAAAAATTGGTATAAATATGAGTCCATCATCAACACAAAATCGCTGTCACACGTACTCGGTCATTCCTGGCCAAAATGATCGGCTTCTATGCCTTGCTAATTTCGGGCTTCGGCACGAATTCCCTTTGGGGGCCTCTTAGCTTGGTATATCACGAGTGACCCCCATGTACTAGCGGGTTGGGTGTGTAGTGTGGTAAAAAGAAAAGAGTTTTCAACGGAGTTCAAACTAAAGAAGGGGAGAACTGTTGGCGTAGTAATCACGTGACATTGTGGCAAAGTATATAGAGCCGCCTAAGCCAAAGCCATCATAGCCTGTTATTTTTGATATTTCCGATTTATTTGATATATCAGTTTTATTTGATTTATTTGATTTAATTGATTTATTTTATTTATTTGATTTATTAGTTTTATTTGATATATTAGATTTATTTGTTATATTTTTAAATATATTTTATTTTGTATAAATATCCTGAAATTTCTTTTTAGTTGAAAAATATCAGAGAGTGTAATAACAAAGTTATAATAACAAGTTCATATAATTAATAAATAAACTCTTTTACCTTATAAACGAACTGTCCCTTTGTGAATAGTGTGTCTTGTTGATTGGACTTGAGACATATCTATTGCATCCCTGTCTCCAAGTCATAGTTACCTGATCGACGAACTGACCAGAGTAACAATGGGTTCACATATTTTTGAAAACCGTGATAAATAATATCTTTATCACTTGACCCCATAATTTTAGTCGATCCAAAATTTTGTCATGAGATGTCATGGCTAGTATGTCAAAGATCACGATCTTCTGTAGTTGATCTTTTTGAAAATCGGGTGCGATATTATTTGAAGGATGTATGACGTTGACTGCACCAAACTTGATTTTAGGCTTCTTTGCAGAAACAAGTTTCTTTACAGGAGTTTGGGCCTGATCATCAGATGATATTGGAGTAACCTTTGTGAAGGTACCTCTTTTAGTATGAACTCAGAAACCTTCGCATTCAAGTTACTATCTACGATCATGGCGTTATCATTTTTACGTCTGATTGGTTCCTTCAATTCTGATGGTCCTGATTGCTACCCTAGCTCTTTGATGATACCATCTTTTCTCGTGAAGAATAAGAGTGAAGTTCAGCCAGGCAACCTCAAGAACATTACGTAAAGCAATTTTTGCTGTGGTACCAATAGCCTGTGCGATGAGACATGGTAGTTTTTTGTTTGATTATTTCTTGACTTGTTTGTCATTTTCTTCAACTATCTTCATGTTCAAAGGCTTGACCGAAGCCCTATTTGTTGAACAATCTTGTTCTGTGTTTTTTGGTGACCTGTCCTGAACATAAGTCCATACCACAGAAAATATTTTCCAGTTGTTCATAGAGGATAGCGGCACCCGTTGCAACTGCATCTTCATAAGTATTGTCCTTATCCATATTGGAATGCTTTAGGGATATTATACGTAGTATTTTTGGTGCAAAATTTTGTGAGCGGAGAGGGTTTTTTTTTCTGATACACAATTTATTATGACCATCATTTATTATAAAAATCACGTGATACTGATAAACCCGCAGATATTTGACTACAGATATCAGATGTAACTTGATTTTGGCGAGCGAGAGCTGGATAATTTAGATTTCTAGTTATATGTAGTTTACGGATTTATATTGTACTTATTTTTTTTATATATCATATTTCTTTATAAACTGTACTGCTAATCTCTATCAGAATAAAAATAAAAAATTCAGATATCAGATGTCCGCCAAAAGGATAATGGATAAAGAATTCAATCTGATTTCAGATGGCAGATAATATTTACATTATTGCATACGATATGAATACCCAAATCGCCATTCTATTCTCATCAAACGCTCTTATCGCCCACGAGTTTACTAAAAGCAAGTGTCTATGTATCAACTCTTGCATAATATTATACCGCATTAAGAAATTTCTCAGAAGAACGCATGCTATGCTCTCAGCCTATACATAGCATAATAAGTGTACCCAAAGGACTACTGCACATACCTATAATGCTAATTTAAACAGTTAAACATGTGGAAGAAAGAGGGGTAATAAAATAGTGAAAAGAAAGAGTTAAGAGCGAGAAAGAAGGGAGAGGAAGCAAGAGTAAATGGAATGGTAATAACAAGCGTAAGAAAAAGAAAAATGCCAAAATTGAGAGGGAAAAGAGACGACAAGAACGATAGCAAGGAAGAGATAATAACTGAATAAAAATGAGAAAGAAAAGAGATGATAAAAATAGAGGAAGGTTTTAAGTGGAAGTGTCATATGAGAGAAATTTTTTTATTTTTAGTTAAAAGTTTCTGGATGGAATAGCTTTTATGGATTTGTTAGTTGTAGTCAGATATAAAGCTTGTATAAATATTTTACATGGTCAATATAATATTTAAACATTAATTTATTCGTACTGTACAGCACTTAGTTGAACTACTGCGAAAAAAAAACTTCAGGATTTTTGTTCTGCGAAGATTATTAGGGTAAATGACGAGTTATAGATAAACGAAAAATACGGTTCTGTGCATATGCAGATTGATAGGATGTAAAGTAACCAGTGTAGGCGATGGTAAACTTTATATTTGAATATTTTGCTATTATAATAATATCAAGTTCATTATGAAATCTTAATAAAGGGCATTTCTAACCTGCCAGATCTTGAGAAAATATTGCTCGGTATACGTAGAGCTCCTCAGGAATACAGGCCTCATATATTCCCTATGAAAAAATTTGATAAGGAATTTATACGTTTTTTATACGGAAAAATCATATGAATATTGTGTGATTATCGTAATAAACGTAGAATTTTCTGTAAAAAAATATACGTAAAAAAATACGTGATACAGAAATCTGTCCAATTCCATATCATGAAATTACGGTTTATATACTGAAAAATAATGAAAAATACTGAAAAATACATAAATTTGACACCATACTTATAATGATTACAATTCATAGCTTACTTATGTTATTGCGGTCCTTGTTCTTGAATGAATGTCGTACTTATTATTTTATTTAAATTCTGATCCAAGTCGCAATGGTTATATTTATTTATTTACTTATTTCCTCTTACATGATAAGAACCTCCTATTATCGTTATATTATTTTTCATGATGGGATAGATTTCGTCTAGAACTATATTGTACAATTATTTTTTAAATTTAATTATTTTAATATTTGAATTAAACATGATCTTTAATCTATTCTATCTTAATTTCTTGTTCTTCAATCCATCTTTCAATAAAATTTTGTATTTACAAACATGATCATCAGCGGTTGCAAGATAACACAGTTTTCGCAGTTCGGCCCCATATCAAATAACTAATACTTAACCTACATTAAGAAAACATAGTTTTAGTATTGTTTGTTGATTACATCATTATTTGTATATACCAGCTAAATATAAAAGACTAAAAAAACCCGAAAAAACTTAACTATTGTTACTAAAGAAGAGGAGAAAATCCAGTAACTGTTGATTTTGATTTGAAGCAATACGCCTATCCAGGTTGCTTCTGTACCACCTGTAAGTTCCCGACCGAACCTAAGAGATGAAAAAAATGAAATTTAATTTTTTTTAAAAAAAGTCTAGAAATATTGCTAAAGAACGCAATACCTCATCCATATTGCTTCGGTACCACCTGACTAAACCTAAAAGAAAAAAAAAAATGAATTTCTTAAAAAAAAAAAAAAAAAAAAAAAAAAAAAAAAAAAATATTAGCAGTTGATCATCAAAAAGCAACACAAAAAATGAAAAAATTACAAACTTGTCGATTTGTAGCTAGTTAAAATAATGATCTTAAAGACAATTCGATTGAGGTTAAAAAAGGCTATAGACAAAATAGTGGCATATTAAGCTCGGCCCTGCAGCATAAACTAGTAAAACATAAATTTCATTTAACTGACTGGATATTAAAAGTTTAATTAGCCAAATTGATCATCGGTTAATTCGTTGGGGTTACTATGTTATTTCACATGAGGTCATGTCGGAAAAGTTTTTAGCTTCAACAGAAGTTTAATGTAATTTTCAACGGAATTAATATATAATTTAATAATTTATTATGTGAACCATTTTAAAAATATTGAGTTTGAGGTTTAAAGTATTAAAAGGCTGGAATTTTTACGTCAAGAACTCGATATGACAGCTATGCAATATCGCGATAAAGCGATTTTTAGCTGCATATCATAATTTCAGGCAAAATTATCAGCGATCTGCAAGTCACTTAGCTAATTTCGATATATTTGACAAAAGATTTTTTTTTTTAGAGATAGAATAATTTTGCCGTTCAATGATACAACTCTAAAAAGATGATATTGACTACTTACATAATTTTTTACGTTAAACGTAGTTGTTTACTCAATTTAAAGGCTTAATTCTTCACGTGTGATCGTTATTTACGGCCCACAGGGGATAATAATGGGTAGGCCTTTGTGATTGTTTTATTGCTATTGTTATTGCTATTGGGAATTATTATATAATTTCATGGGTATGATAAATATTGTAAAACATAAACACATAAGATATGTAATATGTCAATAACGATTCATTTTAGGGCGTCAATGAGGCTTTTATTGAAGGCTTAGCCGATTTATAACATCCCGAAAGATAATTAAGCCATTAAGAGCGAGGCTAAAGCACGAAATTTCATTTTATTTTTTGATTTTTCTATTTCTTAAAAGAACCAAATGAAAATTTTTAAGTTTCTCATAATGTAAATATATAAACCATATACTAGTTTCACAAAAAAAGTCAACACATCTTTTGTTATACTTTCTATGTGATTTCGATCTGTGAATATTAGAATGCCAAATGAAAGAACTATAAAGGGCTTATGCTAATTTATGCAGGGCACACAGCCCACTTTCACTTTGAAATTGAGAAATAACTTTAAAAGGAAGAATTTCAGCTTTTAGCTTCATGATTTAAGCCCAAAAACATATAATTCTACAAAACTTTTAAATACAACTTTCTAAAAACGTTACAACCTTCGTTAATTTACACAGGTACATAGCCTCTTTACTTTAAAGACTTTCTTTTTAGAGTTGTGACTTAAAATGATTAAACAAATAAAACTAGAAAACATAAACAATAATGAACTCTATCATGTTTATTTAACATTGACCGAGAATATATTTTTTCTATATTTTGTATTAACCAATAATAAAACATTTAACTGATAAGGTATATTGTCGTTTATGATAAAAGTAACTGAACATCTTTTAAATCCATGATTGTTGTAATATATTAAAAGATCAACTCAACTTTATTATTTCACAAAAATTTATTCTCATAGTAAACAGTTATTAAAGAATTAGTAGAAATTGCTATCTACGTAGCAATGGAAAAGATACAGGATAATGATAGAAAACTACTGCTTTATGAAATTGATATACATTTATCATTTCACGAAGAAACGAACAGAAAAAGATGAACTAAACGACCAAATTTTACTTCAAGATATAAAAAATAGATACGAACCATATATATAAAAAGAGATCAAATTGTCTCATACAATTAATCAGAGTGAAATACCATCATCCTTAATATGGTGGATCTTTTACAACCCGGTTCTATAGATACTGGAACTCATGAAATCGCCAAAATTAATACTGAATCCATTGGATTCAAACAGTATAATAATTTAAACAAAATGGACTATTATTTGAAAGAGGTGTAAATAAAATTTTATAATATTATTGTTTATTTTCATTATATTTAATTTATTAATTATATTATAGCGAGATGTTTTCTGGAATATTGACAGAAGTAATTTATATATAAGTTTTGAAGAAGCCAAAACAACTATAGGGAAAAAAAAGATGACGGCATAAAGGAAACATAATTACTGCTGAGCTCTTGGAAGTACCCAATGGAACGATTATGTGGGATGTTATTACTCCTTGTGTACTTTAAATGGCATTCTTACACAAATCTTCAGAATCAAATTAATGACCATGGAGATTCAATTTTCATATCTACAATATCTACGTTATAAATCTAAAATATATCATCAGGTATAGTCAAACATTAATCTGAGTATAAATTATTATAATCAAATTGGTACAAAGGAGACAGAATTAAGAAGAAGGATGAACACTTATAAACGTTTCCTTATCTTTCTCATTAAATTCTCTTGCTTATAGGGAGGATGACTCTATAAACCATCTAACTGATGTTGTTGCAAACAGTTTACTTTGCTGGAGAAAAAATTGTTTAGACAAATTTTTGTAAAAATTTGTACCAAGATACACTTTAAGTCATACACAAAATAATCATGCCAAGTCATTCATTCACAAATAAAACATACTAGCTAAAGTGTAGAAAATATGACAAGTACCCTATTTAATTACAGTTCTTTAATGAGAGATATTTTATTTGCATTATTATCTGCAGGTAGTATTAACTTATTATTTAATCATTATAATCAAGTATATTTATTTATTCATAACTTATTCTCAAATTGATGATCAGACGATGATATAGTTAAAACCATTCAAAAATAATTAGCAATCAAAGATTTGAAGATATATAATATTCTTTGCAAAATATATCTTCAATCTTATTACAGTTGATCTAAAGAGAAGTTGATTATTATTTAAGAAGACATTATAAAAAATCCAATGGTTATAGAATTTAATTAACAGAAATTTATTACTCTTATACGCAGTCCAACAAATTTATGGACTAGCAATTTTGCCACCACTAGTTTTAGTTTCACTATAAATTATTATAAAATAATTATAATCCAATAAGATAAAATATAAGTATAGAATAAAAATATTAGAAGAGTATATTACACATGCTTCTGAAATGAAAAAAATGGATCTAATAATCTCATTGTAATTGGTAAAATGAAAGAACATAGCAAAAGACAACATATGTCATCCAGAAGAGAACAGGTATAAAACGTATACAATTAATTAATTTTTAATTTACTCTTCATTAGAAGATGGCCTGTCAGAACACCTGGTAGAAGCGATTCTACTCAATTTCAGACATACGAGGAACGGAGGAATCTTTGGAAACGAAGGACTTCTTTTTTTTTTTACAAAAAACAAACAATGAAAAATATTTTACATCCAAATTGCTAGTCATCAAACTAAATTTCTATAATTTGAATTGAAATACTAAGTATCAAATACCAAAAGAATTACTCAAAATTTAAAGTAGTAGTAACAGCAATTGAACAAAGCAGGATATGTTATTAAAAAAAACTGATTCGGAGCAGCATAAAAGTAAATTTTTAATCATCATTACTAATTGAAATTTTTTGCTCATAAAACCATGTTATCTACACAAATACTTTTTTCAAGTATTAATTACATCAAATTTTATTATGGAATACAAATGGTTTTATATTATTAGAAAAAACCAAATGATAAAACTATTAATGAAAATACTTGGACAATTAAAGTTTTATCAATCTTTTTAAAAACATTATTTAAAACAATTTTAGATACTACAAGGTGAAGACAAATTACCCAATATTATAAAACGTCTCCAAAAAATATTGTATAATAGATAATTTCATTTATTAATTCAGGAGTACCTTTTAATATGTCATATTTAAATACATATAATTAGAAAAAAAATTAGGAATATATCATTCAGTTGCTATTCTGATTCATAAAGATTGTATAATATTACTCAAAGGCAATAATACTAATAACAAGTTTTTAAGTATGGATTGGACATCATACTTGTTAATTTGCTAAACACATTACAAATGAAAATAAAAATATAATAATCAAGATTATGGTAACTATGATTAATAAACCTGATTTTTCCTGATACATAAAGTTTAAACCAATCAAATACGTTAAGTATTATTAAATCAGCCAATTTATCTTAGTAAATCTGAAGGTGAAAATCAATTAATACTTTATTGTAGCAATTGTAGAAAGTATACAATATAAACTGAATATTTTTCATCTAATAACTGATAGGTATCTAAAAATAAAGAATATAAATAACAGAATTATTAACTGTTAATCTTAAATTATAAATTCATCAAAACACTGAGTTTCTTCTGATTCTTCTTGAATTAAAATTTCAGTAAACTTGCGACTTGTATAATATGCTTGTGGATGAGATTGTATGATTGAAATATTTGCTTGTACTTGTACTAAAGTTTCATTTGCTTCTATAAATTCCAATATATTATCTTTTAATTGGTTATCAATATTAGGTATGTCAAAGGTATGATTTCCATCAATGTTTATACTAAAATATTTGTTAATACATCTATTCCATTCAGATATAATATTTTCAAGTATTATTATGGTTGGTCTATTTAATGGATTTGGATCCCAACATTTTTCCATTAAATCTATATAACATTTCGGAGTATTTTTTATAATTTCAGGACGGTTCCCATTACAAATATCCAAGATGAGGTCATGATCGTGTGCTTTATGATTGAATGGAGGAATACCTGAAGTAAATTCCCACATTATCATTGCAAAACTATAAATATCACTTGCTGGAGTATAGGGGTTTTTTCTTAATATTTCAGGTGCCATATAAGGCAAAACTCCATAAATTTCATCATCTTGTAAATCATCTATAGGTTTACATAACCCTAAATCGATGATAAATACCTCATTGTGATCATCTGACATTAAAATATTGCCATCATGAAAATCACGATGAATCAAATTTGATTCGTGAATTACTTTAAGCCCTAATATAATTTTTTCCAATAACTGTAACTTATCTTGCCACTTACATTTAACTATATCAGGTAAACATTTTCTTAAACTTCCTTTTTTTGCACAACTCATTACTATTATATAATTTAAATTATTTGGATCTTGGGTAAATCCAAAGAATTGAACAAATTTTGAAAATGAATTTTTCTGACAGTTATAATGATGTTTCCACTATATAAACAATAAAAAATATTATTAAATTTTGCATATAAAATCTGCTATCAAATATAAATACATACCTCATCAAGAAATTTATTATTTAAACATGATGAATTATTAATTATTTTAAGTACAACCTCATATTCTGTTTGTCTGCTCCATTGTTGTTTGTCAAAATTCCAACTATAAATAGGTCCATCAGACCAGATAGCTTTATGAATTTCACTAAATCCTCCTTTATCATAATAATTAACATTTGACAATTTATTATAAGGTATCCATTCTAAAACTTGATAACAATTTTTAGCATTCAGTTGTGCATTTTGAATAAATTTATCAATAAATTCATTTTTACTAGTCCATTTTGAAAAATCATGTTGAAATCGTCTAGCATTACATTGTTGACACCAATGGTGATCATCAATCTTCATTAATTTTACTAATTCTTGATAGTACAAAATATTATTCATATGTGGTTCTATACATTCAATACAGAATTGATCCATATTTTTAGAACTTGCTTTATTACTTTCTGCTACTTTTTGACGCCAATAAAAGGCTTTTTCTAAGTTTATTTTTGTTCCTAGCCCATCTTCATAATATTTTATTAAATGAGACATTGCCCTTTCATCACCATATTCTGCTGCTTTTTGATACCAATAATAGGCTTTTTCTAAATTTTTTTCTGTTCCTTCTCCATTTTCATAACACATAGCTAAATTAACCATTGCTTTTATATCATATCCATTTTCTGCTGCCTTTTGATACCAATAAAAGGCTTTTTCTAAATTCCTTTCTATTCCTTTTCCATTATAATAAGATAAGGCCAAATTAAATATTGCTTTTTCATCTCCATTTTCTGCTGCTTTTTTATTCCAATAAAAGGCTTTTTCTAAGTTCTTTTCTGTTCCTTCCCCATTTTCATAACATCCAGCTAAATCAATCATTACTTCTTTAATACCATTTTCTGCTGCTTTTTGATACCAATAAAATGCTCTTTCTAAATTTATTTCTATTCCTTCTCCTTTTACATAACATACGGCTAAATCATACATTGCTTTAATATAATTGTTTTCTACCGCTTTTTGATACCAAAAAAAAGCTTTTTCCAAATTCTTTTCTGTTCCTTCTCCATTCTTATAATATACGGCTAAATCATACATTGCTTTTTCATCACCATTTTCTGCTACTTTTTGGGTCCAATAAAATGCTTTTTCATGATTCTTTTCCGTTCCTATTTCATTTTTATAACATACAGCCAAATTATACATTGCCTTTACATAACCATTTTCTGCTGCTTTTTGAGTCCAATAAAATACCCTTTCAGAATTCATTCCTGTTACTTCTCCTCTTTTATAAAATATGGCTAAATTATACATTGCTTCTTTAATATCATTTTCTGCTGCTTTTTGAGTCCAATAAAAGGCTTTTTCTAAATTCCTTTCTGTTCCTTCACCATTTAAATAACACATGGCTAAATCAAATATTGCTTCTTTAATACTATTTTCTGCTGCTTTTTGATACCAATAAAAGGCTTTTTCTAAATTTATTTCTGTTCCTTCTCCATTTTTATAACAGATAGCTAAATCATGCATTGCTTTTTCATGGCCATTTTCTGCAGCTTTTTGGTACCAGTAAAGGGATTTTTCTAAATTTATTTCTGTTTCTTCTCCATTTTTATAAAGTATAGCTAAAATATACATTGCTTCCTTAATACCATTTTCTGCTGCTTTTCGATACCAATAAAAGGATTTTTCTAAATTTATTTCTGTTCCTTCTCCATTTAAATAACACATGGCTAAATTAAACATTGCTTCTTTTACATTATTTTCTGCTGCTTTTTGATACCAATAAAAGGATTTTTCTAAATTCTTTTCAGTTCCTTCTCCATTTTTATAATAGATAGCTAAATTATGCATTGCTTTTTCATAACCATTTTCTGCTGCTTTTTGATACCAATAAAGAGACTTTTCTGAATTCTTTTCTGTTCCTTCTCCATTTCTATAAAGTATGGCCAGAAAATACATTGCCTCTTTAGAACCATTTTCTGCTGCTTTTTGATACCAATAAAATGCTTTTTCTAAATTTATTTCTGTTCCTACTCCATTTAAATAACACATAGCTAAACCAAATATTGCTTCTTTAACACTATTTTCTGCTGCTTTTTGATACCAATAAAAGGATTTTTCTAAATTCTTTTCAGTTCCTTCTCCATTTTTATAATAGATAGCTAAATCGTACATTGCTTTTTCATAGCCATTTTCTACTGCTTTTTGATACCAATAAAAAGATTTTTCCAAATTCTTTTCTGTTCCATCTCCATGTCTATAAACTATGGCCAAATTATACATTGCTTCCTTAACACCATTTTCTGCTGCTTTTTGATACCAATAAAAGGATTTTTCTAAATTCTTCTCGGTTCCTTCTCCATTATAATATAATAAGGCTAAATAAAACATTGCTTCTATAATACCATTTTCTTCTGCTTTTTGATACCAATAAAAGGCTTTTTCTAAATTCTTTTTTGTTCCTACCCCATTTAAATTACACATGGCTAAACTATACATTGCTTCTTTAACATTTTTTCCTGCTGCTTTTTGATACCAATAAAAGGATTTTTCTAAATTTTTTTCAGTTCCTACTCCATTTTCATAACCTATAGCTAAATAAAACATTGCATTTTCATGGCCATTTTCTGCTGCTTTTTGACCCCAATAAAAGGATTTTTCAAAATTATTTTCTGTTCCTTCTCCAATTAGATAACATTTTCCTAAATTATACATTGCTTCTTTGATACCATTTTCTGCTGCTTTTTGATACCAATAAAATGCCTTTTCTAAATTCTTTTCCATTACTTCTCCTTTTACATAACATACGGCCAAGTTATACATTGCTACTTTATCACCATTTTTTGCCAATTTTTCTAAAGAATTAACACATTTTTTACACAATAATTCTATAGTGCAATATGAACAATTTTTGGTATCTACTATGTATATTTCTTTATCTGAAAAATATGATTTAATCAACTTGATATCCATTATTAGTTTTTTAGAAATTTAATTTACTGAAATTTTTTTTTTTTTTTTTGACCATTTTTTCTTTTTTTATCGATATATTATGAATGAGTTACTAAAATGGGAATATTGAAAGTTACGCAATTAAACAGCCAATCATCAGGATTTGCAGTATTTATTATAATGAGAAAATATATCCAAAAGGAGTATAGCAATTTTGTTGATCATTTGTTGATCATTTGTTGATCATTTTATCACTTTTCAATTTATTATATTGCTGTATTTAAAATAATTAGCTTAAAATAACAATTTTATATAATAATATTGGTTAATATATACTCAAAATTTACAAATAGCATTTGAATTTAAATTTTGTTAAAATCAATTACATTTTTTAATTTAATCCTATATGATTTATTTTTTAAAAAATAGAGAGTTTTCTTTCCATTTATAAAAAAAAAAATCTTTGAAAGTAATTAATGATAAATCAAATTTTACAATTTTATTTGCTATCAAAATTCATAAAAAAGTCTGAAAATTAATGTTTTAATTTTTCTAATTATAGCCAGATAGTTAGAATTTTAAAAAGTAATTTAATGATGCTGCAATAACCAGTGGTCAGAATTTAATATTTTATAACTTGTTGAATTTGTCTTATTGAGAGAAACATTTTGATAGCAATTTCATAAATATTTACATAAAATTGATTGAGAAATGAGACTTTATAAATTTCTATTTATTATTACAATATAATTGCGAATATAAATTTAGCCATAACTTTTGTATTACTTAAAGTGTTACTGTGTTATTTTGACCATTAATTTTAGGACATTAATCTATAACCCATAAAAGTTTCAAGTTTCGCCTGAATTTCTGTGGCTTTGCCCAAACTTTTAAAGTCCAATATCACCAAATTATTATATCAGCAAATGATTCACAAGGATGTCCGCTATGCTTCCAAAAGGTTGGTAATAAAAAAACCACAAAAATAATTTATTAAATTTATTTAAGGGAAAGATCACCACTAAATGGCTAAACGTGATAAAATCATCAAAATCCTATAATTAAATTTATGGGCTTTATATTAATAAAAAAAATCATTTTTTGGAATGTGGCGTTCTTTATTTCAAACATTTTGCAGGATTTACATTATGGTATACATACATGCATGATATTGGTGGGAATCATGCAAATTTGAGCAAAATAGTAATAAATCCACTCAAACTAGTATTAAAACAATACCTTATCGAGTATTTATGTTCATTAATTGGTGTTTAAATAGTAAAAACTTTGCAGTAACAGTTCTAAATGATATGAAAACACATAAGCCAAGTTTTTGTTGCCTTTGTGATGGCAAAGATTCTGGAAATCAACAAACAGCTTCTGCTGTTGTCGATAATATATACAAACAAATTTTTTACAATACAGTCATACCTCCATAAGTGCACCCCCTTGGGACCATAATAAAAAAAAATAGCAGAATGTGCACTTAGAGAGGGAGTGCATTTATAGAGGGTAAAATATTAAGAACTCTTATAAGTTGGGACTAAAGCTTACCATGCACTTAGAGAGAATTTACATATTGCGTGCACTTATAGAGGGTGCACTTATGGAGGTGTGACTGTATTCAGAAATGATTTGCATGGGATTTGATGATGAAACAATTACTCATGTTTATTATCTGACGTTATTTTAATTGTAGTTAGTCAAATTGGTGTTTCAACTCAAAGAATTTTATGGTGCTGATCCAGGGTTTATTTATATCTGCACTTATTACAAAATACAGTCCATAGAAGATAAATTTAATTTAGATATTTATGTTGGTGATACTATACAATATCATAATGAAGAAACTACTCCTAATGAAATCTGTAAATCTATCAGTATTCTCAAAAAGTATGATGGGCGACTTTATTTGAAATTACTAATTCATATGTTCAACAAGAATTAGATAAATTAAAAAAGGATTGTTTATTTACTTGTATGAGTAATGATTGGAATAGCATTGATTTATTGAGTCTTATATTTAAAAACTGACCACCATCTATCAAAATAAATAAAAGCGTATCAGTAAATAAACAAACAATTATTCATTTTTAATTTAATATCAAAGTACTGTACTAACCTTCAGGAATCTCAAATTCATCATATTCTGAATGAAGATTTGGATTATTGTATATTTCGTCATCTTTATCAAATAAAATCCTGTAAATTGTTAGCACACCTTCAGATTGGTCAGAGTTAATAAATAGTTCAATTTCCTGATATTTTATTTCAAATTTATCCAGATGGTTATCAATTTTAAGAAAAGAACTAGGTGAATGATGAGCAATATCATTCCGTGCTTCTAGTTGTACCAACATTGCTCCATTTCAAAAAAACAATACACAATCGAATTTTGGATAAAAGCAACAGATCTTTCATCTAATAGGGACAATTTAATAGAAATTTATAAATCAGGAATGTTATTTCTAGTAGATTTTTTTTCTTCCAGCCCAATAATAAAGGTAAAGTGTTTGGAAAAACTTGCAAAAAGCTTTAGAGTCAAATAAAAGAAGAATTGACAGAAAAATCAAAATTCTTTCAATTATTGTCAAAAACTTTAAATATAAGATACTCAAAGAAGAACTTAAGGTAAATCTCCAATTCTTTTTATTATCAGTATCTAATTCTTCACTTACTAATTCTTGTTTATTTTTCAATTTGTTATTATTTATCCCTTAATATTCATTATTATTCATCCCTAACTCCTCATTAACATTTACCTATTTACCTCTAATTCTTCATTATTGTTCCTTTCAAATTTTATCACCGTTTATTTCCAATTTTTTATTATTATTCATTCCTAATTTCATTTTTCATTGTTTTTTTTGTTCGCCTCCAATTTTTTACTGTTACTTGCCACCTTCACACCAATAATTCTTCATCGTTATACGTTTTTGCTTTTATTCATCTTCAATTATTCACCATTAACCCCCAATTTTTAGTCATTATTTATCATTATTCACCAATTATTATTTATTTTTCACAATTTTTATTATAATTCAATATTTCTAATTTTAATATAATTCATCCCTAATTTTTCATTACAACTTACTTTTTAAATTATTTATTATTACAATCACTTATTATTATATCAATATTATCACTAATTTTACGACCATCATTTTTTACCATTATTCGTTCCTAGTTTCCATTATTTGTCTTGAATTTACTATTATTATTTATTCGCAATTTCTATCATCATTCATTCTAGATTTTATAAATATATATATATATTATCCATCCTTGATCCTTCATTTCATCCATTAATTCTCCATCTCATCTGTCCTTGATTCTCCATTACCATTCAACTCTAATTATTCATCATTCTTAATTTTCTAATATTTCATTTTTATGATTCTTAATTAGTACCTCTTTATTTTCATTAGGTAGGAAATAATGCAATTAATGCTCCACGAAAACATGCAAGACTATATGGTCCAGGAGTGCCAAGTCTGATAAAACAATAAGGACCTTAAACGAATGTCAGAATTTAAAGAAAAACGTTTTTCAATACTAAATTATGGAAAAAAATCGAGGAAACTTTTCCTAATAGTATCATTTATGGGTCGAATAGCATAGTGATCCGATCAAAAATCAGATCAATGTACCAAATTGCAGTAATATTAAATACCGTGATGATATGGGTGGTCTTTGTCTTACCTGTAATGATCATGGCTATACCCCATTTGAATCTTTTATATCTATTGCATACAATACATTTCTGCAAAAAGATCAGTTAGTAAGTAAGAAAAAATAAATTTTAATAAATGTAATGCTAATACTGTACATAATAACTTTAATTACCTGTTTATTACTTTAGAATAATGTACTACAAAAAATTGATGCTTTAAAGCGTCATCTGCATCACGGCTATGAAAGAGAATTAATGGTTAATGCTGATGGTACAACAAAACATGATTCTTGTATTTACCATTGCCTTCCATATGCTTTTGGTGATTGTTATAAAATCACGATGCTCCAAATGCGAACAATTTTTTGAATTTTTTTTGGATTCATGCATTCACTTATAAAAGAAGACCAATGGCTGCTTTAAAAGAAGTAAAAGAACATTTACAGTATTGTTTGGCCCATTCAACACGAAAGGCATATTGAATGCTCAATTTAAAGCTACTTTAGCCTCTCTTGATGATGATGGAGCATTGCTTGTTGCCGATTATAAAATGAGAATACTGCCAAAATCTGCTTGAGAAATTAAAGCAGAATTTTTGGTAAAATAGGATGGATCTTAATGTTCAGAAAAAGAAAATTGTAAGAGATTAGAAATAAGAGCCTATGATCATTGGTCATCAGGATGCTTAGCTCACCGTGTCTGCATTTGAAGCTGATTTGAAGTAATAAAATATGAACTAAATTGGATCAGAATAATTTCGGATAATGGATCACACTACCACTCATCAGAACTTATGGCTATAGTTGCACATTGGAATGAATGGTACTAAATTGAAGTTGGTGACTGGTTGTTTCTCGCTCAAACCAGGTGAAGCCATAACCATTATAGATTCACATCATGCTGCTGTGAGTGTTCTATATTTATTGTTATTTAATAAATTCCATATTAAGTTATATTACCTTTTAGATTACCCATTCAATTAGAAAATGTATTTGAATTAGATATGATATACGTGAAGGAAAGGATATAGTAAAAGCAGCTAAGCACTTATCTGCTGGTATATCATTGGCAAATTTAGAGCCAGATTGAGAATCCAATACAAAAGTAAATGTTAAAACAATAAAAGGAAAATCAAACTTATTTTACTGGCAATATCAGGTAAAATGATGGGTTATATATGTGCTCTCACTTCCACATTTTGGATTGTGGAATAATTTCTCTCTTAAACTTTGTACCAAACCAATTATTTGCACCATCTGAATCAACTTGGACAATCCCAATTCCGACTTTACCAGGTAACTGATTGCTGTAATTTTTTTTGGTTCATTAGAGTATTTAATTATAGATGCAGACACAGTTGATCCTATTTATTTTATCACAACTTTACTTTTTAATAAATTTTTATTAATAATGACAGGAAAGTTTGTCATGTAATTTCATTAGTATAAATTTATAGATCAATGAAATATTTTTGTAAATTTATAGCAAAATATTGAGCGCTATAATCAATACTTTATGTTGTAAACTAATTAACTAAAACAATAATTAGTATTTAAAATGGAAAGCAACTCAATTTGTTGCTATAAATGATAAAAATAAACAAAAAAAATTCTTTTATAAGTACATTGGATGTAAGTTTTGTATGCAACACGATGAGATTTTTTTGACTTTCTTATAAGATTTTCTCTCTTTTATAATTAAATATAACCTGCATGAAGTATTCAGAAAATTGTTAAAAAAATGTATTAAGTGGTCGGTAGTTTCAACTGGGGATGGCAACGGTCACGGTTATTAACCGGTAATGACCGTGACCATTTCGGTTAACTGACCATTTAACCAACCTCATTGATTTAACATTTTTTTAACGAATTTAATCAAAAAAAAAAAGTTAAATAATGAATTTATTTTAATTAAATTCGTTAAAAAAAAAACATTTTTTCTTGATAAAAAAAAAATGTCAAATGAATTAGACGGTGGTCGATTAAGCGGTCGGTCAAAGGCCCTTGACCGGTTATGACTGACCGTTACCGACCGTTGCTATTCCTAGTCTCAACCAATAATTGACGAGGTGGTATTAAAACTAGTTTTTTTAGCTATGTCTAAATCTATTTAATGAAAAATTTTAAATAATCGTTTAATTGTTATAATTCTAGCCATAAATCTTGTAATTTCGGCCGGATTAAATATCACGTGATAATTTACTAAACCGGACCTAGTTCAGTGAATCCAGTCCGGTCTCCTGTGAAAGAATCAAATCAAATTAAACAGATGGCTAAAAAAATGAATAATTTAATATACTTACAATTATTAATAACAAATCATTTAAATTGTTAAAGTAAGAATCCAACCAAATTTCTTCTTCATTCTTTTTCATAGAAAAGTAATAAATTAATAGCATTTTTTATTAAATCATATTGTGTAGTTGTTCTTTCGATGATTTAAAATTATCAAATTTAACTAACGATAAGTTATACAAGTAATACAGTAGTGGTCATAAGTATCTGACCCCTTGTCATTAAAAAATTTTTAATAAACAAAAAAAAATTTTTTTTTTATTATAAAGTACAAGGTGAACCCTGATCATTAATACATAGTATAATCCCCTTTCGCCTCTATTAGTACTGCAACCTGCTTTTCCATACTACCAACAAGATTTTTAGCTAATTCGATCGATAATTGGTTCCATTCTTTTGTTAATTCTGCTTTTAATCTTCTAGTTGTATAAATATTTTTTTTTGAAATTTTGATTTTCATAAGTTGCTACACATTTTCTATAGGATTTTAATCAGGAAACATGGATGGCCAAGGCAGTACAGTCACTTCATTTGCTTCTTTCCACCTTTTACAAATTTTTGAATGATGCTTAGGGTCGTTGTCCTCCTGCAAGATCCACTCTATGTTTTCTGCCTCAAAAAACTTACTGGCAGAAGTTAAGAGACCCCTTTCATAGATATTACACATAAAAAGCGAATTCAAGTTCCGCTCAAAACAAATTAACTTACCAAATCCTAGAATTGAAAAACAACCCCATACATGAACTTTTTGTGGATGTTTGACCGTATGAAATATTTTACGTCGTCCAGAGAATTGCCAAACCTTTCTATTTGACTGAAATAATTGAAAAGTACTTTCATCAGTAAAAATAACCTTTTTCCAGTCAAAATTTTTATGATTTTTTGCCCATTTTAATCTGTTAACTCTGTGCTTTTCAGAAAGCAATGGTTTTGAAATTTTCAGACTCACCAAGTCATTGCCTAATTATCCTTGAACTAACTTCTACACCTTTTTTTTTAAGTTTATTTTTTATTTTAGTATTGGTTATATTGTGTTTTTCTGCTGCTAGCTTTACAATTCATTTATCTTGTGCCTTAGTCATTTTGCGAGGTCTACCAGACTTTTTTTCATCAGTTAAATCCTTGTTTTTCCAGTATTTTTGAATCCAATAAACGATTGTAGATTTACTACAGTGTATATAGGAAGCTATTTTGGCATATCCCCATTTCAGACCTTCTGAATGTTCGTGTAAA
This sequence comes from Rhizophagus clarus, assembly GCA_015698045.1. Lineage (NCBI taxonomy): Eukaryota > Fungi > Glomeromycota > Glomeromycetes > Glomerales > Glomeraceae > Rhizophagus > Rhizophagus clarus. Next base: position 553,562 of record BLAL01000285.1, read on the forward strand.
AAAACAATTTCATATTGTTTATTAAGAGAAAGAGACATTTTTGTGGCGTAAAGTTCACTGATCATCTAACTCCTAATTTATATATTGTACGAACCTATAATTTTGCATGTGTTCAAGATTATCATTGATCTTAAACTTATAAATTTTTATGGTAGGTTATCACATAACATTGGAAAATATTAGGGGTCGTATACTTATGACCACTACTGTAATTTCTTTAAATTTAGTAGTAGTATGGTATTTGAAAATTTTCAGATATAAATTATTTTAATTATTCATATGTCCACTGGTACAGTACTTTCAACAAATCATTATTAATATCAGTTACTTATAAGTAAATGCATGGAGTATAAATACATTCAATCTTTAAATAATAATGCTTGGATAATTTGAAATTGATATAATAACGATAATACTTTTATTTTATTTTTTTAATTAAATTATTAGTTTGATCTTCTAATATTTTAATAATAGACGCACAAAAACGCATATTGTCATAAGATTTAAAAAGAATCTACAATTGGCTCATTTTTTTCGTTGATCTGTAAAGTTAGAATTCAATTGGTCCTTGTTAATAAATTTAATACAAGCTTATTACATACCAAAATATATAGATTCCTAAATTTTTCATTTAAAATTTTTTGATTCTTTAAGAATGAAAACCATGGCTAAATTCATATTTTATTTTTCGTATCGATGTCATGTTTATTATATAAATTTTGCAAACTGGTGAATGTTTTATTTAACAAGAACATGAAAGTAATTTATTGAGAAATATATCACATAAAATTTATGGATATTTGGAAAATTCATAGTATATTTTTCTAAATTCTAGAAAGTAAAATTATATATATAAATAAGGAATGTGATGTATTTAGGGATGTTAACCAAATTGCCAAGTTTTGAGATGATTTTTTAAAAAAATTTTTTTAATAAATTTTATTCCCAGGCATTTTTAGGGTAGGTTACTTATTGATATTAAGTGATAAAGTTCCACCTGAAGTCAGAAATGCTTAAAACGTGGAACCTGCTGGTCGGCATCGGTCCCAAGCAAAATGCCGGTTTTTGAGGTGATTTTTTTAAAAAGAATTATTAATAATATTTGTTCCCAGACCGTTTTTAGGGTAAGTCACTTATTGGAGATAAGTGATCACACTTTTCTGGGATCGGCAATTTGTTAAATTGCTTCAGGACCGTTAACATCCCTAGATGTATTTAATTCACAAAAATTCACAAAAATCGATTTTAAATGTAAAATTAACAAATATTGTAATAAATAATTCGAGCAAATTTAAAATTTTAAATGTAATTGTTCTATAAAAAAAAGAGTGTATAACAGTGAATAAATAAAATAACATGTGTATGAACATTTAAGCAAAGCTAAAATTTGCATGCAATTTTTAATAATTAAGGGATATTATTAAAGGAATAATTAATACATCAAAAGATATAATATATTAAAATATGCCTAAATTATTCGATATTCTTTTGCTATTTCTAACCATTAAATGAACTCAATCAATAATTTTAATTATGCTCATCTATAATACACGCAATACTTGTAAATTTAAATATGAATTTTCAAAATAATGTACTGATAATCTAATGAATCTTCAAGCAATTTATATTTTGATTACAACATTTTATTTATATGGAATAATTTTTATTGAAGGACTTTTTGATATTTTGTATTATCGTTATATTAAATTAAAAAATTAATTGCCGGTCCGCCACTCAACGATACAAAATGATCGGCAATCTATAATTAATTTTTATATATTAAATACTATTGTTCTGGAATGGTGTTTGCACTATCTTAAAAACACGTCACAACAACATAAATACTTCAAAAATTTGCTAGAAAAAGGTATTACATTACCTGGGTGTGTTTTCCAAAACCGGTAGGTCCAAGGTGTGCCAAAAAAAATAAAAATAAAAATAATAAAAAAAATTTTTTTTTTTTTGTTATTTTGTTAATTCTGAAAGAAAATATTATATATTTTTCAATAGTGTAAAAAAAAACCTCATAAAATTTGCAAAATTCGTGTATAAAAAATCTCAACTTGACTAAAATATAAGGTGAAATGGTGACTTCCTCCAAGGTAAACTTGTTAAATTTTATATCGAACGATAAAAAATTTTTTTTTTTGTGGCATATTCACGTTTAATGTTATTGATTGGTGAGTTATCGTTACATTTAGATGTGACCTTGTGGGACAAAATCGGTGCCAATTAGCGTAATTCATATAAAATCTGCGCCGGATCTACAAATTAATTTGTATCGTTGAGTGACGGACCGGCAATTAAGTCTCATAGCTAATGACTAAACAAAAATGAATAAAATTAATCAATTAATCAAGATTGCACAATCAACAACAACCGTTATAATTACACAAAAAAACTATTAATTAGAAAATAAGAAAATAAAGAGAATACTTTTGTAAACTTGACTTAGACAGTTATAGCATTATTAAAATAATGTATGTATTTAAAAGAAATTTATTTTTGCCATTTTTGTCTTTTCCGATAATTCTCATCAAATAGTTAATGATCACATACTAAATTATCTGATTAGTTTTTTTAATACCAATTTCCTGTTGCTAGTCTGATTTCATCCAGATTTATAGCCATTCCAAAATTAGACCATCTTTCTATTCCTATTAGAATCCGTTATCATGTACAAATAATTCCTACTTTGTTGAAACCGGAGAATTTTGTTCGTAAAAGTTATAAAACAATTAAAACAAAATCAATAGTTAATAGTGGTAAACTTCACACATTCACTGCATATCTGCACGTCTGCATGTGTATTGCCTTACACAACATGTTTTGACTAAATCTCTTTCATTACAAAACAAATAAATAAAATTTCCAAAACTATTTAATTTACTAAATAAGCCTGTTTCTATTATCAAACAATTACTCAGCATTTATTTATTTCAATTGATGTAACATATATTCAAATATTCTTGTAAAAAAAAAAAAAATAATTATTTTAGTTAGATTTCTTTAGTATATATTTTGCCTTAAAATTTATCTGTATGGGAAAGAATTTTTTTTTTTTTTTGTCCTTAATTTCGAACTTTGAACGGAAATAATTTTTTTTTTTTTTAAAAAAAGTAATTTTGTTAACTGTTTTTCTTTCAAAACTCATGTACGCATGATGATCATCCAAAACACAGTATCAATAAGAATTTAAATTTATCCTTTTATCCTTCATAAATCTTGGCAAAAAAAAATTTCTATATAGAAATTAAAATACGAATGTTTATAAATAAATAAGTGAATTAAAAAAAAGAAAAAAAAAAATACAATAAAATAATAAAAACCATTAATTTAACTAATTTCCAATTATCATTAATTTTATTGTTATTATTTCATGTAATAAACTCACTACAATATAAAATATATTAGGGAAATATGCAATAAACATTCAAACCATTTTTACCGCTTCTAGATATGTTAGAGCAACTTTATTACGGAAATTTCATTGCGATTCCTATTTTCTTTCATACGTTATTATTGTAATTTATTGAAATTCTTAAAAAAAAAAAGTTGTGATTAAAACCTTTATAGGATATAATATCGAGTTCTTAATTATAAAAATCTTTCATATACTTATAAATATGCTCAATAAAGTGTTTATTCGTCCAAATATCAAAAAAGTTTTGATAAAAAAAAATAATAAAAATTTTTATTGTAATGATGTTTCCAAAATAGTGTATGCGATTATATGACGATATTAGTTAAAATCGGAACAGCAAAAACAATCCGGAATCACCTCAATAACAAGTAATCGAAAATTTAATTTTTCAATAAAATCAAAGTAAAATAACTGTTTCATATATAAAAAAAATTTAACATAATAATATAAAATTATACAGTTATACGATTGAAATTCGTTCCCAAATTATTCTTATCTTAGTAACAATTCTTTCTATTGTACTATCGAACTTATTAAAATTCATTTATTTAAAATAAATTTACATTCGTACCATGTAAAGTTTGACAAATTTGATGAAAGAAAATAAATTTATTTTAATTTTCAAACATAATTTTGTTTCAATATTATTAATATTTACACTAATTTTTAAAGCAATAAAAATCATATTGCTTCAATCCAAAATTTTAAAATTGGATCGCTCCAAACTGAAATTTAGAAACCCAACCAAAATATCAAATACGGATTACATTTTTGTTTTTCATTTTGCGTATTTCAATTGGCAGATTTATTGTTACAATTACCTTTTATAGAACATAAGTGTCGGCACAGCACTCCATCCGACCGATCAACAAAGGCTCTAACCTTACATTTCATGTCTCAAGTGCCTAGGTTATATCCTTCATGGTCCGCCCATGGTTTCAACTCATGCCCGTGATACAATTTGACTAACATGCTATGTCATGGATAAAATACCCGTGTGCTAGTCATTCATAAGGAAATTCAACATCTCTTATTATTGTCAGTTATAGTTTGTAAATGATAATCCTATTTATCAAGTACGGACATTTATGTCCGTGATATTTGTTGTCAGATGCTCATGATGCCTCTTGTCAGATACAGACATTTATGTCTGTGACGTTTGTTATCTGTTGTTCACGATTCTTCTTGCTAGGTACGGACATTTATGTCTGTGATGTTTGTTGTCAGTGTGCTTGTTGTCAGGTACTGATGATAATTGTTCATGGTGCTTCTTGTCAGATACGGCCCTATAAAAAATAAATGTCCGGAAAATGTTATCAAAAATGTCTGGAAAATGTCCGGAATAAATCTGATGTGTCCGGAAAATGTCCACTTTTTTGGTGCATGTCTGACACACTTCTGATACTTAAAATTTTGACATGTCCTAACTTTGTCCAGAATTCGTCCAGTATTTGTTCGGTATAAAATTTTGGACAAATTCTGGACAGTTAAACCTGGACAAATTCTGGACATAGTAAAAAAAACCAGATAGACAAATTCCGGACATAAAAAAGTTCAGGACAAATTCTGGATACTATTTCCAAAAAAGGATAAATTAATTTTGTAAAAAAATGCAAAAAGCACAAAACTGACATTCAAAACCTTTTCTGTCGTACTAATTAAAATTGCAGAGCAGGTAAAAATACTATATATCTATGATATAAAAATTTTGGATTAAGGAATAATGATGATCATCTATCCATTGATCATCTTTTGTGGCAAATTTTACGAAAATACATTTCCGGACAATTTCTGGACAATTTCCTAATATCCCGAAAATGCAGTGTTTTCGGAACAGTTTCCGGATACACAGTGTCCAGAATTTCCGGACAATATTTTAGATAATTTTTCTGGACATTTTCCGGACATTATCCGGACACTTATTTTTTATAGGGCGAACATTTATGTCCATGATATTTGTTGTCAGTTAGGTACAGGTGATGTTTGTTTGCTTATAATATTTCTTGTCAGATATAAGCATTTATGTTCATGATATTTGTTGTCCGTCAGTTACTAATCAGCTCTTGTTTATGATATCTTTATTAACAGACATAGACGTTTATGTATATGATGATCTAATTTTTTAGGGGATATGTACCAATGAAAGGTCACATGATAAACGTTGGAGTAGAACCAATGTGTTAGATTAATAATAATTACCAATATTGTTAAATAATAGTTGTTACCTTTTAATTAAACAATACTAGATTATTTATTGTAAATTTTTAAAAGATAATTTTATTATATCAATAATTAATAAAATAAAATCTATACAAATAGCAACAGTAAAGTTTTGCAAAAAAACTTTTTAATCAGATCCATCAAAACTACAAAAAAAAAAACAAAAAAAAAAATAAATAACTATTAATCGATGTTATTGTTAAAAAGAAAAAAAAATGGAGAAATTTCATAAAATTATAGTAAATAAATTATGACTTCCTTCTGATCAATGTTTGTTTTTGATCTTTATAATATCGGACTACATCTATATATAATACTTTGTCAGACATGTCACAGTACTTCTTATAAGCTTGCAAATTTTCAATGCTGTATTGGTCTAATTTCTGTAGTTTTAGTTTTCTATTAATTTTATGAAGTAAACTTTAGTTTATTTTTAAAAATTTCATTCCCTATTATTTCTTTTAAATCAAACTCTTTCTAAAGTTTTTTCAACTCATATATTTAATAACAAGTTAAAACGTCAATATATCTTTATTATCGACAATTTTTTCTTGGAGTTTCCATAATAATAAACAAAAAAGCATTAATTTCATGTTGGTCTTCTGTTAGAATTAAAAATTCATAAAAGTAAAAAAATTTTTTTTTTGTGGTTTTGGTTCCATAATAAGTAATTTTGTATTAATTAAAAACAAAGATTAGCTAATCATAATCAAATAGATTATTATTAAACACATGACTATTTTTTAATAATTTGCAAAAAATATAAATTATAAACAATTTGACACGTGTCTATATATCATATTGATATGAATAATTAATTTAATATGCAACAATACTTTGTGTAATTTGTGCATAATTTTATTGTAATATGTCCTTTTTGTTTACATCTAATTAAAAGCATAATAAATATTCTTTGCATTGTTTTAACTATTTAAAAAATTCATATTCGCGTATTAATGATAATATTTTGCAAATCACTGATCAATTTGGCAAAAAATAAAAATTTTAATTTTTTTTTTTTTTAGATAGTAACGATCATAGATTTAATCAACCAAACCTAAAAAATTTGTTGATCAACTCGTATTGTGTTTATATTCTAATTGTAATTTGATTTTGCTTATCATCAAAAAAAACTTGACGGACGTACAAAATGCTGTTTATATCAATATTTTGAATTTAAAAGAAAAATAAATAATAAAAATATATGTATTGAATAAAAAAAAAAAGAAGGAATTAAAAAGTTAACATGTAAATTTTTTTTCTTAATTTTATTATAATTTAAAATAATCAAAGAAATAAAAAATTCGTGAAAATTAAAACATCATTATAAAAACGAAACCAAAAATTTTCATTTATTATTTTAATCTATAAAAAATTTTAATGTTGTATGCTGCTATCAAGTCCTATAATCTTATATTACTAACTTCTTTTATTATGATTAATAATATGACAAATGATTGTTCATATAGTTGCTAACAACCCACCTTGTTTTAATTATGACAATATTGCTACATAAAATGCTTGGATTGTAAACCAAAGTTATTCTATTGCTTAATTATTTTCATAATAAAATTAATTTATTTCATTATTCTATACATTTTGATAATTACCAGTTCAATTCATTCAATTTAAATGAAATTAAACTGTTACAATTACAGTATATGTGATGAACAAGATGTTAACAATTTGCCTAAAAAGTATACATTTATTTTAGTTATTTTAAATTACTCAAGTGAAAATAATTCAACTACTATTATAGCTTTGATGGAAACTTTCAATTCAGGAGATTAAAAGTTCAGAAAATAGTTACGATTTATGAAAATAGACTTGTAACTTGTTGATGATAGATCTATAGTTTCAAAGGATTTTTTTTAAAAAATTGTGTATCTAGTCATATTATAATAATAAATTACAATTATTTATTAACTGAGAATTAACTATTTATTTATTATATTAAGTAACTAGGTAAATAGGAACTGTTGGAGCGTCTGTGTTATAATCACAAGATTATTTTTTATTGCTGCTCAAAACTCAATTGGTCAATACATAGCAGATATATCATTTTTTATCTTCTTTTAAAAATGATTAATAGAAAAGAAAAAGTAATCACAAAGGAATAGATACAAGAATTTCACCCAACAGCAATTATGAAAATATTGCTGGAAGTTTTGGAAGTTTTTCAGCAAGGTTAAGTGATATAGAAAAACCTCTTCAATAATTATAGAACTATAACATTAATAACATGAAGGATGATATAAACATAAATAACTAATAATAATATATATTATAGTAAATACTTTACTGTCAATATATATTTTTTTGACAGTATATTATAATCCTTTTATTATAATAATATCATGAATGCTAACATAGTTATGGAAATATCATGCATGACAATATGGTTATTAACATGGTATTTGGCATAGCAAACTCATAACATTAATGTTATATTTTATTACAAAAGGATAATTGTCATATATTACAATATTATTACAATATTCATATTTAAATAAAGCATTACATTAAGCATTACATAAAGCATTATACCATATACTTTACCGTTACATTATTATTGAAAAAATTATCTATATTATCTATAAAGTTTGAGAGCTTCTAAGCAAGTCTAAAATTATAAGACATTCACATTTAATGATCTGACCGCAATTTCAAAATCGCGCTATGCAACTGATCACGTGACTTTGATACGTGATTTTTAAGCCTTCCTTTAAACGCGCCAAGTCAAAGAAAGTTAAAATGTTTACTTTTTTTTCTTTTTTTTTTGACTCCCCTCTTCCTTTCCTTTTTTTCGTTCCCTTTCCTTTTATTTATTTATTTTTTTTGTTCTTCCTCCCTTTCCTTTCTTTTTTTTCATCTCCCCTCTTTTTTTCGTTCTTCCTTTTATTTTTTCACCCTTCTTCTTTCCCTTTTATTTTTTCGTCACTCCTCCTTTTCCTCTTTTATTTTTTCACTTGTCTCCTTCCCTTTATTTTTTGTTCCTCCTCCTTCTTCCTTTCTCTTTATTTTTTCATCATCATCCTTTTCTTTTATTTTTTTTCACCTCATACTTTTTTTAGGCATGGTCTTCATAATTTCGATCAGTAGGATAAGGTGAATCTTTTTCCTTCTTTCATTTCATTTCTTTACTATTTCTATTTTTATTCTTTTTTCTTTGCTAATTCCATTGTTTGTTTCTTTTTTTTAGGCGCAGCTATCTTTCTCTCTATTTAAATAAATCTTTTTATTCATTTTTTCTTTTTATTCTTTCCTTGTTCATTTTTTTTCCTTACATTTCTTTTCATCTCCCTCCTTTCTTTCTGTTTCCCTCATTCTTTTTTCTTCTCTCCTTTTATATTCTGCTTTGTGAATGGTCATATGCACTAATAAGAGTAATTAATTATAATTCATCAAACGCAATTCATTAAACGATATTGGTAATAATAGTCTATTTTTATTAATTGTTTAGTTTTACAGAAATGGGAAGGTTGATCCTGACGGATTCCAATTTATATTAGCCTTTAAAAAAGTAAATTTCAATTTGTCATTTGCATCCTTTGATAATAGTGGATCAACAGCCTGAGCTAATAAATATATTTTAAATAAATTTTATTATTTGATTGTGTAATTATATTAATATGCAAGAGACATATATTTTATAACGATAATAAAATCATTTTACAATATATATCAATAAACATGTCATAAGCTATTTTATATTCATATTGTAATCATATATAACATTAATATGTAAATATTTACAATATAATATTTAAATAATTGTTAAAGGATAATAGCATACATGTCGTTAATTATGACAAAACATGAATATAATAGGGTAGTTATATGGCTATCAAGAAAACCTGTATTGATAGTAAAGTATTAAGATATATTATCGTTATAAGCAAGTTAAATAACTGGTAAGCAAGCAAATACCATGGATGATTATAAGCAAGCCAAATAACTGAAAGTATATGTCATAAACATAACAGATAAATGTCTAGTATGTCAGAAATATCATATGCAATTACCGTATAATCTCGAAATTAAGCATCCTTTTTTTACTATAGGGGTGCTTAATTTCAGGTGATTTTATAAAATATTACTTTCTCTTTAAAAATTTTCAAAAATTGCATCACGAAATTGAGATTTTAGACTGCTCATTTGTACTACAATGGTACTACGATCGATAATTTGTACAACTGAATGATTTTTATAAACACGGGACTTACGCGAAATGCGTTTTGTAACCTATTTAAACTCAAAAAAAATGCTGAAGGTTTTGCAGAATAGAACTGTCAAGCAAAAGCGTAACTCATATTCTGTTTATCAGAAGAAACAGGTTATCACTTACGCTAAGCTACACGGATGAAATAAAGCGGCAAGACACTTTGATCTTAACGCCAGTATGGTAGGACATTGGGTTACGGCAAGCAAAGGCTGGGATTCTGAACTTAACCAAGACAGTAAACGAATTGGCTCAAGCCAAAAACCCTTTTATCCTGAGGCTGAAGAAAAGCTGTATACTTGGCTTATTGAACAAAGAAAACAAGGATTGGCTGTTACTTATACAATTCTACGAATTAAAATGCAAAATATCCTAAAGAAGCGTGAAATGACAACTTTATATGGTGGTTCAGCAAAGGAATTTAAAACTTCATGTCAGTGGATATCCTTTTTTATGAAAAGGTATAAGCTATCCTGGAGACGACGCACAAAGATTTCCCAGAAGCTACCAAGTCAAACAGAAGAAACTTTGGCTAAATTTCATCAATTTATTAATAACTTGAAAACCAGAAAATCCTTTGATTTATCCAATATTTTCAATATGGATGAAACCCCAGTGTGGTTTGATATGGCGGGTAATTTTACTATTGATCAAAAGGGGGAAAAAACTGTTCAGATCCGCAGCACCAGCAATGACAAAAACTGATTTACAGTGGTTTTGACATGTGCTGCGGGTAAGGTTGCTTGCCGAAACTAGTGAGTTTCGGCATGCCGAAACTGCCGAAACTGGCGAAACTAGGTTTCAGCAAGCAGCCAAAAATGCCGAAATGCTGAAACTGCCGAAACTGCCGAAATGCCGAAACAGTTTTGGCATTTTGGCATAGTTTCGGCATAATATATATTAATACTTTAATATAGTTTCGGCATAGTTTCATTTTTCTAATAATGTAATTAGTGTAACAAAATAAAATTCAGCCACCACATGACACACAACTAATCATATCTGACGGTCATTCAGGAAATGATCTGACATCATTAATATCAAAGATAATCAGTTACTTTTCGTCCTTTAACTCCTTTAACTCCTTTTTTTATTTATCATTTTACTGTTATAATCCCCAACTGTTACGGCTATACCTTGAAATTTGAACCAAATCATATGATTATCTGTTATGGATTTTTTAAATTACTTCGTGTTTGCCTTGCATTACTTTTTTTACTTAAACACGTACAAAATAAAAAAACTTTATACACATTTCAATATGACCAGCACTTTAGACTTAGAAAAAAATAAAAATAAAGGTGGTAGGCCTCCCAGCTCTACCTGGGAGGATGCTATTAGAGGAAATCCCGTTGGTTCAGGAAAATATCATGCCACTTGTAAATATTGTAATTTTTCATGGTCACGAGGTGATATATCAAAACTTAAAGAGCACTTTGCGAACCACTGCTCGGAAGCTCCAGGACCCATTGTTAGAAAATATTTGAATAAAATATTAGAGCGTGAAGATAAAGTTAATAAAAAAAGAAAAATTGTTGGGAGTAATCAGTTAAATATTACAGACTACCATGATTCCACAAAAATTCCTGATGGTAGAGTAACTAGGATTAATCGTGCCTTGGCTAAATTTTTCGTTGCATGTGGTATTTCATTCCGGATAGTCGAGCACCCTTTTTTTATTAACTTTGTAAAGGAGCTTAATTCTTCGTATGAGCTGCCAACCAGAGAATTTTTGTCAGATCAGTTACTTGAGCGGGAATTATCAATGGTGAACTCAACTGTCACATCCGTCATTGAAAATGGAGCTAATTTGACTTTAGGTTTTTAATACTTTTTTTATACTTTTTTAAAACAATATTCTTAATGTGTTTTTAAGTAATAATATTAATATTAATATAATTTAGCGTTCGATGGTTGGACGTCCCCCACTCATCGTTCTATATGGAATTTTGTTATTATGACTCCGTCGAGAGAAGAGTATTTGTATAAACTTCAAGATTTGTCAGAACATTCGCATACAGGTAATTACGTAGCCGAAGTGATTGGAGAAATAATTGAAAGGATCAGCCCGAATAAAATATTGGCTATTGTGTCCGATAATGCCTCAAACGTTCGGAATGCATGCAAAATTATTGAAGAGAAATACCCTAACATCGAAAACATACGATGTATAGCACATGCGGTCAATCTTATCACGTGTGATATACTTAAAGAAAGTTTTGGAGATCGTTTATTACGAAAAGTTAATACATTAGCTTCATTTTTTAAAAATTCCCATCAAGCTGGAGCCAAACTCACACAACTCATCAAAGAGAATAGTATTCATGGAGGAGGCATTAAGTTATATTGTAAGACGCAATGGACAACGGCTAGCGAATCAATAGATTCGGTAATTAGGTTGGAACCAGTACTAGAACAAATTATTACTAATGAAAGTAATTTGTTGAACGATAAGGTCAAACGTGTTATCCAAACACGGAATTTTTTTTCCAATTTACGAATTCTTTCATTCGTTTTAAATCCATTGAGAAAAGCTGTCTTGGCTTTAAAATCAAGATCAGCGACGCTTGGAGATTGTTTTTTAAGTTTGATAAGACTATCAGCAGTTTTGAAACAATTACCCAAATCATTTAATCAAAACTTCCGTAACCATTGTTTCAACGTGATGAACGAAAGATTCAAAGAGTTCGATGATGACAAATATATAACCTGCTTTTTCCTAGATCCCCGATTTAGGAGTAAGCCTCTCACAGCCAAAGCTTATTCAAGGATCGTGAGGTGCGCTACTACAATTGGTAAAAGGTTAGGATTTGATCTTAAAAAATCCAGGGCTCTATGCGAGCAAATTAAGGACTACCGTGATAATAAACCACCCTTTGATCTTGATGAATCTTGTTCTCTAGACGATCCTCTAAATTGGTGGAATTTGATCAATACTGACCCTCGACCGAATAGCCTCCCAAGAGTCGCTCGCCATCTATTAGCGATTTGTCCAAATTCCGCAAGTTGCGAACGAGGATTCTCAACACTTGGCTGGCTATTTAATGATCGGCGTTTAAATTTGAATATAAGTCGACTAGAATCCATGGCTAAAATGATCATGCATTGGAAGTCCAATGCTAAGAAAGAGCTTGGTTTTTATGGTATAGAAAAAAATGATACTCGTATTAGCGAAACTGAAATGAACATTCGAATTGCAGAGGCTCTGGCAGAAACTAATGATGATGATGATGAATGTGATGTTTTATCAAATGAAAGTTTACCTAATCAAATTACAGTTCCTTCAGATAATTGTGTTGTCCTAATAGAACATGTATGGATCGATAAATTTGTTGATTTGTCACACAAATTAATAATTGAAGAAATTGGAGAGATCCCGGACGACATTTTAGATGAATCTGAAGAAGAATACGAAAAAATTAATACAGATGATGGCAATGATGATGAGCAAGAAAGCGAACAAGAAAGCGATGGGGGAGGAAATTTTGATTATAATGTAGAGGATTTATTGAATGAATTCATCGATGTAGATGATGTAGATGAAGAAGAATAATTTTTTCTTTATTTTTAGGAAATCATTATAACAATAATTCTTTTATTAATAAAGTAAATTTGTAAATAAGTTTATAATTATATTGATTTATTTAAGAGTTTAAATTAAAAAATTTTTGTGTGACGAAATTTAAACAACACCGACGTGATGCAAACGAACTCTTTTGATCTTGTTCAATTTGTGTTCGATTTGTGTTCGATTTGTGCTGATAATTCTGGTAAAATTTCGCTCGTTTTAGCCAAATTTTGTTAAATTTGTGTTGATTCGTGTTCAATGTGTGCTCTAAAGAAAGAGAAAGAAGTTAACAATTAAATTTTATCACACAGGGATGATGATTAGTAATTTTATATCGGTATTTGTTTAATGATGCAAGATGACTTTTTTATACAAATCACATTGTATGTATTATGCACTGATTTTTTTATTTTTTTTTAAGGGATGTACAAAATATTCTGATTTTTTTTTAAAAAAAATGATTTTTTTTTAAGAACAAAGAGAATAAACAAAGATTTATTATTTTAAGGATGATATTTAAATTTAATGATGCAAACTAATAAATCAGTATTTTGAAGAAAGGGAACAAAAAGGAATTGTCCAAATTTTATTTATAAAACGATATTTTACGATTTACTCATCTCATTCTTTTTGCGTTTTTCCTCACATCTTAATTTTGTAAATATGCCCAATCGTCACTCTCATCGCCAGTCCCATCGTCACTCTTATCGCCAGCCCCATCGTCACTCTCATCGCCAGCCCCATCGTCACTCTCATCGCCAGCCCCATCGCCAGCCTCGTCACCACTCTCGTCCTATTCAATGGTTCGATGAATACACCGATTACTTGGTGGAAGAAAGAAGAAGAAGAAATGACGAATTTCATAACGAATACGGGAGAGATCGATCAAGATTCTGGAGGTCAATCGCAAGAAAGTTCATATGTATAATATTTAATATGTTAAAATATGTTAAAAATAGAATTATTATCTTTAATCCAACTAATTCGTTCGTTTGAATCAGACTAAATCGTCATTTTAGAACTTCGAGGTTCACGGCACAACGATGCCACCAAAAATGAAGGAATCTTCTCAGGGAATACCATGTATGAAAAATATAATGGCAAAAAAAATATTTGCTTAAAATTGAAAATATTTAACTAAATATTATTTCGTTTTTTGATATTTAGAGTTTTTGCCTTTATCGTAGCGGTGTCCCTGGAAGAAGTTGGTCGCGTATCGGAGCAAGATATTATCGCACATTTAGATCAAGATTTTGGGAAAGACGAGGTAATTATAAAATTTCTATAATTAAAGTTTATTCACATCTTAAATTAACCAATTTATTTTAGATACATGACACGATCGTAGAAGGGCAAGAAACCTACCTACGTATCGTCACCGAAGATAATTTATTAATTTTATTATATTATTTTATAGTGAGTAGCTAGGCCCAGTCCGTACCAAATATCGGCTGGAGACTCACATTTTTTTTGGGCTGTGAATTGATACTGACGTCCACGTCGTACAGCCTGGGTACTATTTTTTAAAATAGTAGCGAACAAGTATCAATATTTTTTTTTTATCAAAATTAAATAAAATAAAAATAAAATGGTGAACTTTTTTAACTGGGATTTTATTTCTTTAGTGATAAATTTGAATTTAATTGCTAGTTTTTATCATTGGATTACGTATAATAAATACAATAAATAATTTAAATTTTAAAAAATAAATTTTTATCTGTCAGATACTATTAACATGACGAAAATATGCCGAAACTCTATTAAAATATTAGTATTACTTATGCCGAAACTATGTCAAAATGCCGAAACTGCCGAAACTGCCGAAATGCCGAAATGCCGAAATGCCGAAACAGTTTCGGCAGTTTCGGCAGTTTCAGCATTTCGGCATTTCGGCATTTCGGCACTATGTATGAGTTTCGGCGTTTCGCGTTAGGCCAGATGGGTTTCGGCAAGCAACCTTAGCTGCGGGTAGTATCTTTTTTTTCAATTTTATAATGAGAAACTTTTAAATTTTACAAAAATTCATGATTCAAATTTACAGATGGAACCAAGCTTCCTCCAATCTGTATCTTTAAGGGGAAACGATTATCAAAAGGTGAAAAAATACCTCCTGGTGTAGTAGTATGGTTTCAAGATAAAGGTTGGATGGATAGCGAATTGATGAACCGGTATATTGATTATCTAGGTGATGAGACTAACAAGAGAACTGGAGGCGGAGCTCCAAAATTAATGGTTTATGATTCTTTTCAAGGACACTTGAAGAAATCGGTAAAAGAGAAGTTCCGTGATTATGGATTTGATTTAGGCGTTATACCGGGTGGTCTAACAAGTTTATGTCAGCCACTTGATGTTGTGATAAATAAACCATTTAAAGCAAACTTACGCAAGGAATGGCACCTGTGGATGGCTGCTGGTGGTGCTGGACAAACTAATAAAGGTAACCTTTGACGTGCCAAGTTCAGTGATGTGTGTGGATGGGTGAAACGTTCTTGGGATGGAATTTCTGATGAGATCATCATCGATTCTTTTAAAACTTGTGGTATCTCAAATGCTTTGGACGATGTAGAGGATTTTGATAATGAAATTATTGATATTAGTGATGATGATCTGGAGGATGGTATTAACGATGATTTGGAAAATGATGGTAGTGATGACAATTTGGAGGATGACATAAGCTGGGATGATTTAGACATTGGTATAAATGAATAGATAAAGTAATAATTTTGTATCATTTAATAAAGTTAATAAAGTTAATCAATTTGTAATTACAACATTTATAATGTTTAAATAATAAAAAACTTCAATTTTTTAGGGGTGCTTATTTTTAGTATATATGTATAATGTGGGGTGCTTAATTTTAGGGGGTGCTTAATTTCGAGATTATACGGTAATGATAACAAATAAAAGTCCGTATCTATCAAGAAGTATAATGAGCAACTGATGACAAATATCACAGACATCACCTGACAAGAAGCATCATGAGCAACAGACAATAAACGTCACGGGTACAAATGTCTGTATCTGTCAAGAGACATCATGAGCAACTGACAACATATCACAGACATAAATGTCCGTACTTGATATGAGACAAACATCACAGACATAAATGTCCGTACTTGATATGAGACAAATATAACGGACATAAATGTCCGTACCTGATAAGTAGGATTATCGGATGTTGAATTTACTTACGAATGACTAATGTATGGGCACTTTATCCATGACATAGCATGCAAGTCAGGGTATATCACAGACATTAGTTGAAACCATGGGCGGACCATGAAGGATATAACCTAGACACTTGAGACATGAAATGTAAGGTTAGAGCCTTTGTTGATCGGTCGGATGGGGTGCGGCACAGTGACCTGAATGATTAGTCACGTGTTTTGAGTTATTTTGGTAATATCAATAAGTGGCATAGTCATTTTCTATAAATCGGGTTAGTTAATTATTCATTTTCACTTTCAGAAATTATATAGTTGTGTTAATTGTAATGTTTATAATAGCTAAATATCTTTGTTTTTATTGTCTTTCTTGTCTGTCTTTTTCTATTTAGATAACTGGTAGCACAAATTTATTTTAAATGAAGATGGCACAAAGACAGCCATTCAACATCGGCCGTAATATTGAACACTCCGTATAATTTTTCTCTTTTAATAAACTGTTAACAATATATGTTTTCTTATATTGTTTACATTTCATTTTATATTGTTAACATTTAATAAAATAAATTCAAAATACAAATATCATTCATATGACAACGTCATTTGTCATTGCAAAATTACTCTTTTAAACGATCAAAATGACGTAAGAGTCATTTCAAATGGCCAAAACACCGGCATTACTGAATCTGGTGACGGGCAATATAATATCCTGTAATCACAATGAAATGAGAACCTTCGGAACAAAGAAAATTTCTTTCCTTTAACATATGTAAAAAAAATTAATATAAATACAACATGTATCAAAAAGAAAAAAGATAATAATTTCTTAAAAATTATTATCATCATCAAAAGAAAAAAAAATAAATAAAATAAAATAAAAATAATTTTCTTACGCATTAATAAAATTATCATCATCAAATATGAACTTAAAACTATTCAACTTATTAGAAAATTTTGACTACCTTATGTTGGTAGGCATCACATTAATTTTTTATGTAACGCATTATTATATAAATTATTTTAATCATATCAATCCTTTACCTGGCCCATTCCCATTCCCATTTTTTGGAAATTTACCTCAATTATATATTGGACATGGTGGAAATTTCAAAAAGTTCTTTAATTATAATCAAAAGAAATATGGTGACATATTCGAGGTCACTCTTAGTGCACGAATTATAGTTCTAAATCGATCAGAATATATCGAAAAACTTTTATCAGCAGCAACAAAAAACCCTCATCTTGCGAAAATGACTGAAGAAAGTGGCAAAGGATTTCGTGAATTAGGAGTTGCAGGAAAAGGGTTAATATTCAATCAAGATTTTAAATTATGGAGGTATAATCGTCAATTTTTTACAAGAGCTATTTTATCACCAAAATTTTCTCATGAAGCTACTCATTGGATAAATAAATTTTTTAAAGATTTGGAAAGTTATATGGATAAATTATATATTAATGGAGATAATAAAAAAGTGGTTGATTTTTCTACATGGACCAATCAATTTACAAATGATACGGTTATTTCTTTATTAACTGGTGAATGTTCTTATACGATGGCAGGTTATTTTAATGAACTAAGTAATAATGAAAAAGCTGAACATTCATCTGCTTTAATTGATGAGACTATAAATTTTGTTCATGCAATTCGTAAATTTATTATGGGTTTCTTAATGTTTCAAATAGTATCTCCTTTTTTACGACATTATTTCCCATATTTCAAGAATAAATCAGATGATATGATGCAAAACATGGAATATTTAAATCAAAGATTTGATTCAATTATTAAGAAACGTAGAAAAATAATTGAAAATACACCATTAGATAAACCGTTATCAAATGATATGTTGACATCGATAATTGTTGCAAATACACCTCGTGATTTCAATTATAAAAATGTCAATAATGATACAAGACCTATGACTAATCCTGAAATTCGTGGTATTATATTTGATGGAATAGTTGCTGGAACTGATACAGTGAGTAGAATTTTTTTTTTTAATGATATTTAATTTAGATACTATTATTATAACGTTTATTCTTATCCTATTTTCAATAGACTGTGAATACAATTTTATATATTATCTATTCACTTGCACATAATCATGATGTTAAAAAGAAAATGCTTGAAGAAATCGATAGTGTCTTCCAGGATAATAATACACGTCCAATTACCGAAGAAGATTATCATAAATTACAATATTGTGAAGCTATTGTAAAAGAAGTATCTCGCATGCATACAATTCCCTATAAAAAATAAATGTCTGGAAAATGTTATCAAAAATGTCTGGAAAATGTCTGGAATAAATCTGATGTGTCCGGAAAATGTCCACTTTTTTGGTACATGTCTGAAACACTTCTGATACTTAAAATTTTGACATGTCCTAACTTTGTCCTGAATTCGTCCAGTATTTGTTCGGTATAAAATTTTGGACAAATTCTGGACAGTTAAACCTGGACAAATTCTGGACATAGTAAAAAAACCAGATAGACAAATTCCAGACATGAAAAAGTTCAGGACAAATTCTGGATACTATTTCCAAAAAAGGATAAATTAATTTTGTAAAAAAATGCAAAAAGCACAAAACTGACATTCAAAACCTTTTCTGTCGTACTAATTAAAATTGCAGAGCAGGCAAAAATACTATATATCTATGATATAAAAATTTTGGGTTAAGGAATAATGATGATCATCTATCCATTGATCATCTTTTGTGGCAAAATTTTACGAAAATACATTTCCGGACAATTTCAGGACAAATACCTAATATCCCGAAAATGCAGTGTTTTCGGAACAGTTTCCGGACACACAGTGTCCAGAATTTCCGGACAATATTTTAGAATTTTTTCCGGACATTTTCTGGACATTATCCGGACACTTATTTTTTATAGGGATTGTAAATACAATTCTAAGATGTCTCGCAAGACCTGAAGAAATAGCAGGTTATCAATGGCCAGCAAATACATGTATGCGAATTAATATTGATGCTATTCATCACAATAGTGATTGTTGAGAGGATCCTGATAAATTTAACCCTGATAGATGGTTGGTTGAAGGTTTTGAACCAAAGAAAAATTCATTCGTTGCATTTGGTGGCAGATTAAGATTCTGTCCGGGAAGAAAATTAGCCATGATTGAATTAGTTTGTTTCATGGTTTTATTATTCAGAAAGTATGACGTTGATTTGGCAGACATGGAGGCACCTTTAAAAACAGAATCCGCTTCCTTAACTATTTGCACTGAGCTATTAGTGAAAATTAAACTAAGAAATTAAAGTTTTATTTAATAATTGATCGTATTTTTTATTACATTTTTTTATTACATTTATCACACGCATTTTCACGGCTTCTTCTTTTCTTTAATTAATTTATATATTATATATTATATACCATTCCTCCAAAGAAAGTTAAAATTTAATAAATATCTCATTAAAAATTAAAATATCTCTGCGTATAACATACAGTATTTTGTTATTCATTCTCCTAATATAAACGAAATTTTGTGAAATTGAGTATTTGAGTAGTATTTTTTTTCTCTACTTGGCGATAAATATCTTTTCTACTTTTAAAGCTATGAAATCGATTAACACATCATACTTATTGCGTCTTATCAACCAGGAAAGCGAAATCGTTAAAGTCCGTCGTGGTTATTTTTATTTTCATTTTATCGCGAAAAAAAAACTTACCGGCAATAATAGATCAGTAAGCGTCTTCACAAACTCTGTAGGGATTGAAATTATGATTAATAACCAACTTGAGAACGTTTCAACATGTGATCAAGAGTTTGCTGATCATAAAAATTTTCAACAAACAAACACACTTATTTTTATATTGGATCAACGATCAAAAAAAAAATTCTACTTTTTTGTAGAACGCAAAAATCGGATTACTGCATGGGTTACACAATTTCTATAAGCCAATTTGAATCAAAGCAGCCCTAATAACTGATAACGAGCTGGTCACTTTTTATATATAGCTATAATTCTATATCCATTATAAAATTTATTATATAGATTTTTATAAATCTGAATGTTTGTATAGTGTTGTATAAATTTTATAAATATGAAATAAGTTGCGTATAAATTTATGGGTAATTTATTTATAGTCAAATAAATATTATGTGAATATTTTCATTTTTATAAAAAAACGTTTTTTTTTAAGCATTTAATATTTAAAAAAATGTAAATATAACATCATGTATAATATATAATCAAATAATTATTTTGTATATACTTTATATTTCATATACTAATTATATATGTGCAAAGTTTGATGTATATGGTATTTTATAACATTTTTATACAGATTTGTTTAGAATTAAAATTTGCAATCAATATTAATGACTACTGATTTCTCAGTAAAACTAATATTTGTCTCTTCTATATGGACACTTATTAAATTAAGTTTAATTTACATTAATAAGAGCATAGTAACTACTTCGCAAAGAATGCCGGTCACCTACTCTTTGCAATCTGCTTTCAAACGTATCTAATCTAATATATCACGTGTCTATTTGTATAACACAAACTTTCCATTCTTGATCCCGTCATTCCCATGTATATTTTCTTCTTCATCTTTAATAACTAACATTCATTCTTAAAATCATGTTTTTTTTACCAGTTTGGAGTATTTTCTTTGTGATTAACTTTTTTTATACTACTATATCCCTATGAAAAAACTGTGTGTGATTTTTGTTGAATTAACATTCAATTAAATTTACTACAATTTCACTACAATTTCTATATATTTGACCGTACAATAATTGTGCAATAATTGTGCTAAAAATTGCAATAAATCACACAATAATTGCATGGTAATTCATACAATAAACATCCTATTTATGTCCTGAATTTATATGATTATTGTCCAATTTTTGAGCCAAATTTTAGGCCGAATTTTAGGTATTATGATAGGTCAAATACTAAAATTTTACAGTAATGACAGGCAAATTTATAAAGTAAAATTATGAATTTTTATTAATTTAAAATATAAAAATATACAAAATTTTCATAAATAAAATACTATATTTGATATAAATCATAAATGTAGAAAATATAAGAAAATAAAATAAAGTATGTTAGTAACAGTAAATTAGCAGAGTATCAAAGAAGAGTAAATTATTAATGTAAGAAAATTATAAGTATTAAAATAAAAAGTATGAAGTTAGTAAAGAAAGCAAATTAGTAGTGTTGAAAAGTAAATTATTAGTATTAGTAATATATAAAAAATGTGTTGAAAGTAATAATAAATTATTAGTGTTAGTAGTAAAAAAAGTATGAAGTTAGTAAATAAGCAAGTTAATAACGTTAAAATGTAAAAAAGTTAGAAAAATAAATAAAAAGATAATAGAAAACAAGTTTTTCTTACCTGAAATTTTGAAGTTAAAAAGTTTTTTTTAAAAAAAAACAAACATTTCGCGTCATATTTATTTTGACGATCAGATCACGTGATTAATATACAAATTTAAGATGCATAAATCTGGCCAAATTATAATTCTGGCCAGAACTAATTCTGTAACTTAAAAAAGTTTGGACTTTTTTTAGTTACAAAGCACTACAAAAATTGTACCAATAGGTCCAGAAGATACCCATTTATAAACAAATATGCAGTTGAATTTTGTGTAAACTTACTGCATAAATCACTTAGGAAAATATATTTGTAATGATGGTTAAAAGTGGTCTATTTGTTCCAAAAAGTGATCAAATATTGTATGGTAGGATTACCCAAAAATTGAATGCTTTCTGTATCTTAAATACAAATTTTATACCCTAAAATTTTTATTGCATAAAAATTGAACATTTTCTATATTTTAAATTTAAGATTGTACAAAAATTGCATACTTTTAACACACTATAAATAACTGCATGATCATTTTTATCCAAAAAACTGCAATAATTGAATGATTTTCACAAAGAATTGAACAAATATTGCACAAATATTGGATAATCTTTTTTCATAGGGTATAAAAAACTTTTTAAATTTTAAATTTTTATATTTTGTATTTATTTTTTTAAACTTTCTTTTACATTCCTTCTTAAAAACTTTTTGTTTATATAAAACCGAAATGATTTTTCCAATTAAAAATATTTTTTTTTTTATTTTCTTTCTTCTTATAGGTCTCTCTCAGATGCCATTGGACTTTGGAATAGAAAATAGGGTTGGGAATTCTTCAAACCATTGAAAATAAAAAAAAAGTAAGCTTCATCATGGAATCTACTTTATTTCATTCATGGAAAAAGCCAAATTAACACCATGTAGTTATATTTGATCAGCGGAGTTTAGGATTAGGGTTAGGAAATTCGTCACATGCGTCACACCCTCCCGTCTTTCATTCTCACTGCCTATTCTGAGAATATTATAAATCACTACTTGTCATCCGTTATACGTATGTCACACAATATAAGGGGGTTAACGTTAACTGAGGTGAGGTTTAACAACATTGTTATTTTATACATTTTTCATTAAAAGATGTTTCTAATGTTTCTAATGTTTCTTAATTTTTTTTATAGATCCGGACAGAATATGCTGTACTGTATCGTACAGTATAACCTTTTATTTGTTTATTCTGTTCAGATAATTTCTTTTTTCATGTACCATTAATATTTTTTCTGCGATGTAAATTCACTTTTTTCAAACGCCTCCACTTCTTTAGCAGTCTACTTGTTAATGATATTCTTTTTTTTCTTTGGGTCTATTTCGGAAAGATACTAAACTAAAAGTTAGTTCTAAAAAAATTGTTTGTTTTTTTTGCTTTAACAAACTTTCATTTTCTACTAACTTTAATTTTTTTCTATATATATAAATAAAATCATATAAACATATTGTAAAAAAGTTATAAAATTCATGTAAAAATATATTTAAATAATATATTTTACAATTATTCGCAAATAAATTAATGTTAAAAAAAAAATATATTGTTTAATATATCGTATAATATATTTTTAAATTTAAATACCTTGTACAAAACATTGTACAAGGATCGTACAATGCATTAAGAAAATTTTAAGGTGTTAGCAAAGTTTCTTTCAGTTTCTCTTTATTTCTCTTTGTTTCACTATATTCCCTTTTGTTTTTTTGTAACTGCAATTATTTATTTTTTTTTTTTTTTTTTTTTTTTTTTTTTTTATACAGGCGTTAAAATCAAGGATAAACTAAGACCTAAGTTATCATGATAGGAAATACAGGGCGTAACCACAGTATACTAGCATTATGATCCATCGTAAGAGTCACATATTCCTAGCCCCCGCCCAGGCGCGCGCGCCATTCTCCAACAACTCCTACAAAACCCAACACAACTTCCTATATATAAAAAGAAACAAAAAGAAACTAATTTGGCAGAAGGTCCGTACCATAATAACTTAGAACATTAGATCCTAAATTAACGCGACTTTCTAAAGCCTCTAAACAAAATTGGTTACTATTATCTATTTTTCTATGTATATCTATATAACTATTATTTACTATTCTATTATTTTTATCTTGAGAACTGATCCCATTAATTCTTTCCTTCTCATGTTGCATCATACACCGATAAGTCCATATCTTCTCGGATTCAGCTAATAAAAATGATCTAAATTCAAAGATTACTTTCCTAAAATTGTTTTGATTCTGTAAGTGCGTATTAATGTTGTTAAATGATACAGGAATAATTCCTTTAATAAGATCGAGTAATGTTAAAGCGTCATTATCGTAAATGCACTTCCAGATATCATCCGAGATAATATTATCTAAATTGGTGTAAACAGTATTTTTGTTCGCTCGATATTTATTGATTAATAATAATAAATATTCCTTGCATTTTGCTATTAAAATCGTGATCGAATCTTCTTGTTCGTCGCACAACCACACGTGATCAAAAGTTTCGTCATCAGTTTCACATAATGCGCACTTCCAGTCTTTGAAAATAACGTTATTAATAGTTTTCATTTTTTCCACAGTCGGGAGTTCTTCAATGATATATCGAATTTTCTTGTGTTTCATGACAGATTGTTTGTATGATGTAACGTAAGTGCGGTCATATCCTTGTATTAACATAAACGTTAATTGCCAGTCAACCGGAAGGTGGCGATATTTACCATTTCTGTTAAGATTGATAAAAGATTCGGTATTAGTAATATAATTAATCTTGCGAATGAATCTTCGCAGATTTTCTTCGATTAAAATGGCTTTCCAAGAAATATTATATCTGATCAAAGAAAGATTGTTGTAGGTAAAACTAAGTTGATCTATCGAATCATCAATGCGGATATAATCGTCTATTTGTTCATTGTAATAATCACCGGAATGGCCTTTAACTTTAACAAAGTTTACCGAAATGTTGTTGTTGTTAACTATGTTGTACAATAACAGCCACAAGAAATTATTTGAATTCCAGGTAAAGTATAGTCTGGGAAGAAAATTAACGATGGTAGTAACATGACTATGAAAGCCATCAATAGTCGCTTGTGAATCAGTATGGATAGTAATATGGCTATTTCTTGGTAGGACGAGTAACGTAGTAACAACAGCCATGATTTCAGCACGAGTAGAGGAAGGCCAATGGCTAATACTGGATTTAAAACGAATTTCGTTAGAGGCATCATCAACGAGAATGAAACCATATGTCATGGTAATATCATTAGATCCTAAATGTTGAAGGGAGCCATCAGTATAAGCCGTATAATTGACTTGTTTTGAATCACGTAATTGAACAAGAATTTCTAACAGTCTTGAACGAGTAGAATTATCATTAAAATATATTTGAATCAAGTCACTTGGTGTATAAGTGCCTTTGAGGTCATGTAATCGCCGTAGGTAATGGAGAATATTTTCCATTGAGTCATTAGCGTAAGAACGAGAATCAACGTTGTGTTTTGAAGAACGATTCCAGACAGTTACAGAGTTTGGAAGCGGAATTATATCATTAGTGGCGAAGCGGTCGGAACATCGAGTATATCGTGAGTCTCGTGTGATGGAAATATCTCTGTCGCAACTGGGACAGAAATCAAATTCAGTGAGAGAGTCAGACGGTGTCGTAAGGTCTGGAATTAAGTGATTAGTCGTAGCTAATGACTGGTTGGAAGGAAGAAGTCGTTTAAAGGCATGAAATGATACGTGATCATGATCATCAATAGCGGCGAATACAGGTTTGAGCGTATTATTGTTGGTTCCTCGCTCAAAATTAAAGGAGATAGAAATATTATCGTCACGACTCGGAATTTGAAGAGGAGATTCAGAAATAGAGAGTTCGTGTTCTTGTAATAAGAAAATCAAATTCACCAAGTGACTTTTCTTGACGCGTTTCATTAACTGTTTCTGAGTCTTGAAACGGCGATATTGTGTAAAGTCGTCAGTCGTTAAACCAAAGAGAGGAGAGCGTGGGAGTGATAAGGCGTGTTGAATGTTATTTAATTGTAGATTCGTGATAGTCCCTAAAAGACCAGGGTTATTAATTTGAATCATAAAGCTTGTAACCTTTTCTTCTAATTGTCGTTGATACAAATCAATTAGACCATAAAAGAAGGAATTCGTAATAATAATGTTAGGAGCAGTAGCAGCAAATCCTAATTTGTTTTTGATGGTTTTCATATATAACGCTTTGAATGAATTACACTCGTCTTTGGTTAGGACTTGGACTTGAGAGCGGTATTCTATTCGTGGTATAATAAGACTATTAAAGATATAACGAATAATTTTATCAGTAACATCTTTCTTTTTGATCATAGAAGTGAAATTAATAATTTCATCACGAATTAATCGTAAATTATATTTAGGACATCGAGCAACATTGAAATACACTCCAAGGATGCGGATATTTTCTTTTGGTGGTTTAGGAACAATTGTAATAATTTTGTCACCGAAGGATAAGTTGATAGGTGAAGCGTCGTATGCAGAATCATTTCGAAGAAGGAGTTCTACTTTATCATAGTTGATTTTAATGCTGGCTAATTCAAAAAACGAATCAGCAGTGGTAAGCAAAACTTCCAGGTTTTCTTTACTGTCTGTAATGATAGTGGTATCGTCCATGTAGGCCTTACTGGGAACGTGGATAGAGGTAGAGTCGTCTGATATTTTGTAGCCTTTTTGCAGTTGTTCGAGCTTGGTAAGTAGTGGATCAAAGTATATACACCATAAAAGTGGCGAAATTACTTCTCCTTGATCGATGCCTGTAAGGACATCGTAGGGGGTAGTGTTCCCATAAGCCGTGAAGACAGAATTTTTCCAATTTGTAAAGAGACCTAAAACGAATCAGATAAAAGAGGTAGGAAGTTTAAGGCGCGACATAGCCGTTTCTAAAAGGTGGATGTTCACCCGATCATAGGCCTTAGACATATCTAAAGCCAAAATCCAAAGTTCTTTACGATTTTCATCTGCATCCTGGATGATTTCGTTAATAATTCGAATGGGATCAAAAACGGAAGAACCAGGCAAACCTGCATATTGTAAAGGATTTAAAACGGAAAACTTATAAAATATATTCATAAGACGCGTTGTTAAAATTGAAACTGTAAGTTTCCTTGCAGTCTCGAGAAGGGTAATTGGACGGGTATTATTAAGGTTACAACACCATGGTTTCGGTTTGGGGATGGGGTATAGATTAGCAAAATTCCAATCGACAGGAAATTGTTGATATATGAATGTATCATTAATCAAATCCAAAAGAGCAATTTTTAAAGAAACAGGTAAATGTTTGATAAATTCATTATGAATTCGACTTGGACCAGCTGCTTTACCTAATGGTAACTTGTGTATATGAGCCTCCAATTCTTCTAGTGATGAGGGGGTCATCAATTCGTCATATATCGACGCATCAATATCATGTTTTGGTTCAAATATATCAGACCATTCATGGGGGATGGTTTTAGGTTCGTTGACTGATTGAGCAGCGTGTTGGAAATGATCATTCACCTTCCTTTTAATATCTTTAGGATTAGTGAGTAACACGTCGACGTTAGTGGTTGGATCAGTGTCGATAACTTTGTCGAGTACAATTGATCTAACTTCATGTTCCATAACGGATTTAATGACTTTGCCTTGGTTACCGTCGAGATTGGATTCTCTAATGATGGTGGCGTCTTTGATTTTTTGTAATTGTGATTCCCTAAGATCGTTGTTGTATTCGATGGTGAGAATATCTTTAAGTTCCATAAGTTTGATAATGTTGAAAGTGGAGTCAGAAGCAAACGGAACGGTGAGTGTAGTATCATATGATATAGCGATTTCGACCGATTCTTTGTAGAGGTCAGAAAATTCATATGAGGGACGCGTAAGGGCTTTACGGCACGCTTTGATGCATTTAAGTATGGTGCGTAATTTTTCGTAGAGCGGTGAGAAATGTATGCGATGAGATCCTTTAAAGGAGCAAGTTCGCTGGGGAATTAAGTATTCATTATCAGCATTTTTGTGTCGTGAAGCATCTTGAATGGCTAGTTTGATGGAAGTCCATTTGCTGTTGACCTCGGTAGGGTTCAATTTAGCGTTGTAGTGTGTGAATCGAAGTTCAACATATTTTTGATATTCATCCCATTGTTCGGCAGACATGTCTTTAAAATTAAAGACAGTTTTGTGATTAGTGGGGGAACGATGTTGTGATAGATTGGGCATCAATAAGGATGCGGAGACTAATTTATGATCCGTAGTAAAGGAATCAACAACAGAGATACGGTGGCTAAGAATATTATTGAAGACGCCAGGAGAAATCCAGATATAGTCAATACGTGAGGAACCGACGGTAGCGTCGAATGTAGTAATTTTGGAAGCATCTGGTTCGAGAAGAGCAATAACGTCGACGAAGTGAAATTCGTTATCCAATTTATCAAAAATGGCTTCCTGAGGAGAAGGAGATTTGCCTTGAAGTAGTTTTTGTTGATATTTTTCGTAACTCAAATTGAAGTCACCTAAAACAATTGAATGGATATCCTGATCATCATTGGATCGAAGGTTAGTTGTAAGTTTAGCTTGTAAATCAGCTATAAGTTGACCATCAGTCGAGGTAACCTTGGATTTGATGTAGACATTAAATATTTTCATAGAAAAATGTCTGAAGGATAAGGTGATGGATAAATATCGGCCTTTATAGCCTTCAGATTTCGAAACATGTCGAGCAAACTGTCGATCGATGATGAAGCCTACACCGCACCCCCGTAGCGATGAAGGATCGTTGTCAAAAATAGCACGAAACCGGTGTGAGAATTTTTTGAACATAAAAAGAGCATTTTGTTTTCGAACTGAAATTTCTTGAAGTGCTAAAACATGAATATTTTTTGAGATCATAAGATCTATAATAGGTTCAACTTTACTAATCGTAAGGAAATGAACATTAAGGGTAGCAATATTTAAAGTAGAAGCGGTAGAAGAATTTTTACCGCGTTTAATTTTAGTGTAGTTAAGACAATTACCGTAAGAACGGTTATTAACAATATTAGTAGGGGTGGGGGATAAAGAAGAAATTAACGAACTATTATTTGAAAAAGAAGGAATCGGTTGTACAATCATTAAAAAATTTAATGATTAAGGAAGTATTCAGAATCGTCTCCATCGAAATCCCCCGATTCGTTGGAGCCGAGCATATTCATGAGTTTTGAAACAGCTATTTGAAGGGAGTTTTGCCCATCAAAGATTTTTTCCTGGCTAAATTTGATAACGTCGATTTCACTGGGCATATCAATGTTCACAGTAGCGCCAGATTGTGTGGTGCGTGGACGTTTATTAAAAGCCTCCGAGGAAATAGAAGTAGAAGGTGAGGCGGGTCGCGTAGATCGCTTGGAGGTAGTATTGGTGGGTGGAGCCAACTCAGGGATTAAAGCCGGAGTTTGGGAGTGTAAATGTGTAGAAGGTTTATCCGGGGTGGAAGCAGTGGGAGTGGGAGGAAGTGCCGAAATCCTGGCATTCAGAGCTGCAATATCTGATTGTTGTTTAGCAAGACCCTTTTGGATTTCCTGAAGCATTCCCATCATCGTTGAGCGGAAGGATTGGAAGGCTGGGTTTAATTGAAAGTCCTCCTGCATGGAGTCGTCCAGCATCTCATCATCGGGTACTGGACCGGAGGTTTTAGAACGGTTGTTAGGACGCAGGGTAGATGAGCCGTTAGGAGTATGAAGAGGTCCAGAGGGCCCTTTCCCTTTCCCTTGACCCTTTGAATTGTTAGAATTATTGTTTTGATTGCCTTTGCGTTATTTAGCAGCGTCAGCGTAGGACTGGGTACGGTTTTTCCATGCTTGGGCCGCAGAGATAATTTTTGATTTATTTGCTTGGGGGCACTCTTTGGTTACGTGAGAGGGATCACCACACCTGAAGCAAATTTTATCAGTAGATTTGGTAAGGAATATAGGTGATTGTCTTTTGCCTTGAGATATCGCCAAATTGGTCAGGTGTCTGGCGCGTTGTTTGTCATCATCATCAGCGAATGTTAAGAACGCAATGCGACGTGGGTTGTAATTGCGTGGATTGCGAGGAATAATGATGGTTTTGGCTCTTGTTTGTGTAAGGACATTCCTCAGGGTATACCCTGTCATGCCAGCGGGAAGGCCGGAGATTCTAAGGGTGTGTGAAGCACGAAGTTTCTTTTTTTCTTCGGATAGCAGTAATGGCCATACCCGGACAAAGTGTGCGCCAATGTACGTTCCCCAGGAGATATCGTAATAACGGGAAACGGGAGTATCCGTGGTGAAAGTAATGTAAGCAATACCGTACATGCCATTTTTGCAAACATAGTTAAGTTTTTCTATTTCTCCGTCAGAGCTAAAGGATTCTCTAACGGCTTTCTCAGAAAGGAAGATGGGAATATCCGTAACTTGGATAGTCCTTTGTTTCTCTTGAGTACGTTCTTCCGGGGTAGCGGGGGCGACAAATAAGGAGGTGATGGGAAGAGATCTAATAATAGATTGCTCATCTGCAATGTCAGGAACTGACAGGGATTTCAGCGCGACAAAAGCGTCAAGATCTTCTTTGAAGTCGAAGCGTACAACCAACAAGGAGGTTTTCTTTTTGGATTTTTTGGTGCTTCCAGAGAATATAACGTCTTTGTGGATAATCGTTTGCGTCACAAGGCTATTTTTAACTTTTTCTTTCTTTTCCTCACCAGTCTTACCGGATAAGGAGGAGGTGTCGATCTCAGCTTTGTACGAATCTGCGGAGATGATCGTTAATGGGGTATTAACACGAGGTGGAATATTCTGCTCGTGGTTAGGGGGAATATTGCTATTCTGAGTAGGATTGTAATCAAGAGACGCGTCAGGAGGAGATGATTGGTGCTCTTCAGGACGCGACAAGATACTATTATCCTGGGTGACTGCGGGGGGCGCAGTAGCAGAGAGGGCGACCGAAGGAATTTTTTCAGTGTCCTCCATAAGGTCCGTGTTGACTGGTGGTTGGCCAGTAGTAAGGTTTCCTTTGGACCTGGTTGCGTATTTAGACGTGGTGGTATTGTTGTTACGGCGGATAACGGAAGGGCCGTAGTCGCGTTTATCTCCACCGGAGGTACTATTGGGGGGAGCGTGAAGGCTGTTGGAAAGGCCTTCGACCTGTTGTAGTTGAGGAGAAGCCTTGTTCTTGGAGTTATTTCCAGTCATGTTTATTATCTTTACAATTGTTAGTATAGTTAAAGGTATATAACTTTGTAACTTTTTCCTGAAATTTTACGAAAAAATTGATTTGTCGATCAATTACTATGTTTTTTGAAAAATGCAGGAGAGAGTTTTGGGTGTCAGTTCGGGAGTCGTAACTGCAATTATTTATTTAATTTTATTATTACATGTTAATATAATATTTACATATAATTTAAACAAACTAAAGTCTTTATCTAAAAATTATTCAATAATCGTAACGTTTAGTTTATGAATTTATACATACATGTGTAATTAATATTTTATACACAATAAAATTTCCTTATAAAAAATAAGTGTCCGGATAATGTCCAGAAAATGTCCGGAAAAAAATTCTAAAATATTGTCTGAAAATTCTGGACACTGTGTGTCCAGAAACTGTTCCGAAAACACTGCATTTTCGGGATATTAGGAATTTGTCCTGAAATTGTCCAGAAATGTATTTTCGTAAAATTTTGCCACAAAAGATGATCAATGGATAGATGATCATCATTATTCCTTAATCCAAAATTTTTATATCATAGATATATAGTATTTTTGCCTGCTCTGCAATTTTAATTAGTACGACAGAAAAGGTTTTGAATGTCAGTTTTGTGCTTTTTGCATTTTTTTACAAAATTAATTTATCCTTTTTTGGAAATAGTATCCAGAATTTGTCCTGAACTTTTTCATGTCCGGAATTTGTCTATCTCATTTTTTTACTATGTCCAGAATTTGTCCAGGTTTAACTGTCCAGAATTTGTCCAAAATTTTATACCGAACAAATACTGGACAAATTCAGGACAAAGTTAGGACATGTTAAAATTTTAAGTATCAGAAGTGTGTCAGACATATACCAAAAAAGTGGACATTTTCCGGACACATCAGATTTATTCCGGACATTTTCCAGACATTTTTGATAACATTTTCCGGACATTTATTTTTTATAGGGTTTTTGATTCCAGATTAACTCTTAATCTTTATATGTATGCGTTGTTGTGTCACTTGTGTGATTTTCATAAGGATTTTAATAAATAAATAAATAAACTATTTAATAAACATAAAATAAACTTTTTTAAAATTTTTAATTATAAAATGTATTACTTCTAGTTTTAGTTTAACGGCACTATATTTATAATTTGCAAAAAAAAAAAATTTCAATCATATGATCTTATTTAAGCTGTACTGTTATGAAATTTTTTTTGCTTTTGCATCTACCATTTAGCTATTGGAATCAAAAAAAGAAAGCAAGATTTATTGTAAAACTTTATTTTTATTAAAGAAATGTTAACTAGTATTTCTCTAATGCTTCTTTCTTTTTTATAGATTCGTAAAGGTCTTTTCCTGAAATGTATTACTATATTCTTATGTAATCCATCTATATAACTAAAAAAAATGTCATATTTAGATTACCCCGTATAAATAATTTTGAATTGTGCAAAGCGTGATCTGATCAGTGCCTGATCTAAAAGTTTAGACAATTTGATCGGCAAATCCATGTTGATTACTTATTTCTGGTAACTGAAGTTTTACTAATATTAATAAGTAATAGGCAATTACAACATTGTATGGTCACCATGATAGTGGTTGTATTAATGTAGTATCTATTACCAAAACTGATTTGAAGCTGTTTATGTTAACGACTCAAAAAATCTGGTGATTATGAAGACTGTTTTTATCAGATCAGGTTTTTTTTTACGGCTTATTTTTTTTTTATAATTTTTTTTCATCCCAATATATATTTTTGGTTCTTTTATTTATTTTTCTTATGTAGTAACAGTTTTCTTAGTAATTGTAAAGGAAAAGGAAATGCGAAAGAAAAGGAAAGTTCAATGGAAAAAAAGAAATACAAAGAAAAGTTCAAAGCATTGGACGTGGAATTTCAGCAAGTAAGGCAAAGAATTTTTATTTTAAAGGATATTACTGACTGTTCATTTTTTCTTTTTTTTTCAGACATAGTTTTTGAGTATTTGGGCGTAGATATCGACAGGTAAAAAAAAAAATTGTTTTTTTTTGATTTTTATATTTTAACGAATATTGCTAATTGTTCGTATTTTTTCCTTTTTTCTAAAAAAAAGTATTTTTTTTTTTTTTAAAGTAAGGTTACATTATATACTATATATATTATTTAAGAACATTAATACTTGGTCCTCCTTTTAATCGACTTTACTACAGAATTGCGGAATTGCAAAAGTACATTTACACCATTATGCGCATTTTTTTATTCAAATAAATTAATGATTATGACTTTTCCCTTCTTCTCCCTTTCCTTTTTTTCCCATCCACCTTTCTCTTCCCTTCACGCATTCCCTTTCCCTAATGTGTCCTTTCATTCTTTCCCTTCTTCATTAGTTTCACATTAATAGAATATACTTATTTTTGGAAAACAGTAACTATTGTATTCTATTTTAATTTAATTTTAAAAAAATCTTTTTAACATTTTCTACTTTATGGATTTCTGACTCTTATGTCAATTCCCATGTATAAGTGTGCAAACGTGTGAATATGTGAGTGCGTAAGAATGTGAGTGTGGTGATAAAATTTTATGGCAAAACACTAATTATTAATCAGATAACTTTTTCGCGATTTTTTGGTATGTATTTTTTTCTTTATTTTATTTATTTTGTTAAATTTTCTTTTTTTTTTATTATTTTTTTTTTAGGTTTTTTTTTTTTGGATGTAGATATTTGGCAAGTAAAAAATCTTTTTCAGTTTATTATTATTTTAATGAATATTACTAATTAATTGTTTATTTTTTAGACGTTTTTTGATTCTTTGGTCACAGCTATCTGACAGGTAGAAAAAAAACTTTTTTTCAGCTTCTTTATTTTAACGAACATTGCTAATTATTCATTTTTTTTTTATTTTTTCTTTCTTCAGACATTGCAGGATAAAACATCAAGAGCATGACTAATAAAGATAGGAGCTAGAGTAGAGAAATGGAAGCATCCAGAGGCTATGTTCATAACGAAGCATATGGATAAGATTTACAAGTTAATTTTGCAGAATATTCATACTGTGATTATACATTTAAAAACCAAAGTCAACCAGAAATTTATCTTTCTGCACGTATAAGTATGTGGGTGTGTGAACGATGTATTGTTTTCTTTCAACAAAACATATAAAAGATGTTAATTGTTATTTTTTTTAATAGGCAGCTCTTCGGTATTTTAGATGTAGTATTTTGGTATTTTGGTTCTTTTTTCCATTTATTTAATAAAACTTTACTAATATTTTGTTTTTCTTTCTTTTTTTAGACAGTCGGTTGCTTAAAATATTAGGACATGTGGGAAAATTGGTAAGCAAAGTTAAAAAAAAAATTTTTATTTTTAAATTAATAACCTTTTAACTAAGTGTTTCAACATTTCATTCTTTTTCTTTATTTTGTAGACAGCCGGTTCTTTGAATTTTAAATAATGCATAGGAAATTTGGTGAGAAGGCTTTTACTGTTACTTAAAACTAATTTTTTTAACAAAATAGTACTAATATTTTCTTTTTCCTTTTTTTTAGATGGTTGATACAACTTTAGAATTTAAATCTTTAAAAGCATAAGCTTTCATATATATTGGCAAGTAAAAAAAGATTTTATTTTTATTTTCTTTTTTATTTTAACAAATATTACTAATGTTCGTTTTATTTTATTTCCTTTTTTTAGGGTATTGTATTGAAAAAAATAATAGTGAAATTATGGTGGTTATGCATAGAATACAAACAAGTAAAAAAAATTGTTTTTTTATTTAATTTAACAAACATTACCAACTCTTTATTTATCCAATTTTTAGACCGTTTTCTCAAGTCCCTTCAGGTATGGGAAGTCAGAAAGTAAAAATGTCTTTTTATTTATACATATAATAATTTTTTGTTTTTTTTGTTTTTTTTTCGTAGATTTGATAGGTTTGATTAAAACTTAAAAATAGTAAGTTCCTTTATAAAACTTTACCAGTTATTTTCATCTTTAATAGAAACGTTTGCTATGTTTCTATATGTTTATTTATAAATTCTTAGGTTGGATTAATTAGATTCTTTACAGAAACCTGGTGTTTTGTGACCCAGCAGTCACGTGTTTGTCACCAAATATTTTCAAATTAGTATCTATCTTGGGATGACATTTTTTGTTAAGTTTCTGATAATATTTTGATGAAGATTTAACAAAAACCAGTCTCGAAATAGTGGCAAACTGGAATAGCAATGTTTAAAAGATAGCAAATGACATCGAATATCAGTTAAACAAGTTAATCAAGACATTTGTGCGATGTATCTGCGAGTATACAACAATTGATTAAATCATTTCTTAAGATGCTAAAATTATTTTTTTTTTGTTTTGTATTTATAGTTTTATATTTATTTTCTTTTTGAAGTATTAAAAATTCGTAAAATTAGATAAAATACTTTGCTAACAACCAAAAATTTTCTAAATGTATTTTGGTCTTGTAGGACATCGTACAATGCATTAATTGCAATATTAATTTATTAACAATAAATTGTAGCAAAGCATATTACAAATATATTATCTAATGTTTCTCTTGTTACAATTGGATAGCCGTGGATTTTTAAGCGATCAACGTACTAAATTTCTGTTGACAAAGCGCCCCTGGTGACACAATTATAACAAGGTGGAAAGGACGATGGTATCACATGATTGATCTGATGCTGTCCGTATCAAATTGTTCCTTACAAAAAAAAAGCTAAAAGCCATTTTTTTAAGGGTTTTCATGCATCCAGATTCAATCTCTCATCAAGATCCATGCACATATTGAAATCTTGCGCAAAAAATTTTTTTGAAATTTTGAACCAAAAAAAAGTTAAAACCGTTTGGCAGTTTAATTAAACCTTTAAAGAGGCTTGACAGTTTGATAAAAAAAAAAATAATTAATTAATTAAAAAAAAGCTTTGGTTCAATAGAAACTTTTTAAAAATTAAAATTAAAAAAAGAAGTTTGATGGTTTAATTAAAACTTTTAAAAGAAATTTAAAAAAAAAATAATCAAAAAGTTTTGACTTTGATCAAACCTTTAAAAGAGTTTTAGCTCTTCAATCGCTATAACACACGTGATGTACAAATACATGCTTATAATTTTACTAATAATAGAAATTTATTAAGTAAAATTTATTTTCAACAAAATCATAAGAG
This sequence comes from Rhizophagus clarus, assembly GCA_015698045.1. Classification (NCBI taxonomy): domain Eukaryota; kingdom Fungi; phylum Glomeromycota; class Glomeromycetes; order Glomerales; family Glomeraceae; genus Rhizophagus; species Rhizophagus clarus. Next base: position 589,849 of record BLAL01000285.1, read on the forward strand.
ATAAAAATATAAAATAGTAAAATTTTATTATCAGTAAAATCATAAGGGATAAAATATAAAATAGTAAAATTTTATTATCAGCAAAATCATTAGCGATAAATTAATAAAACTCTGTAAAATTGTAAGTGAAAAAATTAATAAAAATTCTACTACTAATTTAAGTATCAAATTATACGCGTATTTAAATTTAAGCTATCTATTAATTTAGGCTATTTATTTAATTAAACGCGTATTTAATTTAATCTATTTAATCTATTTAAGTATTAAATTTAGCTATTGTGTTAAATTAAATGACTTAAACGTGTATTTAAATTTAATCTATTAGTTTAAGCTATTTTAAGTATTAAATCAGACGCGTATCTAAGTATTTTATTAAAGTTAAAAGAAAAATTAAAATAATTGTAATTTATTTCTTAAAGTTAATCTTATATCCACCATAAATTTTTGCAGACTGTTGATGTTTGACAAGTACTATAAAATTTTTATTTTCCATAACTAACTAATATGTGTAATATGCAAATTATCCCTAGAAAAATATAAAGTGATAAAGCACAAATTAATTTCACAAAGTTAAAAATGTTTCAAAATAATTACGCTCCTCTTGATCATTGTCAAAATTATATAAGAAATCATTAATCACTATAATACTTTTAACATACAAACCCATCATATATCGTATGAAAGAGTTACTAAAATAAATAAATAAACAAAGAACCATATACACTAGTTCTTTCATCATACGACTTTTCAACAAAAATTCAATCAATTCTTCATATGATTCAGTTAGATGAATATTTATCAAGTGAATCACGTGACATTATATTAATAATAATTGAACGATCAATTAAACTTTTTTTTAACTCTACTCTTTCTCTGTTTCCCACACTTTCGCCCTCTTCCATTTCTACACTTTCATCTTCCTCTTTCCCAATATTTTTCCTTTTCTCTCTCTTTTTAGATGACTTTTCAGTTCTTTGAATATAGTATTCTGGTAAGTTTTGTAATTTTTTTATTTCTTCACTTTAGTTATCATTTTGTTGCATTATTCATATAATTCTATAAATAAATAAAATAATTAAGACATTTTTTATTTCATTCATACAAAAAAAAGAAAAATTACGCTTTACTATTTTTTAAAAAGTGACTACTAATTCTTTTTTTCTTTTTTACTTTTTTAGACGGTTGGTTCTTTGATTCTTAGACGCGTGGGAACTTTGGTGAGGAGGGTTTCTTTAATTTTTTTCAAATTTATCTTAACAAAACGTTTTGCTAACATCTTTGTTATTTTTTCATATGTCTAAGACACCCTTTTCAAAGGGACTTAATTTGAAGGTAATATCAAAAATTATTTCTTTTTTGATTTTTATGTAACGAAACATTAACTAACATTTCGTTCTTTCATTTTTTTAGACGGTTGGTTCTTCAGGGCGTGCGATTTATATGAGAAATCAAAAATCTTTTTTTAATAACATATTTTTTCAATGAAACGTTTGCTAGTGTTTCATCATTTTCTTTTTTTTGAGATCCAGTTGGTAAGTTCACAAATTTGTTTCAAAAACTTTAATAAAAAAAAATGTTTCTAACATTTCTAACTTTTTTTTTAGGAATCTTACCCAATTTTTAGATTATGGAACTGAAGCGTAAGTTTCAAATACAATTCAAAACTTAAAAAAAAAAAAAATCAAAAAAGAGAAATTCTTCAAATTTTACCATTAATTAAAAACTATAAAAAAAAGAAACATTTTATTAACGATTTCCCATTTACTTTTTGTAGGATTCAGTCAGGACCATTAGGACGCTGAGTTTCGTATGTATTATTGTGAAACTTATTTTTAATATTTTTTAAAAGAAAAATTTTATTAACGCTTCTTTTTTTTAGGGTTTACTCTTGAATTGGCTATTCCTGGGCATGGATTGGCGGATGGTAAGTTTCAAAGTTTCTAACTTCGAAACTTTAATTTTTTTCTATTAAAGAATCAAAGGGGTTAACATAGTCACCGATGATGGAGAATCTTTTACAATTATTTGGTCAATTTTTAGCTATCAATACAACAACCAACAGTTCGCCTTTGTTTCTGTTGATGGATTTGAAATTACCAATCGAACTGTGCTGGGATGCCCCATGTTCAAGCTCCGGTCTGCAATAGACAATGATGTATCTTTCCCATAAGCGTTATCTGCACAAGTACTACAAATTTTATTCATTATTGTAATGGGAATGAATGTATGGTCACAATCTCCAAAACAAAACGTATATATGAAATCTTTACTTCTTTAAAGATGTTTAAATATATATTTTTATATACTCTATTTTATTTATGAATATATTAATTATTAATTAATTTAATAATAAATTAATATCTAATACTCAGTTTATACATGAATATCATTTCATTGCGATGTATTATATATGCAATTAATATTTATTACAAATGCTGTTATAATGTAGTTAAGATTTATTCTATACGCGCCTACAATGTGGTTATGGTATCGTTAAGGATGATCAATGATGTATTAAATAATTGGTTTTGACGACGCTACGATCTATTACATAAGCCGTTATTGATAATATTGCGAATTGTGAATATTGTCTTAATATCTAACTTGATGAAGCCGTGACTAACTCAAGAAGAACACATGAATAACACATGATTAACTCTTTCCCTGATTGGTCACAAGTTGGTCATGGCTTGGTCACGACTTCGTCTTGGTTTGACATGTTCTGTAAAGTTAGCATAGATTTTAGTATAGAAATTAGTGTAGGCTTTTAATTTATTTGACAATAAAAAAAATTTAATTTTGATACTTATTAAATTTTACATAATATAAATTGTAATGTACAGGCAATGTGTATTTTGATTTGGTAATAAATATTGCATTGATATATAATATCAATATTGCATCAAAGAGTCTGATGTTGATGATGAATATTTAGGGACCGATATACATTTTCCCCATAACTTGCTATACAATCTTTTAAACACATTCTATTCATAATAAAATTTGAGTTATTTATATGGTAGTAGAAGGTCAACCTTCAGGAATTTGCAAAATATCCGGGTACTATAGCTCATGATATATGGTAATCCCAGTGCGAAGCAACGGTGGCCGCTAGTATTATACTATTTGTATTATTTTATTGTATATTGTATTATTGTGAAATAACGATTCTTTATTTTTCAAAAAAAAAATCGTATGATTTTATTCTGATCAATCATTATTATGATCATATTTTTTAATAGAACGATTACTGTGAACTTTCTTTTTTGATATGTTTATAATATATATTCAATGTTTTGTTTCTATAAGACCCCAAACTATATAGATAGGTCAGGGGTTAAGTTTGCGCATTGATCATATAAAATTTTTAAAAAATGCAGGGGCTTATTCTATATACCCCTGTTTTTAAATTTTCTACTGATTGGATTTTGATGAATTTTATATCATTGGATTGTTTCAATGAAAGGAACCCAATGGTATAAATTTTATTTTGATAGCATTAATATTGACTAAAATATTCCAAGTTAAAAAATTTACTATACATTATACTATCTGACCTAAATAAGAGATGTTTGGAATCCTGTTTCTATGTGTGTAGTTAATTTCTTTGTAGTATTTCTCTATCTCTATTGTTGTTTGACATTATATGAGTAGATGAAAGCCAATATTCATGTTGATAACCATACAGGATATAAAAAATTAAAGATACAATGTTTGATATGAAAATCAAGTATTGCTAGTCTATTATTATTATGATTAATTTATTAATTGCAATAAGTATTTTTTAAAAAAAAAAATTCATAAATGATGAAAATAAGTAGAAACTGTATCTTTATGAGAATGATGGTCTACTATGGAAAAACACAAAAAATACAAATTAATGGGGAAATTAATATTGAAGACTAGGTTATGACTAGGAATACCAATAATTGGTTTGGTTCAGTTTCCGTCAGTTTTAAAACTGTGGTTTTTAGCCAAAACCAAACTGACCGCAAAACTGACTGATAAAACTGAACCGCAAAACCGATTGCAAAACCAAATAAAATATTGTTAGAAAGTGCTAATTATGACTTTATTTAGTAATAATATTTAAATTTACATAATTTTTTCTTACAAAAATAGTGCTGATTTTGTGATTTTTTTGGCGATACAAAAAATCACGTGATCCAAAGCACAAAATTAAACTCACTTTCTATACATACTCAGTTAAATAAGTGATAATCTTCACATCTGCATGACACATGCATTCCTGAATACGGAGATATTAGGATAATGAAACATATATTTGAAAGCTAATATTTCTTAAATAATTTTCATAATCTCGTTAATTTATAAAATGGGGAAAAAAATATTTTTATTTTATTTTTTTTTTTTTTTCGTCCCTAACTTTGAGGAAATAATTTGTTTTTAGAAAGTAATTTTGTTGCTAACTTTGCTTTCAAAAATTATCGAATTGAAAGAGGTATGCATGACGATCATCAAATCAATCATAACCAGCTTTCAATAAGAATTTAAATTTAGTATCATTTATCCTTAAATGATTATCTTTATTTGGTTTTTTTTAGCTCACTTTATTTATTTAACATTCGTATTTTAATTTCTATGTAGAAAATTTTTTTTATCGAGATTTACTATTATGAAAAATGATAATCATTTAAGATAAAAAAAAAAAGATAAAAAAAAATAAATTTATTTTATATAATAAACTCATTCCAATATATCAGTATAAACATTCAGAATATTTTTACCATTTCTAAAAAGCAACTTTCATTACGGAAATTTCATCGCGATTCCTATTTTTTCTTTCATATGTTTGCTATTATTGTAATTTATTGAGATACTTAAAAAAAAGTTGTGGCTAAAACTTTGCTTTAAAGGATATCGGTTTTTTATTATCATAAAATGTTTCAAGTGATTATCCATCCAAATATCAAAAAAGGTTCAATAAAAAAAATATTAAATTTAAAACTTTTATTGTAATAATGTGGCAAAAATTTAGTGGGAAACCTCAATAACAAATGTAGTATTAAATTTAAACGAATAATCGAAAGCATAAAGTTTGAAAGCCACAATAACCAAATTGGACGGCCGAGCATCATCAAAATATGCAAACCAATTGCCTAAAACTATTGAAGATTTTCTGGCAGCCGAGGGGTTTGATTTCCGTTATTGATCATCATACCGAATATATATATATAATATTTTTTTTTTTTAATAATCACGCGCGTCTCTCTGCGTAAGCTTTATTAGAAAAAATAAAAAAAGTACAATTACATGAGAAATACATAGTTTGAAGTTATCAATATATTCTTTTAAAAAAAAAAATAAAAAATAAAAATAAATAATTACTACACAGTAATAGAAAGAATAATTGTTTGTTTATTTAATTTTCAATGTAAAAATAAACAAATAAACTGTTTTTTTATAAAAAGTAGTAGAACAAAGAAAATTTATGAAAACCCTTTTTTGGAGCAAGATTTATATGAAAGCCCATTTGGAGCAAAAATATTTATTGAAACCTTTTTTGGAACAAAGAAAATTTCTTTCTTTGTAAACGTGTGTAAGAAAAAAAAATTAATGCAGTGCTGACAAAAAGTAATCGGAATTACAAAAAATGTAATAATAAATAACTAGTGATTAAAATGCTTCAAATTTGAAAATTTATTGTTAAATGTACAAATATTATGTATATTGACTCAAAAATAAAGTTACATTTAACTAAAGTGGTCAAGTTGATATTATAGAATCTATAAAAAACGCGTTTGTTATAATTTTTAAAATTGTTTAAATAAGATTTTAATGGAGAGAAAAGAGGGAGCTGAGAAATAGTTTTACTGTAACAAATAAACAATAAACTGATCGTGCAACTCAAGTTACAAGGGTTGGAAAAATTTTTTGGTGGTACTGGGGAAATTATAATGAAAAAAAATTTCACTTTTTTTTTAATAACGAGCATTGCTCCGACGCAAACTTTATTAAATAAACATAAAACAAAGTACAATTTATAAGTAAATAATTTGATACTACAACTAAACTTGAAATTTAAGAAACTTATGTAAATCTATATGTAAAATGTAAAAAAAATTACTTTTCTAAACTGTACGTGAGTACACTATATCGCGATCAATACATGTAGTGAAGTCACAATACAACTAACGTCCAAATAACTAATCTATAAAAAACATTAACATTTATATTTGTTAAAAAGGTAGAAAAACGCGACTATAAAAAAACTATCTTAATTTAATAAATGAGCCGAACAAATAACAGTTACTAAACTCTATTTCTTATCGTTCTCTTTTAATTTTTTTCTATTTCTTTCTTTGTTATTACTTCGTAAAATTACTAAAATCTTTTTTTTCATTACTTTTATACCTTTTTGAATTGACTTGATCGATCAAATTGTTCATAGGATTCAAGACTTCCAAATTTTCTTTTGAAGATGACATGTGTGATTGTTGTGGAGTAGAGAAGTCATCTTGCTCCGACCCGTTACTATCTTCTTCCAATGATCTTTTGTTATCCTCTTTATCATTGTTAACGCTTTTAAGTCTAGATGCTATATCCCGGTTGTCAATAAATACCGCTTTGTAGCCATAACAATAGGTCCTTGGCAAGAAAAAAAAATTTCACGTTACGCACTTTATATTACTATAGTTAGTGCATAAATAAAACACGTGAACATATATATATATGTTGATATTTGACGTCATTCAGTACTTAGCCAATCTACGTTACTCACTTTCTATATATATTCAAGCCAATAGGAATCACTTACTATATAGGAATCACTTTCTATATATACTCAAGTCAATAGGAAACATCTGCATGTGCCTTATAAAACATGCTCTCCTGAATACGGAAAAGTAAACTCATTTACAATTTAGGTTGTTGACAAACAAATACTTTGCATTTATTCGATTGAAAAATAATGAAACATATATTCGAATGAAAGCTAATATTTTTAAAAAAAAATAATTTTCATAGACTGGTTAATTTATAATATCTATTTGTATTTGAAAAAAAAAAAATATTTTTTTTTTTTTTTTTGCCCTCAATTTCGAACTTTGAATGAAATTTTTTTTTTTTCTAGAAAGTGATATTGTTGTTAACTTTCAATTTTGAAAGAAAAGCGAAGTATGCGTGACGATCATCAAAACACAAACATAATCAGCCTCAAAACTTGTTTGGTTTAATTTTATTTTTTTATGCAGAGAATTTTTTTTTTTATCTAGATTTCTTTGTGTAAATAATGCTAAATTTAAAAATATTTTTCTCATATGCTCAATAAAATGATTACGCATCCAAATATTAAAAAAGGTTGATAAAAAAAATATATTATTACAATGATGTGGCAAAAAATAGGAAAACCTCAATAACAAATGCGGAAAATAGTCGAGCATCAATTTTGAAAGGCATAATAACTAACCAAATTGGTCGGCCGAGGGTAACCTGAAATATGCCTAAACTATTGATGATTTTCTGACAGCCGAGATGTTTGATCATCATGTCTATCTAGAAGCGCATCTCTCTGCGAAAGCTTTATTAGAAAATAAACAATTACATGAAGAATACATAGTTTAGAGTTATCAATAACTTTTTAGGAATGGAAAAAAAATAATATGAAAACCTTTTTTGGAACAAAGGAAATTTCTTTCTTTAACGCATGTAAAAGAAAAAAAAATATATAAATATGCCGCTTGTGTCGAAAAGAAAAAGAATAAAAACAATTTTCTTATTAAAATTAAAAAAGAAAAATAAGAAAAATAATCTTCTTACTTATTATTAAAATTATCATAATCAAATATGAATTTAAAATTATTCAACTTATTAGAAAATTTTGACTACCTTACGTTGGTAGGCATCACATTAATTTTTTATGTAACACATTATTATATAAAATATTTTAATCGTATCAATCCTTTATCTGGTCCATTCCCATTCCCATTTTTTGGAAATTTACCTCAATTATATATTGGACATGGTGGAAATTTCAAAAAGTTCTTTAATTATAATCAAAAGAAATATGGTGACATATTCGAGGTCACTCTTAGTGCACGAATTATAGTTCTAAATCGATCGGAACATATCGAAAAACTTTTATCAGCAGCAACAAAAAACCCTCATCTTGCGAAAACGTCTGAAGAAAGTGGCAAAGGATTTCGTGAATTAGGAGTTGCGGGAAAAGGGTTAATATTCAATCAAGATTTTAAATCATGGAGATATAATCGTCAATTTTTTACAAGAGCTATTTTATCACCAAAATTTTCTCATGAAGCTACTCATTGGATAAATAACTTCTTTGAAGATTTTGAAAGTTATATGGATAGATTATATATTTATGGAGATAATAAAAAAGCGGTTGATTTTTCTACATGGACTAATCAATTTACAAATGATACGGTTATTTCTTTATTAACTGGCGAAAGTTCTTATACGATGGCAGGTTATTTTAATGAACTAAGTAATAATGAAAAAGCTGAACATTCATCTGCTTTAATTGATGAGACTGTAAATTTTGTTCATGCAATTCGTAAATTTATTATGGGTTTCTTAATGTTTCAAATAGTACCTTCTTTTTTACGACATTATTTCCCATATTTTAAGAATAAATCAGATGATATGATGCAAAACATGGAATATTTAAATCAAAGATTTGATTCAATTATTAAGAAACGTAGAAAAATAATTGAAAATACACCATTAGATAAACCGTTATCAAATGATATATTGACATCGATAATTGTTGCGAATACGCCCCGTGATTTCAATTATAAAAATGCTAATCGTGAAGCTATAAGACCTATGACTGATCCTGAAATTCGTGGTATTATATTTGATGGAATAGTTGCTGGAACTGATACAGTGAGTAGAATTTTATTTTTTTAATGATATTTAATTTAGATACTATTATTTAACGTTCATTTTTATCCTATTTTCAATAGACTGCGAATACAATTTTATATATTATCTACTCACTTGCACATAATCAAGATATTAAAAAGAAAATGCTTGAAGAAATCGATAGTGTCTTCCAGGATAATAATACACGTCCAATTACCGAAGAAGATTATCATAAATTACGATATTGTGAAGCTATTGTAAAAGAAGTATCTCGCATGCATACAATTGTAAACACAATTCAAAGATGTCTCGCAAGACCTGAAGAAATAGCAGGTTATCAATGGCCAGCAAATACATGTATGCGAATTAATATTGATGCTATTCATCACAATAGTGATTGTTGGGAGGATCCTGATAAATTTAACCCTGATAGATGGTTGGTTGAAGGTTTTGAGCCAAAGAAAAATTCATTCGTTTCATTTGGTGGAGGATTAAGATTCTGTCCGGGAAGAAAATTAGCCATGATTGAATTAGTTTGTTTCATGGCTTTATTATTCAGAAAGTATGACGTTGATTTGGCAGACATGGAGGCACCTTTAAAAACAGCATCCGCTTCCTTAACTGTTTGCACTGAGCTATTAGTGAAAATTAAACTAAGAAATTAAAGTTTTATTTTAATAATTGGTCGTATTTTTTATTACATTTTTTTATTACATTTATCACACGCATTTTCACGGTCTTTTCTTTAATTAATTTATATATTATGTATCATATACCATTCCTCTAGAGAAAGCTAAAATTTAATAAATATCTTATTAAAAATTTGCATATAACATATTTTGTTATTCATTCTCTTTATGTAAACGAATTTTTGTGAAATTGAGCATTTAAGTAATATTTTTATTTTCTACTTGGCGATAAATATCTTTTCTATTTTAAAGCTATGAAATCGATCCGCATCATACTTATTGCGTCTTATCAACTAGGAAAGCAAAGCGAAATCGTTAAAGTCCGTCGTGGTTATTTTTATTTTCGTTTTATCGCGAAAAAAAAAAACTTACCGACAATAATAGATCAGTAAGCGTCTTCACAAACTCTGTAGGAATTGAAATTATGATTAATAATCAACTTGAGAACGTTTCAACATCTGATCAAGATTGCAATTGAGTTCGCTGATCACAAAAATTTTCAAACATTCACTTATTTTTATATTGGCAAAAAAAAATCTACTTTTTTTGTAGAACGCAAAAATCGGATTGCTATACGGGTTACACAATTTCTATAAGCCAATCTGTATCAACTCCAAGCAGCCCTAAAAACTGATAAAAAGATCCGTATAAGTCACGTGAAATGCGTAACACCTTTTTTTATATATAGTCTGTAATGTCTATAATTCTATATCCATTATATATTTGTATAAATTTTATAAATATGAAATAAGCCGCGTATAAATTTATGGGTAATTTATTTATAGTCAAATAAATATCGTGAATATTTTTATTTTTATAAAAAAACGTTTTTTTTTAAGCATTTAATATTTAAAAAAATGTTACAGATACAAAAACTATTTAAATATAACTTCATGTATAATACAATCAAATAAATATTTGTATATACAGACGGCGATCAAAATTATCCGGCCACTTTGATTTACCAAAATTATGCAGATCATCACGTGCTGATGTGATTGTTAATAACATAATTTTGTTTTTACTATCACAATGAACAAATTCTTATGTTTCATAATTTCTAGAATTGTCAAAAAATATGAAACTATTTACTGCATAAATTTTGCAATTTGCAACACAAAAGTTTAAAATATTTAAAAATACAATAACTCGGTCAATATCAATCCAAATGATACGAAATTGCCGCCATTTGAATCGTCTCAACGAGATGATTCTGATGAGCTACATTTCACCATTACACGATCACTGGATCAAAAGTTATAATAGGAAACGTCTAAATTGTTAATGCATAATTTTGTACAGAGTATTGATCCTTCAAAAAGGAAATTATCATCATTCGAATCCTCTTTATAAGACGAATCTAATGAATCCTAAATCATGAAAATCTGATCACTGGATACCAAATCATCTTCAATTTAAATTTCAATTTTTAAAACTATGCGAACTTTTGCAAATTTGCATAATGTTGTATTTTTGTTATTTTCGAACACGTGATTTTATGAAATATTATACCATATAACTTATGCAATAATATAATACAGCTTATGTAATATTATATCTTACTAAATTTCCTGATAAAAGTACTTGAAAAACGTGTTAAATATGCATGTAAAAATAATCATTTGAAATATTATAAAAATTGAATATTAGTGTATCTTGTAGAATTAAAGCAGTTATTGCTGCAAATGGACATAGGATACATTATTGAATTTTTATCCAAATTAATAAATTAAGGTATAGGGAATATATTTAACTTAGTTTTTTTATTTGTATTACATTATAGTATGTAAATCATTTCGCTTTGAAAAGTGGCCGGATAATTTTGATCGCTGTCTGTACTTTAAATTTCATACTAATTATATATATGCAAAGTTTGATGTAGTTATATTTGATCAGCGGAGTTTAGGATTAGGGTTAGGAAATTTGTCACATGTGTCACACCCTCCCGACTTTCATTTTCACCGCCTATTCTGAGAATACTATAAATCACTACTTGTCATCCGTTATATGTCACAGTATAAAGAGTTAACGTTAACTGAGGTGAGGTTAACGACATCGTTATTTTATACATTATTCATTAAAGATATTTCTAATGTTTCTAATGTTTCTTAATTTTTTTTTGTAGATCCGGTCAAAATATGTTGTACTGTATCGTACAGAATAACCTTTTTTACCTTGTGACTTGTGCATTTATTTATTTGTTTATCCTGACCAGATAATTTCTTTTTCGTGTACCGTTGATATTTTTTCTGCGATGTAAATTCACTTTTTTCAAACGCTTCCGCTTCTTTAGCAGTCTAATTGTTAATGATATTCTTTTTTTTCTTTAGGTCTATTTCGGAAAGATAAATTAAAGGTTAGTTCTAAAAAAATTTTTTGTTTTTTTGTATTAACGAACTTTCATTTTCTACTAACTTTAACTTTTTCTTACTTTTTTTCAGGTCTACAACTTCCTCTGGTTTCTCATTTCTTTTCCTTTGTTAGTGTTTCTTATATTTCGTTTCTTATTAACATTATTTAATTCTTTTCTTTATGAACTTGTCATTTCATTTATTTTACCTTTTGTTCTTTAAAACTATATGGTTTTGTTATTGATCTTTACGACCTTCATTCTTTCGTATTATCGTCCTTATCTTTTCCGGTCGTTATTTGCCCAAATAAGTCCTCATATCATTGCGTCATTTATTTAGCTTCTTCATCAATTCATCATCTTTATCTTTATTCATCATTTTCATTTTTACTTCCATTCTTTTCTTCATTTTCCTTATTTTTTTATTTCCTTGATTGTTTTTTACATTCCTTTTCTATTCCTTTATCTTTTTTCATTTCCTTTCTATTGTTCAACCTTTTCCTTTTTATCCCTTTATTTATCCTTTTGTTCCTTTTCTACCTCTTTACTTTATTATCTTGTTCCTTGATTCGCTCCCTTTCTTTCTGTTTCTCTTTGTTTCACTGTATTCCCTTTGTTTTTTTTGTAACTGCAGTTATTTATTTAATTCTATTATTACATTTTATTATAACGATAATATTTGCATATAATTTAACAAACTAAAATCTTTATTTAAAAATTACTCAATAATCGTAACGTTTAGTTTATGAATTTATACATACACGTGTAATTTATACACGATAAAATTTTCGATTCCGAATTAACTCTTAATCTTTAGTATATGTATGCGTCGTTGTGTCACTTGTGTGATGGTTTTAATAAATAAATAAATAACAATAAATTATTTAATAAACATAAAATAAACTTTTTAAAAATTTTAACTATAAAATGTATTACTTCTAGTTTTATTTTAGCACTAATCTGCGAAAAAATAAAAATTCAATCACGTGATCTTATTTAAGCTGTACTGATGAAAATTTTTTTTTACTTTTACATCTACCGTTTAGCTAGTATTGGAATCAAAAAAGAAAGTAAGTTTTATTATAAAACTTTATTTTATTAAAAAAATGTTACTAGTATTTCTCTAATGTTTCTTCCTTTTTTATAGATTCGTAAGTTTATTAGTAAAGGTCCTTTACTGAAATGTATATTCTTGTGTAGTTTGTGAATCATCCATGCCAAGATTCTAAGAGTTGGAGGATCTTCATCCATATTGTACTATTTATTGTGTATTGTATTATTGTGAGGTAACGGTTCTTTGTTTTCCAAAAAAAAAAAAAAAAAACTGTATGATTTTATTCTGACCACTCAACCATTATTATGATTATATTTCTTAATAATGATCGCATAAGAACGATTATTGTGAACTTTCTTTTTTGAATATATATTCAATGTTTTGTTTCTATGTGTGTAGTTAATTTCTTTGTAGTATTTCTTGCATCTCTATTGTTGTTTGACATTACATAAGCAGGTGAAAGCCAATATTCATGTTGATAAGCACAAAAATTGGATAAATAATAGATACGATGTTTGATATGAAAATCATGTGTCGCTGGTCTATGATTATTATGATTGATTTATTAATTGCGATGAAAATAAGTACTAAAAACTGTATCTTTATGAGAATGACGGTCATTATGGAAAAACACAAAAAATATAAATTAATGGGGAAATTAATATTGAGGACTTGGTTATGACTTCGAGGCAGTGTTGGCAAGTGACATGAAATGATACAAATGATATTAGTGACATGTCACATGTCATTATATCATTTCAAAAGGCAAATGACAAATGATTGTCATTTAAAATATATCATGTGACCTGTAATATATTTCGCATATTTATTCTGTTAACTTTTTATTACATTAGATATTTAATTCAAGTTTATCATTGAACTAACATAAACTGGCATTTCTAAAGATTCATTAAACAAATTAAGTAGAATTCATTTAGCTAATGGATTATCTACTGGATGAGTATCCTGCCCACCTACTTCAAAATTATAAGTTTCTTCATTTATAACATCATCGCTATCTAAATGATTTTCTTTGTCAATCAACTGACAAAAACGCGAAAAAAAATTAAAATCTTTAGATTCATTTTGCATAAAATAAAATGTTATCACATTTTTTTTCCAAATTTAATAAACGAAATATATTTTTGCTGCAAAATGGATCATCAAATGATAATGACATTATCATTTAAAAATGACACATGTAATTTCGTCACTTGTCATTTGTAAATGACATTTATTTTAAATGATACGAATTCTTATATCATTTTGATATCATTTGGGATCATTTAAAAATTAGCCAAATGACATTGTCATTTGCCATCACTGCTTCGAGGAATGTTATTTTTGATTGATACTTTATTTGATTTCTTTAATCTTAGAAGGTATACTTTGATAGTTTACCCCGCGTGTATCACATGACATATAAGGCCGCAGGAAAATTTTATTGAAAATTTGAATATTTGGCCAAAGATTAATAAAGTTGTAAAACGACTTGTGTAAAGCCTGAAAATGAAGGTTTTATTTACAAATTTACAAATATTATTAAATATAATATTTTTTTAAATAAAAATTCCATGGAATACTATGTAGTAAATTTACTTTATACGCAACCATTTAGAACTATGCAAAACAGTGTATATATAAATTTTACAGATTTTTTCATATAAATCTACATAGAATACAACACCCGATGCGGTGATTCCCAGTCCGAAACGTCATATTATTGTAGTGCATAAATAAACATGCGAACTCTAGCCAATCTACGTAATCTACGTTACTCACTTTCTATATATACTCAGTTAAATAAGTGATAATCTTCACTTCTGCATGACACATATACGATAATGAAACATATATTTGAAAGCTAAATAATTTTTTCATAAACTCGTTTAATTTATAAAATTTACTTGTATGGGGAAAAAAATATTTTTTTTTTATTTTATTTTATTTTTTTTTTTTGTTCCTAACTTTGAAGAGAAATAATTTTTATTTAGAAAGTAATTTTGTTGTTAACTTTGCTTTCAAAAAATTATCGAAATTGAGGTATGCATGACGATCATCAAACAATCATAACCAGCTTTCAATAGAATTTAAATTTAGTATCATTTATCCTTAAATGATTATCATTTAGTAAATCTCGGTAAAAAAAAAATTTTCTATATAGAAATTAAAATACGAATGTTAAATAAATAAAGTGAGTTAAAAAAATAAATAAAATAAATCTCATTAATTTAATATAACTGATAACCTTTTTAATTTCCAAATTAATTTATATAATAAACTCATTCCAATATATCATTCGGAATATTTTTACCATTTCTAGATATGTTAAAAAGCAACTTTCGTTACGGAAATTTCATCGCGATTCCTATTTTTTCTTTCACATGTTTACTGAATATATTTTATAAGTATATGAAACATTTTATGATAATAGAAAATCGATATCCTTTAAAGTAAAGTTTAGCCGCAACTTTTTTTCTTTTTTAAGTATCTCAATAAATTACAATAATAGCAAAGTGATTATCCATCCAAATATCAAAAGGTTCAATAAAAACAATATTAAATTTAAAATTTTCATTGTAATAAATAATAATGTGGCAAAAAATTAGTCGGAAACCTCAATAACAAATGTAGTATTAAATTAAACGAATAATCGAAAGCATGAAGTTTGAAAGCCACAATAACCAAATTGGACGGCCGAGCATCATCAAAATATGCAAACCAATGCTGTAGGATTGCCTAAAACTATTGAAAATTTTCTGGCAGCCGGGATTTGATTTCCGTTATTGATCATCTTACCAAATATATATATATATATATATATATTTTTTAATAATCACGCGCGTCTCTCTGCGTAAGCTTTATTTTTACAAATAAACAAACAATTATTCATTCTATTATTGTGTAATAATTATTTATTTTATTTCTTACTTTAAAAGAATATATTGATAACTTCAAACTATGTATTTCTCATGTAATTGTACTTTTTTTATTTTTTTCTAATAAACTGTTTTGTTATAAGAAGTAGAACAAAGAAAATTTATGAAAACCCTTATTTGGAGCAAGATTTATATGAAAGCCCATTTGGAACAAAAATATTCATTGAAACCTTTTTTGGAACAAAGAAAATTTCTTTCTTTGTAAACGCGTGTAAGAAAAAAAATTAATACAGTGCTGACAAAAAGTAATCGGAATTACAAAAAATGTAATAATAAATAACTAGTGATCAAAATGCTTCAAATTTGCAAATTTATTGTTGAATGTACAAATATTATGTATATTGACTCAAAAAATAAAGTTTCATTTAACTAAAGTGATTTTAAAATTGATATTATAAAATCTATAAAAAACGCGTTTGTTGTAAATTAAATTTTTTAATTGTTTAATGGATTTTAAAATTAAGATTTTAGTGAAGAGAAAAGAGGGAGCTGAGAAATAGTTTTACTGTAACAAATAAACAATAAACTGATCGACTCAAGTTACACAGATGGAAAAATTTTGTGGTGATACTGGGGAAGTTATAATGAAAAAAATTTCACTTTTTGTTAATAACGAGCATTGCTCCGACGCAAACTTTATTAAATAAACATAAAACAAAGTACAATTTATAAGAGAAGTACATATTTTGATACTACAACCAAACTTGAAATTTAAGAAACTTATGTAAATCTATATGTAAAATGTAAAAAAAATTACTTTTCTAAAACTGTACGTGAGTACACTATATCGCGATCAATACATGTAGTGAAGTTACAATACAACTAACGTCCAAATAACTAATCTACAAAAAACATTAACATTTATATTTGTTAAAAAGGTAGAAAATCTCGACCATAAAAAACTATCTTAATTTAGTAAATGAATCAAATAAAAAACAGTTACTAACCACTATTTCTTATTGTTCTCTTTAAATTTTTTTTTCTATTTCTTTCTTTGCTAGTACTTCGTAAATTTCCCTAAAATATTTTTCTTCATTATTTTTATACCTTTTTGAATTGACTTGATCGATCAAATTGTTCATAGGATCCAAGACTTCCAAATTTTCTTTTAAGGATGACATGTGTGATTGTTGTGGAGTAGAGAAGTCATCTTGCTCCAACCCGTTACTATCTTCTTCCAATGATCTTTTGTTATCTTTTTTATCATTGTTAACGCTTTTAAGTCTGGATGCTATATCCCGGTTGTCAATAAATACCGCTTTGTAGCCATAACAAAACAATAGGTCCTTGGCAAGAAAAAAAAAATTTCACGTTACGTACTTTATATTACTATAGTTAGTGCATAAATAAAACATGTGAACATGCATGTATATGTTGATATTTGACGTCACTTAGTACCTTAACCAATCTACGTTACTCACTTTCTATATATACTCAAGTCAATAGGAACATCTGCATGTGCCTTACACATCATGCTCCTGAATACGGAAAAGTAAACTCATTTACAAATTAGGTTGCTGACAAACAAATACTTATTCGATTGGAAAACATATACTCGGAATGAAAGCTAATAATCTTTAAAAAATAATTTCATAGAGTAGTTAATTTATAAATTCTATTTGTATTGGAAAAAAAAAAAAAATTTTTTTTTTTTTTTTTTTTTCTAGAAAGTGATGTTGTTAACTTACTTTCAATTTTGAAAGAAAAGCGAAGTATGCGTGACGATCATCAAAACACAAACACAATCAGCCTCAAAACTTGTTCGGTTTAATTTTATTTTTTTATGCAGAGAATTTTTTTATTATCTAGATTTATTTGTGCTAAATTTAAAAATATTTTTCTCATATGCTTAATAAAATGATTACGCATCCAAATATTAAAAAAGGTTGATAAAAAAAATATACTTTCGTGGTATTATATTTGATGGAATAGTTGCTGGAACTGATACAGTGAGTAGAATTTTTTTTTTTTTAATGATAATTACCTTATATACTATTATTTTAACGTTTATTCTTATCTATTTTCAATAGACTGCGAATACAATTTTATGTATTATCTACTCACTTGCACATAATCAAGATGTTAAAAAAAAAATGCTTGAAGAAATCGATAGAGTCTTCCAGGATAATAATACACGTCCAATTACCGAAGAAGATTACCATAAATTACGATATTGTGAAGCTATCGTAAAAGAAGTATCTCGCATGCATACAATTGTAACTACAGTTCAAAGATGTCTCGCAAAACCTGAAGAAATAGCAGGTTATCAATGGCCAGCAGATACATGTATACGAATTAACATTGATGCTATTCATCACAATAGTGATTATTGGGAGGATCCTTATAAATTTAACCCTGATAGATGGTTGGTTAAAGGTTTTGAACCAAAGAAAAATTCATTCGTTTCATTTGGTGGAGGATTAAGATTCTGTCCGGGAAGAAAATTAGCCATGATTGAATTAGTTTGTTTCATGGCTTTATTATTCAGAAAGTATGACGTTGATTTGGCAGACATGGAAGCACCTTTAAAAACAGAATCCGCTGCCGTAACTGTTTGTACTGAGCTATTAGTGAAAATTAAACTTAGAAATTAAGGTTTATTTTAATAATTGGTCGTATTTTTTTTTTTTTTATTAATTTTATTTTATTTATCTGGTTAAGGTGGATAAAATATTGTGTCACCCCGTATTATAGATTATATATTATTCCTCTAGAAAAAATTAAAAATTTAATTAGAAATTAGTATAATGCTGTATATTTTGTTATTCATTTGCTTTATATAAACGAATCTTTGTGTAATTGGTATCCAAATAGTTTTCTTTTTCTACTTGGTGATAAATAACTTTACTACTTTTAAAGAAGCATATATTTCTATGAATCGATTAACATATCATATTTTGCGTCAGTATACTAGGAAAACGAAACCGTCGCTATATTATTATGATTACGTGACAGAAATCAAGCGAAAAAAAAAAAAAAAATAAGCACAAAAAAATTAATATTGTAGTTACCCACCAAATAAATTTTCATAATTTACATTTAAAAAGAAGATAAATGCTTGCTCCTACTATTTATTAATTTGAATCATTTATTAGTTTTTCTGAAACAATATATACGAATGAAATCAGAAAAAAATTTTTATTTTTTTTAATATAAAAAAAATTAATATTGTATTATCATGAATTTTTAACGTATTGTTATAGTTTTTTTGCATACTGAAACTCTTAGTTTCTCTTTCAATTCATTATAAAGTTACAATAATTTCAACTATTGCTCTCAGAATATTTGGTCATTTGTATTTAAATGTTAATTTAGAAAATAAACGAACATTAAAAAAAATTAAATGATTTTTAGTAAAATTTTCATTTTACTATATAATACATCACGATTTTTGTATAATAGCCAAGTAATTATACTAATAACTTCCAAATTTTCACGAATTTAAAATAAAATTAAGGTTCTCCTATGCCAACTTACTGACAGAGACGGATTCGCAGGTTTTTGTGTACTCTGAGAGACTTCTTAGGTTAAGCATATTGAGAAACTTGTACTTTAAACCGTATTATTCAATAGTCCATACCTTTAAAAGATACGAACACAGTTTTTATTCAGACTTTGTGGGATGGTAAATTTTTTTCTTTACAACGATGATTTCATATTATCACGTGATTTGATAACCCCTGCTCTTTCAGTTAGTGCTTCGATCCGTATCCGGATCAATCCGGATTGATCCGGATTTTTTTTTTTTCGGATATCCGAAATCCGCGGTTTTTCATCCAGTTTATAATCCGGATGACAAATATCCGGTTTGAACCGGGATCCGGATGGAAATAAATATAAAAAAAAAATAATTTAAGCAAATTTCTTATATTAAAGTGTATTAAACACTAGGGTAAACATCGAAGACGTTAAATCTGCGTAAAAAAGGTCTTCGGCGTCAAATTTTAACGTTAGAAACGTTAAATACTCGTTAAATCCGCGAAATAACATCTCTGACGCTAAAATGAATGAAATTTAATGTCAGAGACGTTAAATTCACAGAAATAAATGTTTCCTGAACGGTAAATTATAAAACTTTAGCGTCAATGACGTTATTTCCGCATATTTAACATCTTCACATAGTTAAATTCTTAATTCCGGCCAAAAATGCATAATGTCGGCCAAAACGGGACGAGTTAAGAAAATCATAAAAATTGGCGAAATTACGAATTTTTGGTCAAGGTTGAAGTGCTAGAGGTTTGATACACCTAGCAATAATATGTAAAATGACGAAAATATCATCATTTAATAAAAAGTTTATGTGATTTGATCCGGATTCCGGATTTCATCCGGATTACCAAACCGGATTCACAAACCGGATTGATCCGGATGAAATCCGGATTTTTTTTTTGTGTAATCCGGATGACGGATTTCATCCGGATCGAAGCACTACTTTCAGTAGGCGTCATCACAACTGACTAATGATCAACTCGTCAGAAAAATTTTTTTTACGTCAAAATAAACTAAAATAATCTTTATAGTAATATCAATCTTATTATCGTATTAAGTTTATTGAAGTTATTTTCACTTACATTAATTTTTAGTACTTAGATAGCCCATTATCAAGTTTCAGTATATACCAAGCAAAATAATGATTTTTAATACGAAAAGTTTATAAAATTAAAATTATCCTAACAATAATTTTTATTTTTGAAACGCAGTTAATAATATATAATATATTGTCGGTAATATTATCAGAGTGAATAAGATTTTTTTTTTTTTTTTTTTTTTTTTGAAAATTAATAATACTCGCGTGAAGATTTTCAGTTTAAAAAATTTATCACCATTATTCCAATATTTATTTCAATACGATCTTCGAACAAGCTTTTGTCTCTTTAATGCAAACTTCAGTTTCTTCATCGGTTTCTTCATCGGTTTTTTGACCTTTGATATTTTCTTTTTCTTTAATACGAGTATAATACAAGAATTTGGATCGTCAATTCGGGTTCTGGTTCCTTTAATAAAAGCCTTTCTTGACATGAACAATCCAATCATTGAACAGATTAAACCAATAATGTTTATCAAAGAGACTTGACCTTAAGAATAAAGTTTTGATTTAAATATAAATTAAAAGAAACGGAAAAATAAATTGTATTAAAGTACCTGTTATTATTAACTTTGTTATAATAGCGACTGCTACAGCACCGGCTACAGCACCCATACTGATTGAACGTCTAACATTTTTAAAGAAACTAGATCCATCAGGAATCAAGAGCTTTCCTTCAAAGAATCCATCATGTTCTTTTAACATTTCGATATTATAACTCTACGAAATAAAAAAAGAAATATAAAATATAATAAATAAAACAAAAAAATAAATCGTTTAAATTAATTTAATATTAACTTACTCGTTAAGAATGGTAAATATTTAAAAAAAAAATTTGATAAAAGAAAAAAAATTACAACATAGTTTGAAAAAAGGTACAGAAACAATCTAAATAATGAAATAATGATTTAGTACTGATGTAATACTGATATAATGATGTTTTGTCGGTGATTTGATTTTAATAATTTCATCAATACGATCAAGTGCAAATCATGAAAACTACTATTAAACAAATAAATGAGAACATAATAATTTTGATGTTTCAAAAAGTTTTTTTATACCGTAAGTTTCGAAGTTTGATATTATTTTATTACCACTGGTGTTCATCACCGGTAACACATGAACTTTGTTTTTATATTAAATAAACATGTTTTTGCGGCTTGCGCCGCTGGTGCGCGACCTTCTGCGCCTTCCGCCGCGTGGTGGCTTTGCAAAAGGTATAAAATTAAAAAAAGTATATTTTATTGAACGAAGATTCACGTGGATAATATTCACATGACATCGTGATGATTCTTATTTCGATAAAATACATAATAAATTACACACGTCACACGTGATTGTATTGTCCAATCAATTTCATGTATGAATTTGTCAGTTGTAATTTATCACCAGTATAACAAGTATAACAAAAATTGTTGAAATCATGGAAGAAACGCTCTATTATCAATTCAGTTTCTAAATAATGATATTTATGTTATTCAATAATATGGAAAGGTAATTATAAAACCTCGCTCTGGCACAATATTTATTTTTCATTTTTTCGTTTAATTGTAAGTCTTATTACCAATAGGTTTATTTCCCAACTAAAATCTAAATTTCATTTTGAATGACTTTGTTTATTTGTTACTATATGAATTTCTCTCCTTAAAACAACTTAACATATAAATTCCGGATGATGTACAGTGGGATATCAAAAATCACCGGACAGTTTTTTTTCAGAATTGCATAACTGCATTTTCTCAGCATCCAGTGATCATTAAACAATGAACCAAAGCTTGTTAGAATCACCATAACAAGATGCATTGAATGGTATTATCTGTGTATCTCTAGCATTAATAGGTAATTAGTTATTGTCAAGTATTTATAAACAGTAAAATAGGAATAACTTTTCATCCTCTAATGCTAAAAACATAAAAATAATACCATTCGATTTGTCTTGTTATGGCGAATCTAACAAGATATGCCTCATCATTCTATGATTAATGGGCAATGAAACGCCTTGATACTTTTATTTTTCATTATTAAAAAAATTTTCAAAAATCATGATTTTAAAATAAACTTTAAATGGAGTTTAAATGTCACCCGGTGATCATACAAAGATGATCAAAAGCTCATTAGATTTGTCTCATTGAGATGCATTGAATGGTGGTATTTATATATTTCTAGCATTAATAGATAGTTAATTATGATCAATTCTCTCTAAATTAAAAAATGGTGATAACGTTTTATCTATTGATGCTAGAGATATAAAATACTGCCATTTAATGTGTCTCATTATGATAAATATAATGAGCTTTTTTTGTTTTTATATTACCACCAGACAAGTAAACGCCTTGATGTTTCTACATGTCAATATTAAAAAAATTGTTAAAAAAATACAATTTTAGAATAAACTTTAAATGGAGTTTAAATGTCACCCAGTGATCATACAAAGATGATCAAAGGCTCATTAGATCGTCTCATTGAGGTGCATTGAATGGTGGTATTTTTATATTTCTAGCATTAATAGATAGTTAATTATGATCAATAATCTCTAAATTAAAAAATGGTGATAACGTTTTATCTATTGATGCTAGAGATAAAAAATACTGCCATTTAATGTGTCTCATTATGATAAATATAATGAGCTTTTTTTGTTTTTATATTACCACCAGACAAGTAAACGCCTTGATGTTTCTACATGTCAATATTAAAAAAATTGTTAAAAAAATATAATTTTAAAATAAACTTTAAATGGAGTTTAAATGTCACCCAGTGATCATACAAAGATAATCAAAGGCTCATTAGATTCGTCTCATTGAGATGCATCGAATGGTAGTATTTATATATCTTTAACATATATAGGCAATAAGTTATGACAAATATTCTCTAAATGATAAAGTGCAAATAACTTTTTACCTACTAATGTTAGTATTATAAAAAATACTGTCATTTAATGCATTTCATTTTGATAAATATAATGAGCTTTTTTTTATCTTTATTTAATATACTGTATTCTAAATATTCAAAGCCAAATGCATAAAGCCAAATATGCTAAGCAAATATACTAAGCCAAATAACTAAGCCTTATGTGTTAACCCAATATGCTAAGCCAAATACTAAGCAAATATGATGCAAAGCAAGTCAAGTATATTAAGCCAAAAATTAAAAAAATATATAAACATTAAAATTTTTACCAATTTGTATTTATGATAATATTTATTTTTTATAAATATTTTTTTTTAAAAAAATTTCTTTACTATTAAAAAAGTCTTTAAAATTATATAGTTTCTTCTTTTCCTTAATATTATAAATTATAAAAAAAATAATAAATTATTTAAATGGCTGCTACCCAACGTAAAGAACTTACAGAATTCCAGCGTGGTGAAATAATAGGTGCTTGGAAATGTGATTTTAGCATAAGAAAAATAAGTGAAATATTAAAACATTCAAAAAGTACAGTTCATGAAGTTATTGCTGCATATAAAGAAGGATTTGAAACACTACCTTCATGAAGTGGTAGACCACCTATTATAACAGAAAGAGATGGCCGCCATTTAATGCAAACTCTTAATAAAAACCGAAAAACTACTATTGATGAATTGTGTGAAAACTTTACTACTTCTACTTCAATAGAGGCAAGCCCAATTACTATCAAATGATATCTCCATAAAAATAATATTTATGGACGAGTTGGAGCAAAAAAACCCTTTGTAAATGCAGCTAATAAAATGAAAAAATTAAAATGGGCTAAACAAAAAGTAAAGTGGATAAATGAATGGGAAAACATTATTTGGAGTGATGAATCTAAATTTGAAGTATTTGGTGGTGATGGAAAAAGATATGTTTGGAGAACTCCTCAGGAAAAATATAATCCAAAATGTCTTATTCCTACATTTAAATCAGGTCAAGAAAGTGTAATGATTTGGGGTTGTTTTGTAAAAAATAAATTAGGTCCATTAGTTAAATTAGAAGGTAAAATAACAGCAAATGTCTATGTAAAAGAAATACTTGAAAAACATTTATTGCCCTTTATAAATAATTTAGAAGATAAAGAAAATTATATTTTTCAAGAAGATAATGCTCCTATTCATACAGCAAATATAGCAAAAAAGTGGAAAGAAGATAATAATATTGCAAGCTTACCATGGCCTGCACAAAGTCCAGATTTGAATCCTATAGAAAATCTATGGGATGAATTGGAAAGAAAAGTCAGAAATCATAGACCATTACCAAAAAATCAAGATGATTTATGGAAGATTTTACAAGAAGAATGGTTAAATCTTGATGAAAAAATATATAAAAATCTTGTAGATAGTATACCACGCCATGTTGCTGCAGTTATTGAAAATAAAGGTGATCCTACAAAATATTAATAATAAAATAATAAATATTATTTTTTTTATAATTAAAATGTATTTTTTGTCAAAAACTTTAACTACACTTATTTTATTACTATTTAATTTTTTTCAATGAGATGAATCTAATGAGCTTTTAATCAACTTTGTATAATCACTGAGTAATATTTTAATCCTATTTAAATTAATTCTAAAATTACATTTTTTTAATAAATTTTTTTAATATTAACATTTAGAAACATCAAGGCATTTTCTCATCTGGTGGTAATATTAAAACAAAAAAAGCTCATTATATTTATCATAATGAGACACATTAAATGGTAGTATTTTACATCTCTAGTATCAATAGATAAAAAGTTATAACCACTTTTTAATTTAAAGAATATTGATCATAATTAACTATCTATTAATGCTAGAAATCTAAAAATACCACCATTCAATGCATCTCAATGAGACGAATCTAATGAGCTTTTGATTATCTTTGTATGATCACTGGGTGACATTTAAACTCCATTTAAATTTATTCTAAAATTATATTTTTTTAACAATTTTTTTAATATTGACATGTAGAAACATCAAGGCGTTTTCTTGTCTGGTGGTAATATGAAAATAAAAAAAGCTCATTATATTTATCATAATGAGACACATTAAATAGTAGTATTTTAAATCTCTAGCATTAATAGATAAAATGTTATCACCATTTTTTAATTTAGAGATTATTGATCATAATTAACTATCTATTAATGCTAGAAATATATAAATACCACCATTCAATGCATCTCAATGAGACGAATCTAATGATCCTTTGATCATCTTTGTATGATCACTGGGTGACATTTAAACTCCATTTAAAGTTTATTTTAAAATCATGATTTTTGAAAATTTTTTTAATAATGAAAAATAAAAGTATCAAGGCGTTTCATTGCCCATTAATCATAGAATGATGAGGCATATCTTGTTAGATTCGCCATAACAAGACAAATCGAATGGTATTATTTTTATGTTTTTAGCATTAGAGACTGAAAAGTTATTCCTATTTTACTGTTTATAAATACTTGACAATAACTAATTACCTATTAATGCTAGAGATACACAGATAACATCATTCAATGCGCCTTGTTATGGTGATTCTAACAAGCTTTGGTTCATTGCTTAATGATCACTGGATGCTGAGAAAATGCGGTCAAGCAATTCTGAAAAAAAACTGTCCGGTGATTTTTGATATCCCACTGTACAGTACAGTACGCTCAATACATTGACTACATTGACTAGTTCTTTGTTTTCATCTACCCTATGAAAAAAGATAATCCAATATTTGTGCAATATTTGTTCAATTCTGTGTGAAAATCATTCAATTATTGCAGTTTTTTGAATAAAAATGACCATGCAGTTATTTATAGTGTGTAATTGAAAATAAACTTAAATTTAAAATATAGAAAATGTTCAATTTTTGTGCAATAAAAATTTTAGGGTATAAATTTGTATTTAAGGTACAGAAAGCATTCAATTTTTGAGTAATCCTACCATACAATATTTGACCACTTTTTGGGGCAAATAGACCCACTTTTAACCATCATTACGAATATATTTTCCTAAGTGATTTATGCAGTAAGTTTACACAAAATTCAACTGCATATTTATTTATAAATGGGTATCTTCTGGACCTATTGGTACAATTTTTGTAGTGCTTCGTAACTAATAAAAGTCCAAACTTTTATTGTTACAGAATTAGTTCCGGCCAGAATTATAATTTGGCCAGATTTATGCATCTTAAAATTGTATATTAATCACGTGATCTGATCGTCAAAATAAATATGACGTTTTAAACCTTTTAACTTCAAAATTTCAAAAAAATTTATTAAAAAACCACAGTATAAATTTTTAAATAAATAATATGGAAAGCAAAAATACATTTTCGTTGTTGGCTCCTATCGATAATAAACCGGAAGAAGTCATGCCTACAGATAGTTTAGCGCATGAAATAACAGATGAAGCAAGAGAACTTTTTTTTCAAAATTTTTTCAGTATTATGAGTCGTTCTATTGAAGAACTTCCCAAGGGCTTTTTCCAACTTCCACCGGATGACCAAACTAAATTTTTAATACAACAGTTTGGACAACATGCCCATCCCTCATGTTATGATACTTATGCAAAACACACACTAGCTCCTGCTGCTTTTATGTCTTTTCTTTTTAACCTTAGTGAAAAAGTAGCCATAATGTCATTCGCACCTGCTGCGGCATTTCTTGAAAAGAGCTTAGAAGCCCTTCCTGATGGTTCTACCACTACGGCTGAAGAAGTTGCACAAGATAACATTGTTAGACGAATGATTTGCATTCACGTGATGGTGAATATTAATATTACTGCGCCACAAATGATCAACGTAGTATATAAAGTATATTAAGTATATTTAATATATTTAGTATATATTTCTTATATATCATTTATAGTATATATAGTATTTATTTCTTATATTTCTTTTATTATTTAAATTTCTTATATATTATTTATTATATTTATATCTTTTATATCTTATATTATTTATATATTTAAATGAAGTTCAATTTGTATAAATATCTTGAATATTCGCTCAAAATAAAAAGGAGAGACAAAAGTTGTTTATAAAAAAGTTGTAATTGCAAGTGTTATAAGATTGCCTTATTGTATAAGTTGTTAACGTACTTACAACTAATAAAGATACATTTCAATTATCGAATACACTGCCTTTTAGCGTGTAAGGAATTGATTGGAATACTTCATAGCTAGTGTCTCCCTGAAGATATTCATAATTCACTACTCGACGGACTGAGTTGGTGAACAATTGGTGATTCCTGCCAGGTTAATTTGAATAATAGTAAATGTATGCCGTATATATTACAACTTAACTAAGAATCAAAAGAAAGCACATTTAAAGAAACATCGTCAAGGAATAACTATTAAAAAACCAGAAAATTATTGTAACTTGTGTTATCCTGTTGATAGAATACCAGTTGATAACATACCAAACGGATTTCATCTATTTTGGCTTTGGATTTCAGTGCATCATACTGCGGAACAGTATACAGGCGCTACAATTGCTGCATTTAAAATATTGACAGAAGAATTTTATACTGCTACTGAATTAGATATTATTGTAAACACAACTACAAGTATTGTAAAAAGTATAAGATACCAAGAAATCACTATACCATTTTTAGAACTATCTTTTTATTTGCATAAATTATTTGAGCTTACCAACGGTTTTCAAAGTCTTCCAACTGCAGAACAAATAGTTACCGCACATCAGATCTTCCATAATACTCTACCAATTCCAAATCTTAACATGGCTATCACAAATGATCAAATGAAGGCGCTCTTGGATGGAGTTTTTGGAGCAGGAGGTGTTGATTGGAAAACTGCCCTTACAAATGTGCATAATGAAGCTCAAGCAACAAATGCTGCGCTTACCGCTTTACGAACAGCTACTACTAATCGTGCTACTAAAATAGTAGAAGTACCACCATTTTATGGAAATGACACAGAGGATCCTAACGAATGGATTGATATTTTTATTCAAGCTCATACAACTAATGGATGGGCAGATGCCAGAAGAGTAGCTTTGGCTGCAGGACATTTGAAGGAAGCTGCCTATGATTGGTATCAAAATGATAAGACAAATATAACTCAATGGGAAGGAGACCCTGGCAACTCCTTTAAAGAAAGACTTATTGCTTACTTTGCTACGCCAGCCCGAAAGAATCAATGGGCAAGAGAATTACAAGGAGTAAAACAGAAGGAAGGAGAATCAATTGAGGATTACTCTCGACGCTTTAGAAAACTCTTAAATAGAGCAACTACAGGAAATGTTCTAGCTGACCAACATCAAGTCAACTACTTTATCAACGGATTGTCTCCAATCTATGTTAGTCAAGTAGTATTGGCTTCTCCAGCCACCTTAGCTGCTGCTATTGAACGAGCTAAATTAGTAGAATCAGGTGTAAAATATACCCTATTAAATGTAATGCCAAGGGAAGAAGCTCCAATTCCCTCTACCTCGCAAAGTGTTGTTGCACCAGCACCTGTTCCAGCTCCAGTTACCCAAGTAGAAAATAGCCTTAAAAATGAACTTGATGCTCTCACAAAGCAAATGCAACAGTTATCCATCAACTACGCAAATTTGTCCGCATCTGTTACCAGAACTCCTCGGTTTAATCAATCAAATAATCGTACTTCTCGCCCAGAAAATGTTAATAGACCTAGAAACAAAAGAGAAGTGACTTGTTTCAAGTGCGGGAAATTAGGACATTATGCCAGGGAATGTACTGCTTCAGGAAACAGACGTCCCAACCAAGTTCAATTTCAATCTAATAGAAATAATCAACGACCTGTTAATTTTATGGACTATGAAGAAGAGTGTTATGAAACTGATGAGTATGAAGAATACGATGATGAATTTGAAACAGAAATTTATGCTTTTAAGAGGAAAGAACCTTACCAAAGAGAAGTTCGAGAAGTAAAAAGAAGAGCTATGCCTCGCTCTGAATCTCAAAAGGAAGAACAAACTAGACTTGTCCCAGACGTAGAAATGCAGGATGCTGAGCCTTCAAAAAGTAAAAAGGTTAGAAGAAAAATGTTGCCAGCTCCAATTGAGCAACTTACTGAATTTAACGTTGCAAATTACTTGAGAGATTTGCCTTGTGGATTGTCAGTAGGACAAGCTGCACATGAAATCCCTAAGTACCGTTCAGGACTAATCCGAGCTGTTAGAAGAACCAGGGAAAAAGAAACCAATTTTATTGAAAGAAATGATTCCCCTGATCTTGATCAAACTACTGCTGCGCGATGTGAATTGTATGTAGGAAAAGAACCCATCTCTGCCGTGATTGATAGTGGAACTGCAACAAGTATAATTACCAAATCATTGATGAAACAACTTGGCTATCAAATCGATCAACCCTCCAATATGGTGATTGTCACTGCTAATGGAACTAGAGTCCGTGCATTAGGAATGATCGCTGCATTACCAATCCATCTCAGCCATATTATCGTACAAACGCCAGTGCATGTTTTGGACTCCCAAGATGATGTTCTTATTCTAGGAAATGATTGGCTTAGAAGAGTTAATGCAATCGTTAATTGGAGGGCAGAGAAATTGTCAGTCCATTATAAAGGAAGAACCGTAAATGTACCTTTGATTTTTACGGTAACTAAAGCCCTTATTAATGCTGAATCCCTAGGAGAAGAAGAAGAAGAAGACAATGAAGAATATGAAAATGAGGAGTTAGTTGAAGCTCCTTTATATTATTCAGATACCTGGGACTCAGATTCAGACGACCTAGAATATAATCCCTGGATGGAAATGCACTCGCCAGATTACTCTGAGGAAGAAGAGACGTCTGATGATAAGAATGAAGGAAATCCTGCTGTATTCCTTGCAGAAGTACAGGAAGAGAATAATTCTCCAGCAGTGGTAAAATCCAATCTAGGACCATTGGATCATCATCAACAAACACTCTTTCAGTCCCTTATAAAAGAATATGAAGATATCTGCGCAAAAAGTCAAACCAAGATAGGAAAAACTCATGTCATTCGACATAGGATCTTGACCGGAGATGCTGCTCCTGTCGCTCAACCTCCCTATAGAATGAATCCAGTAAAAAGGGAATTTTTAAAGAATGAGATTGTGAAAATGGAAGCACAAGGCATTATTAGAAAATCATCTAGTCCTTGGGCTTCTCCTGTGGTAATTGTAGAAAAGAAAGGAGGAGATAAAAGATTATGCATAGATTATCGAAAATTGAACACAATTACTAAAGCTGACGCATACCCTTTACCAAGAATTGATGATCTCTTAGAAAATTTAAGAAGTGCAACTTGGTTTACCACTTTGGATCTTGCAAGTGGTTACTGGCAAGTTCAAATGAGTGAAGAGGATATTGAAAAGACTGCTTTCATCACCCCCTTTGGCCTGTACGAATTCCTCGTTATGCCCTTTGGATTGGCATATGCTCCAGGAACTTTCCAGCGTCTCATGAACTATATTCTCCAAGACTTTTTAGGAATATTCGTGGCAGTATACCTGGATGATGTAATCATCTACACCAGAGGACCTCTAGAAACGCACTTGGATCACTTGCGTCAAGTATTTGAAACCTTGCGAAGCGCTAATCTTCAAATTAAATTGAAAAAATGTTATTTTTGTTACCCCAATATCCACTTTCTTGGACATGTAGTAGGAAGGGATGGAATTCAAGTAGATCCAGAAAAAATTGAAAAAGTGAAGAATTTTCCTATACCACAAAACTTGCGACAATTGCGTGCCGCGCTTGGATTATTCTCTTATTATCGAAAATTTATCAAAGATTTTTCAAAGATTGCACGTCCCATGAATGAATTACTTAAAAAGGACGTACCTTTCGAATGGGATCAGAAGAAGCAAAATGCTTTTGAAAGATTAAAAGAGTGCTTAATGAAAGCTCCCATTTTAAGCTACCCAGATTTCAACCGATCATTCATCATTTACACGGATGCCTCAGGAACAGGCTTAGGTGCTGTCCTTTCGCAACTTCAAGAGGATGGTAAAGAACATGTGATTGCATATGCGAGTCGAAGTATGAACAAGGCTGAAATGAATTATGCTATCACCGATCAAGAATGTCTTGCTGTAGTTTGGGCTGTTCAACACTTTCAGCATTACTTGGGAATGAAGCCCTTCACTATTGTTACAGATCATATTGCCTTAAAATGGCTTAAAACCTCCAAGATTCCAAAAGGAAGGCGAGCCAGATGGATCATGGAACTCCAGCAATATGACTTCCAAATTAAGCATCGCCCAGGAAAAGCCAATGCTAACGCTGATGCTTTATCACGAATTCATGAAGACCCAGTTGAGTGTTATATGGTTTCTATTGTCTCCTCTGGATTGAATAATGAGGAAATCTGTGAAAGATGTCATAAATCTGCCCTATGCACTGATGAATGGGATATCTTCCACGGCTTTAATAGTTATTGCTCCATCATAGGAGACGCGTGCTTTATTAATGATGGACATCATACTCATAGAATTTGCTTTGAGTGTCAACGAAGAATTGAAAAGAAAAGATGCGCTAAGAGTCAGAAAATTCAAGCGCAATTACAAAAGGAAGAAGAAATCATCAATCGAGCAAAGACTTATATTTGGAGCAAATGCGATATGGAAATAGAACGTGCTGTAGTTCAAAGAAATGTTGAACTCACCAGAGACCTAGGAATCCTAGATAATAATCGTCCTAACTACCAAAACCATTGCGAGAATTGTGGAACGCTTTTAAATTCAAAAAGAGAAAATTGGATGTTATTTTCTTATCCACCCCCATACGATCAATGGTACTGCCGTAGTGATATACTTACGTGCAAAACTTGTTTTAGAGAATTAGCAGAAGAATATTTTGGAGATGTAGAGATGCAATACTTAGAAATCCTTAAAGAAACCACTGAGATGGGAATGCCACAAGATAAACCTTCTCCTCTAGCAATTGGCTGGAAGTATAACGAAAAAGAGGAATGCGAAATTCAACAAACCCATATCCATCCGGATATGAATCCAGACTATTTGGTTAATAAACCCTGGTGGAACGAACCTATCGATGTTCAAATTGAGAACTACTATTACGAAACTGAAATAATCATGAATAATATCAAAGTGGTCATCCAACAACCACTTTTCTAAACTCAGCACCAAAAGAAAAGAAAACAAACGGGTGAAAGCGAAAGTGTTAGCATTGTGACTAACAGCCCATCATGGATCCCAACCAATACCACCAAATTTATCAATATTTACATCAACAAATACTACCTATCTTTAATACGTCTCGAGAAAAACAGAAATTTATTAACCTCTGCAACAATTTTGAATTGAAATTAAATTACCTCTATAAGAAGAACAAAAGGAAAAATGGACAATTATTGAAAGTTATTAGAAATTTTGAATTGGAACCACTATTATATATGATGCACAATGATCCTACTGCCGCTCATTTTGCAGTAGATACCATGTTCAATAAAATTAAGGATCGTTACTATTGGCCTCAAATGTATGAAAACATAAGAGAATATGTTAGATCATGTGATTCTTGTCAAAGAAGAGGAAAATCTAAAGCAAACCAATTGCTCCACCCTATTGCCGTGCATGGACCTTTTTATCAAGTAGGAATAGACTTTGTTGGACCATTACCTATAACTCCTAATGGAAATCGTTATATAATTGTTGCTATGGATTATATGACCAAATGGCCTGAAGCGAGACCAGTGTCACGTGCTACTGCGGAAGAAACATCACAATTTATCTATGAAGATATTATTTGTCGTCATGGATGCCCTGCAAAATTATTGTCAGATAGAGGAACACATTTCAATAATCAAATGGTAGAAAAACTTTTGGAAAAATTTGGGATTAAACATGTATTTTCTACTCCCTATCACCCACAAACAAATGGAAGTTTGTTAAAATTGTATTACGATCGACAAAATTGGGCACCGATCATTGCAGTATAGTTAGTAATAATTTAGATTTACACCTCGTGGAAATATGACAATTTAATTTAAGTACGATCTACAAGTTTCACAGTGGAATCACAAGAATATTCAACCAGTTGCCCCAAAATAATTCGAAAATTTTATGAAAATTTTATTAAAAAGAAAAGAAGAAAAATTACAACGCAAAAGAAAAGAAGAAAATAAACAAAAAAAAAAAAAAAAAAAATGAAAATTATTTATACGGTAGGAGGAGGAGGAGGAAAATTGTCGAGATAAGTAATAGAAGTAGTAGGAGTAGAAGGAGATTGTTGAACTCCATTTGCAATCGCTACAGCTCGAACTGCTGTTTCTTGCTCCGCCACAAATTTACGACGCCACCCTTCTCGTTCCTGTCTTAAGGAACTTATCTTCGTCTCTAACCTAGACTTATTCAAAGTTAATGACTGTACTTGAGTTCTCAGGAGCCTATTTTGGTCTTCCGTTTCTTTTAAATGCCCAATCTCATCTTCTTTGTGAACTACCTTTTTCTCCAACTCTTCCTTTTCCATAAACAAGGAAGCCGCGACACCAAGAGCTTGTTGAGCTAAGCCTTCACTTTCTTGAGGCTTATCAATGTCTTTTCTTCGAAAATGCCTTCTTCTGACGGCCTTGCTTGGTTTATTATGTTTTCTTTTATTATTTTGGCCTCGAGAGGCACGCGAACTGCGAAGTTTTCTGCGAGCAACGTTGGTGTCAGTGCGAGTCATATTGAAAATTAATGAAGAGAAGAAGATGAAGATGATTTAGAGATGGTGCGACATTGATGAAAATTTAAATGAAGAATCTTTCCAGCTTCCCAGGAATTACCACAAAAATCAAACCGAATTTTATCAGAAATTACCAACATTTACCAATCCCATAATTTGGAAAATTTGAAAAATTAGGATATAAGGGAAGGCTGATCATAGCACCAAATCTTCGTCACACGTACTCGGTCATTCTTGGCCAAGATGATCGGCTTCTATGCCTCGCTAATTTCGGGCTTCGGCACGAATTCCCTTCGGGGGCCTCTTAGCTTGGTATATCACGAGTGACCCCCATTTACTAGTGGGTTGGGAGTGTGGTGTAGTGAATAGAAAAATATATATATCATTATTACATAATGATTTAATCAACAAAATTCGTAATATTAAGCAAATTTTGAGTTAATATTAATTTAGTGATCAACAATGATGAAGTATGACATAATATGACGATTTAATTATTATATATATATACAGTAAAGTATAAATATCAAAAAAAAAAAAAAAAAAAAAAAAAAAAAAAAATGGATTTTTCTTTATTTCTTATTGATCTTCAAGAAACTCATCCTTTAGAAATAGGACCAATGATTCCTCCATATTTGGAAGATATGGATATAGAAGAAAAGTTTTTGAAGTCCTATATGCAGTTACAGCGCTCGATACAGCTCAAAAATAGGATTCTATCGTTAGTAAATGCTTATTTTGTAGGAAAAATACTCGCAGAGATAGAATCAACGTCAGAAAGGTTCAGGATAAAGAGAAGATTAACAAAGCATTACTCGACCATGACAGAATATACTTTTGACCTTTTTGAACCTAATCCTTCTCAAATATTGCGAACTAAGTATTTGAACGTTCAAGACATAAGAAAAATGAAGCGTCAAGAAATCTTGGTATTAAGAAGTTATTTGAATCAGGATTTCGCAGGAGCTCAAAATTTAGGAGAGGAGAGTTGTTAGACGAATGATTTGCATTCACGTGATGGTGAATATTAATATTACTGCGCCACAAATGATCAACGTAGTATATAAAGTATATTAAGTATATTTAATATATTTAGTATATATTTCTTATATATCATTTATAGTATATATAGTATTTATTTCTTATATTTCTTTTATTATTTAAATTTCTTATATATTATTTATTATATTTATATCTTTTATATCTTATATTATTTATATATTTAAATGAAGTTCAATTTGTATAAATATCTTGAATATTCGCTCAAAATAAAAAGGAGAGACAAAAG
Source organism: Rhizophagus clarus (assembly GCA_015698045.1). Lineage (NCBI taxonomy): Eukaryota > Fungi > Glomeromycota > Glomeromycetes > Glomerales > Glomeraceae > Rhizophagus > Rhizophagus clarus. The sequence goes on from BLAL01000285.1 coordinate 625,174, forward strand.
TTGTTTATAAAAAAGTTGTAATTGCAAGTGTTATAAGATTGCCTTATTGTATAAGTTGTTAACGTACTTACAACTAATAAAGATACATTTCAATTATCGAATACACTGCCTTTTAGCGTGTAAGGAATTGATTGGAATACTTCATAGCTAGTGTCTCCCTGAAGATATTCATAATTCACTACTCGACGGACTGAGTTGGTGAACAACATGGAGATAACAGTAGATACCAATCAACAATCTTCTAGGATAATACCGGAGGATACACCTGTGCCTATACCTGATCAAGCTAGTTCCTTGACGCCAACTTCTAAACCTAGTAATGATAAGTCAGGGGCTAAAAAATTGAATGATCAACCCAAAAAAGGCAAGGATACTCCCAAAGCAGGCCGAAAGTCAAGTGACAAATTCCAAGAAGATCACTAAAATGATCATCATGAAGGATCTACCTGACAATCTCAAAAATAATGTTAGAGATGTCATGCTTTATGATGTCCCAGTAGAATGGTCTCCAGAAACTATCCTCACACACTTCACTACCTGGGGACAAGTCGCATTAATGTCTATCAAATCTCAACAGAAGTATTGTACTGTCCGTCTAAAGATAGCTTTCAATGATTTTACTCTTCAAGCATTCGATGGAGGTAAATAGTGTTATCGATTACACAACCTTGAAGTACGCTAGTTTCCTGGGCGGTGGACCTTTAAGCAAAGACATAACCGGTCAACGTTTACTGCAAAAGTAGAAGGATTACCAGTATCTGTTACCACAGATCCTATACTTACCCAGAATTACGATAAACGAGATTCTTTTTTTAAGGATCAAGGCCTTAAGGCCTATAAATTCCTTAAGCAAGGTACTGATTGCGTGACAATGTTGGGATACTTCGAAAATTATGAGGATTTAAAGACGGCGTTAGAATCCCCCTTTGTCTATAAAAGAACTGAGTTCAAATGGTATTGTACCAGCGGTCATCCTCCTAAGAAGAATTCTGTAAAGAATTCAGCACAGTCATCTCAAAAACGCTCCAAGAAGGATAGTGGAGCCCAAGGTTCACCTAAGTCTTCGTCAAAGCAAGGTTTATCACGTTCTGTGAAATGCAACCCTCTGTCCAAGAACAAGAAGCAGAAGAAAGCTAACTCCTCTCTGGACAAAGCGGACATCCTGAAGCTGGTGTTAGCACTTTTAAATTGATTGTAGTAGATTAGGAGTTTTTTTTTTAGTTTGTTTTTCATTTTCTTAGTGGCGTAGTGTTTGTAGTGTACCCCTTTTTATATAGCCTTCTATCCTAATGTAGTCCTTTTTTTTTACTAACCACATACCTTTATTTGTTTTTATCCTTTCCGTTAGCTACAAAGTTAATGTAAATTAGCTTTGCGACTCCCGGGATTGATTTACCATTAACGGCGGGTTGGCCTGGGTTCAGGTAACCAGTCCTGTCTTGGGTTGCGTCTCTGTTTCCTACTAAGTTTAGATAGTAATTTTTTCTCTGTCTTCGACCTGTAGTAATAAACCACAACTTGCTTCAGTTAAATAAATAAATAAATAAATAACTTCAAAATTTCAGGTAAGAAAAACTTGTTTTCTATTATCTTTTTATTTATTTTCCTAATTTTTTTACATTTTAACGTTATTAACTTGTTTATTTACTAACTTCATACTTTTTTTACTACTAACACTAATAATTTATTATTACTTTCAACACTTGCTAATCGTATTTTTATATATTACTAATACTAATAATTTACTTTTCAACACTACTAATTTACTTTCTTTACTAACTTCATACTTTTTATTTTAATACTAATAATTTTCTTATACTAATAATTTACTCTTCTTTGCTTGATACTCTGCTAATTTACTGTTACTAACATACTTTATTTTATTTTCTTATATTTTCTACATTTATGATTTATATCAAAATATAGTATTTTATTTATGAATATTTTGTATATTTTTATATTTTAAATTAATAAAAATTCATAATTTTACTTTATAAATTTGCCTGTCATTACTGTAAAATTTTAGTGTTTGACCTATCATAATACCTAAAATTCGGCCTAAAATTTGGCTCAAAAATTGGACAATAATCGTATAAATTCAGGACAAAAATAGGATAATTATTTTACGAATTACCATGCAATTATTGTGTGATTTATTGCAATTTTTAGCACAATTATTGCACAATTATTGTACGGTCAAATATATAGAAATTGTAGTGAAATTGTAGTAAATTTAATTGAATGTTAATTCAACAAAAATCACACACAGTTTTTTCATAGGGCTAACGTAATGATTTGTTTTCTTAATATGGTATTCATTTTTCTTCTCGGTCGTTCTCTACATTGTGATTGGTTAGATTATATTGATAATAATATTTATATTTATTATTGGAGAGTTTATAACCGAATTTATGGCGTTAAGGGCTGATCGTCTTAAAAATTCGTTCCGGGTTGGTTTAAAATGGTAATAAACAATTATTTTTGTAAATATAAAATCGGAGTTCATTCTCCCGTACAATAACTTTTGTCAATAACTTTAATAAAGTTTGTTGAATTTACAATTTTATTTCTTAAATCATAAATTTATCAATTATGGATTTGTGTGAAAAATGTAATCGAGAAAATACATTGTACGAATGGTGTAAAGAATGTAATGTAAAACATTTTCGACAAAATTTTGAAAATTGGTCTAGTGGTAATTTTGAAATTGACAAATTTATTCAAGATACGCAACTATCAACAGATGCGTTTTATACAATATTAGAATGGATACCTTATGACAGATTTTATAATATTAAACATATTTCAAACGGAAGTTTTAGCAAAGTGTATAGAGCGAATTGGATTGACGGTTATATACGGGATTGGGATAATAAAAATCAAAATTGGACACGAGTTGAGTCCAATAAATTAGTAGCATTGAAAAGTTTAAATAATTCAAATAATGTTACGTTGGAATTTATCAACGAGGTAACAAATTAATTTTATTTTAAATTGGTATTTTGAAATATTATATTTATTATATTAATTAATATATTGTTCTTAATATATATATTTTTTTGTAGATTATGTTTCATTATAAAATGATTAGAAACAACAACAATAATATTTCTATTACTCAATTTTACGGAATAACTCAAGATCCAGAAACAAAAAATTCTATGATGGTTTTGGATTATGCAGAAAATGAGAGTTTACGAAATTATTTAGATAACAATTACAACATATTAAGTTGGAATAATAAGGATTCAAATTTTATGGAATATTGCACTCGGGCTTTATAACATTCATAGTATGGAAATAATTCATCGAAATTTACATATTGGTAATATATTAAGTTTTTTTAATAGTACACGTATAAATGATATGAGGTTATGTAAACCTGCATGCTATAATGGTTCAGAAAATACAAAAAATGGTATATTTGGTATCTTACCTTATGTTGCTCCTGAAATTTTAAGAGGACAAAATTCTACCAAATCATCCGATATTTATAGTTTTGGTATAATTATGTATGAAGTAATTTCTGGATTACCACCATATCATGATGTAAGTCATGATAAAAATTTAGTAATAAAAATCTGTCGAGGATTTAGACCAAAATTTAATATTAAAGTACCTCAATTAATCGTGCATTTAATTAAGAGTTGCCTAGATGCAAATCCATTAAACTGACCAACAGCAAATGAAAATTGAAAATATTTTACGCCCTTGGCGTTATGATTTTGATGATCAATTAGAATTAAAAAAGCAAATTAAAGAAGCGGATGAAATTAATAATAATTTATCAATCAATAATACTACTACTATACATTCAGAAGCTATTTATACAAGTAAATTACTTAATTTTAATGATCTTCCTGAACCAAAAAATTCCGATGATTATTATTACAATCGATCTGACAACATAATAAGCGAGGAATTCTTAGGTAATTAAATAGTTTTGTTACATTAAATATTCAAATTAAGTAACAAATTTTATTTTATTAATAGAAACTTTAACAAATTGAAACGAGCGATGGTGATATATTTAAATTTACTCGATTGATTAGTAATTTACATTTTTTATAAAATGTATATTGAAATAAAGGAGAAATTACGAGCAGTTATTTACTATTATCATTTATTTTTGATATAGATAGTATATCTTTAAAATATTTTTTTGTATTAAATTGTCACATATATATGATTATACATATATTTATTTATTATTAAACAGTTCTATAAATGTGGTTTCCAAAATTAATAAATATTTTCCTTTGATTATGAAAATAATGAAAATTCATCCTATATATAACCGAGTTGTGCTTGGAGGCGAATTTTATAGTAAATCATCGTATTATGTTACCATTATATAATAATACCTAAATGTTAACGTATTATTAACATTTTTTAACTTCAAGTAACTGAGTGAGTTGCTTGAAATAGTCAAGTTGTTTACTGGTAAGCATGTTCTGTGATTTTTTCAGAGAAAATGGTTTCGTAGCCAATTCTGCCAATTGTTTTTTCCATCTATTTTCCCGTTCCCGACTAAATTCTTCTTCAATTCCTACTTTCATTGCCAACTGTCTATCATTGAGTTCATATTTACGTAAAATATAACCCCAATCATTAATTTGCCTAATTAATTCGTGAGTTTCCGGACGGTTTGTAGGGATAGGATCCCAGCAACGTTTCATCAAAGCGGCATATGGTTTAGGTGTATATTCTGGAATTAGTGGACGTTCTCCTTTGCAAATGTTTAGAGCTAATTGCAAATCATAATCTCTATTAACAAAAGGTGGTTCTCCACTAATTATTTCTAACATCAACATTCCAAACCCATAAATATCTGCTGCTTTAGTAAATTCTCCACCACGTAATACTTCTGGTGCGACAAATGGTAAGACACCATACAATGTCTTATCTGTAGACTTTTGATCTGCAGGGCAACACAAACCGAAATCTGAAATCGCCGTGTAAATATATCCATCAAGAATATTGTTCAATATGTTACCACTGTGGAAATCCCTATGAAGATAATTTTTATAATGAACGAAATATAATCCAAAGCTGACATCTATAAGGATTTTATTAATAATCAATTCCCAGTTCAATATATTATGATTTTTTTTAATTAATTCTCTCACGTTGCCAACATTTCGGAATTCCATAACTATTGCATATTCCCCGTTTTGAGGATCACGAGTCATTCCATAAATTTTATTACAATATCCAGGATTTAACATCAAGTTATTCTTAACCTACAATATAATATTAGATTGTGTAAATCATCATTTTATTTTATTTACAAAAATAATTTCAAAATTGAAATGTATACCTCATTCAATAACTCTGAGCTCACACTAGTCGTATTTCTGAATTTTTTTATTGCTACTTCCTTGTTATTATCCCGATTCCATTTAGATTTTTTAATATTCCAAGGAGGTTGTAAATATCCATTACAAATTGGACCATCTTTCCAAATGGCCTTATAGATACTTCCAAACCCACCATGAGCAATAAATTCAACAATTTCAAAATTTGAATATTCCATCCATTCAATTAATTCATCTTTATGATATGCGTTAAGTTGTGAACTTTGAATTAGTTTATCGATATTCGAATCACCACTGGTCCAATGAATAAATTCATCACGGAAATGTGTTGAAATACACGGTTTGCAATAATGAACCTTTTGACTACATTCTAGACACCTATCACGTGTACCACTACTATCTATATTTTTTATATTTTCTGTATCATCATCATTCGTGTCTCCCATATTGCCTTCTACGCTTGTCATATTTTTCTTAAATTTTTTTTTTCTGAAAATGCTTCTTAACCAGTAAGTTGAAACCATCATTGTTTACTAAAGTCTACTATGTACGAATTAAAGAAAATATAATTCTTTGCTTTTTTAGAAATTGAAGATTCAACTGTAAAATAAACGAATTCAAGAAAATGATCGGCAATTGCCGACAATGAAATCAAAATGTTAATAAACATTATCACCAGCCAATCAGTCAATCCGAAATGTTCACGTTTTAGTGCACATCTGCATATCTACATGTGTATTACATTTCGAATTGCATGCCCTAAAATAGATAGATAAATAAAGATCGTAAAGTTATTATTAAATAAAATGCCTAATTTATTACTATTTCCATCATCGCACAAATACAACAAATATATATATATATATTCAGAATTGACTTATTGGGAATAGTGAAATATATATATCTTCATTTATAATTTGAAAATACGTGTAAGAATCAAGCGTATTAATGAACAAAATAAAGCGTACAACTGGTGTACTATTAAAAATTATCCCAAATTATCTTATCTTTGCTTTAAGATTTCAATAAAATAAAATATTTAATTCCGAAATAGCGTGATTTCTTTAGTAAAAAGGTATTAAAATAAAAAGTTATTCTTTAGTTACAGTATTTGCAATCTCAAAATGGTTGAAAACATGATTTTGTGCGAGGTTAAAATATCGCGAATATTTACACCATTCTTAATATTTGATTGAGTATCACTTATCCTATAAATTAGTTTATAATGTAAAATGATAATTATTTCCTCCACTCAATATGAAGATTTAAGAATTGAAATAATAATCATAGTTTTATTGACAAAAAAAACAATCATTTTATCATTTTGCAATATCATTAATTGTTGTTGTTGTTTTTACTATTAAGTAGATCATGAAATTCTTAGAATAAATGGAATGCCAGGGTACCACGATTTCATTGATAGACGTTTCACCGACAGGGTCATTTCACAGACAGGGTTATTTCACCGACAGGGTCTGGTTCATTTCACCGATAAAAGGTTCAACTACAATCAAGCCAAATAAAGTTAACTGAAGATCTGTCACAAGAGCGTTCATTTTCTATTGTGAAACATTATCGGTAATTAACTCATGACGATCATCTAAGATGACTCTCATTTCAGAAATAAAGTCATTAAAAAAACATATATATAAAAGATCTAAATTATTTGAATGAAAAGAGAAAGCAGCTAGCGTGGCTAAACGAATGATAATAATGGCTATATATTTAATGATATTTCGTGCCGTAGCAGTGCCGTAGCGTTGTTTATTTGTTTAGCATAAATTATAATTGCAAATTACTAATCGTTAATTAAACAAAGGTATTTGTTGTTTCCGTGCGTGTAACTGATAAAAAGCAAATGACCTTTCTTGACGAGTCAATCATCGAATAAACGAATATAAAAGATTATTTCTTTCCTTTACTGTATCAAGCGTATTAATTTTTAAACACAAAATATGTAAATATTTCAGGATCCGTCCAAAATCCCAAAAATCGAAAAGTTTATCAAAAAAAAATTACACATACAATAATTTCATGGGACATTTCTTTAATATTATTTGTTTCAAAAAAAAAATAAGATTTATTTTCTTTTATTGATATTCATATGGATAATTTGGCATATTCCCAAAATAATTATAGATATTTTCGGCAAAATTCCCACTCGGAAAAATAGTTTTCAACGAAGTGGTTTTCGGTAAAATAACTTTTCGCAGAAGAATTTTTCATTAAATAACCATTTTACTGAATGGTCATTTTACCAAAAGACATTCCGCCAAACTAATTATAAATCCACATGTAAGCGTGATTTTTACTACTTTATTTAGTCGCTCTTACTGTCTCTAGATCGACAGTATGATAGCCACATTTTATGCGTTAAGAATTGGTCGCATTGATCGCTCGGATTTCATAGTAGACAAAATATAGGTCTATTCTCTATTGTGTATATGAAAGTTACCTGATAGCTCTTCATTTGACCATTATTATTTTTATTATAAAATTACGATAGTTTTAATTACTGTGTCCCAAAATATTCGGTATTTTGTATTTGAATATATTTCAAAGTATCTCAAGTTTAAAATTAATTTTTTTAAGGTACGTTATTTAAGTCATTCGCAATTTACCTATTTACTCTAAGTAGTTTTTTGGGTTAACCTTATTAAAAACTTATAACTTGATAGTTTTTTATTGAACAAAAAATTTTGTTAGTTTTTTTAAAGTTTCGTGGGGCTGAGAATTTTCATGATTTTCATACGATCATGTGATTTGATTGTCTACAGGATTGACATCATTCAATTTGAAACACCATTCAAAATTTGGCATATTACTAAAACACTCTGCGACATTGATCAACGTCTTAAACTCTCTTCCAAGGGACGCCTTAGTTGATACCGACCTTATTGCTCACATTACTTCATATAATTTCTTCCCTAGGTTCACTGATAACCCTCTCAACTTCATTACGGATGTTCACCGGTTGCTTATTCACAACTTTTTCCCAAAACTTTTGGTTGATTTGATTACTCATTTAATCCCTCGACAAGTTCACCTTAGAAATAAGGTCATGTTAGACATATTTGCAGCAATACAGAGTGATATTCACAAAGAAATTTGGAAAACACACGCTCAAAATATTCATGATTTTGAAAAATCTATCCTCAGCATCACAAAAAGAGACAAAAAATCCTACCGTTCAACCTTCTGCTCGCCCAAAAGGCATAAGTCAAACACCCACAAGCGTTCGCACCACACTGCCTTTTCTATTTTAAACAACGACAGCAACTCATCGAATCCTCCTACTGATCCTCATCGAGTTCATAGAACTTCACGTCAAACATCATTTGATCCTTTTAATCTAACAGAGAATTTTAACCCATTAGCTAAATTTAAACAAGACGCGTTTATTAGATATACTAGCTGTAATTTCTTACATTCGGGTTCATGACATTCGCATAGACAACGTAATGATATTCTTAATTTTGATAATTCTTCTTTTATTTTTCATAAATATTTTTATAATGATAGTTTTTTTGGTTCTTTATCTGGTTTTAAATTTTATTTTTACGCTTAATGTATCGCCTTTTTTTTTATTATTTTGGGATTTTTATGTAGGTAGTTCTTTATACTAGTGATTTAGGTTATCTCTTTTATATTGATAATAACTAAATCGGATCCCGACATAGATATAGACTCTATATTTAGTTGTATTCATGTACTCTGACATTATGGCTTGTTTTGACAAGTATTTATGTCTTCACATGTACGAGGTGATCCTCCAGTAAAAATAAAAAAAAAATAAAAACACCATTCAAAAAAAAAAAAAGCGGATGTGCGAAATTTTTTACTAAGTATAAAATGATTTAAATGAGCGGGAGAACGTTATTTCATGTGATTTAAAATGGTAAAATTTAGGTTTTGAAACTAAACAAATAATATAAATATAACCTCGCCATGGTCACCAAAATTTGTTTTTTTTTTTTACATAACTGTCTTCAAAAAATAACAAAACTTAAATATCATTAAACCTAATACCAATATGAAGTTTCAAAGTTTTTACCTTCTTTCCGCCATTTTCACGTTTTTCTACATGACATTTGTTCCGGTCATTGAAGGTAAAGTTCTTATATTCTGAATTTTCTCCATTCTCTTATCTAATGATTTGACTTTTTGGTTTGATATTATAGCATATCAAGTCAGTGTAAAATTAGATATGGCTGCTGGCGCTTGTAGAATTTGGATAGAAGATGTAAATCATTGTCGCATTGCTGGTGACGGAAAAGGAAGTTATCATGCTTGTGATGGATCTGATAATAATCAATTTGAAGTTATTGATTTTAATGATCAAGAGTACTTTGTAGTTGCGAAGGTTAATTTAAGTGGTAGAGACGAGAAAGTCAGAGGTTCTTTCAATGGCGGTACCTGTTTTCGTATACATGGCAATTCTGCATCTTTCTATTTCGATCAAACTACCTGTTAATTATTAATTGTTATCAAGTTATCATCTCATCGGTATCACAAGACGTAATTCATCTCTAGTTTTTATTATTTCTATATATTTTATCTATTAATTAATTTATTTTTCACAAGTATCTTTGTAAGTTGACTGACGTTCCATGAAAATGTTGTCATCTCAAAATGTTATTATAGAATGCTTAGTTCATTGTAATAAAAATCAAAGATAATTTAAAATTCAAAAGAATGCTTATTAATTCATTGTTTATGACGTATATATACCGATCGATTTTATACTTTTTTATACTTTTTCTATACCGGTAGAATAAGTAATTGTTATTGGTTATGTACTTATGTTTGACATAAGCAAATTAGATTCATCCTTATGTACAGTACACATCTACACAAATAAACTTGTCCTTTTGATATTAAAGCAAGTGAAGCAACCGTGAGTAAATGATTTGTTATATTATCCGCTCGAAGTTTCAGTTAGAGTATTATCTTAATTAATTTTAATCATGAAATACACTATATATATCTAATATGATTTTGAATTATGCCCAAATATGGTTTAAACTTTTCCGGCATTTTTTTATTATTAAGCTTGAAGCTTGAAGTTTGTGTTTAGGCTTAAGCCTATGCTTAAACACAAGCTTCAAGCTTCAAGCATTGGCTTCTCCAAGGATGGTAGGCTAATATTAGGGAAAAAAATGATGTTGAATAAATCGATTCATAATTACTATGATGATAAAAAATTACTATAATTGCTATGAAGATTTTATTATAGAAAAAAATTATTACGTGAAAAGATTATAATAAATGTAATAAATACCAATATGTTCTATAATGATTCCGTTTACTTTATTTACTTTGCATTTTTTTTTTAAAAAAAAAAAGAAAAAAAAAAAGAAAAAATATAGCATTTCTCAGTAAATAAAAGTTTTCTTCTCACTAAAAAGATTTTTATTTATGAAAATGAAAGGAATATTGATTTCACTTTGATTTAATGATTTAATAACGTTTCTACAATTTTTTGTTTTTTTTTTTTATGAAAAAAAAACCAATAAATAAGATATCTCCTTTTTTAAATAAAACGAAAAATTGAATGAAATATATATATATATATATATATATTAAATATCTGCTCAAAATATCTGGTAAATTGAATTATTTGTTAACATGTATTGTATCATGTCTTTAAACGGTTAAAAGAAATATACCGAAGGATATTAGTGTCCTATGTGACATATAATGATGATAAATAGGATTTCATCACAAGTGATAAATTAACCTAACCCTAATCCTTACCTTAACCTTGGGAGAGGATATTAGTATCCCCTGGTATAGAATACATCTTTCCTTTAAAATGAAATACTTTTTCTACATAAAAATATTAAAAACTTGTGAGCTTACTTCTTTTGAACACGATAAAATTGCAACGCTGTGTGTCAATTTGATTCCTGATTCCACCCTAGCTTAATAAAAAGCATAAAAAAAAAAGTACGGGTACGAGAAGTAAGATGTTGTGCGATAAACATTCGATTTTTTTAATATATATGATTGTAATAATAGATATTATCCTTTCAAAATAATCATGAAATTGACTCGCTAAATATATATTTTTTTCCGCGTTAATTGATGATCAAAGCAAATGTAATATATCAATTTGTTCTTTCCTTTACAAGAGAATTGATTTTTAGATATAAATAAATACGTAAATATTTCTTAGAATAAATTATTAAAGATTTATCTTCGAATTTACGGTGATACTTAGTCCATTCTTTCACTATTTGTTTATTTATCGCCGTTTTCAAAATGATGTATGCAGTTATATCTGAATAAAAAAAAAAGAAAACCGAAAACCGGACGAAAACCGGATGAAAACCGAACAAAACATGGATGAAAATCAGACGAATATTGGTATTCGAATATTCAATCACGAATAAATAGCGTACACCATTTTGAAAACGGCGATAATGAATCATACTGTTCTTATTAGTTTAGGCTTTTACATCATAAAGTTCGGATCCGTTGTTTGAACGGATATTTCAAAATTATAGATAAAAGATGAACCTTAGCAGATAGTCTCCATTGTAATGTAGTAATTGAATTAGAATTCGGATATCCGGAGTCTATTGTTACATGTAAAGTTAAGTATGGATCTTCATATTTACGAATTGATGTCGACGTGAAAATGTTATCAATATCAATACGTCGTAACTTCGTAACTTCCAAAGATTTGTTGATGCAGTAATTAATCAAAATATCGATCCTATAAACTTATATTAGCTGATATTATTCAAATATATTAACAAAGTTTCCTAATAATTTTACGTCGCTCTTAACATTATAAAATTTTTTCTTACCTTTTAGGAAATTCTAATGTAGCACATCTTGCCATTTATTGGAATAACTTATTTTGTCTGTAGTATAATATATAATTCACAAATATTGCTCAACAACCCTACGAAAAAAGAATGTCCAGAAAATGTTTACGAAAATGTCTGGAAATTGTCCAGGTGCTTCAGAAATTGTCATGAAAATGTCCAGGAAATTGATCTACTTTTCTGTCTGGAATTTTTTGCACGCCCAGTTTTTTTTATACGTGAAAATTTCCGGACAAATCCCAGATAAATAAACCCAACAAATTCCGGACATGAAAAATTCCAGATAAATTCTGGACAAATAAACCAAATAAAACCAACAAATTGTGGACATAATAAAATTCCAGACAAATCCTAGACAATGTTTCTAAAAATGTAAAATTTTAAATTTTAAAAAAAATGCAAAAAGCACAAAACTGATATTTAAAACCACCTCCTGACGTAATAAGTAAACTTGAAGAACAGACAAAAATGCTATCTATGATGTTGATTCAAACTTTGTTTAATTGTGTAGGAAGTGGTAATCTCCTGCTGATCATCTGGGATAAAATTGGATTGTTCAGAATTCTGGACAAATTCCGGACTAATTTGAACCTGGACATATTCCGAACATCCGGAAACGCGCACGTTTTAGAACATTTCCAGATTTACCAACGTCCAGAAATTGTCTACTTATTTTTCCGGACAATTTCAGCATGAATTCTGGATGCAAGTCACTTATTTTCAAGATATTCGTAATTTGTTGAGTATTTTCTTTTTAGAAAGGCTAATTAGTCCGAAGTGTAACGAAGGACTATATACTTCTGCGCTTGATGACGTCATATCCGGATGTCCGGATAATTCTTAATTATTCCGCTCATCCCAGGAACTGAACCTATGTTCTATTTACTTCGGACTTAATAACGGCTTCCGTTTTCCTAGTGGTATACAAATTTGTAAGTATAATAATTAATTAATTATTTATTTATTTGTTTATTTTAAAGAACCTATTTATATTTCTTATTATATAGTAGTAGTGAATGGATGTTCTAGCTCGATAAACCAAGGTTTCTGATTTCTTTTCCACTTTCTTTTCAAAGCTCCAGTTTTCACTGATTCACGAAGAAAGCGTGTACTTTTTTTTTGTGTATCCTATCGTACTATAGATAATTATAATTGTCATTAAATTTTAGGACTTTGATTCCTGTGTTCAATATTATAGATGTTAGTACCACTCAAACTTCATCTCTGTTATCCATCTACATTTATTATTAGTTAATTCAAGTGTTAATGACATTTTAATTATTTAAATTTTGTTAATTTTGTAATGAATTTACTGGGGAAAAAAAATGCAAATAATGCAAATAACAAGAAGTTCAAGTGACGTCATTATGCGACTGTACACCAATTTTATAGGTTATAATTTAAATCGTAAAAATATATTTCTAAAAATATTAGTTTAGAACATTTTTTTTTCTGATGATAAATATTTGTTTCTTGATGATGTAATTTTACATAAATTTATTTCACTTGTTCAACGTTTTCGTATTTTACATAAAAACAGTATAATAAAACAGTATAATCATTGCACTAATCAAATAATTTTGGACCGATGGCATTATTGCGGTGAACTCCCGCGAAACATTATCGATACTAACCAAATAAATTAAATTAGCCTCATGATGATCGCTAAATAAATTGCCCTTTCAAACTTATTATTCGGGAGTTGTCTTTTCTCGTACGTTGTAAGATTTTATAGTCCCACAACAATAGATACAAATAAGGCAAATTTATTGTCACAAAAAATCTTTTAAACAAGAATGTAAAGTAACAGTAGTACTAAAAATGATAAGAACGTTTAGTAAAGACAGAATAAAAATCAAAACAATTATTGAGCGAGAAATCTTTAATTTTAATGGTGTTACCACAAATTATTTGCTTGTTCATCGTAAAAATACTATTATAGAGAATCGATACTGTATAGAACAGTACACCTATAACCTCTAACAAAACAATATTTGTATAATTTTTTTCCTTTTAGTAGTTAAGTATTCTTTTTTCAGAACGTCTGACCGATTAATCAATGATAATAGTAAAAATTTTTATATTTATGGAACGAGGGATTAATGCATTAGTACAAAATAAGAAAGTTTCTTATAAATTTATTAAACATGTTTTATTTAATAGTTTAAGCGCGGTGGTTAATCCATAATAATAATAATAATAAATAATGAAAAAAAAGGCAAAAAGGCGTCACCAAAAAAGAATAACTAAACCCTGAAACATGTGCTTATTTGTTTATAATTTTTTCATTAATGAATTATTCGTAATAAGAAAAAATTTTGTGTAGCTAACAAGCCACTTTTGTGGCGAGTGTCAATAGAACTATTCATCCTTCCTTTTTTAAATCTACATTCTTATCCCCAAATAATGGGATAAACATGTAACATAGGATTTCATCATCATCGTTATTTACCTTTACAAAATATTTAGTATATTGGAATATCAAAAATAACGTTTATCAAACAATGATATGAGAGAACAACATTGTTAATACATGCCTCATCAGTCCGTCCATCTGTTTTAAATTATTAATTTAAGTTATTACTTTTCCAATATAATATGTAATTAATAAAGATATACACAAGCAAGACAATAGAGCTTTCAGACGAAAAAATATACGAAATTATTTATACAAAGTTAGCGTCCATTGTATAACGTACATATTTTATTCCTTAGAATGAATAATTTTAAGTTGATTAGTCCAATAAAGTTAAAAATTATATAAATTATTATATAAAATTCTATTGAACTGCTTAAGCCGCAATTATTACTATAAAGTAAATACACAAAGAATTTGTCGAAAACACCAACCGACCAACCTTTGTGCATGCATGTAATGTTCTTTTTCGGAAAAAAAAAAATGAAAGAAAATGCTCCTGATAAAGAAACGATGAACATTAATTAATTATTATTTGTTATTATCATTTTTGGGCCAACTAATTTAGGCTAAAATTGGATCACGTAGGATCGAAAGGCGATACCGGACAAGCTGTAAAACGAGTCATGCAAGCGACACTAAAGTTTACAGGGTGAAAAAGTTGTACAAATAAAAATTGTTATATTACATAACTGAAGAAGAAAACTGGGTGAGAAATTAATTACTGGTAATGAGGAGATAACACAAGTTTATGTGTGATCGTACAATAAATAGTCCTACGTTTCTGTCTGGTCAATTATCTGCTATAATTCTGGAATGCTTAGAATATAATTAGGAAACTAGGTTATTATATTTTGATTAAATAAAACTTCACGATAGGAAAATTTAAAGATTTCGAATAGAATCAAAAGAAAAAAAGATACTGGAAGGAATTACGTGACCAGCAATATAAATACGATACAACGAATAGGTTTGTATTACGTTTATTTCACGCAACGTTTGTACTTCTATTATATCTATCATCGTTCTAAGTAAAGAAAAACATCTAAAAACACTTACAATGGATAAGATTCTATATACTCCGAAAATAAATTATAAGCTAAAAAATTATGTTAGTTATCGTAAAGGTATTTCACGTTTTTTGCATTGATTTGTAAACCGAAAATTGCGAACACCAAATCATTTTCTGTAAAAACCGTACCATATGTGCAGTAAAACTCAAAATAAGAGAATAAGCTAAAAATTCCTTATTGTAAAATAAAGATTATATTGTATCAAATATTATGATAGTATCAAAGTATCTTTCTAGCCTGGTCGGTGATTACCGTAAATTTACACAAATTTGCTTTTTGTCAATAATTAATAATTGAATAAATAAATTGTTGTGAAAATAAATGGTTATTATGATCACCATACTAGCATATAATTTTAAATATTCGTGTTGATCATCTAATAAAAAGCTACGTTAGCTGGAGCATAATAACAAAGGTACAAGAAGTACAAGAAACAAATAAAGAGCTTATCCAAAAAAAAAAAAACGGAAACAAATAAAATTTGATATATCGTAATGTTGTTAAATAAATTATAAAATATTTGATTGGTACGAGTTAGCCCGTTTGTGCGACTGTCAAGGCAAAACAAAGCACAACAGCGATCCATGGAACATATTTATCGATTTAACATTTTTATCCGTTGACTAGTGCATAATGTAAAATTTTTTTTTTTTCCTTGATGAGACTTTTTTTTTGATGGATCACGTAATATGTTCATTTGAATATAAAAAGATTTGCTTTCCCTCCCCAGGAGAATCGCATAAATTATGTGATATTCCATAGGATGGATTATTAAAGACACAAGAGTTTTCTCTTCGAATTTATGATAGTTTCAATCTGTTCATTTATTGAATCATATACTGCTCTTGTTAGTTTAGCCGTACATATACTTTTACACTGATACCTTTAAAGTATCAAATGTATAATTATCGTTCGTCTATCAGTCATGATAATATTGATAACGTTTCTGAGATATTAGCTAATTTTTTTAACAGATATATGGATCCTCATATTACGAATTGGTGCCGTCGTGAAAATGTTATCAACATCAATGCATTGAACGTTTTAAGACCAAAAGATCGTAACTTCCAAAGATTTGTTGATGCAGTAACTAGCCAGAATATCGATCCAACAAAACTTACATTAACTGATAGTATCCAAATATATCAACAAATTTTTCCTAAAAATTTCACTTCACTCGTAACATTTATGAAATTTGTTCTTGGGACAACTTATCTTTTAAAAAATTCTAATGAAATACAGCTCGAAGATGTTTATTCATTTATCGGAATAACGTATTTATTTTACAATAAAATATATAATTCACAATTATTCAATAATAAGTCAATTATTTTACAAGATATTCGTAATTTGTGGAGTATTTTTCTTTTCAAAAAGGCCAATAGTCATTCTAATTTGTAAGTATAATGTTTTTTTTTTTTAAAAAAAAAAAATATTTTTTCACATATTTATTTAATTATTTTATTCAAATAGGAATGGGGAATGGGATGTTTTAATTCGAGAAACCAAACATCCAGTTTTCACTAATTCCCACAGAGTGTAAGTATTTTTTTTTTTGATTTTTATAAATACACATATATAATATACGCATCATAATTAATTATAATAATCGTTAAATTTTAGGAATTTGACTCCCATATTTAATATTATAGATTTTGGTACCACTCGAGCTTCGATTCCTTTATCCTTTTATATTCAGCACTCGTTAATTCAAGCGCTTAACGACGTTTTAGCTATTTAAATTAGTTAACCTTTTCAGAAAAATATGATATACGTAAAAAAAAAAGAATTCCATTTGGAAAGTCGAACATATAAATCAAACTTACGAACACAAACAAATATGCACAAATCAATTATGTGGCTTAACTGCCATTAAGTTAGGCCTGTTAGGGTAATCGTGGCACAATATAATATTTCGTCAAAATTCTATGACGAAAAAAATTTTTAACTTATTTCGATATCAGCGCGTTAAATTACTAAAATATAATTAAACTGAACATTTTTACTATTCGGAATTATAATTTCGTTAAAAAAGTCGATTTATAAAATTACAAAAATCAAAAGAAACTCTCGATTTAACGTTTATAATAAAACATCAATTCAAACCAATTTTTCATAATTTACTTGAAAATATACAACAACGATCTTTTTAAACTCAGAAATTTTTTTCTTTCAAATTTATGTACTATATAATTATACAGTATATATAAAAAAAGGGACTGATGGACGATTGCAATTCCGCCAATAAAAATTTTTAATCTTATGAAATGCATTTTAATTCTTTTTCCAAACATAAGATTAGGAGCTTCATTTTTTGTTGTGAGTAAATCATATTGTGATATTTTACATTATAATATAATCCCTTGGAATTCTAATATTTTTCTACTAATTAGTAATGTAATATCTTGGCAAAACAAATGATATAAAAGTAAAATCTCAGTGATAGAGGTGCTAGTTTAAAATAGATAAAAAAAAAATAGTAACAATTACTAGTGAATCTTATTTTAATAATTTTATCAGGAATTAATTGTTTTCGTAAAAATATTATCATAAGGTACTAGCATATGCACTACATTCCTGTAACCTAAATAAAATAATATTTGCATTATTATGCACTTCGTTATGTAGTAAATAAAAAATAATTATAATATAATCATTCAAATCTTCATTATTGTATTCTTTTGTTGTAATACTATTTGTTTATCAAGTTATAATAAAACGAATATTATTTACAATATTAATTGAGTAATACATCTTATGAATAATTATTATTTTTTTTCTTTGTTTGGGCGTAAGAATTTCTATATTTATGGAATGTGGATTATTTTATTAGTACAAAACAGGAAAGATTATAATTACCTACATATTTATTAAATAATTTGAGCGTCCCCCAAAAAACAGAAAATAATGAATAATTATGATAATGATTATAATGACTAAACAAATTCACATAAACTGTAAAATTATGTACGCATCTTGCGCTATAAAACTAGAAACCCCTGAAACACGTTGTCCATTTATTTCTTATTTGTTTATTTATTTATTTTATTTAATTTTTTTTTTTTTTTTTTTATTAATAAATATATGAATTTTGTGTAGCTAACAAGCCACTGCGTTGGACACCACTGGTGTCATTGTGTGTATGAAGCTTTTTAATTGATTACACATATTTCCATTTACAGTGACACTTGAAAAATTCCGCGCCAGAATTAGGATAAATTCGCACGTCGATCATTTATAGTTGTGGCCTTCATAATTCCTGGGGTATACCAAATCTAAAATAAAATGATTATGTTTGAATGTGATAATAATTTTTACAAAATTTTGTACGCAGATTATTTGCTTTTTGTCTAGTACAAATCTGTTAAATGACTCATTAATCTGGATTTAATCCAGATGTTATCCAGTTTATCAAAAAATTTTTAATTCGTGATCTTTAATTATTAAAAACCGGGGTTAAAGTTACAGTATATATAGTAGGATATAATAGCACGGAATCTGAAGACGCGGCAAATTAAAGTACTAATTTTTTAAATATAATGTAAAAACTAAAACAATTAGCATAAAATTATACTATTCGGCTAACTTTTTACTAAAAGTCCGGTAAAATTTTCAATCATTAGAAATAACTTTCCTATGCGCCCAAAAGTAAAAATCCATAATTCGCAACGTTAAAAATAAGGTTTTTTTTTCTTTTCAGCTCATAAGTAAGTCATTTTTAGTGCTCAAAAAATTTACCGGACTTTCAATAAAAAGTAAGCCAAATAGCACAATTTTATGTCAATAAACTTAGTTTTTATATTATATTTTAACAATTAGTACTTTGGTTTGCCGTGACGTCAGATTCCGCACTATTATATAATTAGCCCCGATTTTCAATATAGGACTCTCTACTTTATATACGGATCACGAATTAAGGAGCGTATAGTTAGTGCTCCTACCGGGTCATGTCGGGTCGGTTTTTGAAGATATATCCGACCCGACCTAAGTGAAAAAAATCAAGACCCGAAACCCGACCCGAGTATGGCTTGACCCGATATCCCGGGTCTAAACCCGAATTTTTAAGGAAAAAAACACATTTATCATAATTAATTAGTAATCGTTCGATAATTCGGGTCAACCGGGTCGGTCATACGGGTCGCCGGGTCATAAAAATTATTAAACTCGACCCGAGCTTTTAAGTCGGGTCGGGTCGCATAACCCGGGTTAACTCGTATCGATCGGAGCACTACGTATAGTCATGTGATTTTACTATAGTACTCAACAACCATATTATTTGCTAAATTTTTTTAATTTTAAAGTTAAGAGTAATAATGAAAGAAATATATATATATATATATAAAAATGGCAATGAAATGATCAATTCAGTTAAAGATGAAGATTAAACCTAACTGATAAATACTCGATCAAAAATAGAATACACAAAATATCATTAAAAAAATCATTTTAAATTTATATTGGTTTATCAAGAAACATTATGAAAAATATTCAATAAAATTTATGTATTATAAAAAAACTCGCAACTTTTACAGGATTATAAAAAAAATAAAATTCAAAAATAACTATCAAAAAAAAAAAAATCGATGTCATAACTGCGGACAAGTATAATCACGTGCTAACGGCCATTTTGGCGATAGTATGTTTTTGACCGACAAATTATTGCCGATCATTTTCCAAATTAATGTACTTTTTCGCTTAATTTGGAAATTGTTGTACGATCTTCAAGCATTTTTTCATGAAAGTGGAAATGCGCAATGTGAACTTTAAAGTTGAAATTTATATAGCTAAAAAAATGCAATATGCAATGCAATAGCAATGCAATAGCAATGCATATGCATATGCATATGCATATGGTTATTGCCATAGCTACAGTATATCTATCTATACGCTATTTTTTTTCAAAAATAAAAGTGATGATTATTTGCATTATGCTATATTGCATCTTTTGATATCATTAGAATAAAATTGCAAAAAAAGCACTCCTGTGCCACTTTTGTTGTTAATTATGTTTAACCATCAAGTAAACGATTTTGCTGCAAAAAATTGATTTTGTCGATCATAACGCAGGTAATTTGAGGTAAAAAAGCTGATCATTTAAAATAGTCACTATAGTAAAACAAATGATTTTTTTTATATCATTTTTAATAAAAAACATTTTATTTTTGCAATAATAAAAAAAAGTTTTTTTAATCATTTTTAATTAAAAACGATTTTAATCATTTATTTTTTCTAATTATTTTTTTAAATAATTTCTTTTAGTCATCATAATAAAAACCATTAAATTGTTTTTATTATGAAAGAATCGATTTCAACAACTTTGTTAAAAATCATTTTTAATTAAAAAGTGCAAATTCTTCTTAATCATTTTCAATTAAAAACAAACAATTTTTAATTAAACAATTAAAAAAAGCGTTTTTCTTTTAATTTAAACGCTTAAAAAAGGTTCTTTTTTAATTAATGTTTAATTAAAAAAAGGAATTTTTTAATTAATGTTTAATTAAAAAAAGGAATTTTTTAATTAATGTTTAAAAAAAAGCGTTTTCTTAATTAAACCCTTAAAAAAGCGTTTTTTTAGTTAAACGCTTAAAAACTTTTTCTGATTAAACGCCTAACAAAAAAGGCTTTTTTTTTATTAATAAACGCCTAAAAAAAAAGGCTTCTTTTTTTTAATAAACGCCTAAAAAAAGGCTTCTTTTTTTAATAAACACCTAAAAAAAGCTAATTAGACTCTTAAGAAAAAAGTTTTTTTAATTAAGCGCTTAGAAAAAGCACTTTATCCAATTAAATGCTTAAAAAATGCGTTTCTATAATTAAATGCCTAAAAAATGCATTTTTTTTTAATTACAAACGCCTAAAAAAGACGTTTTTCAATTAAATGCTTAAGAAAATAGCGTATATTTTTAATTAAACGTTAATTAAACGCTTAAAAAAAGCATCTTTTTCAATTAAGCGCTTAAAAAAGGCACTTTTTCTGATCAAACCGCCTAAAAAAAGCGTTTTTTAATTAAACGCCTAAAGAAAAGGCATTTTTTTTAATCAAACGCTTAAAAAAGCGTTTTCTTTTTAATCAAACGCTTAAAAAAGCGTTTTCTTTTTAATCAAACGCTTAAAAAAGCGTTTTCTTTTTAATCAAACGCTTAAAAAAAAGCATTTTTTTTCAATCAAGCGCTTAAAAAAGGCCCTTTTTCTGATTAAGCCGCCTAAAAAAACGTTTTTTTTTTAATTAAATGCCTAAAGAAAAGGCATTTTTTTAAATTAAACGCTTAAAAAAGCGTTTTCTTTTTTAATCAAACGCTTAAAAAAAAGCGTTTTCTTTCAATTAAACGCTTAAAAAAGGCACTTTTCTGATTAAACCGCCTAAATATTTAAAATTATTTGTGCTTGGGGGGGACGAAGTCCCCCCGCAAACTGCATATTCTAGTTATTAGTATTACAAAGCATAGAATATTACATCGTTATTACATAATCACTGATGCTTATAGACTATCCGACGTAACTAACCATCTTTAGGTCGTTTTCCCGATGTTATGTAACGTGATTACACTTGTCCTACGTTATTCACTGATTTTTCGTAAACTCTCAAATATTTTAGCAATATTCAAAAAATTGGCGCTGGAAGATTCGGCAAAATTACGGCAAAGAAATTGTTCATGAGGTATTAAATTATCAAATAATTTAATGAATATTTTTACCATGATGCGTACTCGTCAAGTTTGTATTTATGATATTCGTATTCTAGCTTAAGCTTCAACGTGATTTGCAATTTCACAGTAACATTATTAAGTTCTAAGTAATTGCAATTTGTTCCAGGTATGATAAAAATTCTATGATAATATACAAAGTTAACTTGCAAAATCTTTAATTTAATTATCTCCTTTATTCAACGTTAGTAAACAAAAATTCTCAAATAATTATTTGTTAATGATGGAATATACCGAATATACTGATCCTACTACTCTTAAGGCCTGTACCGTGTCACGTTTACATAATGAAAGAATTGTTAATTATGATTTGTTAATTCATTTTAAAAAATATGAAAAACTTACAATAATTATTTTATAACTTAATAATGTCATAATGGGTATATTTTTTCAATGATATTTTTGCAACATATTAGTTCATAAAAGTCGTTCGACTTGGGTTGTCAAAGAGAATTGAGTCATCGTCTGTCACTAAAGATGGTCATCGTCCTGGACCGGAGGACTTGTGAGACCGGACCGGGTCTTGTGGTGCAGTAGGACCGGTCTCGAGAACCAACAGGTCCTCATATCGGTCTTCATATAATTAAAGCTATTAATTTAATAAAGACCTTTATGAAAAAATATAAAGGCTGACCGATTTTGAAATCACAAACAAATAAAATAATGAGAAACATTTTTCTCCACTGATATGCCTATATTTTTTCGAAAAAGATACCCTAATTAATTAATTTAAAATATTTTAAGATATATATATATTTATGCACCTTGAAATTTGGTAATTTATTTGCAATCATTTTTTTTTAAAATAAAGGAAAAAAGGAAAGACCGATCGGTCCTCGGTCCTTAAAAAGACCGATGGTCTTATTGCATGCGATACAGATACAGGACCGAAAGACCGCAGTCCCACACCAAGACGGACCGGTCCGTCTTTTTAAGGTGTAGGTCCGTAGGACCGTGGTCTTCTAGGACCGATGACCATCCTTATCTGACACGCGCACGATTAAATGATCCAAAAAGTTTTGGTGGACGAAGAAAAAATTAAAAACACCATCAAATGAAAAGAATGATATTTATAGCATTGGTATTTTATTCTGAGAGATATCTAGTAGTGGTCAACCTTCATTTTATACTGAGAATGAATAATATGACCTTTGGCTATAGAAATTTAACAAGGTCCCAGCGAAAAGCCCATTCTAATAATACTCTTGATATTAAATTTACACTGGTATGTAATCAAAAAGAAAACTCTGAAAACTTCTCATTATTCTAATTTAGTGTTGGGATAGTGAAACAGATAATCGACCAACCATCAATCAGGTGGTAGAAAGATCAAAGTTAGTATTATAGTAAGAACAAATATTATAATCATCAACCAATATCTTCAAATGAACAAAATTTAATCAATTAATATTATTACTGCTTCCGCTTTCTTAGCATTTACCCTTATTGTTGTGCTTCATAGCTGAATTTTTATTCGAGACACTCTTTTCCAGTGAAGTGATGTTTCTTGATATACTTGTTGAAGTATCTACATTTTTTTGGAGTTAAGTCCGTTGGGAAACGAGCCCAACAACAATCCAGCTTCAATCACGCATTTATAATTACTTTATTTTATTTTTACTATACGAATCTAAGATTACGCTTCGGCCGTGTCACATTATCAGCAATAATAACGAATTTGATTGGATGAAATATTAATTTCAATGACTATATTTATGGAGCAATAACAACGATAAATTTAAATAAATTTTATGGTGAGACAAGGGGTACCTCGCGTAAAAAAATGGCGTCCTACACAACATGGTTCGAGTTTACAAAATGATCGACATACAAACTGTTGCACATTTTTAAAATCGCCAATAAACATACATCATGTGTAACCTAGGTGCTACCGTAAAATAGCGACAATAAAAAGTCTTTTATGGCCGCAAAAATTAAGTTTACGTTATGCATTTCTTTTGGCTGATTTTAAAATATAAGTGTATCAGTAGAATTTTAGTGAAACATAAATTTAAAATTGAGATAAATGAACGTTTGTACTTTGTACTCCAACAATAACTCCATTCATTAATCGAAATGATGGCTATTTTTGGAAGTAAACTTATAAATAGTCTCAGGCTCGGAGTTTAAAATATGCTTGTTGCACAATACAACGAAATTGGATGAACGAGATCTTGTTTTTAACACCGTAATACAAGAAATTAAGAATGAGTATTTATATTTTAACAAGCTTTTATTTTAATAAAGATATAGTCATAGTGACGTCATTAATTATATAGAGAAAATACACTAAAAACATGAAAATATATATACGTTTATGATAAATAAGAAATACTTTTAAAAATTTATACTTTGTTATAAAATAAAATTAGTTTCTTCAATTTGTTTCTTTATTCTTTTAGAATCAGAGCTATCTAAAAAAGGAAGTTTGATTGTGAGCAATATAAGGTTGCAATTTTTGTAAATCTGGAGTTTAATTGTGAGCCAAATTATTTGCATGCTTAAATTAACCAATAAGCAATTTAGTATTAATTTAAAAACTTTGTGTAACAATATGCATGGTTATACTGTACCTAGATTTCAAATGCAGAAACATATTATTGTTTTGAAATATGTGATTAATAAGTTATCAAATGAAGCATAAAAAAATTGACCGAGAAATTACATGTCATGAACAATGTGGTTTATTTATATTTCCTTTTTTGCGTTTTGAAATTCAAATCATCCATTGAAATATGCTCGTGAGATATCACACATACACAAAAAAAATCTCCCTTTATTAACTGTCAATCAAATTTTAAATATGCTTTTGTACAAATAACAATGAATTTCAAATAAAGTAATCTTTGTTTTTAAAACACGTTGAATGAAAAAAAACATTTTTTTTTTTTTTAATAAGAACTAATTTTTCCTATACAATGACGCAGTACAGTGTGAAAAATTTACAAAGAAGCGAACAAAAAAAAAATTCTTTGTTAAAAGTTTATATAATGATCATAAATCCGAAAACTTAAATCTCATAAAACAATTATATAAAACATTTTAAAAAAATATAAAATTTTATAAATTTATAATTACATTTAAAATTACTGTTATAAATATGGTAGTAACAAGAAGGGAAGATGACACACTCCAAGGCATTCTTCGAATCTTTTATAGTAAACTTGAACCTTCTGAAAAAATATTTCTTTACATATATTTAATTGACATGATTGGATACACGTTGCTATTTATTACTTTTTTATTACTTTCTGGAAATTTTTTTACAAATTTCTCAGCAATCTTACTAGTTCTCTTTCCAACTATTTCTGGAATAGCTATGGTAAGTGTTATTTATTTATTTATAAATTTGTCTATCATAATTATCTTGATTTCTAACATTTCATTTCATTTATAGTTTTATAGTAAGACGTTATTGCACGGAATTTCATTCCTCGTTGTGCATTCATTTCCTATTATTGTGGGCGTGTCACTTTTTTACACGCAAAGTAATAATTGTTCGGATAAACCAGAATTCTGCTTCTTTGAAAAAGATACAATCTTCTATGCATCAGCCGTAATCTTACTCACCTTTATAATTGCGTTTACGATACTTTATTGTGTAATTTTATATAATCTTTGGTCAAAAAAGTAAATTAATTTATATTGATTTTCTTTAAATATTATGTAATAGTTTCAAACTTACAAAAAATTTATATAATTATTAATTAGGATATGGCCTATAAGACATGAATATCCATACGTAAAAGATAAAGATATAATAGTAAGTAAGTGAATAAAAGAAAATTGGTCCTTAAGTTTACCAAAACCTAATTTTATTTATTTATTATTTAGGTTTGGATGCAGTATACCAACTGCAATTTCCGATCTTTCACGCGAAAATCATGATTGTTGAATTGTATACGTTTTTTTATATACTTGCTATCTGGATTGTAGATATATTAACGAAAGATCTAGGTGGAATTAAAATTATTAATTTTATTGTTCCATTAAATATTGTAATTATATATTACGCATATTTTATGTTTAAGGGCGTAAGTATAAAATTAAAATTATTTAATAATAAAATTTATTATAAAATTTCTTAATAACAATTATATTACTATTATTAGGTAAGAGATGAATCTAGATGGATGATGTTTTGTTTGTATCTTGGAAACATTTTTCAGAGCATCTTTTTATACCATGTAACAACAAAATTTTGTTATCAGTCCTATAAATCATCTTCCCTTAAATATTGTTTTAAATACAGCTTTATTTTTGATGTATTTTGGAGCTTAGCAATGATAGCTTGGATAATATTGATTTTATCTACATGGAACTCGATAAGATGCCAGAGAAATTTTGGGAAAAATAATATCGGATTTTACCGTAAGTAAATTTATCTACCAATTATTGATCATTATTTACAATATTTTAATATATTTTTAATCTTAACAGTAAAATACGAACCGACCCCTGAATCATTTAAAAAATTAGAGGAACTATTTGACAAATTAGAAAAATTAGGATATATTCCATAAATAGCAATTTATTTTTTTTTCTTTTCTACGCTTAATGTGTAATAATACACAAACAAATTATTAGAATATAAAATTTTTGTATAAATTTACGTTTAAGTTTTTTCAGTACTTTAAAATTACCACGAAAAATTCTTTACGCAAATAAAACTTGCGCTCCGTTACATTAATGAATTTTGGGTTCCAAAAAACGTTTTTGTGGTTTGAAGTGCAGCTAGTTGCACCATTAATGATGAAATAATCTTTTGTAACAGGTAACGCTTGAGTTAACGCTTGAAACAAAAAAGCTCGAGAAAAAAAAAACAGCGAATGATATACATATATATAGATATTATTGTCTTTACCAAACGAGTACTTATTTCATATAAAAAGTAAAAAACTATCCTTTAGTACCAATATGAATATCTATAATTCACAAAGAATCGAAACAAGTAATCAAAGAATTCTTTGTTAAAAATTGCAACATATTATTTGATAAAAAGAAATTATATAGTTGCTATGATTCAACAAATTAAAATAAATAAATGAATAAAACGTTTACAAATGAAGAAAAAAAATTAATATCTCTATGGTAAATTAATATTTTATAAATGCATAGGAGAAATTTTTTTTTTTTTATCAAAGACTTAATATTACAGGCCGATTAGGGTTTAAAATATTTTCCTTTAAAAAGTCATGCTTTACTAGATCTTTTTAAAAGTGGTACGATTATCGAATAAACTTTCAAAGTTTATTACATACATCCTCTTTTTAAATATTCATCTGGACGTTTCGTGACTTCGGTAGTAGACGACTGCCGTAATTGGACTCATTGTTGGTTAATGGTAGGAATTTAGTGAAATTTCGAATTTTCAAAAAAAAAAAAAAAAAAAGGCTGAGAAATTTTTTAGAGGTGAAACTTTTTAAACAAGTGATTTTTTTAGAACTTTCACCTATTTTATATTTTTATCGCCGTTTTCAAAATGATGTATGCAGTTATATCTGAATAAAAAAAAAGAAAGTCGAAAACCGGACGAAACCCGGACGAAATCTGAACAAAAAATGGATAAATACCGGACGAATATTGGTATTCGAATATTCAATCACGAATAAATAGCCTACACCATTTTGAAAACGGCGATAATTTCACTGCGCATGTACAATATGAATATTTTTTACATATCGTTCAAATCGTTCCTTACCAAACTTGAATTTCTGGACTATTTTTTACAGGTAGTATATATTTGAGAATTTGAAAAAAAATTAATAAGAAGAATTCGAAGTTATCGGAGCTAATAAATTTATCTATTTTAATAGGAAATTACAATATAAATTATTGTTTAATATGATAAAATCTTTAATAATATAGATTTAACATAATGTGTCGTGAGGTTCGATTTAAAGTCAATTGTACACCCCAATGAAACCTGTTCCATCCTAACATTCATCTTAACAATGTACAATGCGTCTTATCAATATACAGTACAATGCGATTACAATAAATATACTATGTATTTTAATCAGTCATATCGTTGGTGAACTATTATCTTAAGATCAAAATATTTTGATTGAATCTAATACGGACTATATTAGTTCTTTGAATAATTATTATCATATATTTAAATCAAAAAATTTAATTTCTTTAATTAGGGAGTAGGGACAATATTTTAACTTAGCATACGGTCAAAACTCGTTATAGTGAACTGTGAACAATCGGTTCTAGCCTATTTTTGTTTACAATAACGAGATTTATTAATAGTTCACTTAATAATGAATGAAATTTATTATGTAAGAATAAATTGAGAAAATAAAAAAAGTTTATGCTTTTTATTTATAACGAACTTCACAAGTTTTGACTGTAAACAAGTTCATTAGTCTGGAACGTGGCAAAGGATTATTGTGTTTCGTTCGAGAGTCACACAAGTGTCCGTCCGTCTGCCTGCTTGAAAGATGAGTCGATTCATGATTCCTTTTGTTACACATTTTATTGCACTTGAAAGATATTATATTTCGAGGATCTCTGAAAATCAAGAAATTTCTTACAACTTCGTTAGCACTTGCTAGAATTTGCACCACGCTAATTAAAGGCTAGTTTCCCGAGTTCCAAAACTTGATAAAATTTATTACAAATTGCCCATGAT
This sequence comes from Rhizophagus clarus, assembly GCA_015698045.1. Taxonomy (NCBI): domain Eukaryota; kingdom Fungi; phylum Glomeromycota; class Glomeromycetes; order Glomerales; family Glomeraceae; genus Rhizophagus; species Rhizophagus clarus. The sequence continues at coordinate 654,158 of BLAL01000285.1, forward strand.
ATAATCAACAAATCAAAAAAGTCAAGTGTATTAGTCCTTGATCCAGAAACTCAAGCTATTTTTGAATTTATTCGACCATATACTGAAATAATTTCATCTTTTGATTGTTTTCATAATAGCAAGAGAAATCTTAGTGCCAATAGAACTGGAATCAAGATTACTTCTCCAGTAAATAATGACATATCAGTCACTACAACCGCGTGTTTCCCATTATAATTGCGTTACAAATGCTGTTTAGTCCGCTTCCGTTGTAATTTACTTAGTAAAGACTTGGAAATCCTAATGTAATGTTTTTCTTTTTTTTTTTTTTGTATTTTACTTTTATGTACTGTACTTATTGGATTAATTTCAATTTACCAAATAATTGTATTTTTCATAACAAGCACTTATTGAATTATTCTAAAATTTTATTTCAGAGATACATTAAATCTTCACCTTCGTTATTACAATGGATTTTCAGAATTAACTTCTAAGCATATATTTGTATTAGGAGTTAAGGCAGATGCTTGGTAATGCGTACCAGTTGGAAAATTTTGGAACCCAGTGAGTATTGAAGCAAAATCAGACGATTATGTTGCTAGTATGCTTCAAATTTATTGGCAATCCATTATTTAAATATGTACTGAGTTGTTTACAACCTCTTTGATATTATGCTTGGAATTATATATTAAACGACGGAAAATTCATTAATTAGTTATTATACGTTAATGAACTTTTTCTTAATAAATAATGGTTAATAAATTGTTTCGATTTATTAAATTAGATTTTTTAAGATAATTACTTATTTACTTTATAACAATATATATCCCTTAATAATTTGAAATTTGGTCCAAAAACGAATTAAAAAACCGTTATAATAAAATCTATATACTATAGCGCATATACTGTACGTTGTTATTTGCAATAAAAGTTTCATTTTATCACTTTCTAAAACCCTAACTCAATCCATTCATGTGTGTATAAATTATGTTCAGACAAAAAAAAACGAATAATCACCTGTCGATTAATTTTATTCGGTCTTAAAAGAAAGAGAAAAATAGTTAATATAAAAAGACTAGCTATATATGATTAACTGTTATCGTTCTAAAAAAAGAAAATCACCCAAGAAAATCCGCCTTTTTTTATAAAAATAAAGACGCAAATAATAATATAAAATATTATTTCACAAATAAAATAAATTTTGCTTCTGTTTTTTACAGATGCGTGGGAAAAAAAAAAAAAAAAAAAAAAACAAAAAAGAAAAAAAAATTTGGTAACATAACATGAACGAGTAATTTAATTTTCCAATAAAATTAAATATTCGAAAAAAAAAATTTTTTTAATTTTAATGTACGACAAACAGAAAAATTCAACTTTACAATAATTTACAAAAAAGGATTTACTAAAATGATATAACTTTGTTTTCGTTCTGATCAATTTATTTATTGTTTAGTTACACGTAAAAAAATTAATGTCGGCACGAGAAAATATAACATATAGAATAATGGAATTTGTGGTACATTTCTTCTATTTGTACTTCTGTTTATTTATTTTTTTCCTAAAACATGTAAGTTATCTTTTTTGGTAAATGATCGTTTGAATAGAGTATAAAAGATTACCCTTGGTTAGTAATATTTAGAAATACGTGAATACTTACAATTATAGAATGCACGAAACTTACTTTATCCACTTTATCTACGTCGTTTAACTTGAACGTTTATTACATGGATTCTTATAATCATCGATCGTCTATTAGTCATGATAATATTGACAATCTTTCTAGAATATTGGCAAATTTATTTAACATATATATGGATCCCCACATTTTGAATTGGTGCCAACGTGAAAATGTCATTAATAATACTACAACGAACATTTTAAATCCAAGAGATCGTAACTTTCAAAGATTTGTTGATGCAGTAACTAATCAAAATATCGACCCTATGAAGCTTACAATAACTGATAATATTCAAATATACCAACAAATTTTTTCTAATAATTTTACTTCACTCGCAACATTTATGAAATTTGTTCTTGGAGTAACTTATCTGTTAAGAAATTGTTATGTGGATTATCTTGAAGACATTTATCCATTTATTGGAATAACATACTTTGTGTATAGCAGAATTGGCAATTCATCATTGTTCAATTCTAATCTTGATAAGTCACTCATTTTGCAAGATATCCGTAATTTATGGACCATATTTCTTTTTAGAAAGACCGCTAGTCATTCTAATTTGTAAGTACGATCTCACCAGTTTCGGCATTCCTATAATTTGCGGTTAATAATTTTTTTTTTTTTAAAAAAAAAAAACCTCTTATCTTACATATTTTATTATTTAAATAGAAGCGGGGAATGGAATGTTCTGATTCAACACACTAGGCATAAAGTCTCCACTGAATCGCGCAGAGTGTGAGTATTTTTTACGTATACTATATATGTGTATAATATATTTATGCATTCGTAATTAATTAGAATGTTCATTATTAAATTTTTAGGAATTTGACTCCTGCATTCAACATTATAGATTTCAGTACTTCTCGAGCGTCTACTCCTTTATCAGTTTACATTCAAAACTTGTTAATTCGAGCGCTTGACGACATATTAAATATTTAAGGTTTGTGTTATTTAAAGATCAACTCCTCTTTATAGTTTACATTATCCAAATTCTCAATAGCGTATTAAGCATATATGATTTTAATTATCAATGTACTAATAGTAAAAATATGCAGCGAAAAAAGAAAAGCATAAGATATTGTTTTATGATAAGATTTTTATTTCAAATTCTTAATAACGTATTAAGCATCTAAGATTTAAAATTTATTAATTATGTACTAAAAGTAAAAATATGCAGCAAAAAAAAAAAACACAATAATATGATAAGATTTTATTATTTTTTTTTCGATTTTACCAACATATATGAAACATCTGAAATTAAATAAATAGCTTGGCTGAGCTCACTGTGTCATAAAATTTTTGATACTCTTTACATATTTAATTGTGATCGAATTGTGGCTTTCTTTTACATCAGTTATAAACGAATTATCATCGATATGACCAATTATTATCAATATATTGAACTTTGATTATTTTCTTCTCAGTAAAAATCATAAAGTTTTATATAAAAAACAGTGTTGTAATTTTTATAAAAGACAAAATTCCAAATATTCGCACGATCATACAGTATAATAATTTGATTCACAAATGGTAATTAATTAATTTTGAAATTTTTGATGAATAAAATGTAGAAGGTTAGGCTAGGACGGATTATTAAATTGAAAATACGTTTGCTCAATATTCATATGTGAAGGGTATAAATAAGGTAATTGGCACGAGAAAAACTTCTGAGCGTAATAAATAAGACGATAGAAATACTAATCTTTTCAAAAAAAAAATTTTTAGGAAACATTTTCGATTATTGTTCGCCTTATTCGTAAAAAACAAACGTTTATGGTCTCAAACAAAAATAAACATTTGTAAGTTTATAAAAACCAAAAAGGAGGTTTTTCTTGAATAAAATATTTTTTTTTTAAACGTTTCATAATAACTCGTGTTCAAATGCAAAACTTTTTATTTAGTAACATAAACAATAATATATAATTGTTTATTTTCTGTACCACTGTATGTGGCACTGTTTATTTCCATGTGATACATCATGCGTCGCCGTAGGTTCAATAAGTCACTAATAAGTAATAACCAACCTGTCCATTGTTTTTATGTTTCAAAAAACAAAAAAAAAAATTCATGACTTTCATTCGAATTTTATAAACAAATGGTCTAAGCCCTGAAAATAAAATCTTTTGAAACGTTCAACCACATTTTTGCTGTTTGTTTATTATAAATAAAGCCTTAATTGCTTCCATCAATTATAAAAGTATATATTATATTCCATGGAACCTCATTTCTTATATAAGAAATAATAAATATTATTTGATCGGAAAATTTACATTAAGAAAAATTTTTTATATTGTTATTTTGACAAAAAAAAAAAAAAGTTAGTCCTTCCCTAACTTTTTATTCCTCAGTCTTTGACTAATATTTGTTAATTAAAACAAAACCAATCGGTGCTTTGAGTGATTTATCCGGTGTAACCATCAGGCTTTTTTATTAATAGCCTGATACACATGATATTTTGATCATTATCAATTAAGAAATAACGGATAAATACAGGTTACTCGGCATTTCGTGCCTCGTAACTATTAAATATAAATTACATAGATAAAATGATTGAAATGACTTCTTTTTCTTTTTTATAAAAAAATAACATTTGTGATCAAGATTGCTCCAACTGCATAGTTCATAAGGAATGTTAATGTGGACCTTAAAATCTCTATACACAAGTATTTTATCAATAATTAGTAAAATCTCGTTAAATTGAAATCAAAAGTAACTCGAATAATTTAAGGAAGAATATTAATAACAAACTTGCATATAATCATTTATTTTTATCTAAATGTTCTTTAACATTTCATCTTGTTTATGAAATAACACAATGCATTTTTTTCGTATCGCAATTCGCAACTCCCTCCTTCAGCTGCATCATCATATAACTCAAATCCTTTTTTTTACAATTATTGAAAAAAATTATATTAGGACTTAAAGTAATTCATGAATAATGTCGGATAATCATAATGAATTATTTATTATTAACTTGGGATTAACTTATGGAGTTGTGTATGGTACCTGAAGTATTAAGAAAAAACCCTATAGTACAGCAAGTGATATTCACATCAGGTATTAACTATGATATTTGAACGTCCTAAAAAATACTTCGAAAAGATGTTGGGATTCAAATCCTTCCAATAGATCAACTATAACTGAATGAATTAGGTGTATTAGTCGAGATAGAAATTATAAATATGAAGTATAAATCAAAATCTGCTATGATTGCTCGTCCACGAAATTAAATGGCTCAACCAGCAGCTAAGCCAATAAATATACCTATATCCTTTAACTGTAATTAAATTCCTTACCGCAGTCTTGCCACAGAATAAAACTAACAAATAATTTAACATCTTAATTCAATTGTGCTTCTACTTTCAGACTTACAAAGATTGGTATTTAAGTTATATTTAAGCTGCGGCAGAATCGCGTTAAATTCTGGCCAATTTAAAATGTCTTTCTTGTTGTAAGTGATATTACTCTTGATTTTTTTTTGAAAATATTTTCAAAATCAAGTTATACAAGATTTGTTAAGCCAATCATACCTAAGAAAAGGGTAGGTTAAGAATTCTTATCCAAAGTTTCAACCAGAATTAAAGAAGTCACGAGCAGAGTTTGTCGTTCTATGGCCAAAATTACGTGATCGAATTCGCTTAAAAGAAATACAGTACAGTAGTAAATAGTAATAATGATTTTAAATATTATACAATCAATAATAGAAGTAATGAATCAGACTGACAAATGACAAAAACTGAAACTGGATCATGACTCACAAACATGTTGTATCAGTATGAGTCATTATTAAATACAAGAAAATTTTTTTTATTTAAAAGCTCTTCATTGTACATGTAGAAAGTTATTTTTATCGGTGGCTAGACATAGAAATAAAAATTTCTAGAGCTAAATAGTAGCTAGGGCATCTGAGATAATATTAGATTTAACTCCCGAGCTGGCTTATATTAGGTATGTATTATATTCCTCAAATTGAGGGTAGTGGAACTGATACGCTGCAGATACGACACGCTTGTATCCAAGGCTAAAAGGGAAGCTACTCATTATATTGTTAAAGAATGGTGAATACCAAATCATTCGTATAAAAATTTTTTTATTGAACATAATCATTTAAACCGAGTAGTTGATATCCAAAGAAAAAAAAATCTATAATTATAAAAAATTGATTCAAGTTTCCGCCATTCTAACGTGAACTTTTCTTCAATCTTTGAACTAACTTTTGTTGTTTTAATACGAACTTCGGTTTCTCTGGTCTCTTCAATACGCATTTTTGTTTCTTCAATGCGAACTTTGGTTTCTTCAATACGAACATTTGTTTTTGCTCTGGTTTGTTTAATATGAACTTCGATTCTTCAACTTCCTCTAGTTCTTCTGATACAAGCTTATTACTTTTAATGACCTTGGTCCATAAATGTGATCCGATTGATAAACATGTTGTACCGATTAAACCGTGACTTCTAATAACAGCCGTAAAGTCTTGATCTTAAGACAAATTTGAATATTTTACTCTTATTTAAATAATACTAAGTTATAAAAAAACATTGATTAAATTTAAATACCTGTAATGATCATTGCTAACGTAGCTACAGAAGCGATGATTATAGTACCAATACCGACTGCTACACAGATAATAGCAGCTGTATTATCCCAGACATCATATTCTTTTTCTTTTATCTCATTTTTTACGTCATTATATTCTATAAGATTATACGTAGTTTCTAAATTTGAATTATTTCTATTAATTATCGTAACATCAGATTGAATTTTCATGGTTTCGATGGAATCTTTATCATCTTTCTGGAACATTTTGATATTATTTGTAAACTATAAAATGTGTAAGGATTTTTTTTATGAAATAAAAAAAAAATAAATAAATAAAAAAATGAACATAGGAGATCGTTTATTATAATAAATTTTATAACCTACTTCGTATAAGCCTTTTAAAACTTGTACTTTTATCAAAAGGAATTTTTTTTAAAAAAAAATCACCGCGCCGACTTTTATCAGAAAAAAAAATTCTTTTATAAATCACCGAGTTTGAAGGAAGAAAATGGTAAACACTACGTTATATAAACGTTTGATTTGTATAATGACAAAGAAATCAGTTTCCTAAAAGGGAAAATTCAATTGTTTTACGTTGCCAATTTTAGGGGTCGTTAAAGCGGGACATATTTGCCGGAATTATAAATTACGAATGTGACAAATAACGGACGTGATGAATAGCTTTTACTAAACTATGATCACGTGAATCTACCGCTTTAAACATCATACATTAGTTTGAAAAAAAAGCTAAATGAAAATATTTATATATTCTTTAAATAACGTTTTCATTTCAACAATATTCAATTTTGTTCTCTAGAATGTTCAAAGCCTTTAACTCGAATCAATTTATCATATTTTGTTATTAATTACTGCACGGAACTCTTAGGGGATGGCATGTGATTTAAAACATTGAATATTTTTTTTTATTTTATCTCACCTTTTCTTTTTTTTAAAAATCATGTTACACCATTAGAAGATATTCTTACCGCTTCAGAAAAGTACTTGTTGCACATCTGGTCATCTGGACATCATCTGGATTGTCTTGCCCTGATGTTTCTTTTTATTATTTTTATAGGTTCCAGCTTCTCTGATGTAACTTTAGGGAATGTACTAACATTTCCTTTTTTGATTGCTGTAAGCTTTGGCGTTCTAGATACTCTTAAAACATGGGTATGTTGTTGCTTTGGTGGAATTTTTTTTTGCAAATTTTGTTTTTTTACTTTTTAAGGAAACGCTTATTAACATTCCTATGTATTCTTTTTATAAGTTTTACTTGAAATGGTAAGTGTCATGTTTTGTTTTATTATTTTTTTCATTTAAGAAAATGGTTTATTTACGTTTCTCTTCTAATTTTTGCAGATTCTAGACTTTGGTTCCTAGGCGACAGATGGTAAGTTCTTTGATATTTCAAATAATTACGCAAAATAATTATAATAATTATTAAATATATTCTCAAGTTATCTTTCTTGAGGTGGACAATTGTAGCTGAGATTATTATAATAATCCAATGTCCTGTTACGCGGGCCAAAATAAATCCCTTTACCGAAAAAAAAGGAAGTCATCGAATATTTCGAATACTTGCGGTCCTGGACTATGAATCTTTAAATAATAATAACCGATAATGATTATTAAAATAAATTATAATACATGACTGAAAAAACATCCTGTAATAAATATAAAATGGTGTTATAGCTATTAATTATATTATCAAATTTTACAAGTTAATACTTACAACAGCTGCAAATGTGAGTCCATAATTTGTTTTATTTTAATTTATTTTTATAGATGATAACAACAAATACAAGTATACATATAAACGGGTCATAAAGGCCTGAAATTTATGAAAAAAAATTTGATAAAAAGCCGCCACACAGAATGGATCACTAGAGAATGCCACTCACAGACTCCTACAGATCAATCACACTAAAAAAAAAAAAACCCACCATAGCACCTATCAGCAACGGGAGAAGTTACCAAAAAATAATATACTATAGAAAAAAAAGTTAGTGGGGAATAAACACACTATGACTTTCGCTACCCTATTCCTATAACTACTCTTTCAAACTTAGTTTGGTCAAAACCAAATTCAATTTGTCGTTAGCCTTGTCATTGATTTCTTCTTAGAATTCTTGGAAAAGTTCTGGCCATTCTGCTTCGAGGATGTGGGCTTAGAAGGCACGGTCTTCTGGGAAACAGATTTAGACTCTTTTTTGAGGACGTTCTTGACGAAGGGATTTTATGGCCTTCAGTTCTTATTGGGCTGATTGGATGATTTATATCTAAATTAACAGAACTCCTTCCTATCGAAGACGAAGGCTGTATAGAGTGCTTCGTATAATGCTTTGTATGTGTCAAAGTAGCCTAAAATAAATTAGGTAAAATTAGTATGCGAAATTTATTTGGTACGCAGTAAAAATTACGTGATCGATCTTCAAGTTTACTTAGAGCAACAAAGGCGATTTTAAATATCATTATTGACTTATTTAACAAAAACCTTCCTTTCGCAAATCCATTTTTGGAAATGATCAACAAAGACGGTAGAATCATGTAACCTTCTTCCAAATCCTAAGTAAACTGCAGAGCAGGTGAAATTACATCCACAATACAAGTTTGAAAACTTTATGTCGAAGAAAAGAATCTTTAATGATGTTTTTTAATCGACCACCTGTGTAGCGTGTGGTGATGTGGCAAAAATTACCTTCTTGATCCTCCTCACGTTACTTCCTTGACCCGATCAAAATATGCATTATTACATATGTCAAGAATATTCTTTTCTTGATCTGAAAATTAAAAACATTAACGCGTTGTTATTTTCATTTTTCTAGTTATAGACACAAAATAACTTTTTTTCCAAGATACTATTAATATTGAATAGATTAACATTTAATGAAAATGGTACTTATTTTTTTAACACTCATGAACAAATAATTCCTATTTAATATTTTAAACCAAAAGATTACCATACATTGTAGAACTTGACAAAATATTATACGAAAAAAATATTAAGAGAAAAAATTTTTTTTGTTTGAAATATTAAAAAAATTTATTAAATATAAAGTGAAAAATAAAAGTGTTTTTTCATTTAATTTTATCATTTATCATGTTTTGGGAATTGGGGCTTCGAGTTAAGAAAAGAATATTTTGGTCATACATAATAGGCTTGTTCAATTCTGATTGTTCGAGTTTTTGATCAAAAATCCATTGACCAATCCTAACATGTGATCAAAATAAACAATTGAGTACTTTATTTTGATCATATTATTTTTCGTGTAATAACATTTTTTTTTTTTTTTTTTTTTACAAAATATAAATAAGCAGTATCATTAAAGTTTATTAAAATTTTAAAGACACATATTGAACTTCATTAGGTACCAGATAGACATATGGGGTCTTTGCAATAGAAAGGTACGAAACTCAAAAAAAAATAAAAATTTAATTAACATTAAATTTACACTTATTTTAGTATAAAAAATATAATTAGTATATAAAGTAAATTTAAAAATTTTTTTGAGTTTTGTACCTTTCTATTGCAAAGACCCCATATTAAAAAAAGCGATCAAAATGGTTCTACATTTTTTTTTGAACGGAAAGTACAGTACGGGTTGTTGTTTATCAACTCAAAACCCGTTCAAAAATCCGAACGATCTGAATTGAACAGACATGCATATTTTGATCGGATCAAGAAAGTAAGGTCAAGAAAGATAATTTTTGTGGTTGCGTATAACATAAACACGGGAAGTACACGGATGATAAATAAATCGACTGGTCTAGGCCTTTCCATATTTGGTATAGATTCATGTTACATCGTCACTTACTTGTTTTAATATAAAACACTCCATTATTTTATTTTTTTTGATTACATATAAATAATCTACTTGAATTGTGTAACTAAAAAAATGTATAAAAGTATGAAATTTCTTTCAACGACGACAATTCAAAAAAAAAAAAAAAAAAAAAAAAAAATATTATTAGGTATATATTATTTAAATATATAAACGATAATTGAAACGTTTCTCATCCGACGAACAATAATTATTTTATAGTAATAGGTGGAGATAGTAACTAGGCTCCTTTTTATTGAAACAAAAAGATAATTGATTAATTCTTAAAAGGTAAGGTATTCGCTCATTGAACTTTATGTGTTTTTGCTTCGTCCGCTTAATAGGAATTTATCATATCATAAATAACTTGATCATTCGCTTTCTTATTTAAAATCGTCTTTCTTCCACGATTACTGACAATACTAGGATGCACATCAAAAATACAAATGAATGGAATATCTGGATCGAAGAAGCTATTTCTAAAGAATATTTTAGATATTATGAACAAAAACATTTTAACGATATTCAAAAAATTGGCGCCGGAGGATTCGGAAAAGTGTATCGTGCAAATTGGAAAAATTCAGAACAATATTTAGCGTTGAAATCTTTTTTTAATCTTGATAACGTTAATACAAAAGAAATAGTTCATGAGGTAATATAAATTTAGTGCAACACAATATAATTAAGTGTTCATTAACTTTAAATTTATAATATATATTTTATAGCTCAAGCTTCAACGTGATATACACTTTCATAATAACATTATTACATTCTATGGAATCGCAAAATTTGATCCAGGTGTGATAAAATATTAAATTATAATATTTAAAGTTATGTTGTTTCGCTGCAAAATGTAATAATTTAATGAAAATGATTATTATTTTATTTTATTTTGCCATTAGAAAATCAAAATTCTCAATCAACAAATTATTTGTTAGTGATGGAGTATGCTGATTCTGGTACTCTTAAAAATTATTTGAAGGAAAATTTCAATAATATTACTTGGAATGATAAATTCAGCTTGGCGTACCAATTAGCTTGTGCTGTATCATGTTTGCATAATGAAGGAATCGTGCATCGTGATTTGGTAATTATTTAAAACTATGAAAATATTTTATAATTATTTCATAACTTAATAATGTATTTTTTAATAGCACTCTAGTAATGTATTAGTCCATCAAAATACTATCAAGTTATCCGATTTTGGATTATCAAAGAGAATTGAATCATCATCAAACACACGATCAAAACTTTTTGGAGTAATTCCTTATGTTGATCCGAAAAGACTTAATAGACGAAGAAAGAATAAAAACTCAACACCAAAATTTTCATTAAATGAAAAAAGCGATATTTATAGTGTTGGAGTTTTATTCTGGGAGATATCTAGTGGTCAACCTCCCTTTGCTACCGAAGACTACGATATTCATTTGGCTATAGAAATTTCACAAGGTCTTAGAGAACAGCCCATCCTTAATACGCCTGAAGATTATATTAAGATTTATACTGGTTTGTAATCCTTTAATTAAAATCTTTTTAATTACTTTGTGAATAAAATTACAATTCGTTATTAATCTATAATTTTTTTTTTTTTTAGAATGTTGGGATGGTGAACCAGATAATCGACCAACCATAAATCGAGTAGTAGAAAGATTAAAAACAATTATAACAAAACCAAACATGACAACAGAAAATAATCAAAAAGGATCAAATCTTCAATTAACATCAATAAATGAACAAAATTTTAATCCAACTTATATTAATACTTCTTCAAATACTGATAATTCATTATTACACGGGGAGATGTCTCAAATTATTCAAAATTTTAATAAAATGAATACAAAAGAAATCGTATTTACAACATTAACAAATGAAAACGTTTCATTTGATAAAAATATAGGTAAAATAGTTGATGATATAATAAATTATACTTTCAAAATAAGTAATGGAGGAAAAGATTCAACATCGAGCAAAAATATTCTTAACTATTTTATTAATAACAATATAAATTCACGGGAAATTTATGATTGGTTATTAGTTAATAAACAATATAATTTAGATTATATCTTCTTATTTGGATATTTTAATTATTTAGGTATTGAAACAAGTAAAGATAATAAGAGAGCATTCGATTTGTTTACTATTGCGTCAGAGCAAAAACATGCATTAGCACAATTTTATATCGGATTATGCTATGAAACTGGTTGTGGAACTATAAAAAATGAAAATTTAGCTTATAAATATTATAAAAAGATTGCTAATATGTGTTATGCAATGGGATTATTTAAAACTGGTTATTGTCATTATAGTGGAATTGGAACTAGTGTTAATAAACGAGAAGCGATTAAATTATTTCAACAGGCGGCGAATTTAGGACATAGTATGGCCCAATATAATCTTGCTTGTATGTATGAAAATGGAGAAGGCGTTGATAAAAATTATGATAAAGCAATTGAATTATATCAACAGGCAGCAAAATTAGGAAATAGTTCGGCTCAATACAATCTTGCCCATATGTATAAAAATGGAGAAATTATTAATAAAGATTATAACAAAGCTTTTGAATTATTTAAACAATCAGCTGAAGGAGGAAGTTCAGATGGAATAACAATGTTAGCGTATTGCTATGATTTTGGAATTGGGACTAATGTTAATAAGAGAACGGCAATCGAATTATATCAACAAGCGGCAAATTTAGGAAATAGTGTAGCTCAATTTAATATTGCTGATATTTATGAAAATGGAGATGGAATTAAAAAAGATATAAATCAAGCAATTTTTTGGTACAAGAAATCTGCCAAAAAAGGATATCGAAATGCTCGAAATAGATTAAAAATAAACCTACCGACGGTTGACCAGCACGAATTTCTTATCAATCACGTGATATCAGCCAATAAAATCGCAACTTTAAGTTTTTTTTTTTTAAAAAAAAAATTGGTATATGCATTACTTTATTGATTATTTATGTAAGAGAACATACATCAATATTAAAATAAATTAGAAAAGTTATCAACTTCACTATATACCAATATGCCTGAATGAGTCCGCTAGAGTCAAGTTCTTTGTATATCTATTCTATTGTTTAACTAGTGCTATAAGTTTCTATCTAATTAATTTATGTTATATCCAATGTAATTATGTCAAAATTATTCTTATAGCGCCTTCGAATATTTTACCAATCAGTTTGTTTTACATTCGTTTATTAGTTTTATCTTTTTTTTCGCTCCCATTTTAAGACGTGCCACTCGCACTATATCTCTAATATAATAATTGTTTTTGTGTGTAACCGTAACGTTTAGACTACTAATTTATATGTGTGTTACCGTAACGTTTAGAATAGATCAACGGGTCAACTATAACAAACATAATATAATTCTGGACAAAAGTTGTAATTTCAGCAAAAATTAGGTCCAGAATAATTGTAAAAAAGTAGAGATTAACCAATAAACTTTTTTTTAGTGAAATCCAGTATCTTGTATATAAACAAACAATAACGAATATAAATCAAAAAAATTCGAGATTTTTAAGTTATTGATTTTAAAATCACAAATATAATTAATTATAAAAACTTGAAAAATCTTTTTTGAAGATATTTAGCAAAATTTTTCTTAAAGTATATATAAATCTATTCCACGTTTAAATTAATTATTAATTATATTTTTAACAAGAAATTTCTGCCCTATAAAAAATAAATGTCCAGAAAATGTTATCAAAAATGTCTGGAAAATGTCTGGAATAAATCTGATGTGTCCGGAAAATGTCCACTTTTTTGGTACATGTCTGACACACTTCTGATACTTAAAATTTTGACATGTCCTAACTTTGTCCAGAATTCGTCCAGTATTTAAATTTTGGACAAATTCTGGACAGTTAAACCTGGACAAATTCTGGACATAGTAAAAAAACCAGATAGACAAATTCCGGACATGAAAAAGTTCAGGACAAATTCTGGATACTATTTCCAAAAAAGGATAAATTAATTTTGTAAAAAAATGCAAAAATCACAAAACTGACATTCAAAATCTTTTCTGTCGTACTAATTAAAATTGCAGAGCAGGCAAAAATACTATATCTATGATATAAAAATTTTGGGTTGAGGAATAATGATGATCATCTATCCATTGATCATCTTTTATGGCAAAATTTTACGAAAATACATTTCCGGACAATTTCAGGACAATTTCCTAATATCCCGAAAATGCAGTGTTTTCGGAACAGTTTCCGGACACACAGTGTCCAGAATTTCCGGACAATTATTTAGACAATTTTTCCGGACATTTTCTGGACATTATCCGGACACTTATTTTTTATAGGGCTGTTCATCATTTTTAAATAATATATAATTTATATTAAACACTAATAACGTTATAAAGATTAAAATTATGGTAACTGTCCGAAATTTTTCGATTCATATTACAAAGTTATCGTGTTCAAGAATTCTTAGTTTACACTTAGTCACATTTGGATAGGAATGGTATCATATCAGTTTAGGTGAACGTGAAACCAGTTTAACTGCAGTTTGAAACCACAAGGCGATTTGAACATTTCAAACCGCAGCTGGTTGAATCTTTTATATGTTCAATATTATTTATATTATTTAAAAATTATAATATTAATAATTATAACAAATCACAACCAATTAAAGCCATTTATGCTTTTCGTCATCAAACAAAAAAAACCTTACGTAATGAATTTTTGTATTGCAAGTATTAAATTATTCGCATAAAAATTTTTTATTGAAATAAATATAATCCTTTAAAGAAAAATTCTAAATTTGTCAAGTCTTCAATATAAGTTTTACAATTCTTAAACGGACTTTTGTTGACTTAACCCATAAAGGACAAAAATTATTTTATTTTAAGAGTTTTCTTTGAGATGAATTTCTTTTAAAAAGAATATTAAACAAAATATTTCTCCTTATACTGGATTTTTTTTTCTTTATATACCGTGGTACGACAATTTGCAGTCTGGCATTTATTAGTCATAATATGCGTAGGAAAATACATTTTTTTTTTTTTTTTTTTTTTTTACCAACAAACAAGATTTAGCAGCGTACGAACGCGTACTAACTAGTTATGGTAATTTTAATTTGATAAGATTTCGATGATAAGATAATGAAAATGTTTACATTCCGAAGTTAGTTTAGCGTGCATAGCTCATCATTTAGTGTAACTAGTAAATTTGTAATGTCTAAAAACAATAAATATGGTCTATACATGTATAAAAGGACAGCTCTTGGATTAAAACGTGCATACTTTTTTTTTCTTCCATTAATTGATTATATATTATTTAAAAAAATAACAATTCTAAGCTATAAGCATCCAGATAATAAGCTTTAGGTTGTGTTGTAAATTTAAAAGTTTAAATCAGATTCAAATTCATCACGTCATCATACATTTTTAAAATGTCTTCCTATCGAACGTCTATTTATCATGATAATATTAATAATATTTCTGAAATACTTGCAAACTTTTTTAACTTATATATTATGAATTTACATGAGGATGTCATTAATAATAATAATAATATAACGAACGTTTTTTTGAAACCAAAAGATCGCAATTTCCAAAGATTTGTTGATGCAGTAACTAGTCGGAATATCGATCCTACGAATCTTGTACTGACTTATAACATCCAAACATATCAACAAATTTTTCCCAATAATCTTACATCGCTTGTAACATTTATGAAATTTGTTCTTGGAATAACTTACCTTTTAAGAAATTCTTATGTGGAATATCTTGAAGATGTTTATCCATTTATTGGAATAACGTACTTTGTATATAATAAAATAGAAAATTCACCATTATTGGATTCTAATCCTAATAATAAGTCACACATTTTACAAGATATTCGTAATTTGTGGAGTATATTCCTTTTTAAAAAGACGACCAGTCATTCTAACTTGTAGGTACATTAATCCTTTTTATTTATTTTTTTGGGGGTAACTTATCCTCTATGTTTTATGTTAATTATTCAAACAGAAACGGTGAATGGGATGGTTTAATTCGGGAAACACAACGTCCAATTTTTGCCGATTCACGAAGAGTGTGAGTATTTTTTTTTTTTTTTTTTTTTATAGTGTAGATAAATATACTGCACGCCTCATAATTAATTATGATGATTGTCAAATTTTTTAGGAATTTAACTCCTGCTTTTAACATTATAGATTTGAGCAACACTCGGGTTACAATTCCTTTATCAGTTTACATTCAAAATTCGTTAATTCGAATGCTTAATGATGTATCAAATATTTAATTGTTCGTTCCATTAGAGCAATTTTGCACAAAAAAATATTGCATTTTGAGTTGTAAAATTTACTAATTTTTGTAAATTTTCTATTGCAAAAAGACAGCTGAAGAGGGGCTGATCCTATTAGCCACAGTGGCTTGATCAAGACAAATTTCCCGATTTGAAATATGAGCCTGCATATTTATTTGTATTTCACAAAATCGCTTTTTCTTTATTTGGTTTTTTTCTCTGTTTTGGTTTATTAGCATAATAAATAATTTCACGGGATAGCAGTAAAGATAATTGGTCCTGTGTCACTGACTCACCTAAAACAGTGCATGTGTAACATTTTACACATTAATCAATCACTATTAGAGAAGTATTATTACACATAACTTTGTATACAATATATAGTTTTATTAAAAGTTATTCTAAGAAATATTTTTTTTTTTTATGTTTACCATTACCAATTGTGTAACTCGTAAATTAACTTATTTTTTATTTACAAAATAATTTACCTGAATATTATTTATCTCACTCATGAATTCTGAGTTCATGCAATTAACATTTAAAAATTTCTTCATCGTAATTTCTTCTCATTATTCAGATTTATTTACAGTATACTCTTAATCAGACCATTCAACAAATTTAAATATTATCTATCATGGAAAAATATACAACCTTTTACTACATTCTGAAACTTTCAATATTAATTCATGCATCTTATAATGAAGAACTCATTTTAAAATGGGAAATGACAAAATGCCAATCTGAATGATGTATGTTTTCTCGTTATTTGCTATTAGTGATATATCTATCGCTTTTTGATAATAAATTATAAAATTCTAGATATCTTCAGCAAAACTGCCAAGGTAATAAATGGAAAATATGATTTTTAAAGTAAATCATATTTAAGTAAATTTGCGTCAAAGTTGGCAGCATCTCTGGTTTGCATCACGCACTAAAGAGCTCCATATTTGATTTTTTTTTTAAAAATAAATAAATGAATGAATGAATGAATGAATAAAATAAAACAATTCTTAAAGTATTAATAAAATATAATTTTTCTGTTCTTGGTAAATTAACAAATAAGAAGGAATAATTATCTCGTAATAATTCATGACAATAAACTTTACATTATTTAATGTATTATCATCAAATTGCCACGAATTACAAAGTGCAATTCAAATAAGAAAACTGATGTAATAGTGCGATGAGAAAATCAAATCATTTTATTAATAAAACTGGTTAACTAAAAAAAATATATATGGTCGTATGTGTGCTAAATAATTCTAATTAAAAAAGTTATAGATACTAGTGTATTATTTTACGAATTGCTAAAGATCATTAATTAATACGACATAATTAATTTGCTAACGTTGTGACACTGTTTTTTGGCTTATACTACAGATTTTTGATTTGGGCCAATTCGAACACTAACTATTATTGAGTACAATGTTGCAACCATTAAGATAACGAACAATATTATTATTTTAATATTTATCGCTTTCTTATAATAACTAAATATTAACTACGTTTTTCCTTCAACGATGTTGCTGTTATAATTTTCCTTACGTCATAACTATCGAGATTAGTCAGACCATTTACGATAGGTGTTCGAGTAGAAAAGATTTTTAATAAAAAAAGCATAATTTATATAATGTTGTGCAATACCGGGCGGATATTCCAACTTCAGGATGCTGCTTAAGTTATGATGCCATCACCATTTTTATCAGACACACTTTGTTGGATTGGCAAGTTTCGAGTTTGTTGAATCGCTCCTTCATGACATAATCACATCTGTCACATGGTATGTCAATATTAAACTTCCGTGACATAACAATCATAAAATTCATAATGTCTCATCCATTATACAATATCATTATGTAAGTATACCGACATTTATGTTAGTTAATTGTTGAAAGTTCAAATTAAATTTAATTCATATATTCTTTCATTAACGGAGAAATTAATTGTCATCGCAATGCAAGATGTCGATTATTAATTAATACAAGGTCATTTTTATTTGTTTCATGTTTCAATGTTTTGGGATCACGCTTCTAAATATCAATTTTGCATATAAAATTGGCATTTGATTTTCCTGTTTACTGATATCTCTTATATCCCTACAAATTATTATACTTATTTATAAAATTTGTAATTTACTTTTCAAAGAATGTAATCAACAATATACTGGATATAAATGGCGTAAAACATGCAATGCAAAGGATTTTCAACAAAATTTTAAAAATTGGACTAGTGGAAATATTGAAATTGACAAATTTATTCAAGGTACGCAGCTATTAGCATATGCGGTTTATACAATATTAGAGTAGATACCATATGATAGCAAAAGGTGGGTTTGGAAAAGTATATAGAGCAAATTGGATTGGAACTTGGAAGTGGAATAATAAAAAACAAAATCGGGTACCGAGTTGAATCCAATAAATTTGTAGCATTGAAAAGTTTAAATAATTCAAAAAAATATTACATGGGAATTTATTAATGAGATGTAAATTAAATTGATTTATTTGAATTTGAAATTAGTTATTTAATTAAATTTATTTATAACTGAAGTTGCATTATCATTTGTATAGATCACGATACATCATAAATTTGAAGATATTTCTGATTATATTACTAAATTATACGGAATAACTCAAGATTCAGAAACAAAAAATTCCATTATGGTTTTGGAATATGCACAACATGGAAGTTTTCGAATATCATGATGTAAGTCATGATAAAAATTTAGCAATAAAAATTTGTCAAGGATTTAGACCAAAATTTAATAATAAAGTACCTCAAATAATTATTCATTTAATTAAAAGATGCTTAGATACAAATCCATTAAATCGACCAACAATAGATGAAGTTAAAATGGAATAATTGTCATGGTGGAATAGTTTCGATGATCAAATAGAGCTAAAAAAGCAAATTAAAGAAGCAGAAGAAATCAATCCATTGGTAATACTATATTTATAACTAGTTTAGCTTATCATACGAAACACATTCAGAAGCTATTTACACAATTAGTTTACTTAATTTTAATGATCTTCCTGAACCAAAAAATTCTGATGATTATTATAAACAATACAACAACATTACAAGCGAAGAATATTCAGGCAATTAGAATTTTTATTACATTTTAAAACATATTCAATTTTATTGTAAAAAATAAAGCTAATTTTATTTCATTAATGAAATAGCATCTTTACAAATTGATCTTTCTCAACTAAAGTTGAGCGAGCAATGATGCACTGTAAGTACTTGTGAAATTTATAATATATAATTTTTTATATAGTTTTTTATTTTTATCCTTTTCTTTTAATGTCAATAAATATTGCTTATATTCATTTGTATAACTATTTTATCAAGAGTTTAATATTTACTAGTGAGGTTTATATACTAATTTAGACACCAAAAAATAAATTATAAAAATACTTTACGTAGTATCATAATAACATATTAATATGTGGGGGTTCAAAATTTTGAAGAATTTGTGCCAGATCGAACCGCAAAAATATTTAATATTAAAATTCAACTGGAACTATTGTTATTATCTATAAATATCACAAGCAAAATTCATTATTTTATCGCTCCAAGAAGTAGACTTGTCAGTGTTTCTCAACAAATGTTAAAATGAATGATTGATTTAGGATACAATAATTCTCTAGTATTTGATTATGTCTTATTTGTCATTCTAACTAGAAGCCCTATAAAAAATAAATGTCTGGAAAATGTTATCAAAAATGTCCAGAAATTGTCCGGAATAAATCTGATGTGTCCAGAAAATGTCCACTTTTTTGGTACATGTCTGACACACTTCTGATACTTAAAAATTTGACATGTCCTAACTTTGTCCAGAATTTGTCCAGTATTTGTTCGGTATAAAATTTTAGACAAATTCTGGACAGTTAAACCTGGACAAATTCTGGACATAGTAAAAAAACCAGATAGACAAATTCCGGACATGAAAAAGTTCAGGACAAATTCTGGATACTATTTCCAAAAAAGGATAAATTAATTTTGTAAAAAAATGCAAAAAGCACAAAACTGACATTCAAAATCTTTTCTGTCGTACTAATTAAAATTGCAGAGGAGGCAAAAATACTATATATCTATGATATAAAAATTTTGGGTTAAGGAATAATGATGATCATCTATCCATTGATCATGAAAATACATTTCCGGACAATTTCAGGACAAATTCCTAATATCCCGAAAATGCAGTATTTTCAGAACAGTTTCCGGACACACAGTGTCCAGAATTTCCAGACAATTATTTAGGACAATTTTTCCGGACATTTTTTTCCGGACATTATCCGGACACTTATTTTTTATAGGGAAGTAACAAGTTTGAAGGCTCCAGATGCTTACAGTAGTTTTCATCTTTTGGTTTTATAAATGATACAAATTATCCAACGTCCAATTATATGATTGCAACGAGATTTCTATTCTTTCTATTACAATAATTGTGCTATTATTACGAAAATTTGGAATCTAGTTATTTCTCTAATCATGATTATTAAGAATACCTGCAAAACATGTCAGCAGAATAAAGAAAATAATGTCAATAGTAATTCGAACAATAACAGTTTGTACTACGTTATTTAGATTTATAACATAAGTAAATAATACAACCAAAAAATATACGATATGTTGGTCATTTTGGATCCAAAAGTGGACCAATAATAGGAGAATATATAAAACTAGTTCAGTACTGTATATAAATAACATGAATATCATATATCGAATTCATTATGTACCAAACCAAACTAACCGGAACCGTGAAATGGCAGATTCGTTATCGAATGACGACTGTGAAGTCTTTTTTATCTACACTGTATAGTTATTCTAAAACTTTGTTTTAAATTTTAATTACTAACTTGAATCTCTAACCTTATAACCCTAATCCTACCTGCTTTAACCATACTGAAAAAAATATGGGCATAAAAATATCATCAGAAAAATCACAGTTATGATTAAATAATAAAATATTAATATCTCTGTTAAAGAACATTTTATTAGGAAAAATTATTGTAATAACAATAAATTTAAAATATTTAGCAATAAAAATATGATTTCAGTTAACAAACATAACATTTTGCGTCCACATACATTTACTGTAATATTCGTGCCAAGCTACTGCGTTTATAGATTTGTACAGGTTTCACTTCTGCGAATTAAAATATTATTAAAAGAATTCATTTTAAAACTCAATATAGTTATTATTTTTTTTTTTCTTCTTTTTTAGTAAAAAAGGTAATTTACTTACTCGCTGAATAATAATGAAGACAAAATCAACAATAAGTATTTTAATTGCATGGTTGATTTTATACAAATTTGAATCCTTTATTTGTTAATTTATTTGAAGAGATTTTCTCTCCTTTTCACAAGGTGTTTAAAAAATATTTTTCAATAGTAACTCGTATTTTGAATTATCTCATGATTACATGTCTGAAATGTGTGTCAGGTTGACTGCGCATGCACCATGCTACAATTTACCGTTATTTTTCTTCTCTCATGTGATTTTGTAGCACATCAACCTCATTTATTTTCATGTAACATTTTTCTTAAAAAAATTTTTGTCAAAATTTTTTCACTTTCACACTTTTAAATACAATTTTTCATACTTTAAAGTATAAAAATTTTGATTTTACATTTCAAAATTTAATAAATATAAATTATTTTCTTTACAAAAGTTAATAAAACAACTTTGTTAATAAAAAAAAATCTCATTTGAATTTTGAAATTTATGTCTGCTTATTTATTAATAAAACAAGTACAATAAATAACACTTAAATAAATATGAAAACGCGTATCTCCTAATACTCCTAATAGATATAATAAAATAAATATAACAAATAACATCTAAATAAATATAAAAACGCATCACTTAAATAAATATAAAATGTATAACGCGCTTAATATTGTTACAAAATATAATTTGTAACTCCAAGAATATGTAAGATAACTCAATAAAAATAATATCTGAGTAATGATATACTTGTATTTGGTCTTCAAACTTTGACCAAAGTACCTAAACTACGCTCTAAATCTTTGCATAAAGGGGATAAACAAAAATAAAAACAGTTAATATTGTAGTTAAACCAGTAGTAAATTGTATTTAAATAATTGGTTGTTTTCAGTTTTTTATAAGCTTTGTCTGACATTAAAAGAAGAGAGAGAAAGAAGGGAGAGTTTTAAAAGTTACAAAATCAGTGGTGTTAAATATATAAATTAATGAGGCTGATGCAGAGACCTGAGAAAATTCCATTTTTATAATAAATGAATAAATTGGAATTTTTGCTGTATAATGGAATAAAACGGAATTTTCATAAATTTTGGTAATTTTATTCCAACACGTGATAATTAGCCAATCATAAATATGGATTAGCGTATTTAAATTTCATTTTCACCCCTTAAAATTTTTTTTTAATCAAAATGCCACCAACTTCAACAGTTACTGCTGCTTCGCGTGCACAGAATTCCCTGAAGACTTTTTTGTGGATAATGGAAAACTTATGTGTTGTTTTTGCGATCATAGTATTAATTTTCAAACAAAGAACACAATTACTGCTCATATAGGTTCTAAAACACATCTTCGTAATAAAAAAGAGAAAAAATAACAACAAATAAAGAAAAGACAACCAACTATCCAAACTATCCTTAATGCATCTGAAATTAAAAAAACTGTTATAAATAATTTAGTGGATGCATTTGTAACAGCTGATATTCCATTAGAAAAAATAGATAAACTTCAAAATTGGTTGCGTGAAAATTGTAATGAAGGAGGCTTTATTCCAACATCAGTTGCTTTGCGTTGTGATTATTTACCAAAATTATTTGAAGATTATGTAAATCAACTTAAAGAATATTTTTGTGGTAAACGTGTTTCAATTATTGTAGATGAAACTACAGATTGTAGGGCACGAAGTGTAGTTAATATACTTTTTAGCTATAATGGTGTAACAAAATTAGTTCATGTTGATTATTTAGAAAATGTTAATAACTGTACAATTGGACAACTTATAATTCAAATTTTGGTTCAATGGGGAATTTCTTTTGATCTGCCACAATTAGTTGCATCAGATTCGGCAGCGTATATGAAAAAGTGTTATCGAGATGTATTGAAACCATTAATGCCTCAATTAATCCATTTGCCATGTTTAGCACATATATTAAACCTTATTGGGTTAGTATATTTTATTTAATATAAGCTATTAATATATCTAAAAGTAATTATTAATATTTATGTTTTTTAGAGAGGCGTGGGTGTCAATAAATTATTTTCAAGATGTACATCAATTACTAGCAAATATCAAACAAACTTTTGTCTATAGTAAAAGTCGAAAAGTATGTTACAAATCATATCTTCAACGTCAAGGAGTATCTAATCCAAAAAATATACCTTTATCTAATACAACAAGATGGAATACTTGGTTTCGTATGGCATTTCATGTATATCAAAATTTGGATTATATTCGTGGATTTTATAATGAAGAAAGCAAAGAAAATTCAACGCCAATGATTGAAAAGATAAATTCAGCTTTTACAGATCAACAAATCAATGGACGTATTGAAATATATTTAGCATTTATTCAGGAAAATGCACAGCAATTTGTAGCTGATCTTGATTTTTTCCAACAAGAAAATAAACCAATATTTCCATTTATTGAACAAAGGTTACAACAGCTTGAAGCACGAATTACTATGGGAAAACCTATCACTAATGTTGGATCAACTATGGATTTAGTATTACAAAAATTTAATTCTCCTTTAACGGCATTTTGTCCAGTATTTCAACAAGCATATCATGCAGCTTACAAAAAACTTGAAGATCATGTATTACAACATCCTGCACGTTCTTTATTTAGGGCTGTACAAGTTTTTGACCCACGATTTTTAACATTAACAACTGCTAATAGAGATATCTATTCTTATCGGATTATTAGAGAACTGGCTAATCCATCAACATCTCTTATTCAAGAATGGTCAATTTATGTCAATATAAATCTAAATCTTATAGAATTTTCTGAATTAAATGAATTTTGGGATAAAGTTTCATTACAACTTCCACTTTTAGAAAAAATAGCACGAAATTATATATGGTTACCAATCTCTTCCTGTGCAGTAGAAAGAAGTTTTTCTGCATATAATAAAATTTTAGATGATGATAGACAAAACTTAAGTCCGGAATCACTTAAATTTCTTACTATGATGTATTTTAATAACCAAAATAGTGGTAAATAAATGCAATTTTCTTACTACAATTAGTAAAATTTATATCAGAATAAAATCGGAATTTTTGGCGTTATCGTGATAAAAATTTATGATTTGATATCGGAATTTTCTCAGGTCTCTGAGTCGCGCCCACAGCCATGGTCACGTGTCACAACCAATCAGAAAATGTACCCGACATTAGAAAAAAAAACGAAAAGCTAAAAAAAACTGATAGTTTTCTTGATATTATATGGAATAATTATTTTGTTACTTTAAAAAATGCTAGTTACACCATGAATGTTCAAGTTAACTTAGTAAAAACTAACATCTAAGTGATCTCACACCACTGAATGATTTTACTTAATCCCAAAAGGCCAATAAAGTGCTAAAATAATGCAGTAAAGTAAAAAAAATTAATCACGCGCGCGCACTGCAATTTCAGACGAAAATATTTATACTTTTGCAAATATTAAAGGCATACTGATAAAAATTAATATTCGGCAGTTCTATACCTGATAAATAACTTTGCTTAAGCTTCCAGACCTATTTCGTTTAGAAAAGTCTTAGAATCACGCTATAAAATTAAAAAACAAATTTAACTCAATAATTTCTTTTAAAAAATAATTCGTTTTCACAAATATTTAAGTAATATTAATAAAGAAATAATATGAGTGCTTCATACTTGCTAAAAAAATCTAAAAAAACGCATTTATTATAAATAAAAAATCGCTCACAGTTTTATATAATAATATTAATAATATTCTACACGCAAGTTATCAAAAGTATTCGATTCCTTTTTATTGTTTAATGGTTTTTGGATTTTTAAAAATATTTTTAAAATATGAGAAAAAGGAGATAGAGAGAGTCAAGAGAATTTTGTTGTATCAGTTAACAATAAGCAAATTAGTATGGCTGATCGTGATCTGTGGCGCGGCGCATACGCCGTCAACCTGACACACTTTTCAGACATGCCATTTTTTTTCCATATTATTATCAATAAAGGAGAACTAAAAGAGACGTACAAGAGTACTTTTTGCCACGCTTTTTTACATTGCAAAGACACTTTACATTGAGCAAAGTCATTCTTAAAATTTTAGTATTATTAGATAAAATGTCACATTGTGAAATATTCAGATGTTTAATGTTTTTTTTTATTGTGGATCAGAATGGAAACGACCAATATCAAAAGCTTTTAATTATAGCAACGGTACAACCCAGATTTCATTTTGAAATTAATTAAGAAATATACATAATAATACATGTTTCTCGTTAAATTTATAAAGTTAAATATCCGCATCACGTTAGTATCCATATCGTTTGTATCCGTAGGGTTCTGCTTCTGCGTCACGTTTGTATCCATAAGGTTCTGCGTCCGCATCCCGTTTGTATCCATAACGTTTGTATCCGTAGGGTTCTGCTTCTGCGTCACGTTTGTATCCATAAGGTTCTGCGTCCGCATCCCGTTTGTATCCATAACGTTTGTATCCGTAGGGTTCTGCTTCTGCGTCACGCTTGTATCCATAAGGTTCTGCGTCCGCATCCCGTTTGTATCCATAACGTTTGTATCCGTAGGGTTCTGCGTCCGCGTCACGTTTGTATCCATAACGTTTGTATCCGTAGGGTTCTGCTTCTGCGTCACGTTTATATCCATAAGGTTCTGCGTCCGCATCCCGTTTGTATCCATAACGTTTGTATCCGTAGGGTTCTGCGTCCGCGTCACGTTTGTATCCATAACGTTTGTATCCGTAGGGTTCTGCTTCTGCGTCACGTTTATATCCATAAGGTTCTGCGTCCGCATCCCGTTTGTATCCATATCGTTTGTATCCGTAGGGTTCTGCTTCAGCGTCACGTTTGTATCCATAAGGTTCTGCGTCCGCATCCCGTTTGTATCCATATCGTTTGTATCCGTAAGGTTCTGCTTCAGCGTCACGTTTATATCCGTAAGGTGCTGCATCCGCATCCCGTTTGTATCCATATCGTTTGTATCCGTAGGGTTCTGCTTCAGCGTCACGTTTGTATCCATAAGGTTCTGCGTCCGCATCCCGTTTGTATCCATATCGTTTGTATCCGTAGGGTTCTGCTTCAGCGTCACGTTTATATCCGTAAGGTGCTGCATCTGTCAATAATGATTATTAAAAGAATCGTTTTAATATAAATAGTGATAAATAAAAATTTTTTTTTTTCTTTTTTAGTAAGAGATAATTTACTTACTCGCTAAAACAATAGCGAAGGCGAAAAACAGCAATAAATATTTTAATTGCATGATTGATTTTCGTGTGATATATATAATTTGAATCTTGTTTGTTAATTAGTTTAAAGAAATTTTTTCTCCTCTTTCTCAAAGTGTTTATATAAGAAATTTTTCAATAGTAACTCGTATTTCAAATTACTTCAAGATCATATTTTTTTCCACGTTTTTTTTACACTACAAAGCCACTTTACATTGATAAAATCATAAAATTGTAATATTATTAACGAAGGTGAGGTGTACGGGAGTATTTTTGCCACATTTTTCTGCATATGAAAAAATTTCATTGAATCGGAATCGAAATTGTTTGATGACGTTAATGACATTAATATATAATTTTCCACGTTTTTTTACATTGCAAAGCCACTTTACATTGATAAAGTGAAAACGCGCAGTTATTCATAAAAATGAGGTGTACGAGAGTATTTTTGTCACGTTTTTGATAGTCTTATTTTGAGTATTCATTGTTTTTACTTCGCAGCCACTTTTGTCAGGTTTACTCAATGTAAATTAATAATTGGTCATGAATCGCATGGTTAATGCTAAGCCATCCTAAATAAAAATCGTTCAAAATATTCTTCCGTATGAAGAAAATAATAGAAGAATAAATAAAGTATTAAAAAGCAATTTTTAAACTTCTTTCAATATTCCCCTTTAAAAATAATATCTCTGTAGAAGAAATAAAGGAAGAAAAACCTGTAAAAATACATTTGGCTAACTATTTATATATGGCGTACCCTTAAGTTAGACTGTTTGTTACTGGTTCAAGATGGATTCACCCGGGTATGCTGATCAATTTGACAGGACCGGTTACGATTACCGGGTTTAAACCGGTTGTCGTTTAGACCGAATATTAGCATAGACAGTTGTGGATCTACAAAATTACAGCTGATTTCATAATGTACGGGACACATGACAAAATTTGATGCCGACTGCCGAGACTTTTAGGTTGCCGGCTTGTCGGATAATATACATATAGTTACTATAGTTATGTTTCTATCCACGAGTTTATTTTTATATTTCTATTTGCCGACAACCGGCAACCTGACAAGTTCTCGGCATGTGATGTGTCCCATACATTATGAAATCATCTGTAATTTTAGGCCAGTTTGTGTTGTTAATCTAGATAAATTTAGATTACTTAAATTCATAAATTCTAGCTGTTAATGAGAAATTAACCATTCGGGTTAAAACGATAATTGAACCGGTTTAAAACCGATTTTATCGCAATCGGAAATTTGGCCTTAATTAATGCCCCCAAATTATTAATATCAAGTGATTTGACCGACTTAAAAAGCACCTTATAAAGCTAAAAAGCACCCATAAAAAACAGGCTGCAAACTACAATTACTTATAATTTAAGGGATAACTGTTTCACTTACTGCTGAAGCCTAGAGGTGAACTATTCCTATAATTATAATGGTATGATATCTATTATTTATCTGTCATCGAAGTAGCCACTTTTTTTTTCATTTAACGCTGAAATATAATATTTTTACCTTTAGTAATAAATTGGGCTGTTTTATAAACGTTTTTTTTTGTCATATTTGTTTCTTCTTCTTAACAAATTGGTATTCAAGAAAAAAGCCTAGCATTAATATCAATTTATGGAACCAAAATTAGAGATTGGAACCGGTTAATGACAACCCGGGTCACTCAAATTATAGCTTTTTTCATAATGTACAGAACACATCCATTTTTATTTACATTCGGCAAAACCCGATAAAACTAAGAATAAGGTAAAATTATATCATCAGATTCGGGGTATAGTCTTTATTTCATTTGATCTCTACCAAAAAAATTTGTATGACGTTTTATATATGTGACGTAATAATTGCCTTTCATTAGTTGAAGAAATGCAGTTTCAATGATGTTTCATCTATGTAAATTCTACAGAAACTTGTCCAGTTTTTGTTGTGTGCACGTAATATCCATAGTATTTCCAACTTTTCTAGAAATTTCCTAAATATTTAATGGAAATTGTACAGGTTTCCATCATGTATACTAGAGTGTCTACGTTGTTTCACATGACATTTGTCCAGTTTTACCAAGTTATGAAATCAGCTATAAATCAAGTTGAACCAGATGAACACTTGACAAGCCAGGTATCCGTATAAATGACCTGGGTTACAAATCGGATGAGCGACCAGGATAATGCCACGTAAAATAATCATTTTTCTGGATTAGAATGTTATTCTCTAACTAAGATTGAGAATTAATAAATGTTAGAATAGTATTATATTATTGTTCGAATTAAACTCCTACGATCTTTTTATATGTTTTTTTCTTGAATTTGAATCACGATAGTAAATAAGATAAAAATAATATATATATATATACATAATTATATTAATATTAATATTGTGCATTTAGAAAACAAATTTACAAAATTGAAAATTCAAAACATTTCTGAAGACTTGAAATTCCCTGAAAATACTCCAGACTTTTATTCAGAATTAATACAACAATGTTGAGATCGTATTTAAAAGATGATGAATGCCCTATAAAAAAAACTGGATACGTTTTTAATAAGAATTTTATATGATTTTTTTCCTAAAAATAACGTGTAGTCACTATAGACCGTTGAAAAGATACAGAAAATGCACAATTCCGTATCACTATAAATATTATTGCTTATTAAATTTACCGTTTATATTACAATTTTACTAGACTTTATTTACATAAATTTAATCAGATCACGTTTAACTCGCTGACAAACATTTCACCAACAAAAGTTTCGCCAACAGGATCGTTTCACCGACAGGTCATCTCACCGACATTTATAAAAAAATTTTTTTTAAATGAATAAAAAAATTTTATTATTATCCTAATACATAGCCACAAAATTTTTTTATTACGTATACACAATTATTTTCAAATAATATTGTAAACATATCTTCAAAACTCTTTTTATTTTCATCAACTGAAACAATATTCTTTTTTATTCTCATCAAAATTTTTTTTTTTTAAAAAAAAAAAAAATGTGAAGTTATTCCCTTTATTCGTAATAAACCTAAAATAATGTTCATGGTTTTATCATGGTTAAAGATAAAAATAGAAATTATATGTAAATAAATACATTAATGTTACTATTTGATTATACTAGAGAATATGAATTTATAAAAAAAATTTAGTATTCCAAAATGACTGTCAGTGAAACGTTTGTCGGTGAAATGACCCTGTCGGTGAAACATTTGTCGGCGAAATGACTGTCTGTGAGATGATTGTCGGTGAAATGAACCAGACTCATTTAATCTTGTTTTATTAAATCGATAAATAAAAAAATAAATAAAATACAAATATATTATAAATAGTTTATCCCTATCAAACCAACTATTGCAAACAAAAACAAAAAGAAACATTAATACTATTTCTACTGATGTTTCTTTAAGACATTTAATGTTTTTTTAAGAAATCCAAAGTCTCCAGGAGTACTTAGCCCAAAGAAATAACCTATTCCTCCAAATAAATGAAAAAAGGCATTAGTGCGTTTCTTTAACTCAATTAGACCAACGCTTCCCTATTTACCTATTATTCTGGGTTCGTTCAAGCCTTCTTGAGCCAGACAACCTAAAAAACAAAAAAAAAAAAGAAATATAAGCTCCGCCTATATAGTATCTGCAATCATCCAAGTCTCCAAGCGTCAGGTTCCTGCCTGATCTACAAAAAAAAAGACTTCCAAACTGACCTGCAAAAAGAAAAAAGGAACCAAGCAGCCAAAATAAAATCTGGTCTGCAAAATGAAAAGAATCAATATAAATAAATAAATAAATAAATTTTTTTTTTTGAAAAAGGGATAACGAAATTAGGAAAATAAAAAAAAAGATTTATTAAAGAGATGACAAAGTTAGAAAAATAAATAAAAAAGGGCAAAAATAATTTTTTTTAAAAAAAAGAAAAAGTAATGAATGGGAATAAAAAATAAAACAAAAAAGAATTTTTTTTTTTAAAGAGGGCAACGAAGTTAGAAAAATAAAAGAAAAAATTTTTAAAAGAATAGCGGGTAAGAATAAAAAAGAGGGCAACAAAAAAAAAAAATAAATAAATAAAAAATAATAATAAAAAAATAGCGAAATAAAAAAATCAAGGAGAGGAAGACAGGAAAGACAGGATGGAAGATCATACGTATCGTAACAAAAATCACGTGATCACGTGTTATGAATTATGATACGGAATGACGATAAAATTCGCATCTTCAAAAATTCCGTACACATGTCGTATATATTGATTTTTCCGTATTCATTCCGTATATGAATTACGTATTAAATATACGGAATTATTATACGGAATCGGTAAAAACGTATATCAAACGTTTATAAAATGATATACAGATTTCTCATAAGGATGTGGTGAACCAAACCTCCAAATCAATTCAAAAAACTGCTCATTCAGAAATATTGTACGTTATTACGAATTAAATATCACTTTTTATCCAGCATTTCTTAATTGATGATGATCAAAATATCATGTGTATCTTAAAAAAGGCCTGATGGTTACACAGGATAAATCACTCATTCACCGAACAAAAGCTTTACACCGCTTTAAAAAAAGTCAGCTCAATGGTAATATGATATGATAAATAAAGTCATTTAAATAAAACCTGAAAAGAAATTCTTTTCGAATAACTACTCAATATTCCGTATACAAGCACCACCTG
Source organism: Rhizophagus clarus (assembly GCA_015698045.1). Classification (NCBI taxonomy): domain Eukaryota; kingdom Fungi; phylum Glomeromycota; class Glomeromycetes; order Glomerales; family Glomeraceae; genus Rhizophagus; species Rhizophagus clarus. The sequence continues at coordinate 685,534 of BLAL01000285.1, forward strand.
ATTATCAGAATATATGAGATAAGTGTGCAAAATTATCGCGTTTACAAATTGAGAAATAAAGTGTTTCCTTCGCGAAAATTATTATTAGAAAAAAAAAAATAAAAATTATAATTAGATATAAATATGAAACAGAGATCCTTCGCAAGCTTGTTGTAGGACTTGATTATGTAAAGTATTCTAATATTAACAACCCAACATAGTTTAATATCCCAAATATGTTTATTTATTTTAAATTTTGGTAATAAAAAAAAATTGTTGAAATAATTAGCTAACAATAGTTAGTAGTAAGGAAACAATTCATAAAGTACTGTACGTATAATAATATATCAAGAGAAAAAAGTGGCAACTCATATACAGTAGAAAGGTATTTGGAGCTATTACTACATTTCTCCGCTATTTGTGTATTATTAAATATATTTAATGCATCATATAAAAAAAAAAGAAAAATTGATTAAAGGTTTAAAGTTAACTTTTTTTGCGAGAAATCGGGTGCATTTAATAATAATTTACCCGAAAGTAGATTAAAAATATAAATATAGAGGTAAAATTATATAATCTAAATAAGAAAATTCCGGATAGAAATTTTCATTTTCATTATTTCAATGATATTACGAATTTGTATCTTTTCTTTTTAATTTTCTATAAATGTACTAAATTATGAACATCGCTCATTAATTGTATCTCCTTGATTTAATTAATGTATTCGCCAGTAAAGTACCATTAAACAGGATTATTATGATTCAATCTAATCGTGTGAGGCTTGCATAAAAGCCTCACGAAAGTGCAGATCTAAAAATAAAAATTGATCGTCGACATTATTTTGCTAAACTTTATTTAGAAATTAAAAAAATGATTGATTTAGGTAATTGTGCTACATTTGATCCTCGGTTAAGCTTAGCATTGGCTTAGAATTTCAATTATGTATTTACCTTTACTTGATAGCGATTTTGTTTATCTTTAATAAATTAACCCACAGCCATAATATTTCTTTTCTTGGCGATTCTAGGATATTTAACATTCATGTGGCGAGATGATTTTATTTTTGAGTTTTTCTTTTTATCAACCTCTTTTTTTTTTTTTAAAAAAAAAAAAAAAAAAATTAGTACAAGAAAGTATATTAAAAAAAAACATGGTTGAAAATAATTTAAGATGGACTCATCTGTCCACAATTTATTTAATATGTTATTTATTAGTAGTACTCTCATCAATCGTTAATATACATGCACAAAATGGTCCAATAATTCCAGCAATCCCAACAACTACCATACCCAGCGTTGCGCCAGCAATCCCAACAACTACCATACCCAGCGTTGCGCCAGCAATCCCAACAACTACCATACCCAGTGTTGCACCGGCAATCCCAACAACTACCGTGACAAATGTTACAGCTATTCCTAAATCTCAAGATGATATTTTGTCTTATCTAGATCCAGTTAACTATGTTGGGTTACTATCAAATAAAACTGTTCCTGGAACCGAAGTAATAATTATTATATTATTAAATTTTATTAATACGTGTATCGAATTTCGAACACATTAGATTTCACGAGAAATTAAAAAAAAAAATTATTATTATTATTCTTTAAATTCTTTTGTCGTTTCAGAATACTCATGGTCAATGTTGGTACCTATCAACTCCACGTCCTGAAGATAGGAAGACGATACCTAATACAAACCAACCGGTTTCATGGAATTGTTCGGCCGGGTATGTAATATAATTATATTAATCATACAATTATATGCATAAATTTGACTATTTAAAATTTTTTTTTTTTTTTTTTACCTCTTTAGTAATTTCTGTATGGGCCCGGGAAAACAAGGTAAGACTTTACTTTTGTTCATTAAGTTATTTTTATAAAAATAATAAATCAATTTCTTTACTTTCTTAGTGAAGTGTACGGCAGGTAAGTTAACATATTCGTAACACGATTTGTTTTATTTAAAAATTCAATCTATAAAAAAATTTTTTTTTCCTACCAGGTTTCATTTGTCCGGAAAATTCTGGTAATTAAATCTACTGCATCAAAAATTTTTTTTTTAAATAAATAAATAAATAAAAACTATATTCATTTTGATTCATCATAAAATGTAGCACAACCCATATATTGCTGCCCGGGTTATTATTGTAGTGAAGATGCAAAAGAAATACATATTTGTCCTAAAGGTGTGCGTACTTTTAGTTTTTCTTCGTTCTTTTTTTTGTGAAAATTTATAGTTATATTTAGATTTGTAATTAATCGATCAGGTTCTTTTTGTTCTCTTGGAAGCGTTTCACCGATTTCATGTCACTATTTAGCCTATTGCCCAGAAGGTGATTTTTTTTTTTATTTTAATATTATTTTCTTCAATTTCATTCTGTCAACGCACTAAACGCATTATTCATCAGGCTCAAAAAACGCCAATAGATATTATATTGCCGTTATAGTTCTTCTTGCAGCTTTTGCAATTGCTATATTATTTGCGGTAAAAAATAAAGCAGATCGTTTAAAAACGGCTAAATATAACAGATTATTAAATGAACAAAAAATGAGGCATGAAGAAATGTCTTTAGAGCCTGTGAAAAGAACTTTTGACATTGAATTTGAAAATATTGGATTGGTTTTACCTTCTGGTATCACAGTTATGAAGGTAAAGAACTAGGAAAAATATATATATCATATGTATTAGAAACAAATCATTTTTTTATAACAGTAATTTCTTTATTGATTTTCAGGGTGTGACAGGTAATATATACGAAATTTATTCGACGAAACTCAAACTTAGAAGAATTTGTACACGAGAAATTACGTATAATTAAGCTAGCTAATTAAATTTAAAAAACTCATAGGAAGGTTAACGCATGGAAGAACATGTGCGATCATGGGCCCTTCAGGTGCTGGAAAAACCACATTTGTTTCTCTTTTGACTGGCAAAGCAAAAAAAACAAGTGGTATTATCAAAGGTAATAAAAATTTTCCAGCATCATCATTCGTTAAATGATAATACTAATTATTGTCGGTATACAATAAAATTAAGTAAACGGCGTGAAGGAAAATTTAAGCGCTTATCGTAAACTTATAGGTTTTGTGCCACAAGAAGGTATGTGAATTTCAAAATTTTATTCACGTGAATGACGTGATCATTACAAATATTGTAAATTGTTCTATTTTATAAAAATTAGACGTGATGCTTCGAGAATTAACTGTACGTGAAATTTTGGTGGTAAGTTTAAAACTTTTAACATTTAAAAAGTATAAAAAGTTCATAAATTCACATGCTATACAAATTCACATAGCATTCTGCAATGATGCGTCTGCCTACAGAAATGGATCGTGCTGCTAAAAAACAAAAAGTACTTGAAACTATACGATTCTTGGAATTAAGTCATGTCATGGATTCAATAATTGGAAATGAAGGTTTGATTATTGGACGATTTTTATTCTTTGTATTATTATTAATACTTTAAATCTAATAGAACAAAGAGGTATTTCTGGCGGTCAACGTAAGCGTGTTAATATCGGAATGGAACTCGTAGCAGAACCTTCAATTCTTTTCTTAGTAAGTTTAGATAATTGAATTTAAATATGATTTATACTTTTTTTTTTCTAAAAAGTTTATGATCTTAAATAGGACGAGCCAACATCCGGTCTTGATTCATCAACTGCATTCGAAGTGTGTACTTTATTAAAAAATGTTGCTCATAAACAAGGACTCACAGTTGCAGCTGTTGTAAGTATTAACTTGCAAAATTCTATATAGCTTCTTCTAAAAAAGTATATAATACCGAGAAATCGGGACAATTTAAATTTATATTAAAGAATGTTTTTCTCATAATTTACTTTAATAATTACATCATTTTTTCATTCAAAGATTCATAGTCCAAGTCCGCAAGCATTCGAAACATTCGATGACTTTCTCCTTCTCGGTAAAGGTGGAAGAATTATTTACTTCGGTCCGCGTGATAGGGCGTTAGAATATTTTAATAACCTTGGCTATCATTGCCCACCTCAAGAAAGGTAACTTGAGAGCATACTTAATAATTATAATAATTACTTTGCGTAATCATTTTTTTTTTATTTTTTTAGCCCAGCTGATTTTATGATGGAAGTTGCATCCGGTAAAGTTAACCCGTCTGAAGGAACTGATAAAGACCTCTTTGGAGCATGGGAAAATTATTCTACAGGAGAAAAAACCACCTCTTATGATTCTCATATTGAATTAGATCTGGATTATGAGAAAACACCAACAACATTTGGAGAAAAAATCAAATTTGCCTTTTTATCGTTTCATATCCCATTTATGCACCTCTTGCAAGATATTTTTCATTTTTTACTTGATATATTGTTAGAATTTGTTGATTTTATAAAAAGAATTGCCTTTTGCTGTATGAAAGATCCAATTCGAGACACTCCAAACGGTTTTGTAGCATTTATTTTATTATTCAAACGAGCTTGTTTACAACTTTATAGAAATAGAACACAATTTTTGTTGGATCAGTTATTACATCTAGGATGTGGTGCTTTTATTTCTCTTGCTGTTAGTAATTTTACATATATTGGAAAGGCTCCTATAGAACTTTGTTCTATAACTCCTGTTGTCATTTCACCAGCCTGTCTAATGGCGAAAGATACTTTACAGGTAAAATTTCATAATTTACAGTGGCTGATTCTTAACCGATTAAAAGATTCTTATAACATATTTATATCATTACATAGCAAGTTGGAACTTTCATGGCTCTAGGCGTAACATTCGCTGGAATCTCAGGTATGTACACAATATTCATCACCGTTTTCAAAATAGTATAGTCCAGTATATTTGAAGGAAAAAATCCAGACCTCAATTGAACGAAGATGAAAACAGTGAAAAATTTAATTTCAAACCCTTTATTTTTTAGCTGGTGGTTCGACTTTTGGTTACGAAAAAGTGGTATACTGGCGTGACACAGCAGCGGGAATGCGAACAATTCCATACTTTTTTGCAAAATTTATCGCAGATATTCCAAGATTAGTTATAGCAGCAGCTATGTTTACATGCTCGTTTATTCTATTTTATCCTTACAGAGCTTTAATTGTTGAATTATATCTTATTATTCTGTTGGCTTATCTAGCTGCATGGACAATGGGTACATATTAAAGATTTTTTCATATCTTATCAAATCACGACTAATAATATAATGATATAATTTCTCTAGGTTATTTTTTGTCGGCGATTGTTACCAAAGGTAAGTTAACATTAAAAAATTCATTTTATTAAAAATAATAACGGTGAGATCCAATTTCCGGTTTTTACGATTTTAGAAAAACTCGGGTTGATTGGTACTGGATTTGCGCTCGGATGGGGATTAGTACTCTCTGGTGCCAATCCAAAGTTAGATGAAGTTGTTACTAATGATTCATTCATGTATCTTCGATGGCTTTGGTCAATCTCTGCTCCAAGATGGGAAATTGAAGCTGTGTATCTTAAAGAAATTAACCCGAGAAAGTAAGTAATAAGGAAAAAAAAACAGATTTAAGTATGTTTACTCGTATATTAATTTTGTTTTTAATTTTTAGATGGTATGAAATTCATACTTCCTCATTAAATAACACTTACAAATTCAATGATTTCCCAATCTGTTTGAGGAACATTGGATTAATTTCTATGGGCTGGGCTGCCGCTGCTTTCTTTGCTATGAAATTAACTAATCGTGATAAACAAAAATAAAAAAATTTAATATTTTTGTTTACTTATAGATTATTTATTTATTTTGTTATATTTCTTTTTATAGAAAAGACAAACCAAAATTAGAAATTATTATTTTTTTTTTTCTTTAATATGTTTTGTTTATTTTAAAAAAAGTTATTTATAATTTATTTATTTATTTATATGGTTGATTTATCAGTAAATGAAGTGGATGCTTTTTGTCTAACGTTAATAAAATTTATTTGTTTAATAGTTTAAGATCATCACGATTTATAATTGTACAATTTGCTTTCAGTTAATGGCATTAACTTCACATTAAGTATTTCGATAGCTTTTCAAGCATCACATGTTTAGAAATTTTTATTTAGTTACGTCATATCTTATCCAAAAACGACGGTACAGTCGGTGGTGCATCAGTTTCGAATGTTCGGTACTTTGGTCAATTTGGCCAACTAATGTATTATCTGTCTACTTAATAATACTTTATTTTTTTAAAAAAGATTCTAATGATATAATAATATTAGACTATAATGATTTATTTAACTATAATATTAGACTATAATGATTTATTTAACTAGCTAGTTTTCGAGAAAAAATGTTGAACCAATGCAGTTGATGATGTCTTAAAAAACATGAACGATGATATAGAAAGTATAGAAAGTGAAAAATGTCTTGAGTGTGGAAACTTTTTTTTTATTATTATTGCAAACCATGTAGTTCGACACATTTCCGTGATAATTTTCACGTACACTGGAATGACTGGATCAGTGGTGACTTGAGCATTGATAGACTGATTCGAAATTCACATTTCAACGCAAATAAATCAATGGAAATAATTGAATGGATTGAGTGCTTTAACCTCGAAAATGGCGAACTTGTTGCTCAAGCCTCAAGGTGGGTTTGGGAGTGTCTATAATAAGTCTATTTGGAAAGATGATCCACTTAAAAAGGAAACAACTTTGGAAATTGGAATACAAATAGTGCTCCTGCCGGTCAAGTCAAGAATATATTCGACCCGATCTGAATGGAGGAAAGACCGCAATTTACTCATGTCTCATATCTTTAACTCGACCAGATTGTGTAACCCGGGTTAAACTCAAACATTTAAGAAAAATGATAGATTCTAATTTTATTCAACAAAATTATTGATTATTAACTTATTATGTGAAAGACTTCGGATCTGGGGATTATGGGTTCGAGTGTTTTAGAATATCGTTGTTACCACCGATTTTATGCTGATTGACTGGTAGTATACAGACAAATAAATACAATTAATGATAAATTATATAATGTGTTAATAAACAGTGTGTATTTATAAAATTGACAACAATCGGTATATGACAATTGGCAGAATTTAACAATAACGATGTTTACTAAGAAATCGGAAATGATCGGCGGGTCTTTATTAACAAACAAAAGAAAAGACAATATTACTGCCTCACTCGGAAATATTCGACTATTCTACCTTTTTGTTAACAATCACTCACTCACAATCTATCACACTTTATCAGTCACTATCTATCCCTTATATAATATTCAAAATTCAGGACAATTTGTCTAAAGGGCAACTTGTTGTATGGTCGAATTGCCCATAGTACAATTTGTCTACACGTCAATTTGTCGATCGGCAAATTTGTCCTGAATAAGCCTCAATCGGATCCCTCCCAGCCATCCATTAGCTAATCATCCGATTCTTGCCTATTTATCCTATATTTATATACTAAAAATAAACTATCTATAAATATAAATCAATAAATATACATTAAATAAATAAAATATATAAAATATTAAATTCTAATAAAACTGATTGCCTAAAATTTTTCGTGATATCATCAATATTAATTTTTTTTTTTTAGAAAAAAAAAAAAAAAAAAATGGCTAGGTGATTTGCCACTAAAATTTTGAAAGGTGCATTAATTTTCAAAAATGGAAATTTTACGTCTTATAAAATGAAAATTTTTATATGTTATGATGATATCTAAAAAAGGAAATGATCTATATGTCATGTGACAATAACGATACATCGATCGCCATTACAAAATCCTTTTTGTTTATTAATTTAATTTAATTTATAAAATCATATGGAAATTGATCATTGGAAATAGAGATTCGGGAAATTGTATGTTGTTTCGGGAAAGGATCTTATTCGGGAAGTTGGTATTCGGGCAATTGACTTTCGGGAAACTTATATTCGGAAAATAGCCTTCGGGTAAACATGCTGAAACCCTTTGAGGTTTAGGTATATAGTTTCGGGATGTGCGTTTTTTCCCCGAAACCTGAAACCCAAAAAACTACATATACCGAAATATAATCGAAACCTATTATTGTTTTAGCTGAAATTAATGGTGTGATCTCTCTTTAGTTTATGTCAATTATTAAACAATATTACATTTTAAATTAAAGGTTTCCGAAACCCGAAACTTTCGGAAACCCTCACGGAAGTTTCGGACACGTGTTTACATGATCAGAAATGGTCCGACAACGGTATGGATCGTATGGCAGATCATACAGTAATCAAATGTAAATCTACAGAAATCATGCAGAAATCACGTAAAAAAATAAACAGAAATTGACATTAAAGCAAATTAAAAATTTCTTTGATTTTCGAATAAGCTCAGCGATCATAAAATTATTTGACATTTGTGTGACGAAATGATTTTATATTTAAGTATTTTTCCTTAACCTCCGTAACCTCTTTTTTCTTTTTTTTTTTAACAACAAAAAAAAAAAAAGAAAGATTATTTAAAAAAAAATGGTTGAAAATAATTTAAAATGGACTTATCTGTCTACAATTTATTTAATATGTTATTTATTATTGACAATCTCATCAATCATTAATGTTCATGCACAAGTTGCTCCAGAAATTCCAACAACTACCATACCCAATGTTACGGCTACTCATAATTCTCAAAATGATGTTTTGTCTTCACTAGAACTGATTGATTGTATTGGATTGCTATCGAATAAAACTATTCAAACTGATGTCTTGTCATCACTAGACCCGGTTAACCATATTGGACTACTATCAAATAAAACTGTTCCTGGAACTGAAGTAATGATTATTACATTCTTATTAAATTTTATTAATACATTTAATACGCGCATCGAATTTTAAACACATTAGATTTTACGCGAAATTGAAAAAAATGATTAATTCCTTTGTCGCTTCAGAATACTCATGGTGAATGTTGGTACTTATCAACACCACGTCCTGAAGATGGGAAGTTGATACCTTACTTGAATACACCGATTTCATGGAATTGTTCAGCTGGGTACGTAACATATATTAATCATATAATCATATGTATTTGATTTATTTAATTTTTTTTATCTTTGCAGTAATTTCTGCATGGGTCCGGAAAGATCCGGTAAGGTTTGTTTTTTGTCCTATAAATTATTTTATGAAAATAAATAAACCAAATTCTTTATCATTCTTAGTAAAATGTACGGCAGGTAAGTTAACATCTTCGTAACACGATTTATTTGCGTAAAAATCCGATCTATAAAAAATGTTTTTTTTTTCTATCAGGTTTCATTTGTCCGGAAAATTCTGGTAATTAAATTTACCGTATTAAGAAAATTTTTTTTTTTAAAAAAATAAGTAAGCCTATATTCATTCTGACTATTTATTAAATGTAGCACAACCCACATATTGCTGCCCAGGTTATTACTGTAATGAAGATGCGACAGAGATTCACGTTTGTCCTAAAGGTGTGCGTACTTTTAGTTTTCATTGTCTTTTTTTTTTAAGAAAATTTATGAAAATATTTAGAAATTTTATTTAACTTATCAGGTCATTTTTGTTCTGTTGGAACCATTACCCCGATATCATGTCACTATTTAGCTTATTGTCCGGAAGGTTAAGTTTTTTTTTTTATTTTTTTTTGATATTATATTTTCTTTCACAATAAAATTAACGAACCTTCTTCAACGCATCATTCACAGGTTCAAAAAACGCTAATAGATATTATATTATCGCTATAGTTTTTTTTGTCACCATCGTAATCGCTATATTATTCGCGGTAAAAAATAAAGCAGATCGTTTGAAAACGGTTAAATATAATAGATTATTAAATGAACAGAAAATGAAATATGAAATGTCCTTAGGCCCTGTGAAAAGAACTTTTGACATTGAATTTGAAAATCTTGGGTTGATTTTACCTTCTGGTATCACGGTTATGAAGGTAAAGAATAGAGAAATTATTGTATATATGCCATATATTAAAAATAATTCATTTGTTTTTGTAACAGTAAATTCTTTTGATTTTTAGGGAGTGACAGGTAATACAATATACAAATTTATTTAATGAATATTCAAATTTTAAATACATGAATGAAATTACGTATAATTAAGCTCATCAAATTTAAAAAATTCATAGGAAAGTTATCGCATGGTAGAACATGTGCAATCATGGGTTCTTCAGGTGTTGGAAAAACAACATTAGTTTCTATCTTGGCTGGCAAAGCAAAAAAGACAAGTGGTATTATTAAAGGTAAATAAAAATTTCGAGTATCATCATTCGTTTTAATGATGTTATAAATAATCGTTGGCATATTATAAAATTTAGTAAACGGAGTAGAGGAAAATTTAAGCACTTATCGTAAGCTTATAGGTTTTGTGCCTCAAGAAGGTTTGTTAATTCGAAATATTTTCACGCGATCATTGCAAATATTGTTAAAAGTAGTCGTTCTATTTTATATTTTTTAGACGTGATGCTTCGAGAATTAACTGTACGTGAAATTCTGGTGGTAAGTTTTAAAACTTAATTAAAAGTACCAAGATCAGAAAGTGTATTTTCAATAAGACCTATTAAAACATCTAAAAAGCATAATAAACTTACTAATTCACACGCTATACAAATTCATATAGCATTCTGCAATGATGCGTCTACCTACAGAAATGGATCGTGCTGATAAGAAGCAAAAAGTACTTGAAACTATACGATTCTTGGAATTAAGTCATGTCATGGATTCAATAATTGGAAATGAAGGTTTGATTATTGTGTAATTTATTTATTTGTATTATTTATTAAAAAATATTTAAATTTAATAGAACAAAGAGGTATTTCTGGCGGTCAACGCAAGCGTGTTAATATTGGAATGGAACTTGTAGCAGAACCTTCAATTCTTTTCTTAGTAAGTTTAGATATTTGGATTAAAAATGATTTATACTTTTTTTTAAAAAAAAATCTATAACCTTATTTAGGACGAGCCAACATCTGGTCTTGATTCGTCAACTGCATTTGAAGTATGTACTTTATTAAAAAATATTGCTCATAAACAAGGACTCACAGTTGCAGCTGTTGTAAGTATTAACTTGTAAAATTTGATATATAATTGGTTTTCAGTCATGTATTATAATTTATTTTAATAATCATCATTATTTAAAGATTCATAGTCCAGGACCGCAAGTATTCGAAACATTCGATGACTTTCTTCTTCTTGGTAAAGGAGGAAGAGTTATTTATTTTGGCCCCCGTAACAGCGCATTGGATTATTTTAATAGACTCGGTTACAATTGTCCACCTCAAGAAAGGTAACTTGAGAATATACTTAATAATTATTATAATTATTTTGCGTAATTAGTTTTTTTTTATTTTTAGCCCAGCTGATTTCATGATGGAAATTGCATCCGGTAAAGTTAAACCGTCTGAACGAACTGATACGGACCTGTTTAGAGAATGGGAAAAATATTCTATGAGAGACAAAACCATTCTTCATGATTCTCATATTGAATTAGATATAGATTATGGGAAACCACCAACAACATTTGGACAAAAAATCAAATCCGCCTTTTTATCATTTTATATTCCACTTATACATCTTTTACAAGATACTTTTCATTATCTACTTGATATATCGTTAGAATTTATTGAATTTATTAAAGGAATTGCCTTTTGTCGTACGAAAGATCCAATTCGAGACACTCCAAACGTTTTTGTAGAATTTACTTTATTATTCAAACGAGCTTGTTTACAACTTTATAGAAATAGGACACAATTTTTGTTTGAACAATTGTTACATCTAGGATGTGGTGCTTTTATTTCTCTTGCTGTTAGTAATTTTACGTATATTGGAAAAGCCCCTATGGAACTTTGTTATATAACTCCTGTTGTTGTTTCACCAGCCTGTTTATTAGCATTCGATACTTTGCAGGTAAAATGTCATAATTTACAATGACTGAATTTTTAACTGCTTGAAAGATTTTATGTCATATCCATATATATAGCAAGTAGGGACTTTCATGACTCTAGGTGTGACATTCGCTGGAATCTCAGGTATGTACATAATATTTATCGCCCATTTCCCAGTACAAAAAAGGACATCAGATTATCGGACGATTACAGAACAAATCCAGCATCAATCGAACATTAATACGAAGGCGATGATAAATTTAATTTCAAAACTTTGTTTTTTTTAGGCAGTAGTTCGACTTTTGGTTACGAAAAAGTAGTATACTGGCGTGACACAGCAGCGGGAATGCGAACGATTCCATATTTTTTTGCAAAATTCATCGCAGACATTCCAAGATTATTTGTAGCAGCAGCTATGTTTACATGTTCATTTATCCTATTTTACCCTTACCGAGCTTCAATCTTTGAAATATATCTTATAATTCTGTTATCTTATCAAGCTGCATGGACAATGGGTGCGTATTAAAGCTTTTATCAAATAAATCACGCCTAATATCTAATCATATAAATGATATAATTCTCCCTAGGTTATTTCTTGTCGGCGATTGTTACCAAAGGTAATTTAACATCATAGGAATTTTTTTCCGTTAGACATCCACATCAAATACTGTGGGAATGTTCCAGTATTTTCCGGATACCCAGTGACGAAACACGTGGTATTTCGGTATAAATCCACGAAATTCGATGTGGGTCCATGTAGGATATATGGGAATGTGTGAAATTCCACATATTTCTGAACTAACCCATGTGAAATTACATGGGTTACCTAGATTTTCATTTTACTAAAAAAAAAAAATATATATAACCGATAAGCTTTAATTTTTGTTTTATACCATTTTAGAAAAACTCGGGTTAATTGGTACTGGCTTTACGCTCGGGTGGGGATTAGTACTTTCTGGTGGTAATCCGGAATTAGATGAAGTTATGAATAATGAAACGTACATACATATTCGATGGCTTTGGTCAATATCTGCTCCAAGATGGGAAATTGAAGCCATGTACCTGAAAGAAATCAGTCCGAGAAAGTAAGTAAATGAAGAAATAAAACAAATTTAAATATATTTATTCATGTATGTATATACAGTACATGATAAATGAATTTTTTTTTAAAAAAAAAAAAATTACTTTTATCCTTAGATGGCATGAAATTCATACTGCGCCACTAAATTACACTTACAAATTTGAAGATTTTCCAATCTGTTTGAGTAACATTGCATTAATTTCTATGGGCTGGGCTACCGTTGCTTTCTTCGCTATGAAATTAACTAATCGTGATAAACAAAAATAAGATAAAGACATTAATATTAATTGATTTATTTAATGATAAATTGTTTATTTATTTTGTATTTATTATTTTTTTTTTAATACACTCGTAAAAAGGTTATTTATAATTGATTTATTGGTTAATAAATAAAGTAGATGCTTTGTTTACAAAAAAAAAAGCTTTATATCATACCGATTTATAATACATTTTGCTTTGATGGTATTATTAAATTATAAATTTCTATTTAATTATTGATATTAATCATTTCATATTTAGATTACATTATATCCACTTATAACCTCATCCAAAGACGTGTACTTCAGTCTTGAATATTTGGTTGAACGTTTAACTAGCTGATTTAAAAGCATTTTCCAGAAAAAAAGTGTTGAACCAAAAACGGCAGATGATCATATGATATACTGTAGAAAATATAGAAAGTAAGAATATCTCGAATGTGGAAGTTTTTCTTATTATCGCAAACCATGTAATTCGACACATTTCCGTTAGTGATAACTTTTCACATATTGGACCGGTGGTGACTTCGGTATTGATAGACTGATTCGAAATTCACATACGACTCGATGTAAATAATTAGAATTTAGATCCGAACTTTCAGGTAATCAGTGGACAATCTAGATTCCAGATCGAATCCGGATTCTCGCCAGCACATCAATCTGAACTTAATTCTGGCTGAAATCATAATTTGAGCGGAATTAAATTATAAAGTGTTGGGATCCAATCATAACGTTGGTTAGAATTAAAAAAAATCGATAAAAATAACGGATACGGAATTAGGATGATCAGATTGATCGGAGAAACTCTATCACTTGAAGGAAAACCGAATGAATAAAATAAAGCGCAACTTGCGTGAACTCTAATTTTTTGGATGAGGTAAACAATCCAATATAAACTAGTTAGTAGTTACATTACTTTTGAGTTAAAATGAATAATGACACAAATATGAATTTCGAAATGATGATGGATAGTTAATTAAAATGATTTCAGAATTGAATTAATTAATGTTCAAACCTTCTTTTGAATTTTGTTAGTGGTTTCAAATTCGTTAATGCTACGATTTGTTATCCATTTGCAACACAGTGCATCACATTATAACAACTATCCTTTCCTCCGTTGATTAATATAATGCAATCACTTTTATAATTCTTAAAAATCAAAAAAAATTTGTCAAAAGTCATTTTTAAAAACGAGATGATATACTCTTTTTATTGGATTTGATTATAAATACACATACATAAATAAGAGAAATATGATCTTCAAAACTTTGTCATAAAGATCTGTAATTATTGAATTTTTAAAAATTTGTGATCCTAAGTAAATTTCTTTGATATAAAATCTATTAAGTTAATGAATTATTGTGCATTTGAAAAATTGAAAAGATGCGCCTCAAACAGTAGAGTTTAAATGATTTTAATATCAATGTGTTGTGCTTTTTAAAGATAATCTTTATTCTTATTACTAATACTTGTCTTTCTTCTCTTTTAAGATTGCTAGATGTAACCAACTTTTGAAAGAAATCCAAAGATTGAAGAAGAATCACCTCATTAGGACACGTCAACATATTCGGCTAGGTAGTAAGGTGTTGGAATAGCTGTTTAATCTGGATTTTATCTGTTGGTTCTAACACTTTTCCTTATTCAATACGCGCAGAGCGGAAAAGACGGAAAGAAATCTATCATTAAAAGGTTTGTACATAATGATAAGGCTTTCTACTGTAATATAAAATATGATGCGTTTTAATAATTATTTCTAGAAATAAGAATCATTAAGAAGGTATTTATAATGCAATCATAGTTATTATAAGGATTTATTCGTAGACCCATTTCTGTTATCAATTTTTCATGATATTGAACACGCATTTCTGAATAAAAACGTACTGTATAAGAGAAAATAATGCAACTTCTCAAAGGAACGGAAAAAAATCGGCGAAAAGCATAATGGAATCTTATATTTAGATATAAATTGCGCAAGAGTTGGGACTAGGTATAGTGAGGTAGTTGGTAATACGTCTAGATTTGTCCAGTCCGTGTATCATACATACTGTAAATCACCATTTTGCTCACGCAATTACAAATGTCAAATTATTGATTTATACCGAATTACCGAGTAATATTCAATAAACCGATCAGATTGCATTATTTTATTGATTGTATAGATCACGTTACTAAAATAGTTACTAAAGAAAACTACGAGATTTCACCGCTAGCATCATGAACTTTATCCCAAGAAGTTTGAAAATAATTCCAAATATATTATTATAATAATCATCCTCAGAACCGTCTCTAATATATAATTCCAAGAACACATTCCTATCACCTAATCGGTTTTGTTGCTCAAAAAGTCCATATAAAAGATATAAATAATATATAAATATTTACCTTCAAGTTAGGTATGATCAATATAAAATTTATATAATAGAATTTTAGAAGCATTGTAAAATCAGTAGGGAAAAATATACCGTAATTTTATTTTAAAGGAAAAATTGACAAATCGGTAGTAAAAAGAATTTTGTCAGGAAGGATATTTAAATGTCACAAAAAGACTCCACCAACTTGTTCATAGGATTTTCATCCGAAGCATCGAGCTCTTCTATATACTGATTGCCTATCTCCAAGAGGTAAGGGACGCGATGGATATCATTAAATCCTATAGGTTCTTCAAACCAAACTTGCCATCGTTGATAGCGATTTCCCAATATATCGTACATTTGACAATCAGTGCTACATTCTTGCGTATTATGGTTATGGTTATGTTTTTGCCAAAAAAGTTGGCCCCAATATTTGTCTGGCTCCAGAGGGTTTGGTATATAACCACCTGTACCTAAAGAGAGTACAGAAACCCTTTCACTTGCCACTTTATATCGAATAGCTTCATTGTAAGCTGCCATTGCTGGGTTGTTGAGATGCATTCCTCCATCTATATAGCCATTATGAGGTGGGAAAAAAGTAGGCGTAGCTGTCGTGGCCATTAAAGCTTCAAAAAAGGTAACATCTTTAGAGGAATCGTCGTGAGCATCATAACGTGTAAATAAATGTGTTGAGTCACTGGCTTTATTCGTCGCAGGTATAACCAATTCAGTAAGTGCTTGACTTAATTTTGTTTCGCAAAATTTATCCTGAAAATAACAATTACGATATGTTGGTGGGCTAAAGATGCGAGTGAAGTAGTTCCCCCATTTATTAGAAAAAATGTCTTTTGCTTGGTCTTGTTGATAAAACTTTAATAGTTCTGAAGCTGAAAACTTTGGCTTGAAATCCGAGTAATTGTAAACTGGAGAGTCCTCTCCCGAAATTGACCAATCTGGCGCTGATAATCCGGCAGCAACGAACCCGCCAGTTGATGTCCCAGCTATCATACTAAATAAATGACAAATAGATTTATGGGTACGATTCTCAATCTCACTAAGCCATAAAGCGGGCAATACTCCGCGTATGCCTCCTCCATCAATTGAGAGCACGTTATAAATAGGGTTATTGTTACTTGATTTTACTAAATTGTTCTTTTCAAAATTAATATTGTTTTTATAGCGTTTATTTCGACTTGTAATCGTATTTTCTTCTAGTTTTTTGAGGATATCATACTGTTTGCTAGCTAATTTGTTTTTAGAGTCTAGACTTAATGCATGAACAATTATCTCATTAGCCTTTTTGTAATTATTTTGCTTACAATAAGCAATACTGCAATAGCGCATATATTCTGATGATGAGGTTAAATCTTGGTTGGTATCAAGAAGCTTAACAACCTGTGTATATCTGGACAATTTTAAGAGACATTTTGCAAAACCAAGCGTGGCATCAAGATTATCACAATCTATTTCACGTATATGCCCGTAATTTTTTTGAGCGTGATGCCAATATTTTAAGCTGTTTAGTTTGTTAATTTTATCTTCTTTTTCAGCTTGTTTCTCATAATAAACTGCCATTTCATTGCATATTTTTATTTTTTCCTGATTAGAAATCATCTGCTGTAGTTTTTCATTAAGATAATAAAAATATTGGTTGTCGATATAGTCCTCTGGAAACGTGATTAGAGATAATTTAGATGGTTCCTTAGGTTGTTCATCACCGCTAACGACCCATAATAAATCTTCCAAAGCTTCTAAACGAGATTTAGTCGTACCAACAAATTGATGCTCAAAATTAATTGAATCTCGGATTTCCCTAATAGTTACTTTAGCTCGGTTAAGTTCTTCCTGACCACCGTTTAATATATCAAATATTGAGAGATTAATTCTTGCAATATTACACATTTCTGCCAGTCTCGACTGGAAGGGCATTTCTTGAGCGTCATCCATGTCTTGAGCTATGCTACTATGCTCTTGAAATAAAACAGAATCCTTAACAATATAGCACAATCCAATTATTCTACGCCTACGTAAATTATTAATACGATTATCCAATTTTTCAGCTTCCTTTTTAAGTTTTTCACTTAGAACTCCAGCAAAAACATTTTTTGCTAGCTCCTTTAATTCATTTGTTGTCTTTTCTATTTTTCCTGTTTTTCCTTTAACTTCAATTTTCCCACTACTTAGAACTTCACCAAGTAAATTTAAAAGGTATGCAATTCCATCCGATCTAAACCCATGAGTTAAAAGAGAATCTATTATAACTCCAGGTGCTATAGAATCGGCCCGTTCTTCCAATTTAAAGAGTCGAGTACCATTTTTATCATATTTCTTAGAGAGTTGTTCGAAAAATGCCTGATAATTCCCTTTATCATAAGAATTCAGCGCATCTCTCATGATTTCATTGAGGTTTTCACGAATTTCTGGTTCTTCCAAAAGAGTTGAGCCTTTTCTCCATAGATCAGCACCGCAATATACTCCTAAACCAAAAGTAGCTATTCCTGCAGCGAGTGTAATCGGTGCTAAAACTACTCCGCTAATAAATGCCGCTGATCCATAAATACCAAGAGCACCTGCTGCACTTCCAGCTGCGATAGTTGTCCATCCCGCCGTTTTATATTTAACAGCACGCTCTTTGGCATGCAAAATTTCTTCTTGAGAAGCTTGATACCGAACTAAACTGCGATCCGGCTTAAGTAGCCATTCAGTACTTAAGTTTTCTATATCATTCTTAACTAAAACATAAAAAGCCTTTCTTTCAAGAAAGGAAATTTCCTGATCAATCATTTTTACTAAAGCCAATGAATTACTTTTTAGCTCAACATTAATCTTGGTATTTAGTTTAGGGATTGTTTCAGCAGTATTCACATTTTTAACTTTGTCAAATATATTTGTTGCTTCAATTAAATCCTGTTTCGTAACCTCTTGAGAATTCTTAAGTTGTAACTGAATTGCTGATAAAGCATATAACTGAGCTTCAAGATATTTATTAGAAACATATAAACATAATGCCATATTTCCTCGTAATTTCACTTGTTTTTTTAATTGTTTGTCTTTATCAACAATTTTGCAAGCTGCTCGATATTCCTGATAGGCCAATATTCCACTTTCTACACTTAAATTCTCTAATTCTTTAGAAGAAAATTCTTTAATTTCGTCTTTTTTAAATATCTTTAGTTTATCCCATTGTCCTTTAGCTGCATTACGAAAATCAATTGATTTTTTCCAAAGATCATTTGCCTTTTTTTCATGAAAATTCAATCCTTCATTATTCGAGGCAACTCTTAATTCAGACAACAAAATATTTCTAGATTCTTGGGAGACTTTAAATATATCAGCGCCTAGGGTTTTATGTTTATCTTGAAGGCTAAATGGGGTATTGCACTTATTTGTCATATCAGGATGGAAATAAGAAGCGAGTTTCCTGGAACGTTTGTTAAGCTCTTCTTCTGTAAACGGTACATCACTATATAAGATTTCTTTTTTATTTGAAGAATTTAAAACATGCTGTATAAAATTTACTCTTCTTAAATAAGTAGTATCTAAAGCTAATTTTTTTAAATGACTTAAAGAATCTATAAATTCTTGCTTATTTTTATTTTTTTCAACCATAGTTTTGATTTGATGTTTTAACTGTTCTTTAACTTCATTTGTTTCTGGGTTCTGCGGGGATACTTCTAAACTAACTAGCCCTTCACAAATTAAAGCATCCGTTGTCTTATTTAAAATATTTGCATAATTAACAATCTCCTCATACTCTTTAAAGGTTACTGGTGTCTTAATGAGTAGTTTAAAGGTTTGTCTGATAGATTCAAGGATATTATCTCCCAAAATGGGTTGAATATTTTTCAATTGTTCTTCTACATCTTCTAGTGGAAATTTTTCCTCAGTAACTTGATTCAGATTTAACTTGGCCTTCGCAAATAGTATTGGTTTTGTTTTGTAAGCATTCATACTCTCAAAATTTTCGTATCCCTTTGATAAATTTTGTTGATTAATAGCATTGTCTACTTCTCCAACCGTTTTTAGATAGCTAGCGTATGTTGTGTGATACTTGAACTTAAATAGTTTGTATAGTTTTACATTATCTTCTTCTAATTCATCGATTAGCTTTTTTCCTTCTTTAAATTTTTTCTTCACCTCTGAGGTATCATGAATGTTCTTTTGGAGTTGAAATTTGATTAGAACTTCTATTTCTGAAAAAAAAATTTCAATATTGGCGTCCATTTCTCTGATATTATTAGTGAGTTTTCGCCACTGAGTTGTTTACTCTTACAGAAGCACTATTTATTAAAAAAAATTTCTTTTGATGACAGTAATTAAATTGGAAATAATGAAATAACCAATTCATCTGGCCTATAGAGATTTCACATGCTACTGTTTTTTTTTTTATATTTTATGTTAATTTTTTATGTTACAATGATAAGATATACAACGTTTTCAAGTATTTTCATTAACTGATATTTTCGGTTCATGTTACATTTTTCTCTCTCTAGAATAAACAACGATTAACAAAAATATTTACTGGTAAGTGGGAGTTTCTGATGTGATAAACAGGAATTTTGATTTTTAAAGCTAGATCTATCTTTATTATTTAAAAATGGTTTGATTATATAACAGTATTGTATATCACATGTTTCTTTTTTTTTTAGCTAAGCAAAATGAGCGATACTAATAGATTTTGGGCGTACTACATATAGACCACCGTTTATGATAACTCAAATTATTATTATTAAATAAAATAAAAATTATATAACAGATGTATTAAAATATAAATCTATAGAACTACTGTTAACGAGAATTAATATCTGTAGCAGTTAGTGTTAGCATTGATTTGTTTTATAATTTGACAAGGAAATTGTGCAAGCGATTTGACATTAAATACCGCAAATAATTTACGTTATGCCTGTCTATCGGATGACTTATCAAAAGACAAAAAATTAAATGTTTTATATAAAATGAAGCAAATGAAACAAAGAATATGATCATATACGTATGTTAATGTTGGGATCCGTACATACTGTATATAACACAGCTGTTATATATATATATATATATATATATATTATAGAAAAAAAAATTTTATAGTATTAAGCATATCAAGATTAATTTTATTTTCAAAGAATCGGATTATTTATCTGTTATTGAAATTTAATCGTTCGCAACGAAAAAGAAAAATCATGTAAAATGAAATAATTATATGCTCATTGTAACGAAGCGCGCACGTATTTTTTAAATTTTTGATAGGGGACATATAGAATAAATAAAATATCTTCTCTCGTCCAGATAAGTTCGTTCGTTAGGAATACCAGAAGTATATACAACCAGTAATATAAAATTTCACAATAAATACAATAAATAAAATGACTGTTAAATACAAGTCCGAGCGAAGGTTTTAAAATGATGACATCAAGTATTTTTTAATCTAGATGACTTGTCAGTTATGCCATAACTTATATGTCAAAAACTTTGATAATAATAGCTTGCTTACGTCATATCAAATCAAATGTCATTAATCCAAGCGAATTGATAGATGTATAATTTCCTATTCTACCTGGTTATTACAATATGTAAATCACGTTCAAGGTTACTATTTATGAGCCGAGGCAATCACTTGGTCGTGTAATTATCATTTTCATTTCAAATTTTTTTTTTTATTTGAAAAAAAAAAAAATTCTTGTGATCTTAAAAAAACCCGAAGAAAAACCTGGTTCATGTGGTTCGTGCTTATGTTTTCCATTTATGTTAAGTCATTCTTAGGTCACTCCCTTTTTTTTCATTTTACACTTGAGTCCTGCAGAATAATATATATACGAGTTCCCTATTATGATGAATAAAAAATACTATGTTCCTAATTCATCGATTTAAAAGGTATTTTCAGAAAAAAACACAGTATTATTTTTTCGTGTTAACTTTTCACATTAGACCAGTGGTAATTCAAGTATTGATAAACGGATTCAAAATTCTCAACTCAATACTCAAATCTTGAAAACGTCGAATTTGTTGCTCAAGGCGGGTTTAAAGCGGCCGTTTTGGATGGATGGTCCACTTAAAAAGGAAACAAAATTTGGGATGTCAAAAAATCCGAATGAATAATATGAAAGTGGTGATAAAGAAATTCAACTAATATGAGCTCAGATTTTTGAACGAGGTAAACAATCTAACGACTACAACGTAATATTTAATATTGTAGGTTGAGAATAAATTGAAGTTTAATCTCGGATATTTTGTTAAAGTTTATTACGGAGTGATTCGTGGTTCCCAAAGTGGAAATATGCAATTATAACTGAATTCCAAGTTGGTGCCAATGAGGGAAGTGACTAAAAGAACCACGAGATTTTGAATTGGAAAAAGATAGTAAAATTCTATTAATATCAGCAAGGGACTAAATGATATTCATTTTCTAAATTATTATCACAAGGATTTCCACAGCGGTAACATTTTGAATAGAATTTCTTATTATTATATTAACCCGGCGATATCAGATTTCGGTTTGTGCTGTCTGGCTGATTAAAGTTACTTATACGATGTCTTACCGATTGTCGCACAAGAAGTTTTACGTGGCGACATTTATGGTAATGTCAGAATTAATCAGCGGTGAAGTGCCTTTTGTTGTTAGAGAATATGACTTGCAGGGAGATTGGAGAACGTCCACCAATTCCAGAATACACCTAAGCCATATGCAACCTTAATGAAATGTTGCTGGAATCTTATTCCTACCAATCATCTGGCGTCAAAAAAATTGTGAGATCAGATTGATGACTGGGTTTATTCACCGACAATCATTTAGAGAGTTCACCGAAAATCATTTCACCAACAGAATTAATCACTTCATTTTATACTATTACAGCTGATTTCATAATGTGCGGGACTACACTCGGTAAAACTCAGAATAAGACAAAAGTTATATCATTAGATTCGGAACATTGACGTGAGTAAAGCGGTATAGTTTTTATTTCATTCCGAGTTTTGCCGAGTTACTCTCGGCAAGAAATGTGTCCCGTACATTATGAAATCATCTATAATAACATGGCCACGATCATATTTAATATTTTTTATTATTATGAAAATAACATAGCCACAATTATTAAAATGAAAATACAATTATTTATTGTGTAGAATCTTATCATAATTATACACTTATATTCATTCGATTTTCTTATAAAGCGAAATGATAAAATTTCTCTAATAAAGATTAATATTCTAAGTGTTCTCAATGAACTCCACCCAAATGTTTTTCTAACAAATACTATATTCTTAATTTTTGATTCAATCAATTATATTAAATTAAATAAAAAAAAAAAAAAAAATACAAAAAGTACGTTACATTATTTTATAATAAAATGTGATTTATTTAGTGAAATAATTGTCGATGAAATGATTCTTGTCGGATGAAATGACCACAATTGTAGGTGTAATAATGAGTCCCACATTAATTACATTGGATTCATCTTATGAAGGTAAGGGATCATCTGAAGAAATTTAGTCAAGAACGAGAGAAAGAACGATTAGCAGAATTGGCCACAAATCCACGTCCCCTGAAAAAAATCACAAAATTTGCTCACCAGCAAAAGACTTAGTCACTCACTCAATTACTTGAATCCAATGATGATGAGTAAGTTAAATCTTTTATATGCATCTAATATATTTTATTGAAAATCTATGAATATTAAATAGCATGTCATACTCGGCATTTTGAATTATCTCTTTAATTTGCAGGGCATGTTTTTTGCTACATATCTTGTGTACGTTAGTTTATATATGAATAATGTGATTATACTCACAAATTACACGTATTTCGAGTCAAAGTTGTAAATACAATTAAAATCATTTGCTACAATACGTAGAATAGATTCTATTTCGTAGTAAAATGTAAATATAATTACGAATATATTGTAAAGATATTCTATTAAAGATGCGTGATAAATGATTCGTTATTTCGGTAATTAATCTCATCTACCCGTCGGTAATCCTCCGAAAAGGCTTAGTACCGGATACTAATTGTAATTTTAGCAATTTTGGTTTCTTTTTCTTTCAAAATCTTCAAACTAACAATAGTAAGCAAATGATCGCTAGATTTTACATTTTATTTTTAACACAATATGTTATTTACCCGCTACATAATTTAGCATAAAGTTAACCAATAATAAACCGGTTTTTAAATTATTTATATGGCGTGATCAATTGTGATCGTTGTTAAAGCCGCGGTTATGGGTGCATATCACGCCATAAAAATAGAAAAAAAAAGAAGTATCTTTTAATATATATGCACGAGTAAGATTATGCACAAGCCCAAATACTTAAATAATATGGTTCTTTTTGATCTACCGTTTAAAAATAAAAATAATAATTATAGAACATACATTATTGAAGAACAATGATTTACTTATTCGGTTCGTATTAAAATTTATGGAGATTAATTATTCCTTTTCTAAATTAACCCCTCATTTTTTTTTTTTTTTAATTAGAATACCTGAAATAATACAATAGTAAATGATCCTCCATTTCGGGATTTCCCTGGTTTTTTTTATATCCAGGTCTCGCGATTTTTTCATATGCTTGGCAAAAAAAGATCGGAAAATTTCCAATATATAAGCACGAGAAAAATTCTCTTCGTATTTTGTTTTAAGAACCATTAGTAAAGTATTTCTTATTTACGATTTTTACGAAAAAAAAAAAAATGGATTCTTTCTCAAAATTGAATATTTTTATTTCATTTCTTTTATTGTTTGCTTTGTTAATGGAAGTTAGTTCTGTTGCCATTGATAAACAAGGTAAGTTTTTTTTTCTTATCCCTTTCGAAAAAACAAACTTTTTTTTTTTTTTACTAATCGATCTTATATTTCTTAATTCATTTTTAGAAAATTTCTGTGATGGTAAAATATAAATGATTTTTCTTTTCGTTGATTTTAATTAATATCAATATCTAAAATTTACTTTTTTCTTTCTTCGATTAATTAGGATTCGAATTCACTCTACCTAAAGACACAAAGCAAGTGAAAAATAATACACACATAACAGTAACTTGGAAAAAGGGAAAATCACAAATAGAAACAATAAGCGATGTTGAATTATTTACTGATAAAGGATTAATTACTATATTATGGAATGGTCAAAAATCTTTCGATAAGAGTGGTACAGCAACGGAAGATGTAAATATTATTGCTCCTTCTAGTTTAAAATTACCCACTGACATTATGTTAAGAAGTTGGGGTTTTACTGCTAAAGGCCCTAATTGTTTTAAGCTTACTCCAAAATTTATTTTGAACCCTTAAAAAAAAAAATGATGATATGAAATTTATTAAGTGCGAATTTTTAATATAATTTATCAAGTATTTCCTTTTTTTTTCTCGTTCTTTCACATATTTAGTATAATGACATTTCTTAAAATAGGATAAATTTTTATATTAATACCTAAAAGGAAATTTTAAATAATTATTTTTTTTATTATTAGTACAATATTATACAATATTACTTTAAGTAGACTAGGCAGACGCAAGATTATTATAATAAAAAGAACGTATTTTCTTTTTCAATTATATCAAGTTGTTTTTTTTGTTTTAATAATTTCTTGTACAAAAAAAAAAAAAAATAAAAAAATTATATAAATTGTGCGAAATAATAAACTAAAATTAGTTAATAATAGTAAAAAAAAACATTTTTTTTTTCTTTTCTAAATTTATAATGTTATCATCCTATACAAAAACCTCCGCGGCAGCAAAATAAAAAAAAAATTAATGCAGATTAAATTTGCTTAACGAAATAATAATAAAAATGAAATAAAATAAAAATAAAAAAATAAATTTTGAAACCTGAAATAGAATGATAAATAAAAGGTAAAAGGTTCTCATAATACATGTGTATTAAATAAACAAATTATCACGCTCTTTAACCACTCCTTAATTGACCAATAGGTATTTCTTCATCATTAAAAGTTCCACTTTCTTTTTCTTTATTAATATTCGATAAACTTTTACCGATAGGATAATCATCATCGGAAATTTTATCTTCTTCAGTATTTTTATTATCGGTAATTTCCATTACTTCATTCAATATTGAATCATATAACTCATTTAAATCATTTATATCATTTTCTAATGATTGTTTATTTGATGATTTAGATTGTGATAAAGTTGATGTTGCGATTCGACCCAAAGGAGTTGTATCATCATCTTCAACAACCTCTTTATCAGATTTCTGAGAATTTGATTGTGGCATTTTTGATACCAACATAGCTAAAGGTAATCTATCACCTAATGGAATATCTGAAGAATTTATCGATTCTGTATCATCATTAGAAATTAAATCTTTATGACGTTTAATGCTCTTTTTTTTGTCTAGATTACTACTAGAACGAGACGGTACGTTATTATTTTTCCCTACTTCTCTATCATTCGAAAAAGATTTCTTATTTAAATCACGATCCGTCTGTCTTGTTCTAGTAGATAAACTTTTTTGTAAATCACTCGTACTTTTTGATGCTGGTGGTGGCGGAGATGAATTCTTTCTTGATCTAGAATGTGAACGATGTCTTCTTGAAGTAGTACGATCAATTTTATGGCCATCACGATCTTCTTCAACTCTTTTCAAAGTAGAGCGTCCTTGTGGTTTATGATTATTACTATTATTATGGTTATTATTAGAAGATCTCCTATCATTTCTTGATTCTTCAACGCTATTTCTTAATTTTGATCTTGATTCTTCAACACTATTTAATCTTGATCTTGATTCTTCAACACTATTTCTTAATTTCGATTTTGATCGATGAAGTGAAGTTGAATGTTTTTTTGTATTTGAAGAATAAAATTCTTTATCATTATTATTGTCACTTAATTCAAAGTCACTAATATCATTATTTGAAATTGTTTTTGACATATCAGAAGTTGAATAACCTGATGATCTATTTGTATTATTATTATCTTTACTATTATTACTTCTCCGAGATTTATGAGACCTTGATCTTTCCAAATTCTCATTTCCATTATTATGATTATTATTAGTCATTTCAATAATAACGGATGGAATTTTATCACCATCATCAGCAATTTCATGATGATTCTTCTCTTTCTTCTTCTTAGTAGGAGATTTTGTTAAAGTAGTTGATTGATGATCTCTATTTTTAACACTTTTTGACCTTTCAGGAGAATGAGTTGTTACGTTACCAAATTGTATTAAAGTGTTCTTTGGAGGTTCATGAGAGGGAGGGGAATCATCATCATCATCACCATTTCTTAATAAAGAATTAGGAGAGAATATCCTATTTTTATCATTATAAGTGGTACCTGGAGTAATACTTGTATCTCTATACCTATCATCTGGTCTATTTCTCTTATAAACCAAATAACATGCAATTACTAATGTTAAACCTAATATAACGCCACCAATTATAACAGCATATTTAGGCCAAGTACCAAGTGGACCTAGAGAAACTTTATCAGAATCTCCTGAATCATGATTTTCAGCCAAATTAGTACAAAATGCTAAATTTTGACATTTATCACTAAATATGTATACAGAAGAAGCTGTAATAGTTGAATTTGGTGCTGGAGGAGGTTGTATTGATAAATCAAACTCGATAAAAAACATTTTTGTATCACTTGATTGACAATTATATTGAGGTATGGTTGTTCCTGGCGTTAGTGTACATGTTACTTTACTAAATGGTGAATATGGATCACCAATTACATTATATCCAGGTTCAAATGATATTGCCACATAATATAAGTTACCAGCTTTTTCTGAATCTACGTGTGAAGCTGTTATATTTAGCTTATACGTATTTACTGATGTACTACTCATTTGTGAACTTGTGCTATAACAACATCTTTCTAAAAAAAAAAAAGGATAAAAAATTAATATAATTAATATCATTACGTATTAAAAAATTTCCATGAATTACGTCATCATATTATTGAAGTGGAATAATATTCCAGTTTCCCTTCTTGTATAAAAAAGATAAACATTACTTACGTTCAGCATTAACATTTACAAATCCAAATGTTAATATAAAACCAATCATAATCCAATATTTCCATATTAACGGTCTCGAATTCTTCAAATCAATTGAATCTTTTTTATAGTATCGAACCATCGTTCATGTATAATTGTTATTATAAGTAAAAAATAAAATATAATATAAAATGAAACAAAAAAAGCTAAAACACAAAAATAACGTCGTCAATTTTTTTTTTTTTTTTTTTTTACTAAACTAAAAATTATTTTATTTTTATTTTTTTTTTTATTTTTTTGTCTCTTTTTCTGTTTTCTTTCTTTTCCTTGTTTTTTTTTTTTTTTTTTTTTGTTTATTTATTTATTTGTTTTTCTTCCTCGGACTCCTTTTTTTTGGGTAACGTTAAATTGAGACGACCACAATCTCGAATGTTAAAAAAAGAATATAACATATATATACGAAGAAACTATTTTAAATGGTTCGTTAATTTTCCATTAATTTATAAATATACATATGCTATCACATTTTCTAATAATAAAATTCATAAAAAAAAAATCGCGCTAAATTCAATTTTTTTTATTTTTATCAATATTATAGAAGAGATATTTCAAAAAAAAAAAGGAAAAAAAAAACAAATAAATATTATGGCGAAGAAAAAAAAAAATTGAATTGGCGCTAAAAAGAAAAGGAATCGAAAATTCAATACCAAATATAAGGAGAGGCAATACAAGTGTGTAACATTTTTTTTTTAAACAGATCTAATACATAATCGTATTACTTTTCCATTTATACAGGTATAAAGAATAAGTAAGGAAAATATATGAAATGACAAACGAATAATATCGTTAACCCGAAAAAAAAAAATTTTCCAATCGAATGATATAATTTGTAATATTGTTGGTTGTTTGTTATGCGTACAAGTAAAACACGCGATTACGCAAATAGCAGGAAATTAATTAAACAGAAGATTTATTGTACCATTTAAAGGTTAATCATTTAATTAGAAAATTTTATTTTAAAAGGTGATAAATGAAGTATAAAATTCGGATTTATGAAAAAAAAAAAAAAAAAGATAAAAATAATAAATAATAAAAGATGATAATAAAATAAAATCATGTAATCATACCATTATTAAAAAAGAAAAAAAAAGAAAGAAAAAATATGAAAAAATTACCTAAGTTTAACTCATGCATCGCAATTAAATTATGTGGGGATCATTACATTTGATAGGTAAAATAATAAACACGAGATATCACATACATTATTATATCATAAATTCTATAAATATCATTTTTTCGGAATGATATGATAATTTCATATGTGTGGAAAATTTCTTCTGATTCGTTATAAAAAAGTATTCATTGAAGTGAATCATCGGATTATCAAATCCGGTATCAGTATGTTATTAGCATAATGATAATAGTTATGCGTATGATCTTAAACGGAAGTAATTAATTAGTTAAAGTTTAGATTTATGTTGTGTAATAATATTTATGTCTCGTTAAATAATTGTTAATTTATAAAGTATATAAGTTCCCCTTTAGAAATAATTATATTCGAGATCTCATTCTTGTTCTCTTGTTTCTTTACTCTTTCTTTAGTGAAAATTTTTTTTCAAATTTCCGGTTTGTAACACGAATTTTTAGACTAGTGATATAAACAAAACAACAAATTTAGTTGTATTTGTAACTTTTCAATAATAACGATAACCTATTTAAGAAGAGTCAAACAAAGAAAATAAAATATTGTTTCAAAACTTTCAATAAATAACTTATTTAGGCCAAATTTTTTTTTTTTTTTTTTTTTTCATTTTAACAATAAGACTAATGATCTGTTCAAAAAATTTTAACGAATGCCTTTATTCAGTTTATTTTGGATGGGTCTCACTCTTAAAATTAAAATATATCCCAATAAGTGGTTTATCGTATGTTAAATCAAATATATCGGGGTTCGTATTAAACTCAAATTAAAGCCCTTTACGTCAATTTGATAACGGTTTATCTATAATTATAAATTGGGCTAATTAAATTAAATAAAAACTACTTAATTAGGTAATTTTATTAACCAGAAATAACATGTTTTTTTTGGTATTTTTACTTTACCATTTCTAATTCTACGCATAAATTTAACAATGCGTAATAAAGATAAAGTAGCTGGTCCCATGTTATTAAACAAATCAAGCGAATAAATAAATGTCCTAATGAGCATAATTATCAACTCGATTAACTCGATTAGGAAATCCAGAATTACATTATAATTCTGGCCGGAATTTTATCTTTGTAATACAAATTGAAGAACGTGATACTGTGTCGTGTAGATTTACTATATATGTTAATTAATGGGCCGTGATTATCCGAATTCTCTTCATTTAGTTCTTTTTATCATAACAGATTTGTTAATAAAATGGTCTTTTTAATAATAATTTTACTTTTAATAGGTTTCTTAACCTATAAATTTTATAAATTTTATCGAAAATTAAGTGTACTTAAAAATGTACCAACGATAAGTTTTTTAAATGTTCTTATTCATTTAATTACTAAAGCTGGACCAGACAATCGTTGGAGATATTCACGTGAAATTTTAGAAAATGAAGGGATTGCAAAAGTAATGTTTCTCTATACGTTTTCTATTCATTTTTTTTTTTTTAATATTTAAAAGAAATTTCTTTTCTAAATTAAAAAAATTTTCTCATTTAGTTTTGGTTCAACGGAGAGTGGGTTCTCTTGGTAACAGATTTAGAATTGGCAAAAGATATTGTTACTAAATCAGGTTAGAATTCCTATTGATAATTTAGTTGATTCGAATTATAATTAATTGTTTACCATTATTTTTTTTTGCAAATTTAGATTTATATGTTAAGGCCACCCTAGAGGAATCATATCCTGGTACTTTATTTGGTCGATTTTATGGTACAAACGTAGTAATGTCTAACGGAGATGTCAGTATTCTTTCTGAATATGTCAATCCTATGTGATCGGAATTTTCTGAAACTAATCAATGTTTGATTATATAGGTTTGGAGACGCCATCGGTATTATATTCTTTTTAATTAAAAATTATTGTTACATAAATAGTTAAATCTCCTTTATATTTTTTTAGTCGTATTGCAAATCCTGCTTTTAAAAACTTACCAATACATGTGTTTGTTGAATCCGCAATGAAATTGTTAACCGTTATGGAAAGGGTTGATAATAAGCCTATAGAGGTCAAAAATCTCATGCATAGATTGACTTTGGATGTTCTTGGAAAAGCCGCTTTTGGTTTCGATTTTAATGTAAGATATGATCAATTGATCTTTATATATTTTAATTAGTTAATGAATTGTTTATTTATTTATTTACTTATTTATAAATATCATTAATTAATTGATATTTTATTAATTTTTCAACCTTAGAATCTTGAGGATCCAAATAACAATTATGTTACTGCTTATAACGAAGTAATGGAAGAATTGAGCAATCCATGGTATTTACTTATACCATTCCTTCGTTATTTTCCACGTACTGAAGCGCTTAAGAAAATAGAAAAACTTAATAATTTATATGATGGAATTGTCGAAAACAAACGTCAATCGATGAAATTAGGAGAGTTAAAAGAAAAATTAAATAATCATTCCGCTGATTTATTAGAATATATGATACAAGCTTGCAATGATCCGGAAAATCAAACTTTGACAAATGAAGAATTGCGAGTAAGGGTTATATTTTTGAATAAAAAATTTTTTATTTTGATTAACTCTAACAATAATTTTTACAAATTATCATAGTATAATGTTGCAATTTTTATGTTGGCTGGTCACGATACTAGTAAGAAAATTATTGCACATATTTTATATATATATATTTATTTATTTATTTATTTATATTTATTTATTAATACAAAAATTCTATATTATATCCCAATAATGAAATTAGCTGCGAACGCTTTAACCACCATTTTATATCTTTTGGCCGTTCATAAGGTATTAAATATAATGACCGTTTTTCTTTTTATTATACTGTATATTTACCTTTATTTTTCTTTATTGAAATAGGATGCGCAAAAAAAAGTTCGTGATGAAATATTACGTGTTCTTGGTGATGATTTAGTGCCAAGTAAGGAGCAACAAAAAGAATTAAAATATATGGACATGGTCATAAATGAAAACTTAAGATTATATCCTCCGGTATGTATTATTTTACTTTTTAAACATTCAATTTTAATTTCGTTTATGTAGCGTTAATTTTTTCTTTTAAAATCTATATTATAGATCGCACAATTACCTCGAAGATTGCCTTTACAAGATGTTAAGTTTCGCGACCATGTAATTCCAGCAAAAACGCCAATAATATTATTTATTTACGGAATTCATCACTCATCGAAGAATTGGGAAGATCCTGAAAAATTTATTCCTGAAAGATTTGAAAATGAAAAACATAATCATACTTGGTTTAGTTTTGGAGGTGGAAATAGATTGTAAGTTAAAACATATTTTAAAACAATTCTTTATAAAAAAAAAAAAAAAATTTACTAATCTTTTTTTTTTATTAATAAATTAGATGTTTAGGAACTAATTTTTCGCTTATTGAACAAAGGATAATTTTGTGCGCTTTATGTAAGTTATCTTTATGATGTTCAGCTTATTAATCTTACAATTATTAACATTTATTTGTTCATGTAATTATTTATAGTAAGGAAATATGAAGTATCTTTACCAGAAAATAGTATTCATAAAGATAAATTAAAAATTGCGCATGCCAACAGTGGGACTATGGGGCCACATCCAATACCTTTAATATTTAAGAGAAGAACAGAATAATATTTTCTTATACAGTACAAGAACAATAACTATTTAGGTTTTATAATAATTTTTTTTTTTTTTTGCATTTATATTAAAAGATATTTTTCGTTGTAAGTTATATAATAATTGGTATAATAAATCAATTTTTGTACAAAGTTAATTATAGGTCATTTATTATATAAAAGTGTTTCTTATTTTGGGTTTGTTTTTGGGTTCAATAATTTAATCTCTAGAAGCCTATCCAAGTATAGCTTAAGCTTTTTTGCCTTAAAATACGCTCAAGATGATCTTTATCTGTTATACTGCAAAATAAACGCTCAATGCACATTGAAAAGAAATTGACCGATGACTTATCTGTATCCGAATCTTGAAATATGACTATCTCTTTCGTTATGCGTTTTTTTTTCGAATAAATTAAATGATTTGTTTCAATCTTTATATATGGGATAGCATTAAAAATCTATCTATCGTTACATCTGATGGTCAGATTTTCGGGATGCCGTCATATTTCTCCAAAAGATTGATTTCAAAATCGATCCTTAGAGCACTGAAAATTATGTAAGAAGGCGAGGCCCTGATTAGTAAATCTTTGTGCAAGCAATCCGAAAAAATTAATAAACCTACTAATCTTCATATAATCATCATTAATCAAAATAAAAGCAAGGTATGTTAACAACACTTTGATTTGACTATAGGGGAGCATCATCATGATGCTAATTAATTTTTTCCGGCTTTTATTGATCTTCAAAAGTCACAAGCGGACATATAACCATTCTTGATCTTAACATATTTGATATTCATCTTTAATTGTTGGCACGTGTTTTGTGGGCACAGTACATCGCAAATTGTATCATACTGCGAATGAGTCGTGAAAGCAAAATAAATAAAGTTGAGTGGATCGGAAATATGGTTTAATTTTTTACCTCTGCTTAATTTTTGTTCAAGATTTTGAGATAGATTTAAGTATCGTTTACACAGAAATTGGTTAAAAATAATAGCATTTATATTAGGAATGAAATTTTTGCGTCGGAATTGATTAATTTTTCTTTGGAAATTATAGAAGCATATTAGATGAACGAACAGATATTTAGAAATGATAATATGTGTAGTGGGAAGTAACTCTCATTATTTATGGTTAGGACACGAGATGCTTCCTTCTTTAAAAACAATACTTTATTTACATGAATCATGAAAATAAAGTTCTCGTTTCGAATTATTTATACGGATAAAATTGGAATATTGGGTTTTTGCTAGGAAAATGACCCTCTGAGAATTTTTTTACTAAAATTTAAAGTTATTCTTATTTTAATCTACTAGTTCTGAAGGCCCCATATATTAATCACAGCTCTAACGAATTTTGCTTGAATTTATGAATATAGCTTTAGCTTGTTGATTAGTTCAATAATCAGAACCATATTTCTTTCCTAACTCAAATAGCATCATTACTTCAGTAAAATTCATTGTTTCATCTCTTATAATTTGATCGAGAATTTTTTCATATATGATAGAGATTTATTATAGAAGACAGCATTATTTGCGTACGAAAACTTTCATGGACGATATATCGTATCCTCCTCCGCGTTCCAAAAATATAAATAACATATCCCTTGGCTCGTGCAAATATACAATAGTAACATCACTAGTACGTTGGTCAAATATTCATTTCTGCATGTAACTTTACAATTTGTTTAATCTTTAATGTATTCGTTATCCAGCTGCATATCTGTGTCGTATACTCACATGATCAATAATAAACTTTTTCACGAAAATATGGACTCTCGGTCATAATAGACTCCAACATGCAGCGTGTAACGAAGAAAATTGTCGTCACAAACTAAATGCAACGTATTTCAATATTCCTAAATAATGAGAGACTGAAAATTTATTTATAAAAAAGCTAATAACATAATTTATCATACGTAGTTTGTAAATCTGTGAACTATTTTATGTTCAAATTTTTGCCATCTAAATACAAGTGTTATTTTGATCACCAGTTGCTGAGAACAAAATTTTTATACATTCATTATATTGACTGATACTTTGAAAGGTATTACAAAAAATATATATATACAAACATACTTTTTCTTTTAAAAACATATGAACAACAACTTTGTACACTGTATGCGCTTCCATATGAGAAAATAGTTTTATACTTTTCAAATTATAATTTTGCATATAGATCCATAATAAGGTCCCACCTTTTTGACACGTCTTAGAATTTTTTTCAAATATTTCAGGATTGAGATCCTCAAGATCTTTGAATCTTTCGTTTTTTATAATATTCGGAACAAGTCGCATTTATTCATTTTTTTTAATGTTTAAGTTTTGCGTCGATCATTTTTAAGTTTACCAAAACAGTGCGTCATTATAAAGCCTGCATTATCATCTCTTGATATGGGAACAGCTTTCTCGTATAATTTGGATTTTGCTAATAAATACGACATCATTTTCGAGCCACCTATCGTTCTTAGTAATGTACATTACAACCATTAGATGCGTTACCACCATCACTTCTTTGCCTTTTGCTAGTATTGTCTGCTAATTCTTTTGCTTTTTCTTTCTTATTAGTCAATGTAAACTGTACCGTTTAAATTATATTGTGCTACTATTTAGGAAATGTTTGTGATTCAAAATGATTTCAAAGCCTGTTTATCTTCTTAACCATTTTAATAATGAAATCTTGTTTACCTGAAATTAAATATATAAGGACCAAAATCTTTTGTTTTGTAAAAATTTTTTAAACCTTTACATAACATATTATTAACAAAATGAATACCTTTATAGCAGGCATTTTAATTTTAATATTTTTTATAGCTTTTAAAATTTATCAAACAACAAAAGTGCCTAAGGGACTTAAGACTATAGCAAAATTAAGTTTCTTAGATCTTTTTATTCAAATGTATACCAACTCTGGACCAGATAAGCGTTGGGAAGATATACGTGAAACTTTAGAAAAAGAAGGAATCGGAAGGGTAACATTTTTAATTTTATTTTTTATGGATTTTTTATTTTTTTTTTTTTGATTTTTAAAATTTAAAGGGAAATATAAATCTTAACAGATTTGGTTCAATGGGGAGTGGATTCTCATGGTAACCGATTTAGGGCTGGTAAAGGATATATTAACAAAAACAGGTCAGGAATCTTCTTTTAAAAATAAACGTTACCTTAATTCGTTAATGGTTAGGTTTTAACTTTGCAATATTTTTTTTTTTTTTTTTTAGATTTGTATCCTAAAGCCTTACTCGAAGAATCATTTCCCAGATCTTTAGTGACTAAATACTATGGTACAAACGTAGTATTTTCAAACGGAGAAGTGAGTATAATTTCCCAATATTTAATTTTGTAATCAATCAGAGTTTCTGAAATTAATCGTTGATATTAATTTTTTATATAGGATTGGAAACGCCATCGGTATATTATTGTATGCATTATTTATTAGTATTACATTAATTAATTTCCTTTATAAATTTAGTCGTATTGCAAATCCTTCTTTTCGAAATTTACCAGTACATGTATTTGTTGAATTTGCTGTGAAATTTTTGGATATCATGGAAAAAATTGATAATGAACCTATAGAAGTTAATGATATAATGCATAGGTAAAATAATTATAAATGGTTCTCTTAATATGGTTTAATCAAAATTTGAAATTAAATTAAAAACCTAATTTTAATAGATTAACCTTGGATGTTCTTGGAAAAGCTTCTTTTGGTTTTGATTTTAATGTAAGTATAAGCATGTATATATATATATATATATATATATTTGGGGGGGGGAGGAAAAAATCTGTTGTGACTAATTGTTAAATTAGAACCTTGAAGATCCAAAGAACGTATATGTTACTACCTATAATGAAGTGATAAGTGAAATGTCTAGCGCGTTATATTTTCTTTTTTCATTTCTCGAATATCTTCCACGTACCGAAACAATTAAAAAAATTGCAAAACTTAATAAATTGTACGACGATATTGTTGAAAGTAAACGAAGATCAATGGAAACAGGGGAAATAGAAAAAAAAATAAATAATAATTCCGCTGACTTATTAGATCATATGGTAAATGCTTGTAATGACCCAGAAAATCAAACTTTAACAAGTGATGAATTACGAGTAAGTTATTTTAAAGAAGCACAAGCTTTTGTAACTTTTAAATTAATTAAATATTTAACGTTCATTTTTTGTTTTATAGCGTGACATTGCAATTTTTATGCTTGCTGGTCATGATACTAGTAGGAAAACTTTAATATTATACGCTTATATGTTTATTGTTTAAATATTTATTAACGTAAGTCATCAATTTCACGACGAAATTAGCTGCAAATGCTTTGGCGACCGTTTTATATCTTTTAGCCATTCACAAGGTATTTAATTAGGGATTTCATATAAACATTCTTTTTTTTATTATGTAAATCGTTGTTTAATTTTTTTTTTTTATTTTTTAATTGAATAAGGATGCACAAAAAAAAGTTCGTGAAGAGATATTACGTGTTCTTGGCGATGATCTAACACCAAGCATGGAGCAACAGAAAGAATTAAAATATATGAACATGGTTATAAATGAAAACCTAAGATTATATCCTCCAGTATGTACAATATTAATTTTAACGTTTTGTGA
This sequence comes from Rhizophagus clarus, assembly GCA_015698045.1. Taxonomy (NCBI): domain Eukaryota; kingdom Fungi; phylum Glomeromycota; class Glomeromycetes; order Glomerales; family Glomeraceae; genus Rhizophagus; species Rhizophagus clarus. The sequence goes on from BLAL01000285.1 coordinate 722,356, forward strand.
GTTTCGTCAATTTTAATTTCTTAATTTATATTTTAGGTTGCACACTTACCACGAAGAGTTCCTTCACAAGATATTAAATTTCGCAACCATGTAATTCCAGCAAAAACACCAATAGTAATATTTATTTATGGAGTTCATCATTCATCAAAGAATTGGGAAGATCCTGAAAAATTTATTCCTGAAAGATTTGAGAATGAAAAACATGAACATTATGCTTGGTTAGGTTTTGGTGGTGGTGCTAGATCGTAAGTTATATGTTACAATTTATATTTTGAAATTTTGAATTTTTATTCATCGATTAAAAAAAAAAAAAAAAATTTTTTTATAAATAGATGTTTAGGAATTAATTTCTCACTTATTGAACAAAGAATAATATTATGTGCTTTATGTAAGTTTATGATTTATAATCTTCGTAGTTTTAAACTATTATTTTTACTAAAATCGATTCGATTTTTATATATATATATATATATATATATAGTAAGAAAATATGAAGTATCTTTACCAGCAGATAGTATTCATAAAGATAAATTACGATTGGGAAATGATGGTAGTGGAACTATGAATATATCACCAATGTCTTTAATATTTAAAAGGAGAACGGATTAAATAACTTTATTATTATCGCACGGCCTTATAGGATCATGCTGATGTCGTTTAACCTAATATTTTTAATAAATTGTGAATAATATTATTATTGTACAATATTGAACGGTAATAGTTTATTTGCGTACAATATTGAACGGTGATAATTTATTTGCATATAATATTAAAATGGTTTGAAATTTCACTATTTATCGATATCAATCATATCATTAATTAGACTTTTGATAAACTTTTAATATATAGTTAAGAGAGCATGATCTGCATCAGCCGTACGATAATATAGATATTGCACGGTGGTATTTACATTGGTTAACATCACGAAGTGACGTTAACCAATATAAATACAACACCGTACAATATCCATAAATTATTATATATATATATATAATTTACACTATATTATACTTAATTATTAAAATTATTTCGATATTTGTTACAGTAACTGTTTAAATAAAGAATTTATTCCTTTAATTTTTGGCAAATTTAACTTGAGTTTTATCTCTTTAATAAATGTATTATCTAATTTTACGAGATTCTTTAGGACTGAAATATATGTGATAAGTAGGGTTCACGATTTACACGATCTCACGGAGTCAAGTTTTCACGTTTACACATTTGACTGATATATCACTGTACATAAAACTTTATCTCGTGTACCCTCAAGTCATTTCATAACACAACGGCAAAAGTGGCATTTCTTTCTATAAATAAACGGAATATAATTTTTTCAAATTTACGTTACAAAAAAATGAAAATATTAATAATTAATGAAGGTTTAATTGGTCAAAATTATCTTTTGATTTAGAACTTTCGCTCATAAACTCCGAAATAGTAGTTGCCGTTCAATAACATTAAACATATGATCGACGAAATAGTAAACACGATGACGGTTAAACTGGCGTGCATGAAATCAGCAAATACGGTATTGATAAATATGTATAATAAAATTTGTTTATCGGTTTGTGATATAATTATATTGATAAAAAAATTTATCCGTTACCGATAATTTGCGTGATGAAATTTAATTCGATTATCTACCAAAGATAAAAAATTAAAAACTCCAAAATAAAGTGTTAAATGTGAACCTAGCATAAGTAGTGATTACGGATTATAATTTACAACTTAAGTTGTAATCTAATTTCTACTAAAAACCATTTGCGTTTTACAGTACGTACAGTAGGATGTTAAGTGATTTTAAAATACTATTTAAATATTTATAGGGATGATAGGGGTATAGGAACCTAAAAATGTCAAGTCTGGAACAGGTTAGCGCTAAGAGGATACAAACCGCAAGCCTCATCTGATGATGATGAAGAAATTGGAGATGATATTTAAGGATCCATTTTTACCATTTAGTAGAATTATGGTCTTTTGTCGAATAAAACGAAGGAAGAAAATTTAAAATTTAGATTATTATTAATTTTGTTTGTAAGTCGCGAATCGCGATTAATCTATACAGATTTTGAATGCTTTCAATATTAAAGTTTTACCGTACTAAATATGAATGGTATACGAATTATATTAATTTCTTAGTAGTATGGCCATCAACACCAAACTTGTAACAAATCGATTCAGTAAATCATACGATTAATGTTGAATTGAAACTGATCAAAAATCGAATTTTACCGGTAATTAATACGGCAGTGTTTACAAGTGGTTAACCAAGGAATTCTAATTGTAATGAATTCATATCATAATTTTCACAATTGGCAATTCAGAATCTTCATTTTTCTGTGGATTCATTTTCGTTAAAACTAAAATCAGTTGAAGCACTATTGTTTTATCAATAGGATTAATAACGTATACTAATCATGCTTTAATTTATAGTTGCTTTTATTAATAATAATATTAATAATATTATTAATAATAACCTCTAAACTGTTTTGCAGGCAAATTTGCCTGCAATTTTATTTTTTAATTAAAGATATTTTTAAGCTTTTTTAGATATTTTATTAAATAAAACAATATTTTATAATAAATTCTATGATATTTTTTTAAGTAAAAAAGTTCAATTTGAAAAGTAAAATTATTACAAATAGGGCTAAATTCTTTAAAATTAAAATATCTTTTTATCTACTGGTCCTGAAACGTAAAACTACCACCATTTGATGCGTCTTGATGAGAAGAATCTGATAAGATAAAGTCCAACTTTCTATAATTATTAAGTGATAAGATATCTTCCAATATCTAAAAATCTATAAAGTAATACTCAGATAAATTTTGGTACCATTAGATGCGTCTCAATAAGAGGAATCTAACAAACTAAATTTCATCTTTTTATGATCATAGGGTCCTAAGATATCTTAAAAATACTAAAATTTTTAAAATTAATTTTAACCCTACAGTTTAAGGAATAAAGCGAACTGAGTTTATTTTTGTGTTTGGAATAGGATTTTCCGACACTAAGTCCAAATCACTCAATATACATTATAAGCCGCGGATCTTTCAGAATTATTATAAATCCAATTTCAGACCAAAAAGACTTTAGCTAAGCATTTCTTCCGACGGGCAATTCATAATAACGATAATCACAGTAACTAATCTAATAGTCGTTTTTTTTCGAGGTAATATTTTTAATTTAGGCCACAATTAGAAATTTGGACCAAAATATAAAATGAAATTATGAACAATATAAAATATGTGGCGTTACTATCATGCATTGCATATCCGCCGATTGGAATAGTGACATGTGATATTTTAATAATGTTTGATGGGTTTTTAGCTGTGTGTAACCTTTGTCAATGTATTATTTGTATGTCGTTGCCGGTAATTACCGTATTTTCGTTCCTTGATTTTTATGATTGCTAATCATGCAAAACACAAACGAATGGATCAATTGGATTGAAGAATCTATTTCTAAAGAGTATTATAGATTTTATGAGCATGAACATTTTAGTAATATTCAAATAATTGGCACTGGAGGATTCGGAAAAGTTTATCGTGCAAATTGGAAAAATTATGATCAATATTTAGCGTTAAAGTCGTTTTTTAATCTTGATAACATCACTGCAAAAGAAATTGTTCATGAGGTATAAACTATGAAATAAAAATAATATAATATTTTTAATAATATTCATGATATGTGTGCTCATTTAAGTTTGTATTTATAATATCGATATTCTAGCTTAAGCTTCAACGAGACATACAATTCCATAATAACATAATTAAATTTATGGAATTGCAAAATTTGACCCTGGTATGATAATTATTTGTTGAGTATTTTAATTTTTTCAAAAATGTAATTTAATAATATTTATTTTATTTATTATTAGAAAATGTCAATGTTTCCTCAAAAAATTATTTGCTAGTGATGGAGTACGCTGATTCTGGTCCTCTTAAAAATTATTTAAAGAAAAGCTTCAATATTCTTACTTGGAATGATAAATACAATTTGGCATACCAATTAGCTTGTGCCGTGTCGTGTTTACATAACGAAGGCATTGTGCATCGTGATTTGGTAATTTGCTTTATTAATTATAAATATTATAATTTTTTTTCATATTTTTTTTTTTTTTTTTAATATCATATGTTTATTTTCTTTAAAAGCACTCTGGTAACGTATTGGTCCATCAAAATACTATCAAATTGTCCGACTTTGGGTTATCGAAGAGGATTGAATCATCATCTAGCACACGATCAAAACTTTTTGGGATAATCCCTTACGTTGATCCAAAAAGTTTTGGTGGAAGAAGAAAGAATAAAAAAAACTCTACACAAAAATACTCATTAAATAAAAAAAGTGATATCTATAGTGTTGGTGTATTATTCTGGGAGATTTCTAGTGGTCAACCTCCCTTTTACACCGAAGGTGAAAATTATGATCTTGATTTGGCTATCGAAATTTTACAAGGTCTTAGAGAAGAACCACCTCCCGATACACCTGAAGAATGTATTAAAATTTATACCGGTAATGTAATTTTTTTTTTTTAAAAAAAAAAAAAACAGCAAATTTGGTAATTTATATATAATTTACAATATATTATTATTAGAATGTTGGAATGGTGAACCTGATAATCGTCCAGCCATAAATCAAGTAGTAGAAAAATTAAAAGCAATTATAACAAAGACAAACATAGTGACAAAAGATTATCAAACGGGATTAAATATTCAATCATCATTAATAAATGAACAAAAATTTAGTCCAGCTAATAATAACACTGATAATTCATCATTACATGGAGAAATGTCTCAAATTATACAAAATTTTGATAAAATGAACACAAAAGAAATAATATCTACAATATTAACAAATGAAAATAATAATTCATCTGAAAAAAGTACGAGAGTTAATGATATAGTAAATTATCTTTTCAAAATAGCAAATGAAAGGAAAGATTCACTAGGAGCTAAAAATATTAAAAACATTCTTGATTATTTTAACGATAATAGTATAAATCCACAAGAAATTTATGATTGGCTATTAATTAACCAAAATAATTCTGATTCTATATTTTTACTTGGATATTTTAATTTTTTTGGAATTGAGACAAGTAAAGATAATAAGAAAGCATTTTATTTGTTTATTAAGGTATCAGAAAAAGATCATATATTAGCGCAGTTTTATGTTGGATTATGTTATCAATTTGGCTATGGAACTACGATAGATAAAAAGTTAGCTTTTAAATATTACGAAAAACTAGCTAATATGGGCTATGCATCAGGATTATCAAAAATTGGTTATTTTTATAACAATGGTATTGGAATTACTGTAAATAGACAAAAAGCAATTGAGTTATATCAACAGGCAGCAAATTTAGGACATAGTAGAGCTCAATTTAATCTTGCTCTCATGTATGAAAATGGAGAAGGAATTGATGAAAATTATGAAAAAGCAATTGAATTATATCAAAAGGCAGCAGATTCAGGAGATAGTGATGCTCAATTTAATCTTGCTCTCATGTATAAAAATGGAGTAGGAGTTGATAAGAATTATGAAAAAGCAATTGAATTATATCAAAAGGCAGCAGATTCAGGAGATAGTAGTGCTCAATTTAATCTTGTTCTCATGTATGAAAATGGAGAAGGAGTTGATAAAAATTATGAAAAAGCAATTGAATTATATGAAAAGGCAGCAAATTCAGGACATAATAATGCCTAATATAATCTTGCTATCATGTATAAATATGGAGAAGGAGTTGATAAAAATTATGAAAAAGCAATTGAATTATATCAAAAGGCAGCAGATTCAGGAGATAGTAGTGCTCAATTTAATCTTGCTCTCATGTATGAAAATGGAGAAGGAGTTAAAAATTATGAAAAAGCAATTGAATTATATGAGAAGGCAGCAAATTCAGGACATAATAATGCTCAATTTAATCTTGCTCGCCTGTATGAAAATGGAGAAGGAGTTGATAAAAATTATGAAAAAGCAATTGAATTGTATCAAAAAGCAGCAAATTCGGGAAATATTAGTGCTCAATTTATTCTTGCTCTCATATATGAAGATGATAAAAATTATGAAAAAGCAATTGAATTATATCAAAAAGCAGCAAATTCAGGACATAATAATGCTCGATATAATCTTGCTCTCATGTATGAAAATGGAGAAGGAGTTGATAAAAATTATGAAAAAGCAATTGAATTGTATCAAAAAGCAGCAGATTCAGGACATAGTGATGCTCAATTTAATCTTGCTCTCATGTATAAAAATGGAACAGGAATTGATAAAAATTATGATAAAGCAATTGAATTATATCAAAAGGCAGCAGATTCAGGAGATAGTGATTCTCAATTTAATCTTGCTCTCATGTATGAAAATGGAGAAGGAGTTGATAAAAATTATGAAAAAGCAATTGAATTATATCAAAAAGCAGCAAATTCAGGATATAATCGTGTTCAATTTAATCTTGCTCTCATGTTTAAAAATGGAGAAGGAGTTGATAAAAATTACGAAAAAGCAATTGGATTATATCAAAAAGCAGCAGATTCAGGACATAGTGATGCTCAATTTAATCTTGCTCTCGTGTATAAAAATGGAGAAGGAGTTGATAAAAATTATGAAAAAGCAATTGTATTATGTCAAAAGGCAGCAAATTTAGGACATAGTCGAGCTCAATTTAATCTTGCCCTTATGTATGAAAATGGAAAAGGAACTGAAAAGGATATAAATCAGGCAATTTTTTGGTACGAAAAATCTGCTAAACAAGAAGATCAAGATGCTCAAAACAAATTAAAAAAATTAAGAAAACCAAGCTTGTTTCTTTCGAACAAATTATTAAAAATTTTTAAGTAAATATAAAATACAACTCATTATTATTTTTTTTAAGCCATTGCCTGAAGGTGAAAAATGATGAAATCTAATATTATGTAACAAACTCTGTATATTTGCTTAAATAGAGTAATTGTAATTAAGTGTTTTATTTATATTACATGTGATACTTGAAAATTAAACATGTTTATGAATTATTTTTTGCGGTTATTATCCCACTTCTTTGATCATAACGCATTTAATAATTACGATGAAAAAAAAAATAATGAATATAAAGTCAATGTTATCATTATTCCACATTTATAACTGGGAAATATTGAAAATATATAATTTTTTATTCTTCTTTACCGCAATATTGCCAAAATTATAATCCTGACTGTAATCACGTGAATATCTATTTCCGATTTTTCATTGTTGTATTGTATGAAAGTTATTTTTAACCTTTAATAGAAATTTTCACATACGTACCAAGATTTACTTGTGAGTGAACTCTAAAAAATTGACCATATAAAATTATTATCATTGTAATTATTATCATAATTTATTATAAAATCTTGTTAATTCTAACATTTTGATATTTTTAATCTTTTCAATAAACAACTTGTAAAAAAGATAAATAAGACTTAAAGGACAGGAATATTCTAACATTAAAGAAAGAATTTGAATTAGATAATTTACTTTCAACCTTTTTAAAATTATCCATATGATGAATAATAAAAAGTTGGTTTCATATTTAAATTCTCATCCAAAAAATGAATTTACTAATAGGAAAATGCACAAGATGTTACATGTACAACGGATACAGTTACCATTGTTAACAATTTAGATAAGTCAAAAAAGTTAAATGACAATAAAATTAATAGTTGTACTTTATACATGTGGCCAAAATTTGAATTCCAAGATCAAAAATAGCCGAAAAATGATGGATAGAAAAGGAGAGAGCAATAATTAGGATAAGATAGCAGGAAGGAACTGCCATTGTTACTTTTGCAAACGTCTAGGGGTGGGCAGCCATATTTATGCTTTATTCCTCCCTTGAAACATCCGCTACTTCAATTTCTTTCATTATATTAAATATTCATTTTTACTTATATCAGTGAAAATAAATAAAGTTTCAACTGATTGGCATGTTTGTTTAAAGTTATCTTGCTGTTTTATTGATATCATAATTGTTTAAATGAATAAGAAAATATAAGGATTATCTTCAAAATCCCAACAACTCAACAAGTGCCAACCTATCTTTTTTATTCCCCACTTTTCTCCTTCTCTTCATCAAAATTTAAGTAAAAGATGTCATTTCCACAAAATGCGTGGATATCTACTTTATGTGTATTTAGGAACAACATTCCCATAGTACATACTTTCTCAAAATGCGAATGTGACATTTTTACTCGCGCATTCCTACCATTAATTCCAACGTTAATATAATCATTCACGGGATCATCCATCTCAATTCCAAATGAACATAACACTTCCCTACTGATAAAGGTCGTTGAGGATCCAGTATCAATGAGGAAGGTTACCATTTTGATCTTGTCTTTTATCCTAATCGTGGTCGCGCAGAAAAGACGGAGATGAGGACCGTACATGATCCCAGGGATGTTTCCCTTCAATTCATTCGGAGCGTCTGAAAGGTACTTAACATCTAGTTTTCTTGGAATCCTTTCATGAATGTCTTCTAGATCAATATCGGTTAATAATAAGTCAAAATCTCTTGGATCGTAAGGATCGTCAACCTGAATCATTTTATAGTTTAAGAGAGAATTATAAAGAATAACTTCAAGAATTTAGAAGAGAAATTATACTTGGGATTTAGAAATAACTTGAATTTAGAAGAGAAATATACTTGGAAATTTAGAAGAGAAATATACTTGGAATTTAGGAGAGAAATGATAAGAACGATTATATATTATATATTGTCGTGTAAGATGATGTAACTATGATTATAGATTTGTAACATCATGTAACTTATAATAGTTGTGGCTCAGAATTATTATCAATATTGCTAATAGTTTAAAAGTTTGTGACTCAGATTTATCAATATTACTATAGATTAGATTCGGTTGATTCTTATTTGTTGGACTCATAGGTATATGTCATGTAGATACTTTATTTCTTAATTACATCATTTTTTCTAATGACCAACTTTTATAACCTATTCCTTAAATATTAGTATAACCTTACTTTTCCTTTTATTTCCACTTTCACATGATTGTGTCCTAAATTCGCTGAGCTTGACTATAATTTTAATTATCATGCACTATTCAGTCATTTCTCTGTTCTGAATTTACTGCTTTATTATGTAATTCGATCACTTTTGCTTATTAACATAAAAATAACCAATTTGAATAATCTATCATGTATTATTTAAACTTTTGTTTTCTTATAGTGCTGAATATTTAAAGTTCTTGTTATTTTATAATTGCTTTTAATTTTTTTTTATAATTATTTATGTAGACGATTATTATAATATGCCTATGGACAAATTTCAGTAATATATTAAGCACATTTTGTATTGAGTTTTACACGTTTACTCATTTCGGATTAAAATAATTCAATTATCTTAATAGAGTATCAAAAATTACATGTTATTATATTGGAAATACAAAATTTTCTATAATAATTTAGACTACCAAATTACAATGTGCAAATCCTTTCTTCATGCAAACACGAAACACGATGCGGTATGAGCAGTAAGATTAACTCTCAAATAATATTACCTTAAGATCGGAATTAGTATAATCTATTGCTAATAAATGATTTTTGATAAAACAAAAGAAATAATCCATTATATTTTATTTAGTACAGTATGATATTATTGAATGTATCGATCAAAATTTGCAATTCCATAGAATCTAATAATTAATGTTATATCACGTTGAAGCTTGAGTTAACATAAATTTCGATAATACGAGTATGGTACGAAATCCCGACACTCAAATCCCGACAGGTCAAAATCCCGACATGTACAAAATCCCGACAATTTTTTTATTAATAAATTAAATCCATTTGCTTTTATTTTTTAATTATTCAAACCTTAACTTCTTTTGCTCGCTTCGCTCGCGGTTTTTTTTCCTATCACCTTCCTAACCTAACCTAACCCTAACTTTAACTAACCCTAAGCTAACCCTAAACTAACCCTAAACTAACCTTAAGTAACTCCTATCTTATATAAAAAATCCAGTGTGAAACTCCTATCTTATGCTAATAAAAAATATTAATGATCTTTTGGGATTTTGCACCTGTCGGGATTTTGTACCTGTCGGGATTTTGCACCTGTCGGGATTTTGTACCTGTCGGGATTTTGCACCTGTCGGGATTTTGAGTTTCGGGATTTCGGACGGCTCCCCCCCCGAGAATACGTATTAAAAATATTAAAAAATCGGTATTGTCCTGAATTTTTCAGACTTGCACAATAACTTTTCCGGATTCCTCAGTGCCAAATTTCTTAAATAACAATAACATAATACTCTTTAAAATTAACGATAATAGCTATATCAATATACTGTTTTCAGGTCAATCTAGTGTTGAACCTATTATTCCACATTTTCTGTCTTGACTAACTCGTTTCTTGTTTTCAAAGTTATCATGTAAAGAAGAAAAGTTATTTGGGGGGGTTCTAATATTTTCTGGACAATTTCGGAATATAATTTCTGGAAATGTTTTCCTAGTATTTCAAGTTTCGACCATTATGATGAAACGACAGATTTTCGTAGCCGAACTAGCCGATGTTTGTATATGATGGTTTACCTATCATAAAATTGGAACCAGCTCTATATTGTTTTTAATATCTTTCTAATTCTACTATAACTGATAAATAAATTATTGTTTGATACAATAACGTTTGTCTATTTGTTTCTTTGAATATTTTTTAATTTCTGCGATTCGCCAATGATCATTTAATTACCAAAACTAAATTCGCTACGAAAATCCCATAATGAGATAAATCTGAAAAAGATATACGTTATTTTTCGGAAAATCGATAATTACTGCAATTAATAAAAATAACAAAATAACAGTACGTGATATAAGGAAGATGATTGTAACGCGTAAAATATTATCAAAAGTTTTGGGGAAAGGTCAGATCTTATTCTACTGTGGGGTAATTCTTGTAATATTAATTGAATTTTTTGAACTTTCTTATGTAAAAAACAGGCTCCATCATTTGAGCCAAAGAATACCAACTTCTAAATCACGATATTGGAGTTTCGATGAAGATTATAAAATAAAATACAGCTATATTCTTTTTTTTTTAACTAAGGTTGCGTTTTAATTTTATTAAAGGTAAACCCAAAATCAGTTGATAAAAGTTACAAAGAAAAGAAGAAAAGCTAGCCTCATCTACGGATAATTACAAAATTATCTAGCAACTTCTTTATTCGTTCTATACTTTAAATTAAATTAATTAAAATGGCTTGATTGATTAATCAATTTTAACAATTTTTAACTTCGACTCCAAATTATTAATAGGTCTATTCGTAGATACATACGATCATGTGACGATTAAATTTTAAATTTTGTGATTGGCAAATGACATTTCCACTATCAATTCATTTAAATGAAAGAAATCTGGATTAATTTGTTATTGCAATAATTCAATATATAAGCCTTGTTCTTAATTAGATTGAAACAATTTGTTAACAAAATGAATGTTCTTGTAGCAATTTTAGCTTTGATAGCTTTTATAGCCTCTAAAATTTATCAATTAATAAAAGTACCTAAAGGACTTGAAAATGTACCGACAATAAATTTTTTAAGTTTTTTTGTCACAATGGTTGGTCCTGATAAGCGTTGAAACTTCGCGTGAGATTTTAGAGAAAGAAGGAATTGGAAAGGTAAGTAACATTATAGTCATCCATTTCTATCACTAAAACAGGGTTTGGAAAAAAAAAATTAAAATTTAAACAGGCTTGGTTCGACGGAGAATGGATTCTCATAGTAACCGATTTGGGATTAATAAAAGATATAATTACGAAAACAGGTTAGAAATATTTATAATTTTATTGATTCAATTTTATAATTTTAACGTAAATTATTATATGGATTAGATCTGTATCCTAAATCCTTACTCAAAGAATCGTTTCCAAAATCCTTATTAAATCAATATTATGGTGAAAATTTATTACTTTCTAATGGAGACGTGAGTAGAATATAGTTCACATATTTTAAAAATTGTAATCAAAATTGTTGATATTTTGAATTTTATATATTTTATATAGGTTTGGAAACGTCATCGACTCATCGGTATGCGCCGATATCGCTGATATGCATTATTTATTTATCATGTAATAATATTACATAATTGATTTTCCTTTATGATTTAGTCGTATTGCAAATCCTTCTTTTCGTAATCTACCGGTACATATTTTTGTTGAATCCGTTATGAAATTGTTGAATGTCATGGAAAAAGTTGATAATGAACCCATAGAAATTAAAAATTACATGCATAGGATGACTTTAGATGTTCTTGGAAGGGCTGCCTTTGGTTTTGATTTTAATGTATGATATCACTCAATTTTTATATTTATTAAGTAGATAACAGATAAGATCCAAATAACGTACATGTCACTACTTATAATGAAGTAATGGAAGAAATGCACAACCCATTTTATTTTATCTTTTCATTTCTTGAATATTTTCCGCGTACTGAGACACTCAAGAAAATGGCAAAACTTAATAATTATATGATGGAATTGTTGAAAATAAACGTAAATCAATGAAAACTGGAGAAATAGAAAAAAAAATAAATAATAATTCTGCTGACTTGTTAGAGCATATGATACATGCTTGCAATGATCCGGAAAATCCTACTTTAACAAGCGAGGAATTACGAGTAAGAATTTTAATTTATTGTATATAGAAGAAACTTTAAATTTTATTAAATATTATTATTCTATTTTATTTTATAGCATAATCTTACAATATTTATGTTGGCTGGTCATGATACTAGTAAGAAGAACTTTAATTAAACGACGTGTTTTATTTTTTATTATTATTATATTTATTAAATCATCATTACTACACCAATAATGAAATTAGCTGCGAACGCCTTAACGACTGTTTTATATCTTTTAGCTGTTCACAAGGTATTGAATTTAAAATTTCAGGTTTCATGCAATGTATAATTATTTATCTCTTTTTTTTTCATTAAATGAGGATGCGCAAAAGAAAGTTCGGGATGAAATATTACGTGTTCTTGGCGATGATTTAATACCAAGCATGGAACAACAAAAAGAATTAAAATATATGAACATGGTTATTAATGAAAACTTGAGATTATATCCTCCGGTATGCGTTATGAGCCCTTTTTAACATTTAATTTTAATTTTAATTTTGTTTATTACAATCTTATTTCAAATGCATAATATACTGTAGGTTGCACGATTACCTCGAAGAACGAATTCACAAGAAATTAAATTTCGTAACCATATAATTCCAGAAAAAACGCAAATATCAATATTTATTTACGGGGTTCATCATTCATCAAAAAATTGGAATGACCCCGAAAAATTCATTCCTGAAAGATTTGAGAATGAAAAACATGATTATTATGCTTGGTTGGGTTTTGGTGGTGGCAATAGACTGTAAGTTGAATTTATAATTATATTATATTTTAATTTTGAATTTGTAAAAAATAATTAAAATTTTTCAAACAGGTGTCTAGGAATTAATTTTTCACTTATTGAACAAAGAATAACATTGTGCGCTTTATGTAAGTTATTTTATATTCCATAACGGTTTTTAATTTACAGTATATTATTTACTAAAATAAGAGATTTGATATAGTAAGAAAATATGAGGTATCTTTACCAGCAGATAGTATTCATAAAGATAAATTACAACTTGAAAATGACACTAGTGGAACTATGGGACCATTTCCAATACCTTTGATATTTAAAAGAAGAACTGATTAAGTAAATTTACTTCAATTTTTAAATTTATTTCGTTGATCACTCAAAAAGATTATTACCTGATAAGTACAATGCAGTCTGTCACAGAATAAATATGTTGAAATACAAATAATAATATTCTCAAATCTTAATTTTATTTAAATTCTCCTGCAGCAACTTAATAATAATACAAAGTTTATTTTTAATCATGTATGTAAGAATTGTCACATGACTATTATTATGTCATAGTATTTTATTAAACAAATGCCGTGTTCTGTTGCTAAATGAGTTTTTGAATTCTTTTAAGGTGTGTAAACATAAAAAATTAAATGGAAATTTATTTATCATTACCCGAAAGTCGAAAATTAATTTGCTTATACAGGGCTTTTTGCATGAGTAATTATTATCACAAAAACGTAAATAATATTTGTTATTAAATTAGAATAACATTTCTTTGTTTTCAATCGTGCTAAGTATTTTAATATAAGGTCATGCAGAGTCATTATACGATGACTAAAAAATATTCTTTAGGAACATTTGTGTTTTGCAGCTCGGAATATTCACGTGATTAATGTGAAATGTTTATTTGTAATTTATAATCATAAATCGATTTTTTATGTTGTAATTGGCCAAGAATCCATAAATAATTCAAATTTGTATAATTGGTTCTTATTAATATTAGATTTTATTTGTAACTACCGAAAATTTATCCCGTCAAATGGTTAAATTTATCCGGTAGTTTATCCACATCCGTGATTATCAAAAATTAATTAACAGTTGTCTTCCCGTGCCGTATATAAATCTCCAAAATACAGTGTTAAAGAAAAAACTAACACATCATCCCAGCTAAAAATATTTCGAAACTATTTCACTGTTCTTCACCTATTTAAATATATTTCTTTTTTAGTAATCTGTTAACAAAATGAATTACCTCGTAGTTATTTTAACTTTATCTTTTATAGCCTATAAGATTTATAGAACAATAAGAGTACCTGAGGGACTTAAAAATGTACCAACATTAAGTTTTTTAGATCTTCTTATTGGAATATTTACTAAGGTTGGACCAGATAAGCGTTGGGAATATACACGTGACACTTTGGAGAAAGAAGGAATTGGAAAGGTAATAGTAGGTTTATTCGTCACCACCATTTAAAAGAGAAAATTTCTGAAAAACAATTTTTGAATAGCTTTGGTTCAACGGACAATGGACCCTTACAGTAACGGATGTGGGGCTAGCAAAAGATATAATGACAAAAACAGGTTAGGAAAGAAAGATATTACCTTACTGTAGTTCTTTTATTGACTAGATTTTAACTTTCATAATTTTTAGATTTATATCCTAAACACTTACTCGAGGACTCACATCCTAGATCTTTATTAACTAAATTTTATGGCACAAATGTAGTACTTTCAAATGGAGACGTGAGTATGGTTTCTATTACTTACAAATCACGTGATCTTTTTTCCTGAAAACTAACGACGATTATTGTATAGGTTTGGAAACGCCATCGGTATATTCAAATTGTATTATTTATTAAAGATGATAACATTAAAATGTATAAATAATTAATATTCCTTTATATTTTAGTCGTGTTGCAAATCCTTCTTTTCGAAATTTACCGGTACATGTATTTGTTGAATCTGCCACGAAATTATTAAATATCATGGAAAAAATTGATAATGAACCAATAGAAGTTAAAAATCTTATGCATAGGTAAGAAAAGAGGATAGTATAAACTATCTCAAGTATGTGGAAGTATGTAGCTAATTAAGAGCAAAATTTGATAGATTGACTTTGGATGTTCTTGGAAAAGCTGCTTTTGGCTTTGATTTTAACGTAAGAATATGACATATAATTTTAAATGTTTTGCTATCAATTTAAATGACTAATTTAATTTATATTTATAATAATAATTATTAGAATCTTGAAGATCCAGATAACATATATGTTACTGCTTATAATGAAGTGATGAAAGAATTGAGCAAACCGTTATATTTTGTTTTTTCATTCCTTGATTATTTTCCACGTTTTGAAGCACTTAAGAAGGTAGCAAAACTTAATGATTTATATGATGGAATTGTTGAAAGTAAACGTAAATCTTTGAAAATTGGAGGAATAGAAAGGAAAATAAACAATAATTCTGCCGACTTGTTAGAGTACATGGTAAAAGCTTGCAATGATCCGGAAAATTCAACTTTATCGAATGAAGAATTACGAGTAGGAATTATTATAATTCATTTAAATCACGATTTTTTTTAACTTTGGAATTTTTATTAAAAATTAATATTCTTTTCTATTATGTAGCATAATATTGCAATTTTTATGTTGGCTGGTCATGATACCAGTAAGAAGAACTTTAATTATACGATATGGTTATATATTATTATAATTATTAATACAAAATTCTTTATTATCTCAAATAATGAAAATAGCTGCGAATGCTTTAACAACCATTTTATATCTTTTAGCCGTTCACAAGGTATTAATTTGAAAATTTCATGCAAGTGTTTTTTCTTTATGCTAATATAAATATCCTTTACAAATAAGGATGTGCAAAAAAAAGTTCGTGACGAAATATTACGTGTTCTTGGTGATGATTTAATACCAAGCATGGAACAACAAAAAGAATTAAAATATATGAACATGGTTATTAATGAAAACTTGAGATTATATCCTCCAGTATGTATTAAATGACTTTTCTTAACATTTAATTTTAATTTTATTTATTAAAAATCTTTTTTCGAATGCATAATATACTGTAGGTTGCACATTTACCTCGAAGAATTACTTCACAAGAAATTAGATTCCACGACCACGTAATTCCAACTGGAACACCAATAGTATTATTCATCTATGGAGTTCATCATTCATCAAGAAATTGGAAAGATCCCGAAAAATTCATTCCTGAAAGATTCGAGAATGAAAAACATGACCATTATGCTTGGTTAGCTTTTGGTGGCGGTAATAGATTGTAAGTAATTTTATATAGTACTGATATGAAATTTCAAATTTTATCAATGCAAACTAAAAAGTGTTTTTTTTTATTATAAATAGATGTTTAGGAATTAATTTTTCACTTATTGAACAAAGGATAATGTTATGTTCCTTATGTAAGTAATTTTTCGATTTCATAATTTTTTTTTTATTATTTTATTAAAAATTTTACTAAAACTAATTTTTATATACTAACAGTAAGAAAATATGAAGTATCTTTGCCAGCAGACAGTATTCATAAGGATAAATTACAAATTGAACCTGAAGTTAGCGGAACATCAGGTCCACATCCAGTACCTTTAATTTTCAAAAGAAGAAAAGATTAGAAATATTCCTAACTTTAGAGAGAATTCAGACTTATGTTTTTTATCTTGTAACTATATTTTTATTATTATCATTTTCAATATTTTTATTATACAAATAAAAACAAATCATCTATTACTCGGGTCGCGTTTAACTCACCGACGATTCGTTTCACAATAAAATTAAATATAATTTTTTTTTCTTTATACAACTGTACAAGACAGCTAAATTATTGTTGTTATATAATACGAGATAGTGTGTACATAAAAATAAATATAAAATATTTAATTTATATTTTCAGATTAAATCTCAATATATATATATATATTTAATTCATTGTTCCTTCCGATTAGTAATAAACATAAGATTAATGTTTTAATGTTTAATGACTTCATGATTTAAGTTTTATTTTCCTATTCCTTCTTATATTAAATATCTTTTTATAAAAAAAACTATTATATTAGCTGTAATGAGTAAAAAGGGGAAAAAATGCTTTATAAAAAAATTTTAATTTGTACTGGCGCGGTGAAATGACTGTCGGTGAAACATTTGTCGATGAAATGACCCTGGTGTGTCGGTGAAATAGTTGTTGGTGAAGTAAGACCCCTATCTCTATTTTCCATATTTAAACTTTCAATTTAAGGCTCTAGCAGAGCCGTTCTTCGACGTTCTTTGGTATAGAAAATCGGATATCCTGTGAATATGACGCAAATATGATGTAAAATCGATTAACATTCAATATTAAGGAATCGTGTGGATCTATGTTAACAATGAACCATGCGTTAACGTTTTTAATTGCCAATTAATTTATAATAAATTTACTATTGAGAAAAAAAGATTAATTATGGCAACTTTATTATAAAATTGTGAAATTAAATTGTGTTCGTAATGACTACCGTCTAGCACTGCATATAGTATCCCCCTTTGAGCGTACCCGTACTTTATAATAGAGCTTCCATTTGATTTTTGTAAATTATGTAAAATCGGATATCCGAGATATAATTAACTTTCTTGAAAATAATAGTAGTGAAATAGAAGTTTTAAATTATTTTAATAATCATTTCGAATATGGTTATGATCTACCATGTGATTCGAATATACCGTGTAGATTATGTAGATTCGTATACCCCGTAGATTCATCATTGCCATGTGTTTCAATATAAAAGTCAATCAGCAAAAATGACGAATTGTGCAATTTTAGATTAACTAATTAATAAACAATTTGAAATATTTTTTTTTACGAAGTTACTACATATTAAAATGTATGTCGATCAAATTCATTTTAAAAAAAACACATTACAGTCAAAGTGTTAAATTTCTTATGATAATGAGAGAATCGAATATCGGGTGTGGCTAGAATCATATTCGAATTTACATTTAAAAACTTTTGAATATTCGAATCTCTATGACTTTCAAACTGAAACAGCTAGTGAAGCTCTACTTTATGAGACTCGAGCATTTTACTAGAAATAGATTTTGCAGTGCTAGACGGTAATTTAATGAATATCAGGATTTACCATCCGGAATAATTGGTAGTTGATGGATTCATTATATAACTGATGATAGTTTTATTGTCATAAAAATTATGGAGACTTTGATCAGCCGTGATTCAATAGCGGCGTGTTTACACTTTTTTATCGGATATATCCCGGATAATTATTATCTCGTACATGTTGTACATCTATTTTACTTTTTTAGCCTTTTTCTTTGTGCTAATATAGTATTTATTAATGTTTACGAACTTGAAAATTCTATTTAGAATCGCCTAAATCTAGATTTTATAATACTCATTCTAACAATAAAAATTAGGTTTAGTCTGATCTGCGTCATTTGACTTCATTTATCCGAGGATATTTTTTTTTTTTTTTTTTTGGAGCCCCTTTAAACATTCTTTTGATCTCAAAAAAATCAAAGATGATATATTTATTGTGTAGCATTGACATCTGCTTTACGGGCCGAAATTTATCAACAGAAAAACAAATATAATCATTCAATTCAACTCTTGTTTTGATTAATCCTCAACAAAATGAATTTCCTTATAATAATTTTAACTTTGATATCTTTTATAGCCTATAAAATTTTTCAAAAATCAAGAGTACCTAAAGGACTAGAAAATGTGCCAACGATTAGTTTCTTAAAGACGGTTACTCAAATGCTTAATAAAATTGGACCAGACAGGAGATGGGAAAATAGTAAAGAGCTTTTAGAAAAAGAAGGGATTCTGAAGGTAAGTAGTTTGTTCGTCCCACCACTTTAAAGTTGAATTTCTAAAACAGTTTTCAATAGCTTTGGTTCAATGGAGAATGGTTGGTCATAATAACCGATTTGGGATTAGTAAAAGACATAATTACAAATCCAGGTTAATATATATATTTTTTTCTCATTTGATCTGTTCTCGAATTTAACGTTATAATTTCTTTTAATTTAACGTTATAACATCTTTTTATGAATTAGATTTATATCCAAAAGTCCCTCTGAAAGAAACATTTCCCGGATCTTTAATTGCTCAATATTATGGTACAAATGTAGTAATGTCCAATGGTGATGTAAGTATACTTTTTGAGTATAATCTTTTGATCGGAATTTTTCCAAAGCTGATCATTGTTATTTGATTGTGTAGGTTTGGAAGCGCCACCGGTATGATTAATTGTATATTAAAATAATATTGCATGTATAATTAAATTTCTTTATATTTTCTAGTCGTATTATAAATCCTTCTTTTCGAAATTTACCAGTGCATGTATTTGTTGAATCCGTTATGAAAATGTTAAATGTCATGGAAAAAGTTGATAATGAACCTATAGAGTTCAAGAATCTCATGCATAGTTTGACTTTAGATGTTCTTGGAAGAGCTGCTTTTGGTTTTGATTTTAATGTATGTTACAATTAAATTTAAATTATTTACTTAAAAGTACTATTTTTAGATTTAAAAGCTAATTTTTATTTATCGATTGTTTAAAAATTAGAATCTTGAGGATCCAAAAAATGTATATGTCACTACTTATAATGAAGTGATAGAAGAAATAGGAAATCCACTATATTTTCTTTTTCCATTCTTTCGATATATTCCACGTACTGGAACACTTAAGAAAGTAGCAAAACTCAATAGTTTGTATGACGGAATTGTTCAAAAGAAACGTCAATCGATGAAACTAGAGAAAATAAATGAAAAGATAAATAATAATTCTGCTGATTTATTAGAGTATATGATACAAGCTTGTAATGATTCAGAAAATCAAACTTTGACAAATGAAGAATTACGAGTAAGACTTGAAATTTTTTGAATTTGGAATTTTTAATTAATTACTAAATAATAATCCTCACGTTTTTATAGTATAATCTTGCGATTTTTATGTTAGCTGGTCATGATACTAGTAAGAAAATTTTATATACATCCATATTGTTCATTTGTTTATTAATTTTATTAATATAAAAATTTTATTTTTTTTTTTTTGATTTGTGAAATTAGCCGCAAATTCCTTAACAACCATTTTATATCTCTTATCTATCCACAAGGTATTTAAGTTTCATGTTATGAATTGGTTCTTTTTCTTTATATCATAATTATTTATTTGTTTTTATTAAATAAGGATGTGCAAAAAAAAGTGCGTGATGAGATATTACATGTTCTTGGTGATAATTTAGTGCCAACCATGGAACAACATAAAGAATTAAAATATATGAACATGGTTATAAATGAAAATTTAAGATTATATCCTCCGGTATGTACGATTAACATCTTTGATTGATTTAGTTTATTTAGTTTTCATTTATTAATATTTTTTTTTTTAATTAATAGATTGCACAATTACCAGCAAGAAAAAATCTACAAGATATTAAATTTCATGATCATGTAATTCCAGCTCAAACATCTTTATTATTATCTATTTATGGAGTTCATCATTCACCAAAGAATTGGGATGATCCTGAAAAATTTATTCCTGAAAGATTTGAGAATGAAAAACATGATCAATTTGCTTGGTTAGGTTTTGGTGGTGGTGTCAGATCGTAAGTTAAACTTATTTTGTGCAGAAATACTGTTTCTTATTATTTGTAAAAAAAAAAAAAAAAGTAACTTATTTTTTTTAATTAATTCATTAGATGTTTAGGAAATAATTTTTCACTTATCGAACAAAGGATAACATTGTGCGCTTTATGTAAGTTATTTTATGATCGTAATTTTAAATTTTTATTATATACTAATAGTAATTATTTAATATGCAGTAAGAAAATATGAAGTGTCCTTACCGGCAGATAGTATTCACAAGGATAGGTTACAACTTGAACCTCCTACTAGTGGAACTATGGGACCAAGTCCAATACCTTTAATATTTAAAAGAAGAACAGAATAAAGATAATTATTTAGATAAATTATTTTATATATTATAAGTTGTTTTGATATAATTAATAATGAATATATTTATTATAATATTTTAGAATTTTATAATGATCAGTTACTATCTTTTATTTAAATAAAATCAATTATAAATATCAACTCTTTTAATCTTTTAATTCGAAATAGTTCGATGAGTTATTGATAAATATTTATATATTTTTTTATAAATCTTACGTGTGTCTGTTTCTTAATCTGTGACTAGGTTTTAGAATCAATTCGGCATACTTGGCTTGATCACATATATACGCATTAAAATAAAACGGCTGTTCAAATTCTGATTCAATCAAAATTAACATTACGTATTCATGTATTTAATTAGTTAATTTTATTTTTTTTTTTTAAAAAAAAAAAAAGAAAAATATAAAAGTACAATGCAAATAAATTATTATACAAAAAGTAAAACAAAACAAAAACCCCCCCCCCCCAAAAAAAAGAAAAGAAAAATATTTGGAAATTAAATTAACTTGTCATAATGTGCAGCATTATGTGAAAGGATAAATAGTTTACCATCATCCCCCGCTACCCATAATTGTCTATTATTACCACCCAACCTAATACATCTACCAACCAATGGTACGCTAAATCCATGACTTACTTCCAAACTATTGTTAAAAATCAAAGATGGTTAATTAGTTAATATTTATAATGAATAAAAAACAATATATATATATATAAATTATTTAAATTTATACGAACTTAAGAGCAGAATATACAATAATTTGACCTTTATCGTTAGATGTAAGTATTTTATTCTTATCCGGTGCAGAAATCATATGATTTAATTGATCGGTTATTTTGATATAATTAAGTAATTTTCCATTTACACTATAAGTATGAAGAAAATATCCTTCCTAAAAAATTTAATTAATAATTAATATACCTTATATTATTACAAATCGTAAATGATTTAATAGACCAACTTACGTTTACTTCTGTATATACTACAATGTTCGCATCTTTTGATATACAAACAAATTCGACAACCGCATCTGGATCCTCCAGAGGTCGCAAAGTTCGGATATAATGAGCATATTGCAGTGAATGTACTATACATGTTCCATCCTTTTATCAAAAACATAGAATGTGAGAATGAATCTTGTGTTCAAAAGACAACAATAATAATATTGTATACAAACCCTAGATCCGCTTATTACAATGTCGTGTTCAGCATTAACGACGATGCACGTAATCTGTTATCAAATAAATTTTTCGTTATCATTTTGTTAATTGCTTATATCAAAACATGAATCATTAATATGAAAGATACCTCATCATCATGACCATAGAATGCACGTAAAGGCGTATGCTCAATATTCAAAAATTCATTATCACTTGTCAAGTTGACTTTCCATGATAATAAATTTGAACTTCTATTTCCTGTTACAATAATTCGTCCATCTTCACTAATTGCTATTGCTGTTACAACATGTGTAAAAGAAGTTAAGACAATAAATGGAAAAACAGAGTAAAGATTAAAAACATGATAAAAAAAAGGATATCATCATTCCCTGAAATACTATCGATAGTTCGTCCTGTTTCTGTTAATGTTACTTTTATTGTGTCATCCCAGTGACCTGTACTAATGATAACTTTCCCATCTTTGCTGCATGCAAAACATCTAGGTGAGATCACTGTGTCATAACAATACGGACTATTCAATTTACTAAAATTCAATAATAATAGTAAGTATTTATTAATAGGTATCACTATTAGATTAAACATTAATGAATATTATAGATACCTCTTATATTTTAGACTAGGATCAACTTCCACAGTAAAAGGTATTTCCGGTGCGGTTGATTTTCTTAAAACTCGATGACAACCAATTATACCATTTTCATCAATTGTAATAACTTGTTGCATATCGCTAATAGATTGCATTTCATGATCTGGTTTTGGTAAATCTGCCAAATGTAATCGACCACATTTCAATTCGATAACGAATCGTTGATGTTCATAATCTGAGGATAACAAGAGGTCTTTTTTGAAAAAATCTTTGCTGAGATGTCGTTTCGGATGGGGTTTAGTTAATAATTGAGTCGGAGTTTGCCCAAAATGATAAATCTGTTGTTCTATACTCTTTCTTTCAACAGGATCTTGAACATTATCAATATTTATTGCCCCTTCATAAGTCAAATAATAAAATACATTATAGGCTTTAACTGCTTCTTCGCCAGTTTGTTTATATCCAAAAATAAGATCTAATTATAAAATAAAACAAGCAATCATGATAAATATTAGAACTTATACTTCTTTACGTTACTAAATCTGTATGAATTAATAATCTTTTTGAAAATTACCTATCCAATGATGTAGATTCTCTGAAACGAAATCTGATTCTAAAGCTTCTCTATGAATACGTACAAATTCTTCTTGAGTCTTTGCCCACTTTGGTAAAACCACGTCACCTACACGTGTACCATCTTGTTTGACCTAATTAAATATGAATAATTGGTTAAGAGTGATCTTTAATAAATTAAATACACACCAGGAAAAAAAATTTTTTTTTTTTTTTTTTTACCCCAAGATCAAAATTGTTATGATTCGTAAGAAATTCGGGATGATAGAAAAACTCTGGTATCAATTCTCGGACATCTCCACTTGCTTTAAGAACGGAATTCCATGTTTCTTGTAAGGAATGAAATTGCCTATCTGCATGATCAAATTTACCTCCTTGTAGAGAAATATGAACAGAAGTAAATGGTTCCAATCGAATTAAATAACAGGATACAGTTGCTGCACTTGAATAATGAGTTCCATAAAAGAATTTCTTAACTCTTCCTGTTGGATCTTCAAAATTTTCGTAACGGTCTACAAATTGTTCTAAACGATCGGGATTTAACGCTCCAATTGGTTTTGTTAAATCACGATAAATACTAGGATCAGATAAATCTAAAGTTTCTGATTCATAATCATTTAAAATCCAAGGGAATACGAAATACTGTGTTAAATCATTAAAAGATCTTCCAGCTATGCTATTTAAATGCATAAGATATTCAAAGTTTGATATTTCATGAGTACGCCATCTTTCAGTTAAATTTGATCGTTGAAATATTGTTTTAGGAGATTTAGTATCCTGATTTTTCATTGAACTTGGTCGAAGTGATGTAATTTTATTAAATAAACGTAATCGATCTTTAGGATCGGGGAAATTGAAAAAATAATTTGTTTGATCCGTCAAAAATAATTCGAACGCACTCCGTCTCAACATATAATTACGCATATGAATTTCTCTTATGTCAGAAATTGGCCATTTTTTGTCACGTAAAATTTCACTATCCACAACTATAGATCCTTGTTCAATATTATTAAGTTCTTGTAATAAATTACGTCTATCCACAAGGAAACAAAGATGAGTTGACGTAAGTTCAATTTTTCCCTTGATCGCGGAAAGAAGAACAATCATTTCACATTCTGTAGAGAATAATTTCATATCAGAAGAGAGATCAATAGTTTCAACTATTTTATCTCCAGCAATGAGATTCCATTCTTGATCCTCAGATGATGAAGTAAGACTATCTGATTCTGATATTAAAGAGGATCCACTGAATCCCCATCCATCTGTCCATGGTTCTACGGCATTTAATAATGGGGTCGAACTATTACCACTATCCGCATTAGCTTTCTTAATTCTTTGTATCTTTGATTTGTTTGAGGAAACTTCAATTGGAGTTTTATCTCTCTTTGCACTTGCTTCACGATGAGCATCATAATCATAATTTATAGTTAGTTTTCTTCGCATTCTAGAATAATTTTCTCTTCTATCAAGTTTCCAATGTAAATCATTTTGACGTGATAAAGACCAAACGCCACGTTCTTGTGTTAATTCATGAAACTTTGATAACCATTTCCTAGAAGTTCGCAAATCATCATTCTTTTTATCAGCCTGAACACTCGTCAATCTATTTGATTCTTCATCCTTATAGGACTTAATTATTAAGGTTATTTCATTGTCAAAAGCTTCCTCAGATTTGAGAGAACTTGAATCCTCCTTCCTGAAGCGAAGTAAAAGCATATTAACCTTTTTTGAAAATCGTTCCACCATTTTTCGTACCATTGTAAATTCATCCTCATTTGCAGCTTTCATTGCAGGTACAATATGTTTATTATGAATTGATATCCAATTACAAGATGTAACGAATTGTGTAAAAATATTATTATTGAAATTTTTTCCAACCCATATTGAATCAAATGCTTCATTAAATGATCCATTTTCGCTAAGATGAGCCAAATAATTTTTACATTTATGCATAATAAAATAATAAGTGAATGTTACTTTTTCATCATATGAACCATTTGTTGTCTGTGAAGCTCTGTTGTATAGAGAGAGAGAGAAAAAAAATTAGTACAAATACACACATACATAAAAAGATTTAAAGTTAACATATAATTTTAATCATACATGAAAACTTCGTGCATTTCTCCCAATAACATAAGAACATGTCGTTGGAAAACGTCACTATCCTGACAATGATATTCATCTGGCGATTCTCTTTTTCCAGACTTTGAATTCGTAAAAGTTACTATTATATGTCTTTCAATAAATCTCATAAAATGCTCGAGAGATTGTTCACGTAATTCACGATCCGGAACAGAAATACCAGCAATTAATGCTCTTAAAACCATTCTACAAATCTCACCAGGTTGCTAATAATAAATATAAAAGTGAATTATTATTTATTATCACAAAAAAAAAAAAAAATTGTTAATTATAAGTACTTACCCTTTCACCCTTAGCTGGTAAGTCTAATCTCCAACTACTTGTTCTATCTAAAATATCTACAATTCCTAAATACATTTTAGCAAGGGTTTGATTCTCTTCCCAAGGATTACTCGCACTTTGATAGACCATTTCTTCACTTTTTTGCGAAGTAAATGTAGATTCCAATTTTTGAATTATATTTTCATCAAATTTATTTGTTTTGGAAGCATTTGATTCTAAATGATAAAACAAATATATATATATATATATATATATAAACGTGTATTTATATTAATTACTAAAAAATGAACGATATATTTATAAAATAAACCCACCTTGACCAGAATTTATCGAGGAAGGGTAACTTTCGGATTGTGAAGAACTTCTTTGAATATGAGTAGATTGTCTCTGAATAAAAGTTTGTGCCAAATCCTTATGGTTAAAAAGTATTTCTTCAGTTATAACCAAAAGATTCATTATATTATGCTATGGAATAAATCAAAAAAAGAACATCATAAAGTTAGATCTGTAACAAAAAAAAAAAAATTTCATTTAAAAAAAAAAAAGATTACCTACCAATTTAATAATGGCGAATGATGCAGCATATGATTCTTCTATGTCTTGTAAAATAAGAGAGAACAATTGACTAAGGAAAGAACGATTACATTCCAAACAATCTTGACGATCAGTAGACCAAATATATATAATTGTCTCTTCAACAATTTTGTAAGAGTTTTTATCTATTTCAAATAAATTCCAAAGAACATTTGCCATAAATTCAAATGCCCAATCTGCAGTATCTTTATTCTCTCTTTCAGTGAGTACACCTTCTTGACCTCCATAAATTGGTATAAGTCTAATAAGATAACGTTGCCAAAACCAAAATTGACAAAGTTCAGAACAATATGAAATATTTTTTTTGAAAATTTTGATTAAAGATTCAAGAATTCTACATTGAACAACTCTTTTCGTTCCTTCTGAATCTAATAATGCCAATATGACTAAAATTATTCTAAAATTTTTAATTGGAGGTAATGATCCTTCATCACTTTTTTCAGTAAATTCAAAAGTATTATTATTATATTGTTCTAATGACCAATTTAATAAAGCATGATAAGTATCGATAGTCATTGGTGCGTTGTACATTAACTTTATCAAATTAATAGGATCCGTATCTTCGAATCGTAATTTTTTGATAAAACTTGGTGGTGTTAATGGACTTGTTATTAAAAATGTGAATATTTTAATACAATCTATTCGTACATTTTCATCACGTCTTTTAAATAATTCACAGATGATTTCAAATCCTCTATAAGAAAAAAATATATCCACCACTTCCTTATTTGTTTGTAACAAATCCAAAAGTAAAGTTAAAATCTCGTGCACGTGAGTATCATCATCACTATATAAAATATTTCTAAATAAGAATAACGTCTCATCCTTTGTGACACCATCCTTAAAATAGCTATGAATGATATTAATTAACATTCCTCGAAGTTCCTTAAGTTGTGATGGTTTAGGTCTTGTAACTCCTGCCGTAGGATGTCTATGTAAAGCAGAATATTCTCCTTGTTTGTACCAATAAATATTTTGTAAGATATCCAAAAAGAACTGAATGCCAAATAATTTTCTACACATTTGTTTTCTCGCATCCACAAAATTTTTTAAAGAATCAATACAATATTTTTGAATCTCAATAGACGCATACATCCATAATCTAAATTCAAAAACAAGATTTAAGAAAACCTCACGTGAAAGCTCTTCATTCAATGATAATGTGCTAGCCAATGCTATCATACTTTTGAAAGCTGATATTGAAAAATGTCGAGGACCTACTTGCTGAAGTAAGAGACTGATAACTTTAATCCCTCGAGATTTGATAACGTGTTTTTGACTTCTTTGATTATTTTGAAGTAATGATGATAAAAGGGAGAAGAAAGATTTACATGGTCCTTCAGAATCGAAAAAATCATCCTGCGATTCAAGTGGAGCTTGCAAATTTACGGAACCCAAATCATCAAATCTCATTATCATAGGGAATAGAATTTCGAGATCACCAAGATAATGTATAGCATTTTGTAAACTAAGAGTTGAACATTTTTCCACACCAAATAAAGTAGCGGAAATTGAATCTTGAGATGATTGATAACGAGATGATAAGTTAAAACATTTCTGATCGTCTGACGCTTTCACGTGAAAGATGAAAAGAACCTTTTGATTAAATAAACCATCAAAGAGATTACTTTTCATTCCATCTACTGCTTGATAAGGATCAAATTGAGAAGCATTATTTTTTCCAAGAGCGTAAAGATCCAAAATTTGTTCCTTCGTGAGGATTTCAGATACCATATATAAAGTAGTAAGTTGACCACGTAAACAATTATAAAGTACGTTTGATACTGAAGAATTTGAATCATTATCAGAATTGGAACTTGAAGAAGGTTTCAATAACATTGATGCTCCAATCGCACAATATTTAAAAGGACGTGAAAAATAAAAATCCACCGGATATTCTAAACGATCTTTGAACGTAATATTACCATCAACAACAACTGTAATTTCCGCTGGAGTAGAAGTCCATCCACGTCTCGCAGTATTATGAGATATAGCTAGAAAATACCATTTCTTTTGAATGAACTTAAAATTATCCATAGTAGCTTTAGAAATGTTATTTCCTTTTTTACAACAGAATACAAGTTTATTATTTTCAAAATAAGCCTCTATCCCATCACCTTTTTCTGTAAAGAATGAAAAGAGTCTTGGTACATATTCTTTAGAACCGATTAATTCCTTTGGTGATGGAGCTGGATCCAATTTAATCCAAGTGAAAAAAGAATAACCATTACATGGAAATTTGTCTATTGGAGATAATTCTATTCCTGATTCAATTCCTCTAAAATAGAAAAAATTTAATGTATTCTGTTTTTGTGAAATTGAGTATAATAATTTTAATAATACGCCTTGATACCAAGCCGAATCCCCTTGATAAACCGTATCACCTTCATATTTGTTACAAATCATATGTAATATCAATTTCACATCATAAACTTTTATAGAATATGAACAAATAATATCCAAAAGTCTCATTGTTAATTCCGCGACTTTATCTCTCTGATATGCTTTCCAGATTATATCTCTTAAAAGTCTACTAGTAATATGCGTTTCAAACATCATCCATTTGTTCATATCAGAATATTCTGCAAAACATATTAAACGTTCTATAAATTGTTCTTTGGCAGGATTTTCCAAAGAAGGTAAATAAAATAAGACATGATCCAAAACTTCTCCATTTTTCATAAAGGGAACAGTTCCATTCGCTCGCCATTCATCATTATTCGTCAATAAACTTGCCAAAGCTTCTAAATTAACTGAATCATTATCTTCAACTCCATATGTTTGTTCAACATATGAAAATTCAGTTGCAACACATGTATCTAAAGAATCCACTGTGTTATAAGTCTCAACACTCTCAGTACTTTCAAGTGCTTTCGAATTATCCATAGTGATATTAAAGAAATATATAATAATTAAATTTTCAGAACAAGTTCTTTATGAACATATATTTGAGGGAAGAATAAAAAAAATAAATTAGTTTTTTTTTTTTGTAAAAAATAAATTGGAATAGTAATTGTGAATCAAAATTACCTATTTTAAAAGTCAAAAAAATTAAGTCACCAATAAAAAAAAAATAATTCAAAATATTTAAATGAGAATCAAATTCGACGCATAAAAATTTTAACATAATAATAAATTATTATTTTTTTTTTTTTTAATTAAAAACCTTTTATTATATCTCTACGATTAAATGGGGAAATCGTGATTTTTCTAATTAATAATAAACACTATAAATCGTTAGAAAAAAAAAAAAATTCATGTAAAAAAAAAAAAAATTATTAAATTTCTTCAAACCTGACGAGACTTTTGATCATCAATGTTACGAAAAAAAGATTAAATTAAAATCTATGTAGATGAGCATTAATTTGTCAGCATGATACTTAATTATACATATATAGAAAGAAATTATCCTAAATAATTTATAATTTTTTTCTTTCTTTAAAATTGTAAGGAATTTAAATATTAGTTATAATTATGTCTAATCCGCAGCAAGGACAAAAGAAGCTTTAATTATATAAATATATATACCAAATCAAGTATTTTTGAAAAAGCATCCGAAATATAAAAATGAAGAGAATGAGATTGGGAAATTGGAATGTTTGCTTTGTTTATATATAAGTGGAAACAAGATTACGTACTGCACAACGCACATCTGAGCATACAATTGGATTCCGAATTTCTGGGTTCATGAAATAATCACGCTAAAAACAGGCTGAAAAGGTGAAAAGATCAGGGCTAGACATTTTTCTGGAAATAATTTTTTAAAAAGGAATAAACTAATTTGCGATCAGATCAAAAAAAATTTTTTTTTATATCAGACAAAATAGGCTGACGCACTTTGATGCATATCTGTCGCTACCTAGCGAATTGAGTTCTGTTGGAACCAATCTAAGTTCTTTTTAGAAGTTGAATAAATTTTTCTTGAATAATAACCGGATTTTAAGTAGCTAAGTTTGGTTAAACTTTTAAATACGAATTATTAAGTTTTAGCACATAATTACTCATTTATTTTATATTATATATTATTATTTCTATTATTACAATTTCTCTTTCGATTTATTTGACTCGTCAATAATTACATTATTATTTTCATTATCATCAATTTTAATATTATTAAAATGAGGTATTATGGCTGTATCTTGTGGCATATCTCCATGAATTTTTCTCTAAAAATCGGGGAAAAATAATAATAATTAGCATCTTTTTTTAATATATATATATATATATATAATTCTTTAATAATATTTACCATCCTGTGAGTTTTTCCAATACCAAGCCTAAGAAAAGAAATATTTAATAAAGAATATTTATTATTTATAATATTTATAATAAAAAAAAAGTTATTTATTGACTTACTTTGGTAAACCTCTATTTAATCCTTCTAATAATACACACGCTTTACATAATTCATTACTTGACATATATCCACATCTCTTACATACTCCTTGTATGGGTAGTTTTACTTCTTTCTTAATTTCAAATGCTTCACCCGAATGTATGATATCTTGTATAATAAAATTTGGTTAATTCCAATTTAGAAAAAAAAGATGAGAATTTTTGTTCATTTTATAAAAAAGGCAGAGAATTTATATTTACCAATAATAGCGGAAGGTCGAATAGTTTCTAAATCCTTTAGAAATGTCCTAGCATGACCTCTATATGAATTGGGTGAATATATACATTCCGTTGAAAAATAATCAAGTTTCTTAAAATATGCATACCTAAAAATGTAAAGATCAATTCAGATGAATAGTGGATTAATATACACATATACTGATATAAAAAACTAACATGACGATTTCTTTCTCGTAAGTGTATTTAAACGGTTTTGATCTTCGTATACATTCGTCTCCAGTCGTACATATCTCTGTACACCTTTGAAGTCTTGCTATATCGCCTCTCAAGACTAGATAATATTTACGTAAATTTTTTGTTCAAATTGGTAAATCACTACAAGCGTATTATCTGAAACTCAGAGATACAATGATCCTCTTACTCAAACAAACATAAAATAAAACATACTATTCATTAAAACTGTTTCGGCAATATCGTCCGCATTATGCCCTGTTACTATATGGTCAACATTAAGCATCACAGCTCCTCTATCTAACGCTTGACGTCTGAATACACCACAAAAAGTACCTAAAAACAAAATAATTATTTTTATAATCTTTAAAAAAACTAACAAAAATTATTTTTTCTCTTACAATTATTTTTTAATCCAACTTCTTTTACTATTTGATCCATACTCCATCCATATAATTCACTATATGAAACGATCTTGAGAGGTAAATCATATTGTTGTTGATTTCTCTTGACAGTCTTTTATATTTAAAATAAATCATTAATTTTTCTAAAAAAAAAAAAAATTAAGCAAAACAATTATAATTACCTCTAATGAATCATCCCTATACCCTGTTATTCCTTCATCAATAGATAAAAGAAAAAGTTCTAATCCATATTGATATCTCTCATTTAAAAGTTTCATAACATGGGCTAATACCGTTGAATCTATGACAACAATAGTATCAATTCTTTTTAATATTCTTTATATTTCACATTTATTTTTAATAAGATATCAGAGAAAAAACATTTTTTGCTTCCAATTACCTTTCCCTCCTGAAGCAGCAATGGCGACTCTATCACCTTTCTTAAATAATTTATTGTCTACAATCGCGTTATGAATTTCCGTTTCAAACACATAATAAAAACATTCTCTACAAAGTTGTTGACTTGTTTTTGGTCTCTTTATAATTGCACGTTCTTTATCACAAATAACACACAGTCGACCCATATTGTAGATTGTCAAAAAAAAATTTTTTAAAGCTCTAAGGGAAAATAATTTTGATGATATAATACAAGATAATCCGTGTAACGAGACTAAATTTGGGACACTGCGGAATGTTTTTATTTCGCGTGTGATGTACTGTACGAGAAGTACCAGTGAAATACAGTGAAATACCAGTGAAATACCAATGAAATACCGGTGGTAAGATTTTTACGGTAAAATTCATCTGATATCTGTATTTTTTCGCTAAAAGATCTACTACACTACTCATACTAACTTTCTACAAGACTTTCAACAACCCGTCGAACCACTGTCGGACACACTGTTGGACAGTTGTTGGACCACGGACAAAGCAAAATTGAGCAAATTTCTATTATTGGTGAATAACATTCTTGACAAGACAACGAGTAGTTGACTGAAAAAAAAAACTTTTTTTCTCTCTTCAACTTCCTAACTTGTTGTCTTGTCCGATTGTTATTTCTACGAACTGGGTGAAAGAAATTTCAAAATTGAGCTTAACCGCTAAACTAAGACAACATCGAGTTTTGTGATGTTGTAGTAACATCTATCTCACATAACGTAATCCGATCTTAATTCCTTTATTTCCATTTAACAATATCCTAATAAAATTTTCTATGATTCTAGGCCTTCCAGCATTGATCAAATATTTAAAAGAACTTTAAAAAAAGATTCTGACGTGATAACGGAATTTGCTATACACTCGTAAACCAGGAAAGAAATAACATTGTATAGCTCAAACGTAGAAACAGTACATAATTATAAAGTACAATAAGTCAATAACGTTTAAAATTTCTGAATGTTATTTTACAATGTTAATTAAAAATTGAAATAGCAACAATAACAACCATTACTTATTACGATCAGTATAATTTTTCAAATTTCGCCAGAGTTTTTTCATTCATTCATTCAAAAAAAAATCAAAAATTCAAAATTCCCTTAACAGTTAATCACCAATAATTATCCGAAAAAATCACCGATGTCATATTACGTAATATTCAGAACGTTCCAATCGTTCCATTTGTTTATTATAATTAGGATATTTGATATTCAAAACTTTAATTTTAAAGTTTTCGAATAACATCATTTTATTTATGATTGTCAACCAGAATTTCAAATTTATCATTAGTAATCGACTTAAAAAAAAATATATCAGTATTTTCTTAATTATGATAACCATATTTCGTATAGTCGGATTAACAATTTTAAACTGGTTTTTTATATAAATTATATAATTATTATATTTAAAAAAAAAATAAAATTTTTTTAAAGCGCGTCTAAATGATATTACACGAGAAAGGTTTAATAACTTGTGTTATTCTTGTAAAGTTATTATTAGAAAATTCTCTTTTTTTTTAATCCACTCAAATCATTAGAAGGTTTATTAAATTTTCTTTTACATGCATTATTTTAATTGAATACTTTTATTACTGTATAATTTGTATCATTTTACTGTATATGCAAAACGTCAAAAGTATTAATTTGATAAACAGTACATAATCTGATTTCAAATAGCAGATCACGATTATCCTTTATTTATTAGTTACTATATATACAATAATATGACAAAACGTATAATATACAATCTATTTTAAGTAACGAGAAAAAAAAAATAAAAATAAAAATACTTAAGCAAAGGTCTTTAAAATATTTAATCATCGGTTATTCTTAACATCTTCCCTATCAGCTTCCCTATCAGCTTCCCTATCAATATCCCTGCGAACTTTAACATCACCCTAAGAATATAAATATGTAAGTGTATATATATATATTTCTTAATAAACAATGGAATCAACCTACGTGAAATAAAGTAAAAAATAATGCTGCTAAAAAACTCCCTAATATAGGACCAACGAAATAAATCCAAATATCACTGGAAAATTTTCCCGCTACAATAGCTGGACCAAGAGTTCTCGCTGGATTCAAACTAATTATAATTTTGTAACGTTGTAAATAATAATTATTAATCAAAGATTAATTTCTGCATGTAAATCTTTACCTTGCTCCAGTATATGGACCAACTGATTAATAAAAATTTTTCAGTTAACACGTGACAGAATAATTTAAATTCATATACAAAATCGATTATTATACTTTACCAACAAGTACAGAAATTAATAATGAGGTTCCTATTCCAAAAGCTGGTATAGATACACCTTTTTTTTTATTGCCATTAATGGCCAACATATACACAGCTAATGTTAATAAAGATGTAGTCATAATTTCAAGTACTAATCCTTGAAGAACTGAAGTATTGTTCGACTTTAAAAAAAAAGATAAATATAAAGCATAATTAAGCAAATTCATTTATACAATCGTATAGATAATTTGTTAATATAATAACATACAAGAGTTGTTAAAGCTGTAACTGGAGCTGGTAGAAATAATTTCGCGAATAACGATCCAACTATACCTCCAGCGAATTGTGCAATAATATAAAAAATTCCTCTCATTATCCTTAAATCTAGATCCCTAGTGAACATTAATGCTATTGTAATAGCAGGGTTTAATACTTAAAAATATTTTAAATATTTTTAAAAAAAAAGTATGTATCATGTTAATTTATTTAATGTATTATAACGAGATGAATAAAAAAAAAGTGAGCGCGTGTTAACCTCCTCCGGATATATCAATCCAAAGCCAAACATTTATCATTAATGACCATCCGAACGAGAATGCAGTAGCAAGGATTTTTCTACATAGAAAATTATTTTTAATGGATTTGTGACAACATCAATATATATTATAACTTACATGTCATCTAAAGATTTTCCAGCAAATGCAGCTATTGCATCAGCACCTCCGAGTCCTTAAATAACGTAATTGTTAACGTCGTAATTAATAATACATTAAAATTAAATAAAAATTACCCATAAATAAGAAATAAGTAGTTCCAATAAATTCTGCTGCTGCTTTTGTCAAATCTTTCTTGAAATCATTCTCTAAATATTCCTTTAAATTCATCTTTTCGATTTTATGAAGTAATAGTGCAAAATGAAAAACTTAATTATTTTATTAAGATGATAATGAAAAATGAAAAGAAAAGCAAAAAGGAACGAAATTAAAAGCGGGTATAATTTTATTTTAACTTGATCAATCATCTTTAAAGCCAATTAAGTTGACCATATTTTATAAAAATAACTTCGTGTCAATTTAAGTATCAAATAAACATTCGTTATTAAGCCATGGCTTTAAATCCAAACAAATGAGGCTTTAATACACCAAAAAAGTAGGTAACGTCGCCACATTAAAGTCACAAGTAATAACAACACGTCAGATATGTAATTTAAGAACACATTTACAAAGTGAATTGTTTGATACTAGCATAAATATGGTAATTCGAATAATCTGTTGTGTGATACAACAATTCACAATGCAATTAGAATGAAAGAATAATAGAATAATAGAATAAATATTTAGGATAAGGTATTGATTATCGAAAAAATTCACAATTCCTGTTACGCAGCATATCACAAAGTAAATTGGGATTTCATTCACTGAGAGAATAAGTACTAAACGAGTAAGTACTAAGGAAGCAACTCTGTAGAGTGTGGACCAATTCTATTGGGTGCAATTTCAGCCAATGAACAAAAGTGAAAGACATTTTCAATTTTCGATTGAGATTTCACGTAAAGACGATAAATTTACTTTCTACTTTCGTAAACAATAATTACATAGAAACGGATAGATTATGGAAGGAAGGATTTAAAAAATCAGGTTAAGATAAGATTATACAGTATAATTCCTTAATGACTCCAATTATAACAATGACAATTATTCGTGGAATATTCAAAACTAAATGCTCTCCGATTTTATCCGTTCAATAATACTTCAATAACGTTGTAAATAATATCAAATAAATTTAAAAAAATGATAAAAATGTTTTTTTTTTTTTTTATTGAAAATTTTACGTTAATTACATTTTCTAAAGTAAAAATATTAAATTATTTAGATACAATTTTTTTTTAAAAAAATTATTTTATTCTAAAAAAAAAAAAATATGTAATATGAAAAAATAATTTATGAAATGTTAACTAACTAATTGAAGTAATTATAATTATTTAAAATGATGAATAATTTTTCTATATAAAAATCTTAGAATATTAATAATAATAATAATAAAATCATCACGTTATAACTGATATAGTTAATTCCATACAATCTTAATATTTTTAATTTCATCATTCTCTATTATCGAAAGATGATCTAATGTTCTAGAATTTAATTTTGCATTTGATTCGATCAAACATTCCAAATCTTCTTTAGTCCCACCTAAACATGAAACTTTAAAAACTTTTACATTACTATAACAACATTTTTTAATTAAAATCTTAAAAATATCAAAAGAAAATCCCCAATTACTTAAATCTAAATGTATAATATTGGATAAAATCATAAAAATATCGATAAATTCCATCATCAAATCATCATTTAAAATTAATTTTGGTTTACCATTATTATAATTACCAACATTAATGAATTTTAAACTATTCTTAAATTGTTTTAAAATCTTAAAGAATGAGGGAATATCAGATTGATTATCAATATTTACATAAAATTTGGATAATTTTGAACAAGAAATCGATAAAGAAGAAAGAAGATCATCAATATCTAAATTATTTTCTATAATATTTTGACATAATTGAAAATTCTTTAAATGAGAACCATTAATCTTAATAAAATCTTTTAATAAATCTAAACAAGAACTTGAAAAATTACAATTAAAAAAGATTAATTCTTCAAGATCAGGAAAAAGAACTTTACCTAAAATATTAATTGATTCATCAAAATAAACGGTATCAAAATATAATCTTTTTAATTTTTTACATTTTGATAAAGATTTTAAATCCTTATTCGTTAAATCACCATATTGCATTTGAAAAGATTCTAAAGTTTTTAACGTATTCCCTTGCATACATTCTATAACTTTTTTTTCTATCTCGGAATCAACCGAGAATGATAAAGATTTAAGATATTTTTGAGCTTTTAATAAACCTTTTAAATCCTTTACTCTTAAATCATTAACGTAATTTCTATTCCAAGGAAATATCGTTAAAATTCTTATTTCATGAGAATATTTTTTAATTCCGTTAATTAACCAAATTTTATGAAAATTTCCTTTACAAGAAAATTCATTTAATCCAGCAAAGCATTTTCCGACATCTTTTAAACCGAAAAGATATTTAAAAAAATCCTTTGGTATGGTATAAGCGATCTCCTCATTTTCATGATAAATTTCTACTACAAGTTTTTTAATTCCTCTACTCCTCGTTATAATAATTTTAAAAATATATTCAAAGAATGCCAATTTTTCTTGATCATTTAAACAACATCTTTCTATGATATGATTATAACTAAAATTTAATTCATAATCTTCTTCATCTTCTTTAAAAATCGAGAAATCAAAAGAAAATTTGTCACTATTCTTTATAAAGTAATTTTCTTTAAATTTCGTTCTAAATTTTTTATTTTGTATTATCCATTCAGTTATTAATAAAAATAATTTATTAAAATCTATTTGTCTTATATATGATGGATAATTATATAATAATTTTGTTGATAAAAATATTCCAGTTTTTTTTTCGTTTAATTTAAGTACGGTTTTTTGTTGTTCATCAAGATACGATAATATTATTGTAATGATTTTATAATGATTTTTTGATTCATGTTGTTTTAAATTAAAAGGTTTCTTCCATAAATGAGGAATACTAAGACTGCACCATGTTTTATTAATTAATGATAATGAACGAAAGGTTCTTATATCGTCTTCATCGATGTAACTAAGGATCTCTTCAATAGTTTCTAAAGGTAATTTTGACATCTCTCATGTATTAAAAAGAAAAATTACTTTATTTTTTTTTTTTAGAAAAAAAAAGAGGGATAGAAAAAAAAAATGTATGTATATATATATATGATGAGTTTTTTTTGAAAAAAAAAAAAAAAAAAAAAAAAGAAAAAATGCGTTTGTTTTTTTTTCCATTGTTTATTACAAGTTGTTTATATATGGCTTATAAATTTGCTAAATAAAATTTAGTTGATCAAGGTGATACATGCGGATCGTTTGGCGGACTTTATACCCACTTTATTAACCCCATGACGTGATATCTTATGACTCGTGATTCATTTTGATTCAAAATGATTTTCCAAAAAAATATGCACATCATTATGCACAGTAATTTTTCGGCTTCAACCGTTATTAGCCGTCAAATGTATTTTTTTTTTTTTTTTTTCAAAAATTATTTGTTATTACGTAAAAGGAGAAGAAATAAATAACTTAAACTTAAAAATAACCAATTGAATAACGTTAAAATGATCAGGAAATTATACCGGTTTTTCTTAAAATCGTTTAAAAAAAAACAAAAACCTTTCCAAATTATCAAACAATAACATTTTAATTTTTCCTTTCTTTTTTTTTTTTTTTCTTCCTTTTCAAGAACAAATTTGGAAGGATATACATTACCTTTAAATAAATGTTTTTTTTTATACCAAATTAGGAGAAAACGTACCTTTTATGAAACAACAAAATTTTCCTTTTTTAAAAATAATGTGTAAATAATAAAAAAAGTGCATGTTTCAAATATTTCGAACTATTTGACCAGGAATTTCTAATTTTATTCATCAAGTTGGCTAATTCAGTGAACAGACGGCTGAGAGTATAAAAAAAGAGTAAAAGGTCATTTTTTTCTAACGCCCGCATTTTTATGCTACTGCGCCACAAAAAAATGTTCAGATAATCTATCTAAATAAATCTAGTATTGTTTTTTTTTAGTCATAGTAAACGAGACCCTTTTTCTTACGCCTTGAACTAAAATTTTAATTTTTTTCTTTTTGGCGCTTGACAATCATTAAAATAGTGTAAATTCAATTTGTAATATTGTTTTTTTTTTGTCCTATTGTTTGAATTCATGTACAATACTTACAAGAAAAACCAATTTAATCGCTTTGTTCATATTTATTAATATATGTAATTATATTTCTCAAAAAATCTCTTGGTAAATTTGAAAGATCCTTGAAGATTAAAATGAATTCTTTAACTATCTATTATGTTGTTAATTTGTATTTGGATAATTTATGGGGGATATTTTTATTTATTTATTAATTTATTATTTGAATATGTATTTTTTATTATAATTAATTTCTATAAATTCGAAAATATACAGTATATTTTTAATACCGCAGTATGGAATTTTTTTATTATTTTTACGCCCAGGATTTAATTTTATAAAATGTTACTCCAATTAAATTTATTACCCAAATTTGGTTATATTGAAATTTTACCTGTTTTTTGGGATTAATCAAGCTAAATGTGTATAATGATCAACACAACATGATATTGCCACGTGAAATTTTGTAATTATAACATCAAATTACATAAAACTTGACAATGATTCAATCTCGATCTTAAGAAAATAACGATCTTACCGTAAAAGTTTACATTGACGAATAGAACTTTATATATACACGTTCTTTTGGATTATGCGGGATTTAATATACCGACATTTTTTTAATATTGGTATGGTATAAGCTTCTAGTACAGTAATTGTTAAACGGGGTTATATCGATCTTTGTCCGATATTTGATGTCCTGTTCAACAATTATAATATTGAAATTATTAATTATTAACGCAATAAAATGCTTTTTATTTTTTATTAATCATACAAATATGTGAAATATTTATAAGGAATTTCTACAAAATCAATTTTAATTTTTAATTATCCTTATTTATAAAATAATGTAATAAAATGAAAATATTTCAAAATAATTGTTAGGAAAAGAAAATTTTTTTTTTTTTTCGATAATAAAATACTAAATGATTTTAGATCGATATATATTATGATTGCGGTAATTTTTACGACCATCGTCTTTTTGGTTTGATGGTGCTCATCAATTTCAAGAAAGATTAATGGTATAATCAATCAATCTATGAATTGTAATGTTAAATTAAAAGATGTTTACATAAAAAAACTTGATTGATTACGCTATAAAAAAAAATTATTAAATCGATATCTTTTAACGAAAATCACTACTAATGGATTGATTTTCATGTGAAAGTTTAGAATGTAATGAGTGTGTAATGTTTCATAATGTGGACTTTATAAGATCCAATCACATTGAAAGATTATGAAAAATTTGGATATGAAATTATATTAAATTTTATTATTCATCGTATGAATAATCTTGAAAAGGATGAAATTAAATGATTTAAATCAAAAAAAAAAAATTCTTTCAACATCAGATCTTTTTAAAAATCTTACTCATTCTTTCTTTTTTTACAAAGTGACGAATCATATTGAAAAGATTAAAAAAAATATTAGAACATTATTAAAATATAAATGGTAATTACAATAATAATAACGAAATCAAATTTTAAATAATTAAAATTTTAAGAGAATTCGCTCGGAATTTAACGTTGTACGTGAAAAATTTCTATTGGAGGTGTAAAAGTAATCTCGTCTCAAAAAATATTATTTATTTTGTATTTAATACAATGGAAATTCCTATTATATTGAAGGGTTGGTTACAAGATATAAAGAATTTAATCGTAGGAATCTAAATGTTGTAATTTGGGAGATATTCACGTGATGAATGACAGGAATTATAAGTTAAAAATGTAATTTTGGGCAGCATTAAATATTACCAAAATAAGAGCAAAGATCATGCGAATTAAAAGTTATTGTAAACGTGGTACAATTACGACATGGAAACATGCACGCAATAATTTTATTTTTTCACGCAACCTTTATTGTATAAATATTAAGTATTATAACCATCAAAGAATCGAATTTAAGGAGTAATAACAACTGTAATGTTATAATAAAGGATCAGTGTATCACGCATCTGATATAAGTAAAAATCCTATGGGGGTACTCAAACTAATATATTTCACCTTTTAGGCACAATTTAAATTTTAAAAAAATGATATATTGTTTTCTTTATTTAAAAACATATTAAATTAAAAATACACTCATGCATATGTTTCGCTTTCTAAATTTTCTAATTTGTTTTGAGCATAATGATTCGTTGTTTAGCAGATTTATGGTGCCAATAGATTGCTTGACTTACGTCTTTTTTGATTCCTTTTCCAAGTTCATACATGAAAGCAAGGTTATACTGAGCATAAATATTTCCCGAATTTGCTGCCTTGTGATATAGTTCAAAAGCTTTTTCATAATTTTTATAAACAGCCTCTCCATTTTCATACATAATAGCAAGATTATGTTGAGCATTACTATTTCCTAAATTTGCCGCTTGCTGATACAATTCAAATGCTTTTATTTTATTTACACTATTTCCAATTCCAATATCATAACAATACCCAACTTTTAATAAACTTGATGCATAACCCATATTTGCTGTTTTTTTCGTAAAATTTCAAAGCTAACTTTTCATCTTTCACAATTCCACGACCAGTCTCATAACATAATCCAACATAGAATTGCGCCAATGTATGACCTTGCATTGATGCAAAAATGAATAAATTAAATGCCTTTTCATTATCTACATTTGTTACAATTCCTAAATAATTAAAATATCCAAGTAAAAATATAGAGTCTGAATCATTTTGATTAATTAATAACCAATCATAAATTTCTCGTGAATTTATATTATTCTCATTAAAATAATCGAGAATATTCTCAAGATTTTTGATTAATGTAAGTTCTCTTCCTTCATTAAGTATTTTAAAAATATAATTTACTATACCATTAACTATTTTGTTTTCAGATGAAATGATTTCATTTGTTAAGGTTGTAAATACTACTTCTTTTGTATTATTCATCTTATTGAAATTTTGTATAATTTGAGACATTTCCTCATGTAATGAATTATTAATATTTGATGAAGTATCAATATTAGCTAGATTGATATTTTGTCCATTCGTTATAATTTGTTTTAATCTCTCTACTACTTTATTTATGGTTGGACGTTTATCTGGTTCTCCATTCCAACATTCTAAAAAAGAAAAAAAATAGTAATGTTTTATAGAAAAAAAATAAAATAAAATAAATGAAAGTTTGCTAAATTTTTTTTTTGAAAAATATTACATACCGGTATAAATTTTAATGTAATCTTCGGGTGTATCAGGAATAGGATCTTCTCTAAGGCCTTGTGAAATTTCTATAACCAAATCAATATCATATTGTTCACCTTCAGTATAAAAAGGAGGTTGACCACTAGAAATCTCCCAGAATAATACACCAACACTATAGACGTCACTTTTTTCATTTAATGTTTTGAGTTGTTATTCTTTCTTCGTCCGCTAAATCTTTTTGGATCGACATAAGGAATTACTTCAAAAAGTTTTGATTGTATATTGGATGATGATTCAATTCTCTTCGACAACCCAAAGTCGGACAACTTGATAATGTTTTGATGGATCAATACATTACCAGAGTGTTATTAAAAAAAATAAATCTATAATATTAAAAGACAAGGAAAAATTTTAAATTAACATTTATGATTAATAAAATAAATTACCAAATTATGATGCACAATGCCTTCGTTATGTAAACACGACACGGCATAAGCTAATTGGTATGCCAAGTTATATTTATCATTCCAAGTAAGAATATTGAAGTTTTCCTTTAAATAATTTTTTAGAGGACCAGAATCAGCATACTCCATCACTAGCAAATAATTTTTTGATTGAACATTGTCATTTTCTAATTATGAATAATCGAATTAATCACTCTTTTATTGAAACATTTTTTATATAATTCAAATAACATATTGTAATATTAATATTATTATACCTGGATCAAATTTTGCAATACCATAGAATTTAATAATATTGTTATGAAATTGTATGTCACGTTGAAGCTTAAGCTAGAATATCATTTTTATAAATATAAACTTAACTGAGTACATATGTAATATGCTAATATTATTCTTATATCATAGTTTAATTGGTATATACCTTGTGAACTATTTCTTTCACAGTGATGTTATCATGATTAAAAAACGACTTCAACGCTAAATATTGTTCTGAATTTTTCCAACGTGCACGATAAACTTTTCCAAATCCTCCAGTGCCAATTGTTTGAATATTACTA
This sequence comes from Rhizophagus clarus, assembly GCA_015698045.1. Taxonomy (NCBI): domain Eukaryota; kingdom Fungi; phylum Glomeromycota; class Glomeromycetes; order Glomerales; family Glomeraceae; genus Rhizophagus; species Rhizophagus clarus. The sequence continues at coordinate 765,928 of BLAL01000285.1, forward strand.
AAATGTTTACATTCATAAAATTTATAATACTCTCTAGAAACAGCTTCTTCAATCCAATCAATCCATTCGTTTGTATCCGTTGCGTTTTGCATTTTGATATTATTTTTATTTTTATTTTTATTTATGGGTGTCAGTTAGGAACCTAACATGACGCGAATTTAAGTAAATTATTTACATGAAGAACAAAAATTTGAACATACATTAAAATACTAAATTGCAAAAAAGAATAATCTACTCAAACCGGTGAACTAAGCAAGGAAAGGTTGACACTAATGTGAAAGTACGACATCGAGTTGAAACCCTTCACGGTCAGTTAATCCTAATCATAGTCACTTCATCTCTTACAGCCAATCCAAAGACCAGGTAAGTCGAAGCCCGTACCCGCAGATATCCTATGACTAACACCGCCAGCCCCCAAGATAAGTATATCTACCCTGCACTGGTCAGTAAGGTCAAAAAACAAAAATTTCTCCAAGTGACTATATTGCATTTTGATATTATTAGTAATCAGAGAGTAAAGTATGGTTGATTTATTCTTTAAATAATGTCGTAGTAGTACAAGCAAAGTCATCGTATATTATAGGGTTGGATCGTTCTTAGATAAATTGATATTGACCTCTAATAAGTAACCTACGGTTTAAAATAGTTTTTATTAATATTTTTTTTTAATAAAAAAATCATATCAAACTTAGCAATTTGCTTGAGGTCGATGCCAACCAATCGGTCCAAACTGATACTAGGGCCGTTCCAAATTTTTAAACATTTCTAAATCGTCTCAAAACTTGGCAATTTGCTTGAGACAAATTTTGAATTGGTCTGGACTGAACCCTATAAGTGTGGCTTGTAATTTTATTTTATAATGTTGGCTAAAATTTCTAATTCTGGCCCAAATTATAAATAGTGTTTTATTAGAGATGCACGCCGGGAAAAAGAACTATACTGTTATGACTATTAAGCAATGCAAGTTAAATTTTAGTTATTATAAATTTAAATATCAATTTTCTTTTTTTAAGATCGATTCGCCTATTATTAACTCATTAATTGAATCTATTTACATGCACATGCATCGACTAACACGGAAACTTTAATAAGATATATATATATATTATATATTAGTATTTAAATTTAGGAAATTGCCTTTAGAATAAGTATTTAGATTAAATTTTATTGTTCTTGAAACCGGTCAATTTGGTATATTCTAATATTTTTAACCACAATAGATTTAGTGGGGAACATTTCGCGAGAGTGATTTTATAAATGCAAAAAATAGGTCTTCAATACTTATATAATTCGAGAAATTTCTAAATGTATATATAATGAATTTAGAAAAAAAATATAATAAGCATTTCTTGCATAACAAAATGATTTTATTGAGAAATTTATACGCATGATATATCATAAATAAATTACTATATCGGATTATATACGAGAACAAATAAGATAGTGAGAATGTAATAAAACAACTGTTAACATTAAAGAAACCTAATTATTAAAAAATGTTAAGCTGATAGAAGTCAATTTTCAAATGTTTTGTTTGTTATTTGCGCGTTATGTTACGTGACTTAAAAATACAGTATATCATCAATTTAGCGAAAATATTGTGACAGGCAGGTCACTGTTTTAATATAACTATTGTATGATTTTGCTTCAATACACTAATAATAATCAACGTCATTCACTAATTAAAAATTAAAGTGGCTCATGACGTAGAAGGAATAACAGTAAATATATAACAATTTTATAATCTTTTTTTTTGAAAATTTTCGTTAATTGTAACTATGATAATTGAAAAAATTTCAATTGATTGATGGGGATCGAATTAAACGTTATTCTCTTGGCAATAGTAAATCTCATTATTTTGGATGAAAATTTGGAATATGAAATCTAAATTTTTTATTATTCGTCATTCGAATTTTACCGAAAAAATTCTTTCTTCATTTAATAATATTATAACATTCTTGTTCTTTAAATCTTACTTCATCTTTGTTTTACAATTTGACGAATCACATTTCTAATATGTTAAAAAGTTTAACATTATTAACAAAATTTTATAATAATGATAATAATTATAATAATGATAATAACGATATCAAATTTTAAATGATCAATTTTAAGAGTTAAAAACAAACAAAATTATGTTTAAATAATTTATTATGGTACTTTATATAATGAAAATCCTTGTTATACTGAAAGGTTGATTAAGGATTATAGTTAATTATACTATTCGATTATGAAACCAGGTTATTACAATGAATAATGTTATAATTTGGGAATTTTAATATATACTCAAATAAAATCTAAAATACTTTGTAAATAATCTTCTATCATATACAAACGGTAAGGTTAAGATTATTTTTAAAATTTTTGGATTTTTAAGATGTGTTATGATCATGTGATCATAGAAAGATGTAATTTAGTTTATTAGACTCCACTCATTGAGACGCACCTAATGGTAACAAAATCAATATCTGTGAAATTGATAGATAAAAGGTTATATCAATTTATAAATTTTTAGTTATTGAAAAATATCTTATCATACAATACTTATAGAAAGAAGAACTTTATTCTATCAGATTCTTCTCATAGCCGCATCAAATGGTGGTAGTTTTCATTTATAGGGTCATTAGATAAAAAGATATTTCAATTTAAAGAATTTAGCCTCTATTTGTAATAATTTGTAGATCATTTTTAAAAAATCATTAAAAAATACCATAGAATTACAATAATATTATTTTATTAAATAAAATATAAAAAATTTTAAAGTATCTTTAATTAAAAAATAAAATTACAGGCAAATTCGCCTGCAAAACAGCTGGCAACTGCAGAAAATAATTTATAATCATAAATAACACACATAAAGATCAGTTACAATTATTCTATTTAAGCTAATATACAACGTATTATACAGGAATAGATTTTACCTTTAGACAATAGGTGTGTACTTTATATTTACTTAAAAATGTTTAATAATTTGTTCGGATATGAATTTTTTGATTTTCTTAATTTTACTAATTTCTTTTGAGCATCTTGATCTCCTTGTTTAGCAGATTTCTCGTACCAATAAATTGCTTGATTTATATTCTTTTCAGTTCCTTCTCCATTTTCATACATAAGAGCAAGATTAAATTGAGCATCACTATCTCCTGAATCTGCTGCCTTTTGATATAATTCAATTGCTTTATCATAATCTTTATCAACTCCTTTTCCATTTTTATACATATTAGCAAGATTATTTTGAGCATCACTATGTCCTGAATTTGCTGCCTTTTCATATAGTTCAATTGCTTTTTCATAATCTTTATCAACTCCTTTTCCATTTTTATACATGAGAGCAAGATTAAATTGAGCATTACTATGCCCTGAATTTGCTGCCTTGTGATATAATTCAATTGCTTTATCATAATCTTTATCAACTCCTTCTCCATTTTTATACATATTAGCAAGATTATTTTGAGCATCACTATGTCCTGAATTTGCTGCCTTTTCATATAGTTCAATTGCTTTTTCATAATCTTTATCAACTCCTTTTCCATTTTTATACATGAGAGCAAGATTAAATTGAGCATCACTATGCCCTGAATTTGCTGCCTTGTGATATAATTCAATTGCTTTATCATAATCTTTATCAACTCCTTCTCCATTATTATACATGAGAGCAAGATTAAATTGAGCACCACTATGCCCTGAATTTGCTGCCTTTTCATATAGTTCAATTGCTTTTTCATAATCTTTATCAACTCCTTCTCCATTTTTATACATGAGAGCAAGATTAAATTGAGCATCACTATCTCCTGAATTTGCTGCCTTTTCATATAGTTCAATTGCTTTTTCATAATCTTTATCAACTCCTTTTCCATTATTATACATGAGAGCAAGATTATTTTGAGCACCACTATGCCCTGAATTTGCTGCCTTTTCATATAGTTCAATTGCTTTTTCATAATCTTTATCAACTCCTTCTCCATTATCATACATGAGAGCAAGATTAAATTGAGCACTACTATGTCCTGAATTTGCTGCCTTGTGATATAATTCAATTGCTTTTTCATAATCTTTATCAACTCCTTCTCCATTTTTATACATAAGAGCAAGATTATTTTGAGCATCACTATCTCCTGAATTTGCTGCCTTGTGATATAATTCAATTGCTTTTTCATAATCTTTATCAACCCCTTCTCCATTTTTATACATAAGAGCAAGATTATATTGAGCTATAATATTTCCTAAATTTGCTGCTTTTTGATAGAATTCAATTGCCTTTTGCTTGTTAGTACTGGCCACAATACCTTGACTATAGAAATAACCAATTTTTAATAATCCTGACGCATAACCCATATCTGCTATTTTTTCATAATATGTAAGAGCTAACTTTTCATCTTTCCCAACTCCACGACCAGTCTCATAACATAATCCAACATAAAATTGTGCTAATGCATGACCTTGCTCTGATGCATTAATAAACAAATCAATTGCTTTCTTGTTATCTTCACTTGTTTCAACTCCTAAATAATTAAAATATCCAAATAAGAATACAGAATCTGAATTATTTTGATTAATTAATAACCAATCATAAATTTCTCGTGAATTTATATTATTTTTATTAAAATAATCAAGAATCTTTTTAGGATTTTTGATTAACGTAGATTCTTTTCCTTCATTAAGTATTTTGAAAATATAATTTACAATATCATTAACTATTATACTTATGTTTTCATTTGATAAGGTTGTAAATAATACTTCTTTTGTATTCATTTTATCAAAATCTTGTATAAATTGAGACATCTCTCCATGTAATGAATTATCAGTGTTTGAAGAAGTATCAATATTAGCTGGATTAAAGTTTTGTATAATTTGAGACATTTCCCCATGTAATGAATTATTAGTAGAAGTATCAATATTGGCTGGATTAAAATTTTGATTATCTGTTGATGTCAATTGAGAACTCAATTTTGCTTGATAATTTTTTGTTAATACGTTCATTTTTGTTTTTAATCTTTCTACTACTTGATTGATGGTTGGACGCTTATCTGGTTCTCCATTCCAACATTCTAAAAAAAGCATATAATAATATAAAATAATATAATTAATGAATTTCCAATTTTTTTTTATCAAAGAGTATTACATACCAGTATAAATTTTAATGTAATCTTCAGGTGTGTCAGGAGTAGGATCTTCTCTAAGTCCTTGTAAAATTTCTATAGCCAAGTCAAGATCATATTTTTCACCTTCGGCATAAAAAGGAGGTTTACCACTAGAAATCTCCCAAAATAATACGCCGACACTATAGACGTCACTTTTTTCATTCAATGAATATATCTGCGTTGGGTTTTTATTCTTTCTTCGTCCACTAAATCTTTTTGGATCGACGTAAGGAATTATTCCAAAAAGTTTTGATTGTGTGTTTGAAATTGATTCAATTCTCTTTGATAACCCAAAGTCGGACAACTTGATAATATTTTGATGGACCAATAAATTGCCAGAGTGCTATAAATATGTTACGATGTTAAAAAATATAAAAAGATTTTTACAATAATAATTTTAAAATCAATAAAGTAAATTACCAAGTCACGATGCACTATTCCTTCGTTATGTAAACACGACACGGCACAAGCTAATTGGTATGCTAAGTTGTATTTATCGTTCCAAGTAAGAATATGGAAGTTTTCTTTTAAATAATTTTTAAGAGTACCAGAGTCAGCATACTCCATCACTAGCAAATAATTTTTTGAGTGAACATTGACATTTTCTAATAATAAATAAAATAAATATTATTAAATATCACTTTTGAAATATTAAAATACTCGACAAATAATTATCATACCAGGGTCAAATTTTGCAATTCCATAGAATTTAATTATGTTATTATGAAATTGTATATCACGTTGAAGCTTAAGCTTGGATTTAAATATGCTTAATAAGAACATATATATATAGTATTATGAATATTATAATGTTATATTATATAATCAGTCAATACCTCATGAACTATTTCTTTTGCGGTGTCGCCATCAATATTAAAAAAGGATTTCAACGCAAAATATTGTTCTGAATTTCTCCAACTCGCACGATAAACTTTTCCAAATCCTCCAGTACCGATTTTTGAACGTTACTAAAATATTCATGTTCATATAATCTAAAATAATCTTTAGCAATAGCTTCTTCAATCCAGTTAATACATTCGTTTGTATTTTTTGTGTTTTGCATTTTTTGGTATTATTAGTCAAATGAAAAAATTTATTTTTGTTATTAAATTCTAAATATACATTAATTTTTGGTAACGTTATACAAACAAGCCATTGCGCATAATGCATATTGATATGTTAAATGTTACATTACGCTACAATAACCTAATGTAACGTTACATTTATATATTTACCAGAATTAATATAAATTAATCACACTAATTACTTTAATCTTGGCTGAGTTTATAATTTATAATTTTATATAATGTAATAACAAATTATGATCGTCGTAGATCACAAGAAAAACATTATCATCATCTACATTAGTTGAACTCATTTTTTTTTATATTAAGTTCAAGCTTTAATTATATCAAATTGAATATTTATACAATAAAATATCGTAATGTAACTTTTAGAAAATTTATTGTAACGTATAATTACTGAATTAATAATGCCTGCATCAACTAACACGAAAGTTTTGACCGAAAAGTTTATTCAGATAAATACTGTATGTATGTATATTAATAAAAAGGCATGTAAATTATTTGAAGTTACAAGAATTTATGCGTCATAAATTTCAATCACCGTGAAACCATAATCAAAAGATAAGATTAATATGAAATCTAATTCGGATTCAAGAAACAATTTCAATAATAAATATGTACGGTAGGTACTTTATTATTTAATAATATCGTGAGGATTTCATAAGAAATCGAGAACATCAAGAAGTTCAATATCAAATAGTATTTAATTCTTGTTTTCTGGCTTTATTCTGTTTTAATTCTTTAGAATAAACATTTTTAAAAAAATCTCTTAAGATATAAACTTACAGGTCTTTTAAGATTCTTTCGTTAATTATAATAGATTGATGATCGATGTATGTTAAAAGATATTATCTTTTCTAAATCAAACCATCTCATTCAAATTTTGGTGAACAAAGTTTCTCGTTTAATATTATAAGCTTAATATTATGCATATCATTAATTCGAAACATTTTGTCTCCATGTTGATTGATATTTTACCAAAATACAAGGATGAGAATGATAAAATTACAAAGATTTTAAAGGAAATATCCATGCAAGATAATATTGTTTTTAGTTTGAAGAAACTCTTATAGGTCTTAAGTCCGTAAAATTTTAAGACATCAATATAACCCCACTGACTCAATTTTTGACGTCTCATCGCTTATTTTCAGATAACAAATTATGTGAGGTAATATCTTCTGTTGTAACGTAAAAATACATTAACTCATTTATTAGTAACATTTAACGATAATTACTATAATGTGAATACGTTTAATAAGATCAAGTGTACAATTGATTGTGTGTTTTAATATTATGAATTCCCAGTCATTGCCATTTGCCAAACTTTTATCATGCTTACATCATGATATGGTGTAATCCATATATTAACTTATTAAGGTAAACACCATATCTAACTTTTTATATAACAGGTTTACATTACCGATACGTAAATCTCGAAATTGATTCTTTCCGTAGACTTTGTAACTCGCAAGCCAACATATCTTTTATCTAAATCTTAATAGCTTCGTAAACTTCATGCTCTGGATATTCTTCCATAAAGTTTTGTATTATGATTAAATCTTCCGCAATGTAATCTACTACAATATAAGTAGAGCAATAATTTTTTAATTAATAATATATTTAAACTTAAAAAATGTATAATACCTCGTTTGATAAATTTTCCATTTAACATTTTTCTGAATTATTTAAAAATTTCAGAGCTATAAAATATCGAAAATTGATCTCAATTTTTACATTCATTGTTCCATTTATGTATACATTCATCAACCAAATTTATACACTCCTTCTTTTGCAATATTTTTATAAGGTATTCACTCTAAAATTTACGGAAGAGACTTTTATATATTTGTCAAACTTGTTAAACGGATATAAGCTTTGTGGGAAAAATTGGATATACTGATAAATGGGAATCACCGGTTTTTTTTATGCAAATAATTTACCATTTCAGAAGTGCGGATTTGAACAACTTTAGATACGAAAAATATATTATTTGACATTAGAAAATATGAATTGGCAAAGCATTTTTTTTAACAAAAATTATTTTAGCAAATTTATTTGTTTCCATTTATCGCCGTTTTCAAAATGATGTATGCAGTGCTTATATCTGAATAAAAAAAAAAAGAAAACCGAAAACCGGATGAAAACAGAACAAAAAATGGACGAAAACCAGTCGAATATTGGTATTCGAATATTCAATCACGAATAAATAGCCTACACCATTTTGAAAATGGCGATAAATATTATGTTTCATCATTTCAAATAATAAATCGACGCTGAATATTTACTTGAGCGATTAAGCACTAATTAAAGTATGTTGTGCAAGGTGATACACATATGTGAACTTTTTTGGATTTACTGATTGGGTTATGTATAATAATTTAATATTAACTTTTTACTCTTCATTGTGATCGTCGCAAATAATTCTCTCAGTTTCAAATAGGTGAGAATAATAATTTTTTCTTTAATATGTACATAATAGATTCTACTAAGACATAATTTTGTATCCAGAAAAAAAATTATTGAAATAAATATGGAAAGTAATAATAGTTGTCCGGAATGTGGCAAAACGGTTATCGATAAAATTTTATCTTATTGCAGGCCATGCAACTCAGAACATTTTCGTGATAATTTTACCAATTGGACCAGTAATGATTTGGATATCGATAAACTTATTCAAAATTCTCAACTTGATGCAACTTCTGGATTTAGATTAATTGAATGGATTGAATATTCAAATCTTGAAAATATTGAATTTGTTGCTAATGGTGGGTTTGGAAGTGTATATAAAGCCATTTGGAAAGATGGTCCTATTGAAAAACCCTTTTGGAATATTGACAAATCTGAATGGATACGGGTTAGTAATGAGAAAGTGGCAATAAAAAAATTTCGGAATGTGACTAGTGTAAGCTCGGAGTTCTTGTCTGAGGTATATATAATTTGAATAATTACTTTTATAAATAATTTAAACATTGACATAAATCTAATATTTATATTATCAGGTCAAGAATAACTTGGTATTTAATGTTGGAGGTTGTAATAGAATTTATGGAGTGACTCGTGATCCTAATAATGAAGAGTTTGCCATTGTCACTAAATTTCAAAATAATGGTGATATGAGAAAATTCATTAAAGAAAAACATAATATCCTGAATTGGAGATATATTATTAAAATGCTTAAGGATATCAGTAATGGCTTATATACCGTTCATAGCAAAGAACATCACCATAAAGATTTCCACAGTGGTAACATCTTGATTAATATTAACTATCGCACTATTTTCGGTAATACTACTATTAAATCAGTGATTTCGGATTTTGGCTTATGTTGTCCTGCAAATCAAAATTCTGCGGATAAATCATTATACGGTGTCTTACCATTTGTTGCACCAGAAGTTTTACGTGGTGGTGAATTTACTGAAACAGCTGATATTTATGGATTTGGGATGGTGATGTCAGAATTAATCAGTGGTGAAGCTCCTTTTGCTGATAGAGATTATGACTTGCACTTAGCATTGGATATTTGCAAAGGAGAACGTCCATCAATTCCAGAATATACACCCAAGTCATATGCTGCATTAATGAAACGTTGCTGGGATCCTATTCCTACCAATCGTCCGGCAGCTTGTGATCTGCTAAAGGCAATTAGAGACTGGGAAAAAATTATATGTGAATCTAAAGAAGAATTTAACCAGGAACAGGAAGACAGTTGGAAAGCACGATTAGCAGAATTAGCTTCAAACAAACCGAAAAAATCACAGGACATGCTTACTAGTAAAAAACTTGACTATTTCGAGCGACTCACTCCTCAACTACCTGAGGCTAAGAATGTTGAAATAAAAACAAACGATAGTAGTACGTTGTATACTTTATACCTTTTTGTAAATAAGATCTGTAATCTAACATATTTTACCATTAATAGCATACTATACTCGGCAACTTGATATGTCTCTTGATTTAGGAAAATCTCAACAATTTGATATGCCTCTTTAGGAGGATCAGGTAATGATATGTGTTTTAAACTTCAGATACAATTTATTTCAATTTCATTTAAAGTTTAATAACCAAGAACTTTGAAAACTTTATGATTATGATACAAGTATACAGTGCACTACATCAAATTATGATTATATATTTATTTTTATATAAGTTAACAAATGTTTTTTTTTTTATTTCATGACAGGCTATTTTAAATGACAAACTGAATTTGATATTAATCAATCACTTGTAGTAAAGGATATAATTTCACTTTGATTATATAAAGCATGAAAGTTATAAATTGAATCATGATTTTAGATAAGAGTTACATACTACATAAAGACTCTTTATGCAAGAGAGGTACGATTATATAAATGTGAATAATTTAATATTTTTAATTTGCAAAATTATTATAAGGAATTCATAAGAAGCTACTAACTTAATAATGTGGAAAACTGTAAAATTCACAATAAGTGTTATCCAATCAACTAATAAAAGGGGTAAAAGGATTTTTTGTGGTAAAATTAATAAGTGGAAAGACAAGATTTTAAACGAAAAGAGATCGAAAAGAAAAGTTCTGTTATCGTATAATTTTTGAGAATTTAATATTGTCATTACTAACAACTTTAGATACGACTAACGTTTATAAATATTATTTGTGACTAGAAAATATGAATTGGCAAAAAAAAATATTTTTAACGTTTCCATCTAAATATATGAATATACTTTTATCATTTCAAATAGGTAATAAATCGACACTGAATATTTACGCATTATGCAGTAAATACCTGAACTTTTTGGATTGGCTGATTGGTTGTGTAAAAATAAATAAATAACTCTTTTTGTAGTTGCCGCTCATTAACAAAAATATCTTTTGATTTAATTCATTTTATGAATTCTACAAATAATTCTCTTATTTTGGAAAAGTAAGAATTATGATTTTTTCTTTAATACGTACATAATATATTCTACTGAGACGTAACTTAACTCGCTGGTTTAAAAACCAGTTTCAGAAAAATTATTTAAGTAAATATGGCGAACGTATAACGGAATGTGGCAAAGCGTTTATTAATAAAATTTTATCTTATTGTAAGCCATGCAACTCGTAACATTTCCGTGATAACTTTGCCAACTGGACCAGTGGTGATTTGAATATCGATGAATTAATTCAAAGTTCACAACTCAACGCAACTTCTAGATCTAGATTAATTGAATTTCAAATCTTGAAAATGTTGAATTTGTTGTCATGGTGGATTTGGAAGTGTATATAAAGCCGTTTGGAAATATGGTCCTATTGAAAACCTTTTTGGAATATCAACGAATCCAAATGGAATAGGCGTAACATATATACTGTATTCCGAAATGCGACTAATGTGAGTTCAGGGTCCTTGAATGTGGTATACAATTTAAACAACTACTTTGTAAATTAGATGAATATTTATACAATCTAATATTATATTATAGGTCAAAAATAACTTGTTATTTAATTCCAGACTTTGTATCAGAATTTATGGAGTGGCCCGTGATCCTAAAAGTGGAGAATATGCAATTGTCACTGAATTCCAAAATAATGGCAATATGAGGGAATTAATTAAAAAAACTACAGTGTCCTGAATTGGAGATATATTGTTAATATGATTCACGATATCAGTGATTGCTTGCGTGCCTTTCATCGTAGAGAATATTGCCATAGAGATTTCCACAGTGGTAACATCTTGAATAACTTTGGATAAGTTTGACTCAAATAGGTTAGTGATTTCAGATTTTGGCTTGTGTTGTCCTGCAGATCAAATTTCTGCGGATAAGACATTGTATGGCGTGTCGCACCAGAAGTTTCACGTATACCAAAGCGGCAGATATTTATGGATTTGGGATGGTAATGTTAGAATTAATCAGTGGGGAAGCACCTTTTGTCGATAGAGATTATGACTTGCATTTAGCATTGGATATTTGCAAGGAAAACGTCCGATAATTCCAGAATATACACCTGAGTCATATTCTGCTTCAATGAAACGTTGCTGGGATCTTATTCCTACCGACCGCTCGACAAGTTATGGATTGATTAAGCAAATTGGAGATTGGGAAAAAAATTATATGTAAATCTAAACTTATAAATAGATAGTCAGTTTGCAATGAAACTAGAAGAAGAATTTAGCCAGGAACGGGAAGATAGATAGAAAGCACGGTTAGCAGAATTAGCCATGAACCCATATCCTCTGAAAAAAATCACATAACATGCTTACCAGTAAACAACTTGGCTATTCCAAAAAAGCTCACTCAACTACTTGAAGCCAAGGATGTTGAAATAAAACAAATGATAATAGTAAGTTTATACTTTTACAACTTTTTGCAAATAAGTTGTAATTCAACATGTTTTACTATTAATAGCATACTACACTCGGCAATTTGACATGTCTCTTTAGGAGGATTAAGTAATAAAGTTTAATACTAAACAAGTATACAGTGCACTATGTCAATCTCATTCCAAGATTATATATTAGGTGCATTTTTTATGTAAATTAACAAATACGATAATAAAGTCGCAACATTAATAAATAAATGAATAAATAAAATACGATAGTAAATTTATATTGTACGTTTTAACTCGAAAAGGAGCATGATATCATAGAATTAGTGTAAAATTTCAACGGAGTCGGGCATGCGATGATGATTTTTTCTCTTTGTAAGCGAGATGCTTCATAAAAATCATTTTTTAGTATGTAAATATTATCAAAGATTAATAAATTTTAAAAACACATTTTATTATTTATGCGTTTTAGATTGTTCGATATAACAATCTGAATTATTTTAGTTCGTTGTAACGAGAATACAACATTTAATAATTTGGTATTTAAAAGCATTTTTCTATCTCTAATACTGTTATATTTAATCAAAAACATAATGCGTAAGTCAAGTAAAAAGACAAATGATTATTCATGATATAATAAGAAATAAACTGTTTTATCTGTCATTAATAATCAGAATTGTCTTTATTGTTCTCTTGGATACTAAAGAAACAAAAGTGATAATTTCGTTCATGCGTGTAGGTTTTATCTTTACAAGTGCTAACTTTAGTTTCTGATACAATAGTTTTATGTATTATTACGTTATTAAAAAAAATTGGTATTAGCAAAATTATGGTTTTTTTATAAATTTACAAAATTCCAATATATTAAAATAAAAATTTACCATTGATCCGTCTCAGACTTTAATAATAAGAAATTATTGTAGGATGCCAAGAAAGGTCGACTGACATTTTAAGATATTTGATTGTTGGCCGGGAATTTAAATTTAAAAACATTAGCTGTTAGTTTTGGCAAGCATTAAATACTACTGAATTAGACGGTAATCAATAATTTCATCAAATATAAAGCATTCATGCACACAACAAATTTCATTTTAATTCTTCTATTTAGTAATGTTGTTAATAATCAATAAATCAAATTTAACAAGCGATAAACAACTGTAGAATTTATGACCACATTTTATTTATTTTATTTTATTTTATTTTTATTTTTTATTTATTATTTATTATTTTTTTTTACAGTATCACGCATCTCAGTTCAGTTACTATTACAATTACTCTACCTTAAACTAATATAATAGATTTTTTTTGGCACAGTTTAGATAAAATATTAAATACACATGTAATGTATATTAAAAAAATTCTAATTCTATTCGAATAAAAAAGTCTAATAATATATGATCGAATTCCTTAGATTTTCTAATTTACTTTGAGCGTCTTGATATCCTTGATCAGCAGATTTCTCATACCAGTAAATTGCTTGATTTATATCTTTTCCAATTCCCTTTCCATATTCATACATAACAGCAGTATTATATTGAGCTAAACTGTTTCCCAAATTTGCTGCCTTGCGATATAATTTAAAAGCTTCGCTATAATCTTTCTCAACACCTATTCCATCTTCATACATGATAGCAAGGTTATATTGAGCTAAATTATTTCCTAAATTTGCTGCCCGTTGATAAAATTTAAATGCTTTTCTCTTATTAATATTAGTTCCAATACCATTGTTATAACAATAACCTAGCATCATTATTCCATCAGAATTTCCACCTTCGGCTGATTGTTTAAATAATTCAAAAGCTTTGTCATAATCTTTATAAACTCCATTTCCATTCTGGTACATAAGAGCAAGATTATATTGGGCGCTATTATTTCCTAAATTTGCCGCTTGTTGATATAATTCTATTGCTTTTTGTTTATTAATAGTAATTCCAATTCCAAAATTATAAAAATAACCGGTTTTTAAAAATCCAGATGCACAACCCAAATTGGCTATTTTTTCGTAATATTTAAAAGCTAACTTTTCATCTTTCCCAACTCCACGACCAGTCTCGTAACATAATCCAACATAAAATTGTGCTAATGTATGACCTAGCTTTGATGCATTAATAAATAAATCAAATGCTTTCTTATTATCCTCATTTGTTTCAATTCCTAAATAATTAAAATATCCAAGTAAGAACATATTATCTGAATTATTTTGATTAATTAATAACCAATTATAAATTTCTTGTGAATTTATATTATTTTCATTAAAATAATCGAAAATATTTTTAATATTTATGCAATCTCTTCCTTCATTAGTTATTTTGAAAATATAATTTATTATATCGTTAATTATTATACTTGGATTTTTTTCAGATGAAGTAACTTTTTTCATTGTAGATATAATTTCATTTGTATTCATTATATCAAAATTTTGAATGACTTGAGACATTACCCCATGTAATGAATTATCGGCATTTGAAAATACTTTTGTTTTTGTTATATTATTTTCTTGTGAACCAAATTTATTTATGATTTCATTTGTATTCATTGTATCTAAATCTTGAATGACTTGAGACATTTCCCCATGTAAAGAATTATCAGTGTTTGAAAATATGTTTGTTTTGGTTATAATTTTTTCTTGTGAACCAAATTTATTTATGATTTCATCTGTATTCATTGTATCGAAATCTTGAATGACCTGAGACATTTCTCCATGTAATGAATTATCAGTGTTTGAAAGTATGTTTGTTTTGGTTATAATTTTTTCTCGCGAACCAAATTTATTTATAATTTCATTTGTATTCATTTTATCAAAATTTTGAATAACTTGAGACATTTCTCCATGTAATGAATTATCAGAAGAATTATCAGTATTTGAAAAAGTATTGATATTATTAGTTGAACTTTCAATCGCTGATATTGTTTGAGGATTTATTCCTGTTTGATTGTTTCCCGTTATTTTGATTGTTTTTGTTATAATTTCTTTTAATCTTTCTACTACTTGATTTATGGTTGGACGTTTATCTGGTTCTCCATCCCAACATTCTAATAATAAATAATATAATTAACGAGTCTGTTAGATTATATTTTATTAAAAATATTACATACCAGTATAAATTTTTATATAATCTTCAGGTGTATTAGGGATAGGTTCTTCCCTACGACCCTGTGAAATTTCTATAGCCAAATCAATGTCATATTGTTCACCTTCGGTATAAAAAGGAGGTTGACCATTAGAAATCTCCCAGAATAATACACCAACACTATAAATATCACTTTTTTCATTTAACGAGAATATTTGTGAGTTTTTATTCTTTCTTCCTCCACCAAATTTTTTTGGATCAACGTAAGGAATAATTCCAAAAAGTTGCGTTTTTGTGTTAGATGATGATTTAATTCTCTTTGATAACCCAAAGTCGGATAACTTGACAGTATTTTGATGGATCAATACATTACCAGAGTGCTATAAATATGTTACGATGTTAAAACACATGAAAAAATTTCCTATAATAGATACTTTATAATTAATAAAATAAATTACCAAATCACGATGCACAATTCCTTCATTATGTAAACACGACACGGCACAAGCTAATTGATACGCCAAGTTGTATTTGTCGTGCCATGTAAGTCTATTGTAATTTTTCTTTAGATAACTATTAAGAGGACCGGAATCAGCGTATTCCATTACTAGTAAATAATTTTTTGATCCATCAATTTGATTTTCTAATTATGAAACATATAATAATTTAAATTGCGTGTTTGCAAAGTTATATATAACCTTGAATGATATTGTTTGAATTTTTATCATACCTGGGTCAAATTGTGCAACTCCATAAAATTTGATTATGTTATCATGAAATTGTATATCACGTTGAAGTTTAAGCTGGAATAAATATTATATATATACATATATAATTTAAATTTAATGAAAAACATATTAATTATATTATGCATATTATGAATATGGAAATGTTATAATAAACAAATTTCATAATTAATACCTCATGAACAATTTCTCTCGCAGTGATATCATCAAAGTTAAAAAAAGATTTCAACGCCAAATATTGTTCCGAATTTTTCCAATTCGCACGATAAACTTTTCCAAATCCTCCAGTACCAATTTTTTGAATATTATTAAAATTTTTATATTCATAAAATTTATAATATCCTTTAGAAATAGCTTCTTCAATCCAGTTAATCGATTCATTTATATTTTTTGTGTTTTGCATTTTTTAATAATTTTTTTTTATTATAACGGATAAATTGTAAAAAGTAGAAAAAAATAACGGATAATTTCTAATTTATTGTTTATTTATTTATTTATTTTTTTTTATTTTTATATTAATATTAATGTTGTACAAATAAATACACAACAACAAAAGTAGCACAAACAAAATATCATATGATTTGTACGATAATTCCATTTTTGTATATCTAGTTTTCAGGTGCTCATCATTGATTCACAAATAAACTTATTAGCAATCATTGGAATTGATATTGAGACTGAAATTATAAAAACTAGTGTATCATAATTTCAATCGTTTCTTTACAAAAAGAATAAAGAGGCCAATTTTAATTATAAATATATGCGTACTTTATTTGCTGGTTCGAATTTTAAATAATGTGACGTGTAATCCAGGTATAATAAAGCATTTGTGGGAGAAATTTAATATTTTTTAAGGAAGTGCGAAGAAAGTTTAACATATCTTTAATACTATTAATACATGTATAAAAGTCAATCTATATAAATTCAGAAAGAACTTGATTTTACTTGGAAAGGATGATAAACGATGATCTTATCACGTTATTTTATGTTAGCATCCAGAAAGAGGGGTGTCTAAGTGATTTACCAGGTATGATCGTATTTACTTCGGTAAACACTGAGACAGAAGGGCAATAGTCAAATATTATATCAATTATTGCAATAAATACTGAAATATAAAAAGAATTACGCGAATATTTCATTAATATTTTATATTACTTGCTTAATTTATAAATGTAACAATTATTTAAACTTTAAATTCATTCAATATTCATTTCACCAAAGGTTACTAAATCCATTTTAATATAAAGTGCAATTGTAGTAATGTAACTTGGATTTTTTATTACTCATATTATACTCAGCGGATTAAAAACCTAAGAATATTTCGTCAACAATTGCATGATTTAGTATATCGTTTTTACACCTATTATTTAACACATTTTCTTTTATTTTAAAAAAAATAAGTCTATACATTGATTGAAAAGTTTTCAAATAAAATTATATAATTTATTTTCCTAATTTCTCTAATCTATTCTGAGCATTTTGATTTCCTTGTTTGGCAGATTTCTCATATCAATATATTACTTGATTTATATCTCTTTGAATTCCTTTTCCAAATTCATACATAACAGCAAGATTATGTTGAGCACTACTACTTCCTGAATTTGCTGTCATGTTATATAGCTCAAAAGCCTTGTCATAATCTTTATCAACAACTATTCCATTTTCATACATGATACCAAGATTATATTGAGATATTCTATGTCCTAGATTTGCCGACTGTTGATGGAATTCAAATGCTTTTTTCTTATTAGTTAACATCAGTTCCAATACCATTATAGTAACAATAACCTAACATCATAATTCCATCTAAATTTCCTCCTTTAGCTGATTGTTTGTCCAAATCTTACTCAACTCCTTTTCCGGTTTGATACATAAGAGCAAGATTATATAGAGCATTACTATTTCTTGAATTTGCCGCCCTATGAAATAACTCAAAAGCTTTATTATAATCTTTATCAATACCATCTCCACCATTATACATATATGCTAAATTTTTTAGATCCAATAAAATAAATGTTAGAATGGTGGGGTTTCAATTTTTTTATGAAAAAATGACGTTTCGGCACTTTTGTTATATTACTTTATGTAAAAAATACCAAAAAGACATTTTTTAAATTTATTTTATGAAAAAAAATGCCGAAATGTCGTTTTTTGCAAATTATTTATGAAAAAATACCGTTTTAACATTGTTTTTCATATTATTTATGAATAAAAAATGCCAAATGACGGGGTTTTCATTTTATTTTATAAAAAACGTCGAAATGGCATTTTACTTTATAAAAAAAGCTAGAACGACATTTTTTCAAATTATTTTTATGAAAAAGTGCTTCTGAGAGGGTGTTTTTTTCAAATTTATTTGCGAAAAATGCCGTTTAATCATTTTTTTCATATTACCTTATAAAAAAGAATAAAACATCTTTCCATACTATTTATTTTATGAAAAAATGTCATTTTAGCACTTTTTTTTCATATTAATTATATATTAAAAAAATGCCTTTTCGGCTAGTTTTCATATTATTTTATAAAAAGATGCTAAATAACATTTATGAATCATTTTGGTCATTCGAGTCGAGCAGGTTACCCGACTCAATCTGATCTGACTTGAGCTCTAAAATAAAAACACTTTCAGGTCAAACAAAATCGGTCCAGTCCCGCCGGTCCAGTCCGGTCCTGGCTGAAAGTCCGGTCTTTTGGGACCGGACCGGACCGGACTAGTCCAACCATAAAAGTTATTATCTTGCAATAGTAAATCTCATTATTTTGGATGAAAATTTGGAACATGAAATCAATTTTATTATTCATTATTCTAATTTTATCGAAAAAATTTATTCATCTTTGTTTTACAATTGATGAATCACATTTCTAATATATTTAATATATTGAGAGGGTTAAAGATATTAGAGTATTATTAACAAAATTTTATAATAATAATGTTAATAATTATAAACGATATCAAATTTTAAATGATCAATTTTAAGAGTTTCACTCACAATTTAAAAGTTATTAATCTTTTTACGTGAAAAATTTTTATTGAAGGTTTGAAGGTTAAAAACAAGATTATGTTTATACAATTTATTGTGTGCTTTATATAATGGAAATCCTTGTTATACTGAAAGCTTGATTAAGGATTATAGGTAATTATACTATACATAAGCAATGTTATAATTCGGGAATTTTAATATACACTCAAATAAAATCGACTTAAATATTCGCGTAATTTTAGGCAGGAATTATAAAAAGTTATAATTTCGGCCGGCTTCTACTATAAAGAAATCTTAATTATTTTTTTTTTTAGTTATATAGTAAATGTGGTATAATAATAACATTGACCTTACATACATACATACACCCATTGATTGTTTTTAGCTAACTACAACAAAGTAACATTCGTCACTAGGTTCATACGACTTTTATTGTACAGAAAAATTAAAGCGGGGTAACTGCAGAAAATAATTTATAATCATAAAATTACACACATATTATATAGATAAAAATATTATTGGGGTCAGTTACAATTACTTTATTTAAGCAAGTATACAACATAATTTGTTGCGATGAGGATTTTTTAGTTTCATTAATATTTTTAACTTGTTTTGATGATTTCTTAATTTTTCAGATTTGCTTTGAGCATCTTGATCTCCTTGTTCAGCAGATTTCTCGTACCAATAAATTGCCTGATTTATATTCTTTTTCATTCCTTGTCCATGTTCATACATAAGAGCGAGGTTATATTGAGCATTACTAAGCCCTGAATTTGCTGCCTTGTGATATAATTCAATTGCTTTTTCATAATCTATATCAACTCCTTGTCCATTTTCATACATATTAGCAAGATTATTTTGAGCATCACTATGTCCTGAATTTGCTGCCTTGTGATATAATTCAATTGCTTTTTCATAATCTTTATCAACTCCTTCTCCATTTTTATACATGAGAGCAAGATTAAATTGAGCAGAACTATATCCTGAATTTGCTGCCTTGTGATATAATTCAATTGCTTTTTCATAATCTTTATCAACTCCTTCTCCATTTTGATACATGAGAGCAAGATTAAATTGAGCAACACAAAGTCCTGAAATTGCTGCTTTGTAGTATAATTCAATTGCTTTTTCATAATCTTTATCAACTCCTACTCCATTTTTATACATAAGAGCAAGATTAAATTGAGCACCACAATTTCCTGAATTTGCTGCTTGTTGGTACAATTCGACCGCTTTGTTCTTATTAACCATAGTTCCAATACCATATTCATAACAATATCCAAATCTTAATAAACCTAATGTATAACCCATATCGACTATTTTTTCAAAATAATTAAAAGCTAACTTTTCATCTTTTACAGTTCCATGGCCTAATTGATAACATATCCCAACATAAAATTGTGCCAATGTATGATTTTGTTCTGATGCATTAATAAACAAATCAAATGATTTTTTATTATCTTCACTTGTTTCAATTCCTAAATAATTAAAATATCCAAATAAGAATATAGAATCTGAATTATTTTGATTAATTAATAACCAATCATAAATTTCTCGTGAGTTTATATTATTATTATTAAAATAATCAAGAATGTTTTTAAGATCTTTGATTAATGTAGACTCTTTTCCTTCATTAAGTATTTTGTAAATATAATTTACTATATCATGTATAATTTGAGACATCTTTCCATGTAATGAATTATCAGTGTTTGAAAAAGTATCAACATTGGTTGGATTAAAATTTTGTCCATCTGTTGATGTTGATTGAAGATTTAATCCTGCTTGATGATTTTTTGTTGTAAAGTTCATTTTTGTTATAATTTCTTTTAATTTTCCCACTACTTGATTGATGGTTGGACGTTTATCTGGTTCTCCATTCCAACATTCTAAAAAAAAGCATATAATAGTATAAAATAATAAAAATAATGAATTTAATGAATTTGCTGGTTTTTTTTATCAAAAGACATTACATACCAGTATAAATTTTAATGTAATCTTCAGGTGTGTCAGGAATAGGATCTTCCCTTTGACCTCGTAAGATTTCTATAGCTAAATCAAGATCATATTTTTTACCTTCGGCATAAAAAGGAGGTTGACCACTAGAAATCTCCCAGAATAATACACCAACACTATAAACGTCACTTTTTTCATTTAATAAATAAACTTGTGTCGTGTTTTTATTCTTTATTCGTTCACCAAATTTTTTTGGATCAACGTAAGGAATTATTCCAAAACTTTCCGTTCCTATGTTAGATGATGTTTCAATTCTCTTTGATAACCCAAAATCAGATATTTTGATAGTATTTTGGTGTACCAACACATTACCAGAGTGCTATAAAACATACATATTATGACGTTAAAAATATGAAGCCATTTTTTTATATTTTAATAAATAAAATTACCAAATCGCGATGCACAATTCCTTCGTTATGTAAACACGACACAGCACAGGCTAATTGATACGCCAAGTTGTACTTATTGTTCCAAGTAAGATTAATGAAATTTTCTTTTAAATAAGTTTTAAGAGAACCAGAATCAGCGTACTCCATTACTAGTAAAAAATTTTTTGATTTGGAGTTTTGATTTTCTGACGATGAATAAAAAAGAATAACCATTTATTATTAAATTTATATGAATTTGAATAATGTTGTTGAATGTTTTATCATATAGTACCTGGATCAAATTGTGCAATTCCGTAAAATTTAATAATGTTATTATGAAATTGTATATCACGTTGAAATTTAAGCTAAAATATAAATATTATAAATTTAGAATTAATGATTTTTTTTTTATTCGAATATTAAAATATTATATCGTAATACTTTTATAATTTATACCTCATGAACGATTTCTTTCATAATAACATCATCAAGATTAAAAAAGGATTTTAATACCAAATATTGCTCCGAATCTTTCCAATTTGCACGATAAACTTTTCCAAATCCTCCAGCCCCAATTTTTTGAATATTATTAAAATGTTCATGTTCATAAAATTTATAAAACTCTTTAGAAACAGCTTCTTCGATCCAGTTAATCCATTCGTTTGTAGTTTTGGTTCTTTGCATTTTGTAACTGTTGGAGTATAATAATAATCTAGAGATGAAAAATTTCGTGATTTTTTAAGTTTGATAATGTCGTACAAATAAGTATATGATGCACAAAAGTAGGTCAAAACAAAACTGCATGTTTAACAACACATGGAGGATACCACAGCAACATTGAATGATCACATAGTCACACAGGGTGATACAAGTTCCGTTTTGTTGGTTGGTATCGTACTACTCGGAATTTACGAATAGAAGTTATATAGTAAATTGAATTGGAAGTTTGTGATTAAGTTCGACTTACTCGTAAAACGAATAAAAATTTTTAATAAACAAACAAACAAACTTTTATTGGTCATCGCGATGTTCTCTTTCGAAAAAAAAAATTTTTTTTTTTTTTTTCGTTCGAGATTTTGTTTGTTACACGAAAAGATTAGCCCATTTTTTTAAAAAAAAGAGAAAATGCAAATGAATGGGCCTACAGAAAGTTGTGGAGCCCTGGTTGAATAAATGAATGGAGTATGGTAGGATCCGAAATATATATGTAGGGGTAACAAATGCATAGCCATCGTATGATTATTTTTTGAGGCAAGATTCTATTTCTTTTTAATGTAAGGGTTTAAGTTGCGCATTTTGTATATAATATATGATTACTGTATAATATAAATGAGTTAAAAAGAAGATTGTGAACTTTTAATTAATGAGAACATTTAAAGCATTACATGATTAGTTTCAATTTACAAGTAATTTAACTATTTAAGAAAACCTTCCATTGTGCAGTTAATGGCACAAAAATTTAAATTTGAGATATGTGAGCAATAACTGCAAATTTATTCACAGTGTTTGATCAGCTGATAGTCAAAAGTCAGAAGATTTAGTTTGTTATTTTCTCCAATTTTTCGATGTTTCGTGCTAATTTTGCGTACGAATACCTCTGCGTACAGCACTTAGTAAAAAATTCGGGGATTATCTGACCTCTATGTATATTTCGGGTTTCGGGTCCTAGACTCCTAGTACGGTGCTGTTACACTAGCAGTACTCAATAGTACGTTTAAAATATGAGAGCAACAATAGACTTGTGTTAAATAAAAATTTTTTCTTTTATACAGAGTATGCTGCATAAATTTCATAATTCTTTTTCTTGTTTGTCATGTATAAATGTCCGGGTAATAAAGAATTAATAAAAAAAAAATAGATAAATTTTTCAATTAAAAAAGGATTGTGTATTTAACAAATTTTAACCGCGTTTTTTTTTTATTTTTGAATTTTTGAATTGAATTTTTGCTTTTCTCCGTGTGTCTAAATATCAAAATAAAAAAGTTATCTATGCTGAACATTCGACTTAATTATTTAGAGAACCTACTAGTTTTGTTCAGAAATTACACATAAATAATTTTTTGATTATTATACAAACTTTTAAAATATTTTGAGTTGTAGATATGTAGTATCGTTTGCACGTATCATATAACTCATAAATAATTTCATAAACTTTTATACTGCCCTAAACTATTACTTGGATCCCACGTAAAGAATTACTTTAAAAAGTTTTGTGTATTGGATAATCTATTTGATAACCAATCGGACAACCCGATAGTAATTTGCTATTAAAAAAAAGCGTATTATGATACTATGTTAAAAATATATTAAAAATATATATATATATATAGTAGTACAGCACTTTATAATTAGCAAAACAAAATACAAATCACGTTGCACAATTCCTTCATTATGTAAGATATGACACAGCACAAGAAAATTGGTACACAAGTTGTATTTATGGTTCCATGTAAGATTATTTACAGTAAATAATTTTAAGGGGACAGAATCAGTATTCAATTATTTTTTGATTGAAGAATTTTGATTTTCTAATTATAATTAAAGAAAGAATAGCCATTTTTCATTAAACTAATATAAATAATAAATAGTATATTTAAATATTTTATCATGCCTAAGTTAAATTATACAACTCCATAAAATTTAATGTTATCGTGAAATTGTATATCCCGTTGAAGAATAATCTAACATATACAGTAAATATAAATATTATAAATATAGATCCAAAAGTATAATCAATATTTAAACATAATAATAATACTTATTTTTATAATTACCTCATGAACGATTTCTTTTGCAGTGACGTCATCAAAATTAAAAAATAATTTCAGCGCTAAACATTGCTCTGAATTTTTCCAATTCACACGATATATTTTTCCGAATCTTCCAGTACCAATTTTTTATATGTTGCTAAAATGTTTATGTTCATAATATCTAAAATACTGTCCAATTAATCCATTCATTTGTATTATTTGTATTTTGCATTTTTGATATTTTTAACAATCGTAAAAGTATAATGGAAAAGAATTTATAATCTTTTATTTGTGGAACGTGGATTCTTTTTAAATTATATTGACAACGTCATACAAAAATATACGATGTACAAAAAGTATCACAAACAAAGCCACATGTATATTTGTAATTCCATTTTATAAGATGATTTATTAGTGCAAATTTAGAGTTAAATTACATCATATTTAGTAACTACCGTTGCATCAACGAGTTGTCTAGTTGGTATTTTATTCTGAAAATTACAAATATTTAATTTTACGTCATTTAACCCTTATATCATAGTTGCTAAAATTCAAAAAATATGTTATCAAAGAACTTATTGCGAAAATTTTGAAAATTTTATAAAAGAATAAAAAACATTATTATTATATTACATATAGCGAAGTACAAATTTCGTTATATTGAGTGAGATAAATATAATTAGTTATAATTATAAGGCGGATTATTGTCAGTCAATGTCATATTATAAATAATATCAAAATGTAATATCATGAATATTATGCAAATAACATATTTTCTTACAAAAATATCCATTAAACATTTTAGTTCTTATTCATGATTTTTACCAAACATATCTCTTTAATAACCCAAAGTCGGATAACTTGACGATATTTTGATGAATCAACACATGCCATTAAACAAATATACACATTATGACGTTAGCATACGAAAATTTTTTAATACTGTAATTTAATTATAAAGTTATTACCGAATCCCGGTGTACGATTCCTTCATTATGTAAGCATGATACAGCGCAAGTTATTTGGTACGACAAAGTTGTATTTATCATTCCAATTAAGATTATTAAAATTTATTTCCCAATACCCACAAAAGAAAAACTAGAGGAACAGCTTCAATGGCGTGACTACACTTCAATTGCCGTCATATGGAAGAATCTAATAACCCAACCAAATCTAATTCCAATCCCATATCCCATATTCCATCTTTAATTTTCTTTTTGTTTATTGCACTATTTACTATATTTTATAATATAAAATATTTTTTAAAAAAATATATTGTTGTGGTATTGTATTCATCATGAAGTTTTTTTTTACACAATTTATTTAGCGAATAAAAGATTAAAAATTAAATAATTAACTAAAACCTATCTATTAATTAATTAATATTAAAATTTAAAGTTATGTACCATTTTCAAAGCAAACAATCTAATTAATTGCTAAACTAGGTGTTTAAAAGTCAAAATGAAATTGATATCGATAATGTAACATAATAAAAACCTTATTCGCATATGTAACCATTTAACTTTTTTAAAGCACCATTAAAGAATCAGAGCAATTTGATATTAAAAAAAAATATCAAAATTTGAAAAAACTAAACTTGATTAATAACATGTGGTAATTTATCATTCTTTTATGTCATAGACCGAGTGCTTCAATCCGCATCCGGATCCATCCGAAATGATCCGGATTTTTTCAGATATCTGGATTTTGCGGTCTTTTTTTGATCCGCAAATCAAATTTTTTTGTGATTTATGCGCAGGTCCCACATATATGGAAACTTGTATAATATTTCTGTGCCTCAATTACTTCTTTGAATTACCCCACGCGATACAAACGTTAAGTTGGCCGGCATACTGCTGGCATTACAAATTCGTAAATGTAATCCGATCCGGATTTCAGCTTCTATCCGGATTTTGTGTAATCCGGATGGTGGTTTTCATCCGGATCGAAGCACTACCAGGACGATTCAACCCTAGTCAAAATATGTATAATAATTATTCTTTCCATAACTACACAAAGCCATTTAGTTTTTTAATATTTTAAACAAAATTTTATTTTCTTGTTTTTTTTTTAACAATCTTTTAAATTTAAAATGTTAAATAAGAATTATTTTTTTATAAAATTAAAAAATAAGTACTGATTTTCTAGTACTGCTTACGCGAATATTAAAAAAACTATTACTAGTTATAAAATATTTTGCCGTAAATAATAGTCTCTATTCTCTGTGAAAAATGAATGTTCAGAAAACTTGATTAAATTATTCAAGAATGTATAAAATGTTTTATAAGATATATGGAAAATATGCAAAAAGGGCTCGCTGTATAAAAAATGTACAAAAAAAACCTTTAGATTGCATATTCTCCATATATTTTATAATTATTCTATGGGTATTTACTGTATGTATACTGTGTGTATATATTACATTATTTTATGTTTGGTTTCTGAGCGTTTCATTTTTATATGGATTGACAACATTAGTTCATAATAAACATTATTTGTATTGGCTACTGTAATTCAAACAACATTCATTCATATATGATCTCTTAGAGTAATTATCTTCTAAATAATGGTTAAAAGATTTAATTAACGTATAATGACTAACTAATGAATTTTCCGTCGTTTAATATATAATTCCAAGCATAATACCAAAGATGTTGTTTCGGTTCAATTGGGATTTCTCCTTTACTTTTCAATTCATTAACCCAGTGTTTAAGTGGCGTCTCTCCATTATCTTGTATAGTTGGTTGTAAACAACTCAGTACATATTTAAATAATAGATCACCAGTAAGATCAGGAATTTGAAGCATATTAGCAACATAATCGGCTGATTTGGCTTCAATTCTCATTGGGTTCCAAAATTCTCCAACTGGATCGTCTGGTCCCCAACTATCATTACCAGCATCTGCCTTAACTCCCAATACAAATATATGCTTAGAAGTTAATTCTGAAAATCTATTATAATAACGAGGATGAAGATTCGATGGATCTCTGAAATAAATTTTTAAGATAAATCATAAATTTGGGATTGCTTATTATGAAAATATAATTATTTGGTAAATTGAAATACATACAGCTTTTCATCACTATTATTTCCTTTTTTATCACTTAAAATTAAATAATGTTAATCCAAAAGTACAGTACGTAAAAATAAAATACAGAAAAAAATAGAAATACATTACTTTAGGATTTCCAAGTCTTTACTAGGTAAGATTACAACGGAAGCTGACCAAACTGCATTTGTACCACAATTATAACGGGGGAAACACGTGGTTGTGACGATAGCTGTGACTGATATGTCATTATTCACTGGAGAAGTAATCTTGATTCCAGTTCTATTAGCACTAAAATGTCTTTTGATATTATGAAAACGATCGAAAGATGAGATTGTTTCAGTATATGGTCGAATAAATTCAAAAATAGCTCGAGTTTCTGGATCAGGAACTAATACATCTGACTTTTTTCGTTTAATAGGAAATTTATCGATTATATCATGAGCTATTGGTAACAAATCTTTATCAAGGTTTGAAAGTCGGGGATAATTATCAATTGCAAATTGACGAAACCAGCCTCTAGTTAATGTAGTACAAATTCTAGCAAGTGCCATGTTGTAAGAAGTTTCTTGATTTTCTGAGATCCGTGGAATTAGATATCTTTCAAGTGCAATGACCATTGCCTCTTCTTTTACACAATTAAGTTTTGTTTGATAGTCAAGATTTTCAAAAAGCGACTTTTTTGTCCATGCTTTAGACTATATTATATTTTTTTTAAATGTTAGTATTCAAATTTATAGTAATAATTCATTATAAAATTTTAATTAAACATTTATACCTGGTCATCTTTTAAACTCTTATAAATTGGATAATCACCATACTTAACAAGTTCATGTAAATCATCATGAGGAACACGTTTTCGTACAAAAAGATTATCTTCATGATCTAAGAATTCTTCATTAGTCATATTTAAATTGATATGTGCACCTGGTTTACCTCGTATAATTTCAGTTTCCTTAATACGAGTTTTTATCATAAGTTCAATTGATTCATCGCGTTGTGGACTGCATAATGGCTGAT
Organism: Rhizophagus clarus; assembly: GCA_015698045.1. NCBI lineage: Eukaryota > Fungi > Glomeromycota > Glomeromycetes > Glomerales > Glomeraceae > Rhizophagus > Rhizophagus clarus. Next base: position 794,436 of record BLAL01000285.1, read on the forward strand.
TCATTGATACATTATTATAACCCGATAAAATTCTTAAAAAGTGTAAATCAGCAATATTTTTATGAAAATTGGTTGGCCAATGAACGTGAGATGTTTTCAAAGCTTCAAGAATTTTTAATGGAGCAACAATACATGGAAAATTTGATAATAATGGAAACATTACTTTATCTTTAATATTACGACATAAATCTAAAATCATCAGTGCACTACTTATCTTTGGTCGAGCATCATTAAACCTTTCAAATTCATAATTATCCTTATCACTTTCTTCTTTATTTAAGGTCACATTTGACTTCACGTTTCTGAGATCCACTTTATCAGAAACAAGTTCAATATCAAAGTTAGATTTTTCACTTGTAAATAGGTTAATACACCCTCCAACAAGTTTTAATCCACCTCCAGGATAATGAATTAATTTTATATTCTCAAAACATGATGCACCAGACATTCTAACTTTATTAATAAACAAAGTTGATTGTGAAGGGGTTGCTACTAAATCCCAATCATTAGGTTCACGGAAGGAAGAAACGTGCCATTTTGCAGCTCGAGAACCAATAAGCACAGGATATTTTATAAGTGAAGTGCTTTCTCCATCAACCTTGACAATATTATTTATAATTGTTAATATTTTCAATATTTTCTTTGAATTGTAAGCGAGAATTTGAGGTTTAATCATTTTTTTTTTAAAAAAAAAAACTTGAATTATGTTGAAAGATGTCAGAAATTAAATAAGAAAAAATTTTTTAGTCTAGGCAGTTAATCTATATACAGTGGTGGCGAAAATAACGTTCTGAAACATGACCTATCACTTCCTTTTTAGTAATGACTTGTTGCAGCCATAATGACGTAGATGTAACTCTGAGAAAAGGAAAGTTCAATATAATTAAAATTATATTAAGTTATATTGAGTTAATAGTTACTTGTAAAATAACATGCATTCCAAAATGTTAAATAAGACCACGCTCAGGAAGACCAAACTTTTGCCTCCAAAAGACACATGCTCACTTTAGAAAATTAGCCAGTACAAGAAAATAAGCAATTAATAAGGAAATTACTTTTTACGCTTAAACTAAGTATGTATATCCAAACATTATTTTCCCAGAACTATGAATTAATGATGGTTGCACACCAACTCCCAATATTTATTTGATTAAATTCAACAAATTTATTACATAGTGGCAGGGTTGTCATGGGATACGGACGCGAACTTTGGACGTCCGGGACGGGACAGTCCGCGCCCGCGTCTGGATATTTTACTGTCCCGGACACTTTTACGAAAAATACGAGAATAAAGATGAGGCGGAATCTTTGCACTTATCCTCGAAAAAATAGTTTTTATATTCATTAAACATTGCCAATTTGCTATATCTGGTATCTTGTTAGTGAAAAAGAATATTTGTTTTTCATGTCAACTAGTATATTTCATATTTTTCTGTGGCTTAGCGCGGGCCTGCGGACGTATAATTATTGTCCCGGACAGTTCTTGAAAATGCCGAACATGTCTCACTTGACAATTATAATACGGGACGTGTATTCAGACAAAAATCCCGAACATATCCGAGAATGTCCGTGTCCGCCCAATTTTGACGGACACTGTCCGGTGTACAACATTGCATGGTGGTAATTATAATAAGGCTTTATTATAAAGGTGTAAACTATTACAAATTTACTGTATTATTTCTATAATAAATTCATAAATTACCAATGTATTTTTTAGCTATATAGTAAACAAAAAAAATTTAATTCTATGGATTTTTCGATACAATATAAACAAGATTTAAATATTAGATAGTATATTTAAAAAATCTAACAATGAATTCAAATGAAAAATTATTTATCTGTTATATAATTCATAATTTCTTAATCGAGTTTGAGCAGATTGATATCCCTGCTTAGCAGATTGCCTGTACCAGTAAATTGCTTGATTCATATCCTTTTTAGTTCCCCTTCCATTTTCATACATAAGAGCAAAATTATATTGGGCTAAATAATTTCCTGAGTTTGCTGCTAGTTGATATAATTCAAACGCTTTATCATAATTTTTATCAACTCCTACTCCATTTTCATACATACTACCAAGATTATTTTGAGCCATACTGTTTCCTAAACTTGCTGCATGTTGAAATAATCCTAATGCATTTTGCTTATTAATAGTAGTTCCGAATCCATTATAATAATAATAACCTAACATCATTAACCCATCTGGACATTCTTCTTTAGCTGATTGTTTAAATAATTCAAAAGCTTTGCCATAATCTTTATCAACACCTTCTCCATTATGATACATCTGAGCTAGATTATACTGAGCATTACTATTTCCTGAATTTGCCGACTTACGAAATAATTCAAGAGCTTTAACATAATCTTTTTTAACACCCTTTCCATCTTTATATATAATACCAAGATTATTTTGAGCTATATCATTTCCTGAGTTTGCTGCTTGTTGATATAATTCAATTGCTTTGTTATAATTTATATCAACACACATGCCATTTTCATACATGCTACCAAGATTATTTTGAGCCATACTGTTTCCTAAACTTCCTGCATGCTGATATAATTCAAATGCTTTTTGCTTATTAATAGTAGTTCCAAACCCATTATAATAATAATAACCTAACATCATTAATCCATCTGGACATTCGTTTTTAGGTAATTGCTCAAATAGTTCAAAAGCTTTACAATAATCCTTATCAACACCTTCTCCATTATGATACATCTGAGCTAGATTATACTGAGCATTACTATTTCCTGAATTTGCTGACTTACGAAATAATTCAAAAGCTTTAACATAATCTTTTTTAACACCCTTTCCATTTTTATACATAATACCAAGATTATTTTGAGCTATATCATTTCCTGAGTTTGCTGCTTGTTGATATAATTCAATTGCTTTGTTATAATTTATATCAACACAAATGCCATTTTCATACATGCTACCAAGATTATTTTGAGCCATACTATTTCCTAAACTTCCTGCTTGCTGATATAATTCAAATGCTTTTTGATTATTAATAGTAGTTCCAAACCCATTATGATAATAATAACCTAACATCATTAACCTATCTGGATATTCTTCTTTAGCTGATTGTTTAAATAATTCAAAAGCTTTGCCATAATCCTTATCAACACCTTCTCCATTATGATACATCAGAGCTAGATTATACTGAGCATTACTATTTCCTGAATTTGCCGACTTACGAAATAATTCAAGAGCTTTAACATAATCTTTTTTAACACCCTTTCCATTTTTATACATAATACCAAGATTATTTTGAGCTATATCATTTCCTGAGTTTGCTGCTTGTTGGTATAATTCAAAAGCTTTGTTATAATTTATATCAACACAAACACCATTTTCATACATACTACCAAGATTATTTTGAGCTATACTGTTTCCTAAACTTGCTGCATGCTGATATAATTCAACTGCTTTTTGTTTATTAACGATAATCCCAATTCCCAAATGATATGAACAACCAAGTTTAAATAATCCTGATGCAAACCCCATATTAGCTATTTTTTCATAATATTGAAAAGCCAACTTTTCATCTTTTACAGTTCCAGAACCAGATTGATAACATATTCCAACATAATACTGAGCAAATACATGATTTTTCTCTGACGCGTTAATAAATAAATTAAATGCTTTCATTTTATCTTCAATTGTTTCAATTCCTAAATAATTAAAATATCCAAGCAAAAATATAGAATCCGAATCATTTTGATCAATTAATAACCAATTATAAATTTCTTGCGGGTTTATATTATTGTCATTAAAATAATAGAAAATATATTTGCTCAAAGACACATCTTTTCCTTCATTATCTATTTTGTACATGTAATTTATTATATCCTTGATTATTAAACTTAAATCATTTATTTTAGTATTTGAAGAATTATTACTATTAATTAAATTAAAATTTTGTTCATCAGTTATGTTTATTTTTGTTATACTCTTTTCAGATGAATCAACTTCATTCATAATTTCATCTGTATCCATTATATTAAAATTTTGAGACATTCGCACATAAAATGAATTACTTAATGTATTTGAGGACGAATCAGTATTAGTTGAATTAGTTGGATTGAATTTTGGTTCATCAGTTGATATAGATTGAAGGCTTAATCCCGCTTGATTATCTTCTATCTTGCTTGTTTTTTTCATAATTACTTTCAAGTTTTCTATTACTTGACTTATGGTTGGACGTTTATCTGGCTCACCATTCCAACATTCTAAAAAATAAAAAATAATAATATAACATAAACAATATCCTAAAATATAATTAATGAAAGGTTGAAATTTTTTTTTAATTAAAGTATATCATACCAGTATAAATTTTAACATATTCTACGGGTGTATTAGGAATTGGTTCTTCTCTAAGACCTTGTAAAATTTCTAAAGCCAAACCAAGACCATATTGTCCATCCTCGGTATAAGTATGGAACGGAGGTTGACCACTGGAAATCTCCCAGAATAATACACCAATACTATAAATATCGGTTTTGTTATTTAATGACGAGTCTTTATTCTTACTTTGTCCACCAAATCTTTTTGGGTCAATGTAAGGAATTATCCCAAAAACTTTATGTTGTGTGCTTGTTGATGATTCAATTCTCCTTGATAACCCAAAATCGGATAACTTGACAGTATTCTGATTGACCAATACATTACAAGAGTGCTACCAAAAACAATAATACATATTAATGGCGTTAAAAATATATTTACGATATATTACATATTACAATCTTAATTAATAAATTACCAAATCACGATGCACGATTCCTTCATTATGTAAGCATAAGACAGCACTAGACAATTGATATGCCAAGTCATACTTATTATCCCAGGTAAGATTATTGAAGTTTTCTTTCAAATAATTTTTTAGAGTTCCAGCATCCGCATACTCCATCACCAACAAATAATTATTTGATTGGGAATGTTGATCTTCTAATTGTAAATAGAAGAAATAATTATTTTTATTAAATTATTTTTATTAAATTACAGATTTGTAAAGTCAAATAAATAGATAGAAATTATACCTGGATCAAATTTTGCAATTCCGTAAAACTTAATAATGTTATTGTGAAATTGTATATCACGTTGAAGCTTAAGCTAAAATATAAATATTGTAATATGTATTTAACGTACTGTATATATTATGTATACTAAAATATTATATTATTTTTGTTTAATAATTTATACCTCACGAACGACTTCTTTTGCGGTGACATCATCGAAATTAAAAAAATATTTCAACGCCAAATATTGCTCAGAGTTTTTCCAATTCGCACGGTAAACTTTTCCGAATCCACCAGCGCCAACTTTTTGAATATCGCTAAAATGTTCATGTTCATAATATCTAAAATATTCTTTAGTAATGGCTTCTTCAATCCAGCGTATCCATTCATTTGTGTTTTGCATTTTGATATTATTAATATTTGTGGAGTATAAAAAATAAAGAGACGAAAGAATCTTAACAATTCAATACGCAGAAAGTTTTTTTTTTAAATGCATAATAGTTTGGCAAAAGCTACACAAATGATGTAGGACATGTTGCGCAATTAATAAATTAATATTTCCAATATAAGTTAGTTCATTTTTTTATTTTAATCGTCAACACCCCTAAATTTATACCACATGATTATGTGCGACTTAATAAATTTAACCAAAAATCTATTGATACATCTATATTTTAAATCGGTTTTAAATCGGCCAAAAGAGATACGTAACATGGACTTAATTTTTGCGGCCAAGACTTTTTATTGTCGCTATTTATCATGGCTTTTACGATAATACCTAGTTATTTGCATATACGCATGATGTATGAGTTTGGGCGTTTTAAAAATGTGTGACAATATGTATGTCGATTATTTTGTAACACAAACAGGGTTATTCATTAAAATTTACGTGTCTATTTTGTTCGCCGTCAAGTAGAGGCCTGCAACGGGCCGGGTCCGGGCTCAAAACCCGGCCCGGACCCGGCCCGGAATCCGGGTACGGGCCGGAAAGTTGAATTTTAAAATACACCCGGGCCGGGTCCGGGCCGGGTTTTGTTTTTCACAAAATTTCCGGGCCGGGTCCGGGTTCAGATTCTAAACCCGGATTTTTATTAATTCTGGTCAAAATTATAATTAATTCTGGCCAAGTTGAAAAATTAAAAAAAAAAAAGTCAACTTTTATTGTTTAATTTCTTCTTTATTATATTATATTGCAAACTTTTCCTAATCATAAATAGTTTTTATCTATATGTATAATGATTTTTAAAATCAAATGCTGCACCGAAATTTATAATTTAACTGTGCCGCAGCTTGATTAGGCTAAAAATTTTCATTTTTCGGATTGTTTAAATGTACAAAATTATAAAATACTATTAAGTTTTTTTTTTTTACCTTTGTTAACTTGTTCATTACCAAAGATCATTTTATTTTAATATTACATAGTTGTGTTTCAATAATTTTTATATTTATTATAGTTATTTACTTAATAAAGTTTCATTTATTTTTCAAGTATAAATAATAAATTATCTTTAAAACATGAAAATTTTGTGTAATAAAGAATATTAAATCACCGTTCCACAAAATTATACATATAATCTACATTACATTATCAATATCATATGAATTCTTATCAATTTTTAGTAATTTTTTAATGTTTATTGATTTCTCATAAGAAGGCAACATCTTTGAATTATAACTAATTATTTTAAAAAAATTGTTTAACAAGTATAAAAGTTTTAAAGTGACCTACTTATATAAAATTATTATCTTTCCAAAAAAACTTATTTAAAACTAGCGGTAACCCGTCGCGTTGCGCCGGGGTAGGACTTGTTTATTAAGCTAAGAAAAGTAGTAATTATAAGATTATATTTATATTATGTAAATAGGTTTAGTCTTTTACTATTATAGTATAATTAGATTAGAAGAAAAAATATATTAATTCATATAATTTACATATATATTTGTGCTAATAAAAGTGAATTGTGTATTAATGTTGTATATGATGAAATACTATATATGCAAAATATTACATGTATAAATATTATATGTATAAAATGGTATATAATATATAAAATGTTATATATACAAATATTATTTTTTAAATATGAATTCTATTTATAGAAGCAAATATTTCAGGATATACAATATTTTTTGTTTTGTAGTTTTTACTGTTATCTATAAGGACTTTAATATGTTGATATATAGTTACTCTTGAAAATGCAACATATAATTGTCCATGTGCAAAAACAGGTTCAGGTAAGTAAACACCAACCCTGCTTAGAGTTTGTCCTTGTGATTTATTAATTGTCATTGAGAATGCAACTCGTACTGGAAATTGATGTCTTTTTAAAGTAAAAGGTAATTTACTTTCTAATGCTGTTAATGTAATACGTGGAATAAATACACGTTTACCAATATGTGATCCTGTTATAATTTCAGCATCAATAACTTTACTTTATAATCTATGGCAAATCAGTCTGGATCCATTGCAAAGGCCTTTAGATGGGTTTAAATTTCGCAGTAATATGATTGGTACTCCTAATTTTAACTTTAGTTCACCAGGAGGAAGTTCTGGAATCTTTAAAGATCGTAAAAATTCAGGTGAATAAAGTTGTGGTTGTTCTGTTATATTATCTTCTGATGAATTTATTGAGTCAGCACTGGGATATATAACAAATTCTCCAGGAATTTTTTCCATTATTATATCTGAAATAATGTCAACATTAATATTTTTTGGGATTAAGATTGCTTTATTTACCATGTAATTAGCATTACCACAATTTTCTTCCAGATTTGGATAGACAAAATTGATCATATCTATTAAAGTTCCATTATTTATTGTCATATTTGAAGGGAGGGTAATTATATCTTCTGTACCAGGATTGATTGTATATGTACCATCACCAATTTTCAGAAGAAAATCTGCAAATTCTTTTTGTTTTTGGTTTTCTAATGGATTAGATATTTGCTGAAGTCTCATATTGGTTAACAGTTTTATTACTTTAAAGTGAGGCCATAAAGATGATTGAGTTAAACTTGCTGAAACAATATCAGCACGAAGGGAATTAGGGATTACTGGTAAAATTTGTCAAAAATCTCCTCCAAAAACAAATACTTTTCCTCCAAATGGTTTATTTATTTGTGTAATATCACGAAATGTTCGATCAACTGCTTCAAATACAAATTTGTGCATCATAGGAGCTTCATCCCAGATAAAAAGTTTTGCAATGTTAATAAGATGTGCTAATTGAGTATTGTGGCCAGTAATAACAAGCAAAAGGCAATTGAATTCTATCAACAAGCAGCAAATTTAGGAAATATTATTGCTAAATATAATCTTGCTTTTATGTATTATAATGGAAAAGGAGTTGATAAAGATTATATAAAAGCAATTGAATTATATCACAAGGCAGCAAATTCAGGTTATAGTGATGCTCAATATAATCTTGCTCTCATATATTACCCTATAAAAAATAAGTGTCCGGATAATGTCCGGAAAATGTCCAGAAAAATTATCTAAAATATTGTCCAGAAATTCTGGACACTGTGTATCCAGAAACTGTTCCGAAAACACTGCATTTTCGGGATATTAGGAAATTGTCCAGAAATTGTCCGGAAATGTATTTTCGTAAAATTTGTCACAAAAGATGATCAATGGATAGATGATCATTATTATTCCTTAACCCAAAATTTTTATATCATAGATATATAGTATTTTTGCCTGCTCTGCAATTTTAATTAGTACGACAGAAAAGGTTTTGAATGTCAGTTTTGTGCTTTTTGCATTTTTTTACAAAATTAATTTATCCTTTTTTGTAAATAGTATCCAGAATTTGTCCTGAACTTTTTTATGTCCGGAATTTGTCTATCTGGTTTTTTACTATGTCCAGAATTTGTCCAGGTTTAACTGTCCAGAATTTGTCCAAAATTTTATACCAAACAAATACTGGACGAATTCTGGACAAAGTTAGGACATGTCAAAATTTTAAGTATCAGAAGTGTGTCAGACATGTACCAAAAAAGTGGACATTTTCCGGACACATCAGATTTATTCCGGACATTTTCCAGACATTTTTGATAACATTTTCTGGACATTTATTTTTTATAGGGTTATAATGGGAAAGAAGTTGATAAAGATTATGAAAAAGCAATTGAATTATATCACAAGGCAGCAAATTCAGGACATAGTGGTGCTCAAAATAATCTTGCTCTTATGTATGAAAATGGAGGAGTAGTTGATAAAGATTATGAAAAAGCAATTGAATTATATCACAAGGCAGCGAATTCGGGACATAGTTATGCTCAATATAATCTCGCTCTTATGTATGAATATGGAAAAGGAACTGAGAAGAATATAAATCAAGCAATTTATTGGTACGAGAAATCTGCTAAACAAGGAGATCAAGATGCTTAAAATAAATTAGAAAAATTAAGAAAGTGAATCATATACTGTTTTTTTGTTTAAAACATATCGTTAAACTATCAAAATTAAATACACAATGCATGCATATCATTTTTTTTAAATACTATTTTATTTAAATTATGCCTAAAAGATGAAAAAGATGTGCCTAATGTACCTGTTTGAGTAAATGTAATTCTAATGATATTTTACTTATATCAGACGCTAAGCAATATGATTATAATTATCACTACGATTTCTTGATTATCGTATTGGGTCAATACTCAATATTATCTATACAATAAAAAGAAATAAAAATTTTTGTGTGCATGTATCTTTTTCAAGCTCAGTGGCAGTAGCAGTTATATAATTAGCTACAACGATTATTATAAAATCGTCATGATAGGTTAGGGAAATAATATCAAACTATGTATTTCTTGTAACTTTTTTTTGTATAAATTAAAGATTACTAATAAAGTAATGCGCGTTATCAATAAAAAAAAAGTATAGTTATGTACATATTTACCTATTGCAGTGTTGTCATGGAACACAGACACAGACATTGGACAGTCCTGGATCAAACAGTCTGGCCCATGTCTGCCATATTTTCATGTTTAGGACATTTTGTTCGCATTAATCCAGCCATACTTCTTGTTAATTCCAGCCAAAAGATTTTTAAGGTTGGTTAACGACTTGTCAGTATCTGTAGAGTCCGCAGACTATGGACGCGGACATGGATTTTTTGGACGTCTGTGTTCACAAAAAATCGCTGGACAATATCCCATGTATAACACTGCCTATTGTTTATAAAGTTAATGAAAAAGATTATAATTTCCTTTTGATCCATCAAAAAAGTTAAAATAATTTAGCAAGTAGCAACAATTCAATTTTTTAAACTTTTTTATAATTCCTAGCTATAAAATCACATGAATATTTAGGTCAAAATCTATACAACCCTTTAATCAAATTTCATTAATAGGAATTTTCATTATATAAAATACAAAATAAATAATTATTATTTTTTGTTGATTTTATTTCCTGAATTATTGTTAGACGAACCTCCCTTTTAATTTCGTTAACTTAAGTTTTTTACATAATAGACAATTTTTTTTTGAGACAAGGTTGTTTTAAACCTTCAATAAAAGTTTTTCGTATACTAAAATTTAATAACTTTAAAATTTCATTTACTTGCAAGCTATCTCTGATCTTTAAAATTTTGACATCGTTATTACCATTATTACAATTATTGCCATTATTATAAAATCTTGTTAATTTTAATATTCTAAGATTTTTAATCTTTTCAATATATTAAGTAGTGATTCATCAATTTGTAAAAAGTGATAAGATTTAATTAACAATAATCCCCTGTCACACTAAGTTTATAAATGACCGGGAACTAATTCCCCAATCTCATATAGATAATCGGAAATCTTTAATTTTAGTTTAATCTTAATGATGACACACTCCTGGAGATTAGAATACCATGGTTTTTTTCCTGAAAAATAATACGAATATTCTAGTAATGAAGAAATTCTTTCAATAAAGTTTGATTATGATTTAATTTCAATCGAGATGAATTTTATATGATGAATAATAAATAGTTTGATTTTGTATTACAAAAATAATAATTTTTAAATTTGTAAAAAAATCGACGTAAACAGATTTTCGAAATTTTTTACTTATAAATTTTATTTTAAGTAAATGCTTATTAGTTTTAGCATTTCCTGAAAATGTATAGAATCCATCTCTCGTAATGTTCTCTTTAAAACCTTTTAGGTCTCCAAATCAAATATCTTAAACGGGTAATCAGAACAAATCAGCAATTATTGGAAGAATAAATATCATTATTTAATTTTAATAACAAAAAAATTATTATAGAGAATTCTTTTCATTTTGGAAAAAATGCAAAAGAATGAAACGGAAAAACACATGTAAATTAATATGGATTCACCTTTTTTTCTATAAATTGTTCTATAAAATACGCACAACTATATTATTAGTACTTTTTATTAATTTTTTTTTTTTTTCAATTTGAAATGATAAAAAATCTTCCAATTCCTTTATTTTAAATAGTAGAAATCTTGTCGTTACATTAATTTTCATTTTCGTAATAAAGACAAGATTTAATTTAGTTTATTGTTGATTTGTTTTAATAGTGTGAGGTTAGTAATTTAGTAAGTAGTATTGCGTAGTATTACAAACTTTTGAAAATTGAAATTCGGAACAAAGTTTTGACTTTGAAATTTCCAATATTAAAGATATAAACCAAAAAAAAATTTTTTTATTAAAGGATAGTATTATTTGTTCTTTCTTTGATTTTGTTGTTTAAGAAATTAAAAGGGTTGTTATTTGTAAAATTGTCAAAGTGGATAGGTTTGCATCGGATAATTTCAAATAAAATTTCAAGAAATTAAGTGAAAATCGTTTTCCCTACATATAAAAATATAAAATTTCAATTATAAATACTGAATGTCAGAATTAATTATTTTACTTTTGTTAGGAATTATAGTCCATATAATTTATTCAGACCGTTTCCTGATTTTTCTCGCGTAAGTTATTATAATATTTAAGCTGATCATAATAATTATTTTACTGATAGAATTTATTTAAATAATTTAAGAAAATTATTATTGATATTGTAATTATTATTTCTTAATTTGATCAAAATAAATTTTTATCTCAAAAAAAAAAAAAAAAAAGTATTTATAAACAACAGTTTCCGTTCAGACTCTCAACAGAAAATCAACAAATAAGTTTAAATAAAAATTTCTCATTTTATTCTTTTAAACCTCAACCAAAATGAAATTCAATCCCTCATTCATCTTTTACTTTGTTTTTGTCTTTATGGCAACATTTAACTTCTCTCACGCTCAAGAAATTCAAAGAGAAAAAGAATGCAGAATTAGAATTTATAGACCTAAACAAGGATCTGAATATCGATTTTACAGCTGGCATTATGTAGAATATAGTTTTAATAGTGGTTGCTTTAAAGGTCCGTAATAAATTCTTTTATATATTAATTTGTAATTTCGCTCATAAATTATTTACATCATGTGGTTCTTATTTTGTTAAACGTTTAACAGGTGAAAAAGACAGGATTGATATCAGTGTTATTGGTGCTAATGGAGAAAATGCTTACGATATTGTCAAAGAAGGTTATGTAAGTAGTTCTTCAATTTAATGACTTCATCGAATTTAACTAATTGCGTAATTGAAATTTAACTTATAATTTTTTTATATTAGTTGGAAACAACTACTAGAAGTATTAGATATTGGATTGATCCAAGTTGGGCGAATGATGGGAGCAGCTACTACGTCAAAGTTACTGTGAATAAACGCACGAGTGAAAAATCTGGTTATTTTACTACTTTCGAATAAAATATCTGCAAAAATCTGTTTCTTTTGTGATAATAATATTATGTAATTTCACATTGTAATACTTAAATAATAAAGCGCGTTATTATAAGAAATGTATAATCATAGAATCAATGGTTATAATTCCAAATATAATCGATGAATATTGCGGTATATACATAGAGCTTCTTAAAATTTTATATTTGAAAAAATAATAAAGCCTTTTAGTTTGCGCTGGCATGTATATAATAAATAAATAGTCATATTAAATTACTATTATAATAAATTATGAATTTTTTAAATTAAACCCTACATCCATTAATTATTAATAGCTCATAAACCAAAAACAAATTGAGTAAGTTTTGCAACTTGTGTTACGAAACTGTTTTTTATTTGAGATTTTCCGGTGATCATGATAACGTCAGGTGACGTAAGGATAAAAATTTCAATATAAATAATAGCGTCTCATCTTAATTATTGTATTTGGTTTATAAACGATAATAAATATTATATTTTACATATACTTTTTCAATGAAACAACAACATATAGAAGTCAACGAAAGGTTAACAATTCAAAAAGTTATGCAATAAATCTTCGAGACCAATAGAAAGTTTGAACCAACAACAAATACTTCAACAATTTAAGTTAAATCATGGATGATTCTTGGATGGGCGTAAAATAAAGGAACATAATCAAGCTGTAGTTATTGAAAATGAATTGAATATTGATTTATATCATGATCAACCTTTTGCGTATACTTCTATAAATGATGTTGAACTTGACGAATCTCTACGGCTATCCGATATATGTATTAACTTTCCTACCGCTGAGATTACTTATACTACTGATTTATCTTCAAATTTTATGAATGACGATGATTACGATGAAGGAAATTATATGAAATGTACGGTCATTTACTTCCTAAAGATTTTAATTGGTGGTAAATTATTTATCGATGGTCTCAAATAGATTACTTCGACACAAATCAACATTTTTAATCCCTATTTAACTTGGTTATATGAATCAGCTAAATATGAAAAAGAAATCCCATTTAATAATTTATCTGATCTGAATTCTTTTCAAAAATATTAACAACAGATGGAATAAATTTAGATACTTGTGAAAAATTAACCGATTGGATAAATAATTTATACCTAAATGATACAGTATTTCTTATAATAACCTCATTCAAATTTCTTTCTCAATTAAAATTTGATACAACATCATCACATGTAGATGAGATACAATCTGGAATTGCTAATTTTAAAGAGAAATTAACTATAGAAAATTGGGTTTGGTTAAAAATTTCAATTTTTTCAAGGTTTAATGATTGATTTAATTAATTTCCCTAATATACATTTTCTGGTAAAATGTGAGTTATAAAATTTCATTAGATAGAAATAATATCAGATCTTCAGAAAAATTTCAACAGACTATAGAAGATGCACTTGAAAGTATGAAACCACTTACACATTTGCAAGAAGTTTTTGATAAATATGGTATTAAATATTTTATTAAGAAAATCTTGTAAGAATACTATGAATACTATGGATAATTCTTCAACTATCAACAAAAAAAGATTGATTTATTATCGCCAATATATGATTTTTTAAGATTTCATTTATCAAATTACAGTATTAATTGCCTTTTAACGCAAAAGGAAGATATTAACAATATTACTGAAGAAAATGATTTATATAAATGGATTTATAATACAAATAATGACTTAGAAGTCATTGAATTTGATAATGTAATTCTTTTATATGATATTCTTGAAACTAAACAAAAGAAGATAGATAAAATCTTAAATAAACAAAATAATCAGCTCAGTTTGGTTTTGTTTTAAAACTGCGATTTTCAGCCAAAACTGAACTGACCGCAAAACCAACCGATAAAACTGAACCGCAAAACTGATTGCAAAACTGAATTAGAAAGTTCTAATTATGACTTTATTTTAATAATATCACTTAAACTTACACAATTTTTTTCTTACAAAAATAGTGCTGATTTTGTGATTTTTTGGTGATACAAAATCATGTGATCAACGCACAAAATTAAAATTTTCAAAAGGAGAGTACTATAAATTTAAATATTAAAATTCATTTTTTAGTTATTCTCAATTGAAACAAGATATTTTTTTGGAATATATTATAAAATATATAGTAGTTATTGGGTAGGGGGGTTAAAATATCACCGAACTGCAAAGCAGTTTGGATGATATTTTAATCACCATACCCAATAACTGTGTTATTATGCAGACGTCCAAGATCATGTTTTTATGATATCATAATATCATCAGTATAAATAAACTAATCAATAAACTATTTTAAACTATTTTTTTTCTTCTCTTTTTCTTTATACCTATAATCAAATAAATAAAATGTCACAAACGAAGCAAAAAAATTTAAAAAGTACAAGAAATAAGGTATCATATACTTTAAATTATTTTACTTTATTTTGCAATTATTTTTTGGCTTTCTTAACAATATGTATATTTTATATTTAGGATAATTTGAAAACCACTACTTCTATAAAAGAAAAGGTTGAATTTTATCGTGAATTTTCAAAAGTTAAAAATACAGTTAATGCAACAAATACTTGGATGGGTTTGCTGGAGAAGTTTCGTAATGGACAATCATATGCTGGTACAATTCAGGGTGTAGAAAATGAACAAGTTTTAACTGAACAATTGTGTACTTATTTTGCTAACATGAGCAAAAAGGATGGTTCTGACTATTCTGTCAATTCAGTTTGATCTTCTTTTGCAGCTATTAACCGCTTTCTTCAAGATCATTCAAAAATTAAAAATATTGATTTATATAATGATATACGTTTTAAAGGTATAAGGGAAGTTGTAGATGGAAAAATTAGATATCTTTCTAATAATGGCAAAGGTGAAACTAAAGGATCAGATTCACTAGAAGTTGATGAAATTACACAAATTTTAAATCATAAATTATTAGATGGTTCCACACCTGAAAGATTGTTAAGAAGAGTATTTTTTATTAATGCAATATATCTTGGACTTCGTGGAGGAGAACATACACTACTTAAAGCAACTGATTTTGTTAAATGTGAAGATGATGGATATACTGTTTTTATCTATTGTTCTAAGAATAATCAACGTGGGTTTACTGAAAATCATGGAAAGGCAGACAAATTAACTTTACCAAACCATCCAGATATTACTCTGTTCATTGATAAATATTTATCATTACGCCCCTATTGTGCAGAACCTGATTTTTACCTTCAAGAAATTGAAGAGCAATTTGATAATATATTATATTATTGATTATTAATATTTTAATTAACATTAATAAATTGATTATTTATTAATATTTTAGCATTAAGAACTGGAGTCTGGTATAAGCCAAATCATGTAAGATCCAAAAGATTAAGTTCTTTCTTGAACGAAACCTGTAAAATTACTGGTAAAAATCTTAATGGAAGGAAGATCACCAACCATTCTGGACGACGTGCGCTTATTCAAAATTGTGAAAAAATGGGAATCCCTAAAGAAGATATTAAATTAATATCTCGTCATAGATCTGATGCTGGATTATTATCTTATACTTTACATACTGATAATAAAAAAATGAGATTGTTGGACAGTTAATGAACAAAGTTCATGGGCAATTAACTTTAGGTATAAGAATTTATTGATTATTATTGTTATCGTTATTCATTGATCTATAAAGATTTATTAAATATTTGCATTTATTTTTAGATAACACAGAATCATCAGAAATATTAAATTCTCAAGTTTCATGTATGAATGAAAATGATAAACAAATAATGGGAAAAGAAAATAATAATTTTAAAACTGCAAAAGAAGGTAAAAAACATTGATTATTAATAAAGTGATATGTAGATTATATTTATTGAATTTTTTGTCTTTTTTTTATGTTATAATTTATTTAGCACTACTTGAGAAGTCTTGTGAAAATCAACAAAACACTATTAGACAACCATTACAATTAACTAATGCAAATCCGCAATTAGAAATTTCGATGAATGTTGATCATTTTAAAGAGTTATTTGACTGTGGTATAATTCCTCAGCTTAAAGGAAAAATTAATTTAGCATAAAATTTAATTTTAATTGTTTACCATCTTCTGCATACTTATTGTATTAATATAATAATAATTTAAACGCATTTTTCAAAGTTGTAACACAAAATACTAAACAATAATATCAAACTATAGCAGTTTTTATTATAAAAGCAACATTAGTGATATTTAATCCATATGACGTATTACGTCAAAAATATCTGTAATATTATAGTTATTTTTAACTTTGTCTGGAAAATATCAGTATGACAAAAAAAGCATGATCCTATTTGGCATAATAATTACAATTAACTGATCAGTTTTTTCATCAATTTTTTATATATAAACCAATGATTAACCGGTTGGTCTTGGACTAAAACCGAACTGAAACTGAACCAGCAAAAACCGGTTATGATCAGTCATTTTGGCATTCCTATTACTGAGTCAATAATTATAGATCCATCATTAGAAAATAATGATTACGTAATTTTTGGATCAATTACTTCAAAAACCAGTAATTCAAAATTGTGAAGATATTTTTATTACATTTGAATCATATGAAAGTAAATTTTTTGCAATGATAAAAACTTCAGATAATACAAAATATAAATATAAAGGATTACTATATCCTATGAATGATAATCAGAAATCCTTCAAAATTATTAGTATTTAGTCTAAATAATCGAAAAATACAAGTCGATTGATTATACTAAGAAATCTATTACATCACAACGAAACAATTCTTCCTATTCTATTAAAACTTCCAACTATCTCAAGGTACGATATTTTATTAATTGTTTTAAACCTATCGATATTAAGCTTACCAGATGGTCAAAGAATTGTGTTTTATTTAGATATTTTGAATACAAGTATAAATAATAAAATTTGACCTGATGTTGAAATCTCTGTTAGATGAAAATACAAAGATTAATATTGATGGAGAGAAATATATAATGGGATATAATCTAACTGAAAATAACTACATCGAGGGTATGTTCTTTATATAAATATAGATAATATAAGAAATTTTTAAATTTCAATCTTTAGTAATTGATAATTTTTATTTATTATAAGCCGCAACTAGATCATGCAAACATTTAAATGAACAATATTCGACAAACGCGACAACAAAAAAGAGAATAGATTAGAAATCAGTAATAAAAATTTAAAATATCACAGATTTATCTGAATTGTCTGGATATCAGCAAGAATAGGCTATTAGCTGAGATCGATTATTCTTAAAATACATTAACTAGTTTAAATTTAAGTAATTGTTGGATATTAAATCTGTTACAGCTAATTAGAATCAACTTATTGAGTTGAAATTACCTTTTACAAATAATGAAAAATTATAATATTTAAATTTATTTGATAATTCATTTCCTCAAGATTTTAATTATTTTAGTGGGTTAGGGTCGACTTGTTAATTTGAAGGAACTACAGATAGGAAACACTGTAATCGAACAGGGCATATACTGTATAATCGATTTCATGGTAGTTTAAGACCTTTAAAAAATACGGTTAAATTAGAAATATTAAGCATTAATAATACTGATATTTATTCCGGTTTAGAATTCTTATCTGATAGTACTAGGGAACGGTTTTGGAAACCAAACCGTTGTTAAGTCCGTAGCTTTATTTAAAAAATTGCCCTTTTCTTACTGAAACCCCACATCTAGGCCCTAAAGAAATGCTGCCAAGCTCCAAGCCTTTTGAACCTGACGTGCCCAAGCCATTTAAAATCGAAATATATTTAGAGATTCGAAAAGCCAACATTCTATGTATCTCGGAGTAAAAATCTACGCGTTTAAGCTCCAATTCGTCTAAGATCCAAGATTCTTTTCATTTAAAAAAGAGTAATACCAAAATGTTAGTAAATGTTTCGATTAAAGAAAAGTAAAATTTAAAAAAAAACTTCTGAAAACCTACCAACAATTTACGTATCCAACAAAGATCCTAGTCATTTAAAAAAAAAATAAAGAAAAAATTGAAACGTTAGAATTTTAGTTAAAATAATTCAAAAAACACGTTCACCTCCCTACCAAATTCTCATGTGCAGTCTAAAAAACAAAAAAAAATTGAAACATAAGTAAAAACGTTTCGCTAAAAGAAATAATCTTTAAAATCATTATTGAGATTCTTTACCGAAATTCCTGGCCGTTTAAAAATCCACATATCCTAAGATCAAAAAAACATCGTCTGGAAAGAAGAAAAACAAGATAACGAAATATAAGTAAAGTTTCGTTAGAATAATAGATAAAAAAAATATCAAAACTCACCTAAAGCCGAACCCACACTTCAGATCTGCCTAAAAGTTGAGTTCTTGAGTTCCAAATTTTCATCTAAAAAAAGAAACAGAACATTATTAGTAAATGTTAGCTAAAAGAATTGATCAATGTGAAAATAAAACATCCTTCACCATACCTCTAACATGTTGTCTAAATACCGAAGAACTGGCTATCTACAAAAGAAAATAACGAAACATTAGTTAAAAGAATTAATCCAAAGCAAAAAAAGTTCTCCTTACCGAATTTCAGATACCCTGTCTACAAAAGCAAAACATCGAAACATTAGAAGCCGTTCATTAAAAAAACTGACCATCTACAAATTAAAAAAACGAACTGTTAGTAAAGTTTGTTAAAATAATAAAAAATAAATGTTAATAGTATGTGAAACATTTCATTACATTAGACACGTTTCTAAGTGAACCGAAAGACTTATCTAAAAAAAAAGACAATGAACATTAGAACCTATGAAAAGAAGGAAGAAACGCTTCATTAAAGACGTTTCTTAATTAAAAAAACCTTCTTTCTATACTGACCTCAAGCTGTGTCTAAATGTCATGGTATTTCTATAAAAAGAAGAAAAAAACGGTTCGTTAGAAACGTTTCTTAAATAAAAAAAAAAATACTCTTTCTCCATTTACCTTGGCTTCGTGTCTACGGTGTTCTTACAAGCTAATTTTTTGTTATTCTGAAAAAAAAAAATAAACATTGCCAGTTACGCAACCGTGATAAAAAAATTAAACAGTAGGTAGGTCACATGTTCATCAACCATAAGATGCAATGAAAGAACCAATCATGGATCGACTCAATTTTCAAGCGGGCGGACATCCGGACATTTGTGTCACCTTGCGTAGTATTATATAGTCCTTCGCTTCGCTCC
This sequence comes from Rhizophagus clarus, assembly GCA_015698045.1. Lineage (NCBI taxonomy): Eukaryota > Fungi > Glomeromycota > Glomeromycetes > Glomerales > Glomeraceae > Rhizophagus > Rhizophagus clarus. The sequence continues at coordinate 814,405 of BLAL01000285.1, forward strand.
GGACTAATTAAAATTTTTGATTCTTAGCTGATAAAAAACCGGAAGCTAAAGTGAGAGAAAAATTTGAACGACTTGAAATTTATACTACGAGTCCTGTTGATGCTTTTCAAAGTAGGCATAATTTGAAAGCATGGAAAAAAATTGGAAATTAACCAAACAAAAAGAAGTGCTTCATAATCAATTTAAAGTAGAAGAATTGATTTTGGACTCTAAAATTATAGAATTTAAAAATGAAAAATAATTTATATGAAGAAGAAAAGAATTGATAAAAAGAAATGAATATTTGGGTCAAGAATTAAAAAATAAGGAGCAAAAAACAACCAATTTGGAACAATTAATTGCCAATTGGAAACAAAAAGAGGATATTTATAGGGAAACTCAGCAGCAAATAAGAGAAAAAGAGGCGAAACTAGAATCGGGAAATTAGATGAAAAAGAAGAATTATAAGATTAAATAAGGGCATTAAGAAATGATTTAGAGCTCAAAGAAAATGATATAAGACAATCCGAACAGCAACAATTAGAAGAAACGAATAAGGAATTAGAACTTAAAGAAAATGAATCTGCCAAATTAAGAAATGATCTAAAAGGGACTACATCATCATTATCCGTAATCAAAAATAAAAAAACTAAAATAGACTGCTTTCAAAAAAAAAAAAATTTATTAAAACAGAATTTAAATTTAATACTGCATAATAGATGCATTTAAAATCTAATTCTACAGGAGATTCAAATGACCTAAAGAAATATAAGTCTTGAATTATATTATGGTTACTTGATATTATTTTGCTAATTCAATCTCAAAAACAAAAAAACCAGTTCTTATATTTTTTTTTTAACTACATAAAAAGCAAAGTAACCTATATATAATATTTTTCATAAATTAATAATTATAGCTATTTTTCCAACTATTCGTAATCTCAATTATAATATGTCTAAAATAAACCATTTAATATCCATATAACAATTTTCACTTTTAACATTATACCCAAGCAAATATCAATATCATTCCTCATCATTTACTATTATATACAAACAACATTCTAAAATTGGTAAAATGAAAATTAATTGCCATAGTAAAAACCAAATCCCTCCATATTGAAAATAATTAAAAATCAAATTTCCAATATAAATTTTTCTTAATACATTAAAAACAAATTTTGAACTTGTTTGAAAATTTGAATATTCCCAGATCAAAAGGATTATCAAAAGAATTATTAATAATGTAAATTCATCGAAACTTATTTTAAACATTTCCATTTTAAAATTGTTTAATTTCTATTAGGAAAGTGTGGGCAAAAATTCACTTTATGTGTGTGCCGACTGATACTGATATGAAGAATGAGAAAAAGTCACCAATATATATATAATTGTACTGTGCTAATCACATGATAGGTCACGAATCAAAAACGAACAAATTACTTGATTCAAGTGTGAGTTGCAATAATTATATTGCTGTCACAAATTAAAGGTCAGTTGACGTGATATAAATTGTTACATTTTGTAATACCCTCAGTCATCATTAATAATGTTAAATTGAGTTTCATCAAAATTATACGAGTTTATAAGTTAAAGATCCATCTTATGTGAAATCTCAAGACTTCATTTCAATGCTGTTTATTGATGAGTTTTATGACTTGGTTCATATACTCTTATTACATAAAAAAAATGTATTTACATTCTCTTTATTCATAATAAAATAAAATAATATCTATAAGATATAAGATAGCAGTTTCATTTTGGTCCATATTAGGGAGTGGTTTTGTTGTAATGTTGAACGTAATGAAGTAAGCCCATTAAAAAGTAGTGTTTATTAATTTAATCATATGTTGTGTATAGTAGTAGTATTTAGAATGAATCTTTTGTTTTAGAAATAATTTTTTTTTGTATAAAATAAAACTTTTTTCAACTGGAAAGAGTTTGGAGTTTGGCATGGCAAAATTCTTTTTTTATTAGTTTAATATTTTAATGGAGTGGAATTTTCTTTATTTTAAATAAAGGATTTAATTAGATTAGTACAGGAAGATTATTATCTACAAGGGAGTTTTTTGATGTTCGATGTTTGTTTTTTTGTAAAACGGAATATTTTTTTTTCGATAACGGGTTTGTTCATATAGAATAAAAAGATTATCTGTTATTACGAAGAATATATCTATATAAGGGAGATCATTAAAGCGGCAAATTTTTTATGACCCGATATTCCGATAGCTTATGTAATTTCACAATCTTTTTTCGTGTGAATAAATGTGAATAAACTAACATGAAGTGAATATATTTCAACAAAATAAGGTATCTCATCATATGAGTCATAAAAAAAAATCAATCATACTTTTTTTATACGCGAAAGTGGCGCGGAATACCAATCTGATGGATCTGACAGTAGAGTCATACTGTATACAAGTAAAAATTCTACAACATAAAATTTTATCAAAATACTTATTTTCTTTTTTTTCTTTATTTCGTTAGAGAAATAATTTATCTTAATCTTTAATTCCGTTCGATCTTTCCTTTTCGTTATTTTATTTTTCTTTCTCCTTCGTATACGTAAAAACAATTTACCCTAATCACCCTAATCTTTTAATCTATTTGCGTCTTTTATTTTATTTTATTTGTTTATTTTCGTTATTTTTTTTCGCTTTCTCTTTTTTTAGGTGGGTGGGTGGGTACGCTCGTATTTCTTTCTTTTTCCTTCGATATTTCCTTTCTCTTTCCCTCACGTTTTTCCTTTCCATCACCCCTATAATTTTCCCTTCCCCTATCATTTTCCCTTTCCCTATCATTTTCCCTTTCCTATCATTTTCCCTTTCCCTCTCGTTTTTACCTTTCCCCTTCTCTTTCGTTTTTCTCCTTTCCTTTCGTTTTTCTCCTTTCCTTTCGTTTTTCTCCTTTCCTTTCGTTTTTCTCCTTTCCTTTCGTTTTTCTCCTTTCCTTTCGTTTTTCTCCTTTCCTTTCGTTTTTCTCCTTTCCTTTCGTTTTTCTCCTTTCCTTTCGTTTTTCTCCTTTCCTTTCGTTTTTCTCCTTTCCTTTCGTTTTTCTCCTTTCCTTTCGTTTTTCTCCTTTCCTTTCGTTTTCCCCTTACCTATTTTCCCTATCGTTTTCCCCTTCCCTCTCGTTTTTCCTTTCCACTTCTCTTTCGTTTTTCTCCTTTCCTTTCGTTTTCCCCTTACCTATTTTCCCTATCGTTTTCCCCTTCCCTCTCGTTTTTCCCTTCCACTTCTCTTTCGTTTTTCTCCTTTCCTTTCGTTTTCCCCTTACCTATTTTCCCTATCGTTTTCCCCTTCCCTCTCGTTTTTCCCTTCCACTTCTCTTTCGTTTTTCTCCTTTCCTTTCGTTTTCCCCTTACCTATTTTCCCTATCGTTTCCCCCTTCCCTCTCGTTTTTCCCCTTTCCCTCTCGTTTTCCCTTTTCCTTTTCCCTGATCAAAGTTGCTGCACCTCAACGTTGGTGATCAGGTGACAACAAGTTTTTTTAAAAAAAAACTTGGCTAAGTCAGCAACATTTCATGTCGTTATGATTAATAACAAGTTAACTTAGTCATAACATGGAGTTGTAGAGATCCAAATAAAGAAGCTGCTTTAAAATATTTAAACAATTCACAAAATATTATTGATAAATTACTAAATGAGGTATGAAATTTAATTTCCTATTAAAGTATTTTTTTTTAATTAATATATTAGTATTTAATAGGTTAAAGCATATTCAACTAGAATGACTGATATTGGTAACATTTTAAAAGTATATGGAATGTCTCAAGATCCAGATACAAAGAATTATTGTCCGGAGCGAAACTATATGTTTATGAAAGGTGATGATTAATTAAGGTCACGTGGCGATATCCATTTGTCCGCACACGTTACGTCACTTAAAATTTTGTGCTACATTAGTAAACAAAAATAAAAATAAAATTGCAATACGCTAAATGTAACACAATAAAATAAATATTTCGCTCCGGACTCTCAACGGTTTCCGTTTCCCTAGTATTATTGTTTTTTATTATGCAGCAGGTGGAAATTTTAATTGGATGAATGTAAATGAAAATTATAAAGCTTTGGTTGGAAAAAAAAATTAAGATTATTATCTAATGTTACATATGGTCTTAAAGGAATTCATGAAAAAAAGATGATTCATCATGATTTTCATACAAGAAATATACTAATTGATAATTCTTTTATGGAAACATATGTTAACAAAACATATATTTCAGATATGGGATTATGCAGAAAAATTGATGATGTGAATCAAAATAATATCTACGGAGTTATGCCTTATGTAGCTCCTGAAGTATTAAGAAGAAAACCTTCTACTCAAGCAGCGGATATTTATAGTTTTGATATGACCATGTATTTTGTAACAACTGGAAGACAAACTTTTGATAATTGTGCTCATGATTATTATTTAGCTAAACATATGTAAAGGAGTCAGACCTGAATTGATGAGTCAGAAGCCCCAAAAAGTTAGCAGAAAATTATAGAATTTTACACCTTTCTTCAAATAAGCACTCATCTTCAAGCTATTTATACATCTCAATTATTTAATCCTTTTACAGAAAATCTTCCAGAATATATTGATAATTCAGAATGTTTAGATTGCACAATCCCTTAATTTTGCTAAATTTATGTTCAGATATTATTATATTGAATATGATATACTATATTTACAATATAATTAATTAAAACATTTGCAATTAAAATATTTTTTGCTTTATATTGAATAGTATGAATAAATATTTTACTTGTACTAGTCAAATAAGACAAATCAACAATTTATAATAAATTCATTATTTGACCTTTACAACAAATTTGAGATAAGTTAGTAATCAACTTATCATGACATAATAATCACTTGGTAAATGCCTATTTTTGTTGTAGCCATTTCTTTTTCGTCACTTGAAATAAATAATGTTAGATTATTAATAAATGCAGTAAATGTGAATATGATTATTAAGTCTAAGTTACAACAAAATTTATACAATGAGCGGTAGATAAATTTTCTGATTCATAATAATTGGTTACATACTTACGTTAAAAATTAAAATTATTTATTTCAACCCGTGATATATTTATAACATAATAGGTACATTTTAAATCAGCATTATTTGTTTAATAATAGCTGATAGAAAAGGTTTAATACTTATTTAAAATAATGACCTTTTATATGTTGTGATAAAGCATTATTATGGAAAACTGTCGAGTTGAAAAAACTTCATCAATTAGTAACGTGACAGTCAAGATATTGCTACCATTTGAACAATGTAGCTAAAAGTGTTTAGTTAAAAAAAGTTTGTTTCATATTAAAAGAATACTATAATTTATTGACTTATTATTAATCAAGTATTATCTTTGACAATGCTACATATGCCTCCTAAAATATTCAACATTCATCATAGTAATTAAGTGAAAAATATTATGACGATATTTGATGATTATGAAGAAGTTTCAGAATTACAAAATTAGTGGGAAAAGGGTTAGAATTTCTGTATAGACATTTAAAAGAATCGCTGATAAAGAAAATCCTTAAATTATTAATGCAAATTCTTTTGAAGCTTAGAAAATGTCCGCTATCCAAGGAAATTCTGAAAAGTAAAAATGAAAATTGTATTGAACAAGTCAAGTGAGGAAAAAAAATCATATATTTATTAGTAAATACTGTATTTATATAAATTATTAACGTCAAATCTTCTAAATATGCTAATATAGTGTATTCGTTAAACATATTAAAAAAGGAACAAAATTATTTTTCACACATTTCTTAAACAAACGATTCAATATATCGATATTCGATATAACAATATGTCTGAAAATTTTGAATCGGCCGGAATTAAAAAAAAAAATAAAAATAAAAATCAAAATCAAAAATGACAGAAAAATAATAATGATTTTTTCTTTTTCTAAAAATGAGGGAACGTTAAAGCGGGTATAATCACATGTTCATAGTAAAGGTATTTGTCACCGGCATCACACCAGCATTTGTGTACTGTACGACATTACAACAATACATAAAAGAAGATTTCTTTTATCTCTTGATTATTTTACTAATAATATCAAAAATGCAAAGTACTGAAAATACAAACGAATGGATTAACTGGATTAAAGAAGCTATTTCTAAAGGGTATTATAGATTTTATGAACACAAATATTTTAGTAAGGTTCAAAGAATTGGTGCTGGAGGATTCGGAAAAGTTTATCGTGTAAATTGGAAAAATTCAGAACAATGTTTAGCGTTAAAATCCTTTTTTGATCTTAGCAATATCACTGCAAAAGAAATCGTTCATGAAGTATAAATTATAAGTATAGCATTTTTAATAATCGTAATTCGTAATATGTGTTTACTATATAAAAATTAATATTTGCAATGTTTATATTTTAGCTCAAGCTTCAACGTGATATACAATTTCATAACAATATTATCAAATTCTATGGAATTGCGCAATTTGATCCAGGTAACAATAAAATATTAAAATGTAATAATTTTGCAAAATACACTGCATCTAAAAAATTGTTATTTATTTCATTCATAATTAGAAAATCAAGATTCTCAATCAAAGAATTACTTGTTAGTGATGGAATATGCAGATTCTGGTACCCTGAAAAACTATTTGAAGGAAAATTTCAATAACCTTACTTGGGATAATAAATATAATTTGGCGTACCAGTTGACTTGTGCCGAGTCGTGTTTACATAATGAAGGAATTGTACATCATGATTTGGTAATTTACATTACTTGATTATAAAAAATGTACTATAGTATTTTTAACATATATCTTTTTAATAGCATTCTGATAATGTATTGGTCCATCAAAACACTGTCAAATTATCCGATTTTGGGTGATCAAAGAGAATTGAATCGTCATCTAGCACAAAATCAAAATTTTTTGGAATAATTCCTTACGTTGATCCAAAGAAATTTAATGGACGAAAAAACAATAAAAACTCAAAACAGACATGGTCATCAAATGAAAGAAGCGACATTTATAGTGTTGGTGTGCCATTTTGGGAGATATCTAGTGGGCAGCAACCATTCTCGACTGAAGAATATGATATTGAATTGGTTTTAGAAATTTCGCAAGGTCGTAGAGAAAAGCCCATTCCCAACACACCTGAAAATTATATTAAAATTTACACTGGTATGTATACTTTAATTAAAAATTTGGCGAACTTTCATTAATTGTAATATAGATATTATTTACAATACATGATTTCTTATTTTTAGAATGTTGGGATGGTGAGCCAGATAATCGTCCAACCATAAATCAAGTATTAGAAAGGTTAGGAGAAATTATGATAAAAACAAACATAATAACCGAAAATTATCAGAAATGATTTAAACCAGTATAGCAGCACCTAATTAAAAATATAGACTATTTGTACTATGATATTAACAATAATCAAAAATTTTGACAAGATACTATCATTTCAACTGTCCATATACATGTAAATTCCAGTTTATTCTGTAATAAATTGGCTTGAAATTTGCACCTCAGTAAGTTCTTTGGTATACCATTGTGTTGAATTACAATAATTAAGACCTAGGATTTGGTAGGACTACCAAAATCGAATTAATCAAATCAGACTCAATTATACTCGATTGTCAATTAAAAAATCGAAACTACAGTGCCAGCCCAAATTATAAAAACGTGTAATGCGAAAATATTGTAGTGTTGCAACGCATGATATGCTATATTTGGTAATTCTGACTGATCCTAAAGTAGACCGCGGTCCTACACAAGATCCGGTATGTCACTTTAAGGTAAGATAGTGGTTTTTTAGGACTGATGACCTCCTTTAGCCACAAAACTTAATGATGCACAATCGATTGGAAACGATTAGTTGGAATCGAAACTTAATCGATTCTAAAATCGATACTAATTATGGGAATCGCCTAATCTGTTTATTCACAACGTTGTCTTCTTCATAATTAAACTAAATACTACCTCACCTCAATTTAAAGACGCTATTGACATGTATAAACACAAAATTAGATAAACCACTAAAAAATTATTAATAATAAGTTAAAATTATTAGCCACAATTAATCAAAACAACTGAAATCAGATAATTATTTCTTATTAATCAATAATGATCACTAATTACTGGTCTTTTAATCATAATTTGAACGTTTATCGTTTATCTCTTGTATTTTTTTTTTTTTTTTTTTTTTATTGTGATTAATCTTTATAATGATGATGATCAAGAAAATTTAATTTTTTTTTAATAATTTATTTGCTCCTGATTAATCACCCTTTATCCTTGAACCTAACTCAATCAAACAAATTTACAAATTTGTTTTAAGTTGTACTGATAATTTATTATGTATTGATTTTGATTTTATTAATAGTATAAAACAAACGCAAACTATTTATAGTATAAATAATAAATAAAACAACTTTATATATATCGTGCGCCATAATAATTATCCGGCAAATTAACATATTCAAAATGTGCATTACATCAATATTTTAATTTGATGAAGCTCAAAAGTAGCTCAAAGCCTCAAACACGGTGAACATGCGCAGCAACTCTGAAACTAATACTATTTCATCGATTTAGAATCCATAAAATTTTTTTAAGATCTAAAATAATTTTTTTTTTTAAAGGGTTATTTCCTAATTTTAAATATACTCTTTTTATTAATTTTTACATATTGTTGATGCAGGCATTATAATTGTAAAAGTGACTGGGGTCGATCTTGACCTTTTAAATATCACGTACATTTTTTTTTTCATACATAATTTAAGCCAAAATAGAATTGAATTTACGAATCATATGATATGCACTGCAATTATGCACAATGGCTTTTGTTTGTATAACGATACAAAATTTTATATATATTTAGGAAAGTCAATAACAATCATTTTTCTCCTCATTATTGTACTCTACAATTGACTAAAAATGCAAAACGCAAACGAATGTATTAACTGGATTGAAGAAGCTATTGCTAAAGATTATTTTAGATTATATAAACATGAATATTTAAGTAACGTTCAAAAAATCGGTACTGGAGGATTTGGAAAAGTTTATCGTGCGAGTTGGAGAAATTCAGAACAATATTTTGCGTTGAAATCCTTTTTTAATATTGATGACGTCACCGCAAAAGAAATAGTTCATGAGGTATTGACTGATTATATAATATAACATTATAATATTCATAATACTATATATATATGTTTTTATTAAGTATATTTAAATCCTAGCTTAAGCTTCAACGAGATATACAATTTCATAATAACATAATTAAATTCTACGGAGTTGCAAAATTTGACCCTGGTATGATAATTATATGTTGAGTATTTTAATTTTTCAAAAATGTAATTTAATAATATTTATTTTATTTATTATTAGAAAATGTCAATGTTCCCTCAAAAAATTATTTGCTAGTGATGGAGTATGCTGATTCTGGTCCTCTTAAAGATTATTTAAAAGAAAACTTCAATATTCTTACTTGGAACGATAAATACAACTTAGCATACCAATTAGCTTGTGCCGTGTCATGTTTACATAACGAAGGAATAGTGCATCGTGACTTGGTAATTTACTTTATTGATTTTAAATTATTATTGTAAAAATCTTTTTATATTTTTTAACATCGTAACATATTTATAGCACTCTGGCAATGTATTGGTCCATCAAAATATTATCAAGTTGTCTGACTTTGGGTTATCAAAGAGAATTGAATCATCTTCAAACACACAATCAAAACTTTTTGGAATAATTCCTTACGTTGATCCAAAAAGATTTAGTGGACGAAGAAAGAATAAAAACCAAACGCAGATATATTCATTAAATGAAAAAAGGGACGTCTATAGTATCGGCGTATTATTCTGGGAGATTTCCAGTGGTAAACCTCCTTTTTATGCCGAAGGTGAAAAATATGATCTTGACTTAGCTATAGAAATTTTACAAGGACTTAGAGAAGATCCTACTCCTGACACACCTGAAGATTACATTAAAATTTATACTGGTATGTAATACTCTTTGATAAAAAAAAATTGGAAATTCATTAATTATATTATTTTATACTATTATATGCTTTTTTTAGAATGTTGGAATGGAGAACCAGATAAGCGTCCAACCATCAATAAAGTAGTAGAAAGATTAAAAGAAATTATAACAAAAATGAATGTATTAACAAAAAATTATCAAACAGAATTAAGTCCTCAATCAACATCAACAGATGATCAAAATTTTAATCCAGCCAATATTAGTACTTCTTCAAACACTAACAATTCATTACATGGGGAAATGTCTCAAATTATACAAAACTTTAATCCAGCTAATATTGATACTTCTTCAAACACTGATAATTCATTACATGGAGAGATGTCTCAATTTATACAAGATTTTGATAAAATGAATACAAAAGAAGTATTATTTACAACCTTATCAAATGAAAATATAAGTATAATAATTAATGATATAGTAAATTATATTTTCAAAATACTTAATGAAGGAAAAGAAACTACATTAATCAAAGATCTTAAAAACATTCTTGATTATTTTAATAAAAATAATATAAATTCACGAGAAATTTATGATTGGTTATTAATTAATCAAAATAATTCAGATTCTATATTTTTACTTGGATATTTTAATTATTTAGGAATTGAGACTAATGAAGATAATAAAAAAGCATTTGATTTGTTTATTAATGCATCGGAACAAAGTCATACATTGGCACAATTTTATGTTGGATTATATTATGAGACTGGTCGTGGAACCGTAAAAGATGAAAAGTTAGCTCTTACATATTATGAAAAAATAGCCGATATGGGTTATGTGATAGGATTATTAAAAATTGGTTATTTCTATGATAAAGGTATTGCGGTCAGTACTAACAAGCAAAAGGCAATTGAATTCTATCAACAAGCAGCAAATTTAGGAAATATTATAGCTAAATATAATCTTGCTATTATGTATGAAAATGGAGAAGGGGTTGATAAAGATTATGACAAAGCAATTGAATTATATCACAAGGCAGCAAATTCAGGATATAGTTCTGCTCAATTTAATCTTGCTCTCATGTATAAAAATGGAGAGGGAGTTGATAAAGATTATGAAAAAGCAATTGAATTATATCACAAGGCAGCAAATTCAGGAGATAGTGATGCTCAATTTAATCTTGCTAATATGTATGAAAATGGAGAAGGAGTTGATAAAGATTATGAAAAAGCAATTGAATTATATCACAAGGCAGCAAATTCGGGACATAGTTATGCTCAATATAATCTCGCTATTATGTATGAATATGGAAAAGGAACTGAGAAGAATATAAATCAAGCAATTTATTGGTATGAAAAATCTGCTAAACAAGGAGATCAAGATGCTCAAAACAAATTAGAAAAATTAAGAAAGTGAACCATATACTGTTTTTCTATTTAAACATATCATTAAACTATATCAAATTGAATACACTGTTAGACGAATGATTCGCATTTACATGATAATGAATATTAATATTACTGCGCCATAAATGATCGATGTAGTATATAAAGTATATTAAGTATATTTAGTATATTTAGTATATATTTCTTATATATCATTTATAGTATATATAGTACTTATTTCTTATATTTTTTTTATTATTTAAATTTCTTATATATTATTTATTATATTTATATCTTTTATATCTTATATTATTTATATATTTAAATGGAGTTTAATTTGTATAAATATCTTGAATATTCGCTTAAAAGTAGAGAGGAAGTTCAGACAATTTGTTTATAATAAAGTTGTAATTGCAAGTGTTATAAGATTGCCTTATTGTATAAGTTGTTAACGTACCTACAACTAATAAAGATACATTTTAATTATCGAATACACTGCCTTTTAGCGTGTAAGGAATTGATTGGAATACTTCATAGCTTGTGTCTTCCTGAAGATATTCATAATTCACTGCTCGACAGACTGAATTGGTGAACAATTGGTGATTCCTGTCAGGTTAATTTGAATAATAGTAAATGTATGCCATATTACAACTTAACTAAGAATCAAAAGAAAGCACATTTAAAGAAATATCGTCAAAGAATAACTATTAAAAAATGAGAAAATTATTGTAACTTGTATTATCCTGTTGATATAATACCAGTTGATAACATACCAAACGGATTTCATCTATTTTGGCTTTGAATTTTGGTACATCATACTGCGGAACAGTATATAGGCGCTACAGTTGCTATGTTTAAAATATTGTCAGAAGAATTAAATATTATTGTAAACGCAACTACAAGTATTGTAAAAAGTATAAGATACTGAGAAATCACTATACCATTTTTAGAACTATCTTTTTATTTGCATAAATTATTTGAGCTTACCAACAGTTTTCAAAGTCTTCCAACTGCAGAATAAATAGTTACTGTACATCAAATCTTCCATAATACTCAACCAATTCCAAATCTTAACATGGCTATCACAAATGATCAAATGAAGGCGCTCTTATTGGAAAACTGCCCTTACAGATGTGCATCATAAAGCTCAAGCAACAAATGCTGTGCTTACTGCTTTACAGGCAGCTACTACTAATCGTGCTACTAAAATAGTAGAAGTACCACCATTTTATGGAAATGACAAGAAGGATCCTAATGAATGGATCGATATTTTTATTCAAGCCTATACAACTAATGGATGGGCAGATGCCAGAAGAGTAGCTTTGGCTGCAGGACATTTGAAGGAAGCTGCTTATGATTGGTATCAAAATGACAAGATAAATATAACTCAATGGAAAGGAGACCCTGCCAACTCCTTTAAAGAAAGACTTATTGCTTACTTTGCTACGCCGGCCTGAAAGAATCAATGGGCAAGGGAATTACAAGGAGTAAAACAGAAGGAAAGAGAATCAATTGAGAATTACTCACGACACTTTAAAAAACTTTTAAATAGAGCAACTACAGGAAATGTTTTAGCTGACCAACATCAAGTCAACTACTTTATCAACGGATTGTCTCCAATCTATGTCAGTCAAGTAGTATTGGCTTCTCCAGCCACCTTAGCTGCTGCTATTGATCAAGCTAAACTAGTAGAATCAGGTGTAAAATATACCCTATTAAATGCAATGCCAAAGGAAGAAATTCCAATTTCCTCTACCTCGCAAAGTATTGTTGCATCAGCATCTGTTCCAACTCCAGTTATCCAAGTAGAAAATAGTCTTAAAAATGAACTTGATGCTCTCACAAAGCAAATGCAACAGTTATCCATTAACTATGCAAATTTGTCTGCGTCTGTTACCAGAACTCCTTGATTTAATTAATCAAATAATCGTACTCCTTGCCCAGAAAATATTAATAGACCTAGAAACAAAAGAAAAGTGACTTGTTTCAAGTGTGGGAAATTAGGACATTATACCAGGTAATGTACCGCTCCAGGAAACAAACGTCCCAACCAAGTTCAATTTCAATCTAATAGAAATAATCAACAACCTGTTAATTTTATAGACTATGAAGAAGAGTGTTATGAAACTGATGAGTATGAAGAATACGATGATGAATTTGAAACAGTAATTTATGCTTTTAAGAGGAAAGAACCCTACCAAAGAGAAGTTCGAGAAGTAAAAAGAAGAGCTATGCCTCGCTCCAAATCTCAAAAAGAAGAACAAACTAGATTTGTCCCAGACGTAGAAATGCAAGATGCTGAGCCTTTAAAAGTTAAAAAAGTTAGAAGAAAAATGTTGCCAGCTCCAATTGAGCAACTTACCGAATTTAATATTACAAATTACTTGAAAGATTTGCCCTGTGGATTGTCAGTAGGACAAGCTGCGCATGAGATCCCTAAGTATCATTTGGGACTAATCTGAGCTGTTAGAAGAACCAGGGAAAAAGAAACTAATTTTATTGAAAGAAATGATTCCCCTGATTTTGATCAAACTACTGCTGCGTGATGTGAATTGTACGTAGGAAAAGAACCCATCTCCACCGTGATTGATAGTGGAGCTGCGACAAGTATAATTACCAAGTCATTGATGAAACAACTTGGCTATCAAATCGATTAACCCTCTAATATGGTAATTGTCACTGCTAATAGAACCAGAGTTCGTGCATTAGGAATGATTGCTGCATTACCAATCCATCTCAGCTATATTATAGTACAAATGCCAGTGCATGTTTTAGACTCCCAAGATGATGTTCTTATTCTAGGAAATGATTGGCTTAGAAGAGTTAATGCAATCATTAATTGGAGGCAGAGAAATTGTTAATCCATTATAAAGAAAGAACCGTAAATGTACCTTTGATTTTTACGGTAACTAAAACTCTTATTAATGCTGAATCCCTAGGAGAAGAGGAAGATGATGATGATGAAGAATATGAAAATGAGGAGTTAGTTGAAGCTCCTTTATATTATTTGGATACCTGGGACTCAGATTCAGACGACTTAGAATATAATCTCTGGATGGAAATACATTCGCCAGATTACTCCAAGGAAGAAGAGAAGTCTGATGATAAAAATGAAGGAAATCCTGCTGTATTTCTTGCAGAAGTGCAGGAAGAAAATAATTCTTCAACAGTGGTAAGATCTAATCTAAGACCATTGGATCATCATCAACAAACACTCTTTCAGTCCCTTATGAAAGAATATGAAGACATCTGTGCAAAAAGTCAAACTAAGATAGGAAAAACTCATGTCATTCGACATAGGATTTTAACCGAAGATGCTGCTCCTGTCGCTCAACCTCCCTATAGAATAAATCCAGTAAAAAGGGAATTTTTAAAGAATGAGATCGTGAAAATAGAAGCACAAGGCATTATTAGAAAATCATCTAGTCCTTGGGCTTCTTCTGTGGTAATTGTAAAAAGAAAGGAGAAGATAAAAGATTATGCATAGTAGATTATTGAAAGTTGAACGCAATTACTAAAGCTGACGCATACCCTTTACCAAGAATTGATAATCTCTTAGAAAATTTAAGAAGTGCAACTTGGTTTACCACTTTGGATCTTGCAAGTGGTTATTGGCAAGTTCAAATGAGTGAAGAGGATATTGAAAAGACTGCTTTCATCACCCCCTTTGGCCTGTACGAATTTCTTGTTATGCCTTTTGGATTGGCATATGCTCCAGGAACTTTCCAGCGTCTCATGATTTATATTCTCCAAGACTTCTTAGGAATATTCGTGGCAGTACACCTGAATGATATAATCATCTACACCAGAGGACTCTGGAGACGCACTTGGATTATTTGCGTCAAGTATTTGAAACCTTGCAAAGCGCTAATCTTCAAATTAAATTGAAAAAATGTTATTTTTGTTACCCCAATATTCACTTCCTTGGACATGTAGTATTCCCCCTTCCTTTTTGCAGTAATTAGTTAATGTGTACTTTATAAAATCATCGATAACTTTATTTCTACTTAACGGAACCTTTTTTGCTTTATAACATTGGTAGCAAATCTGATCAGCCTTATTATAAACTTTTCTTCTTCATAGGAAGGGATGGAATCCAAGTAGATCCAGAAAAAATTGAAAAGGTGAAGAATTTTCCTATACCACAAAACTTGCGACAATTGCATGCTGCGCTTAGATTATTCTTTTATTATCAAAAATTTATTAAAGATTTTTCAAAGATTGCACGTCCCATGAATGAATTACTTAAAAAGGGCATACTTTTCGAATGGGATCAGAAGAAGCAAAATGCTTTTGAAAGATTAAAAGAGTGCTTAATGAAAGCTCCTATTTTAAACTACCCAGATTTCAACCGATCATTTATCATTTACACGGATGCCTCAGGAACAGGCTTAGGTGCTGTTCTTTCGCAACTTCAAGAGGATAGTAAAGAACATGTGATTGCATATGCGAGTCGAAGTATGAACAGAGCTGAAATGAATTATGCTATCACCGATCAAGAATGTCTTGCTATAGTTTGGGCTGTCCAACACTTTTAGCATTACTTGGGAATGAGGCCCTTCACTATTGTTATAGATCATATTGCCTTAAAATGGCTCAAAATCTCCAAGATTCCAAAAGGAAGGTGAGCCAGATGGATCATGGAACTCCAGCAATATGACTTCCAAATTAAGCATCGCCCAGGAAAAGCTAATGCTAATGCTGATGCTTTATCACGAATCCATGAAGACCCAGTTAAGTGTTATATGGTTTCTATCGTTCCTTCTGGATTGAATAATGAAGAAATGCCTGAAAAAACCTTAAATATTGGTAAGTGTTATGGTTGCCAGGAAAAGCGACCTTTTCTAGAAAAGTATAGTATCCAAGGAAAATCTTTTCTGTGTTGCCAAAGTTGTAACATAAATCTAAAAGATAATGAGGAAATCTGTGAAAGATGTCATAAATCTGCCCTATGCACTGATGAATGGGATATCTACCACGACTTTAATAGTTATTGCTCCATCATAGGAGACGCATACTTTATTAATGATGGACATCATACTATTTTGAGTGTCAATGAAGAATTGAAAAGAAAAGATGCGCTAAGAGTCAGAAAATTCAAGCGCAACTACAAAAGGAAGAAGAAATCATCAATTAAGCAAAGACTTATATTTGAAGAAAATGCGACATGGAAATAGAACGTGCTGTAGTTCAAAGAAATGTTCAACTCACCAGAGATCTAGGAATCCTAGATAATAATCGTCCTAGCTACCAAAACCATTGTGAGAATTGTGGAATGCTTTTAAACTCAAAAAGAAAAAATTGGATGTTATTTTCTTATCCACCTCCATATGATCAATGGTACTGCTTTAGTGATGTACTTACATGCAAAATTTGTTTTAGAGAATTAGCAGAAGAATATTTTGGAGATGTAGAAATGCAATACTTAGAAATCCTTAAAGAAACCACTGAGATAGAAATGTCGCAAAATGAACATTTTTCTCCAGGAATCGGTTGGAAGTATGATGAAGAAGAGGAATATGAAATTTGACAAACCCGTATTCATCCAGATATGAATCCAGACTATTTGGTTAATGAATCCTGGTGAAATGAACCTATCGATATTCAAATTGAAAACTATTATTACAAAACTGAAATAATCATGAATAATATCAAAGTGGTCGTGCAATAACCACTTTTCTAAACTCAGCACAAAAAGAAAAGAAAACAAACAGGTAAAAGTGAAAGTGTTAGCATTGTGACTAACAGCCCATCATGGATCCCAACCAATACCACCAAATATATCAATATTTACATCAACAAATACTACCTACCTTTAATATGTCTCGAGAAAAACAGAAATTTATTAACCTCTATAACAATTTTGAATTAAAATTAAATTATCTCTATAAGAAGAACAAAAGGAAAAATGGACAATTATTGAAAGTCATTAAAAATTTTGAATTGGAACCACTATTATATATGATACACAATGATCCTACTGCCGCTTATTTTGCAGTAGATACCATGTTCAATAAAATTAAGGATTGTTACTATTGGCCTCAAATATATAAAAACATAAGTGAATATGTTAGATCATTTGATTCTTATCAAAGAAGAGGAAAATCCAAAGCAAACCAATTGCTTCACCCTATTGTCGTGCATGGACTCTTTTATCAAGTAGGAATAGAATTTGTCAAACCATTACCCATAACTCCTAATGGAAATCATTATATAATTGTTGCTATGGATTATATGACCAAATGGCCTGAAGCGAGACCAGTGTCATGTGCTACTGCAGAAGAAACATCACAATTTATCTATGAAGATATTATTTATCGTCATGGATGCCCTGCAAAATTATTGTCAAATAGAGGAACACATTTTAATAATCAAATGGTAGAAAAACTTTTGAAGAAATTTGGGATTAAACATGTATTTTCTACTTCCTATCACCCAAAACAAACAGATTAGTCAAATGATTTAATCGTACCTTATGTGAATCATTATCAAAGTTAGTAATCCAGACCAATGAGTGGAATAGATATATTGCTCCAGTCTTGTTTGCATATCAGACAAGCAAACATTCTACCACGAAAATATCACCCTTTTATTTGGTAAATGGAAGAGAAGCTAAACTCCCTGTGGATAATTTATCTGATAATTTGGGACATATAAATCACAGACTTTTATCTTTGATCAATGATCTGCCTCATGTGCGAGAAGAAGCAAAGATAAAGGTTCGAGAGAGTCAGGTCAAGCAAAAGGATTATCATGATCAGAAAATTAAAAAGGAGTTAAATTTTGAAATAGGAGATAAAGTCTTATATTACGATACTGCAAAAAAAATAATGGACTGGAAAATTAGACTCAAAATGGAAAGGTCCCTTTTATATTCATGAAATTAGGCAAAATGGTGCTTATAAATTACGCTCTATAGAAGGAAGAGTTTTACGAACTCCTGTAAATGGAAGTTTGTTAAAATTATATTACAATCGACAAAATTGGGCACTGATCATTGCAGTATAGTTAGTAATAATTTAAATTTACACCTCGTGGAAATATGACAACTTAATTTAAGTATGATCTACAAGTTTTACAATGGAATCACAAGAATATTTAACCAGCTGCCCCAAAATAATTCGAAAAATTTTGTGAAAATTTTATTAAAAAAAAAAGAAGAAAAACTACAACACAAAGAAAAAGAAGAAAATAAATGAATGAAAGGAAAATTATTTATATGGTAGGAGGATGAGTAGGAAAATTATCGAGATTAGTGTTAAAAGTAGTAGGAGTAGAAGGGGATTGTTGAACTCTATTTGCAATCGCTACAGCTCGAACTGCTGTTTCTTGCTTCGCCATAAATTTACAATGCCACCCTTTTCGTTCTTGTCTTAAGGAACTTATCTTCATCTCCAACCTAGACTTGTTCAAAGTTAATGACTGTACTTGAGTTCTTAGAAGCCTATTTTAGTCTTCTGTTTTTTTTAAATGCTCAATCTCATCTTCTTTGTGAACTACCTTCTTTTCCAACTCTTTCTTTTCCATAAACAAGGAAGCTGCGATGCCAAAAGCTTGTTGAGCTAAGCCTTCACTTTCTTGAGGCTTATCAATGCCTTTTCTTCAAAAATGCCTTCTTCTGACGGCCTTACTTAGTTTATTATGTTTTCTTTTATTATTTTGGCCTCGAGAGGCATGAGAATTGCGGAGTTTTCTGCGAGCAACATTGGTGTCAGTGCGAGTCATATTGAAAATTAAAGTTAATATTAACTCAAAATTTACTCAGTATTACGAATTTCATTGATCATATCATTACATAATAATGATATATATATTTTCCTATTTACTACACCACACTTCCAACCTGCTAGTAAATGAGATCACTCATAATATACCAAGCTAAGAGGCCCCCAAAGGGAATTTATGCTGAAACCTGAAATTAGCAAGGCATAGAAGCTGATCATTTTGGCCAGGAATGACCGAGTATGTGTGATGAAGATTTGGTGCTATAATCAGCCTTCCCTTATATCCTATTTTTTCAAATTTTTCAAATTATGGGATTGGGAAATGTTGGTAATTT
Organism: Rhizophagus clarus; assembly: GCA_015698045.1. NCBI lineage: Eukaryota > Fungi > Glomeromycota > Glomeromycetes > Glomerales > Glomeraceae > Rhizophagus > Rhizophagus clarus. Next base: position 833,782 of record BLAL01000285.1, read on the forward strand.
CTGATAAAATTTGGTTTGATTTTTGTGGTAATTTCTGGAAAGATTCTTCATTTAAATTTTCATTAATGTCGCACCATTTTTAAATCATCTTCATCTTCAATGATGAAGGATGACATAATATGACAACTTAATTATTACATATATATATAGTAAAGTATAAATAGTGTTAAAAAAAAAAAAAAAAAATGGATTTTTCATTATTTCTTATTGATCTTCAAGAAACTCATCCTTTAGAAATAGGACCAATGATTCCTCTATATTCAGAAGATATAGATATAAAAGAAAAGTTTTTGAAGTCCTATATGCAATTACAGCATTCGATACAGCTCAAAAATAGGATTCTATCATTAGTAAATGCTTATTTTGTAGGAAAAATACTCGTAGAGATAGAAACAACGTCGGAAAGGTTCAGGATGAAAAGAAGGTTAACAAAGTATTATTTAACCATGACAGAATATACTTTTGATCTTTTTGAACCTAATCCTTTTCAAATATTGCAAACTAAGTATTTGAACATTCAAGACATAAGAAAAATGAAGCGTCAAGAAATCTTGGTATTAAGAAGTTATTTGAATAAGGATTTCGCAGGAGCTCAAAATTTAGGAGAAGAGAGTTGTTAGACGAATGATTCGCATTTACATGATGATGAATATTAATATTACTGCACTACAAATGATCAATGTAATATATAAAGTATATTAAGTATATTTAGTATATTTAGTATATATTTCTTATATATTATTTATAGTATATATAGTACTTATTTCTTATATTTCTTTTATTATTTAAATTTCTTATATATTATTTATTATATTTATATCTTTTATATCTTATATTATTTATATATTTAAATGGAGTTTAATTTGTATAAATATCTTGAATATTCGCTTAAAAGTAGAGAGGAAGTTCAGACAAGTTGTTTATAATAAAGTTGTAATTGCAAGTGTTATAAGATTACCTTATTGTATAAGTTATTAACGTACCTACAACTAATAAACATCAGGAAAAATTTTGGTCTATAGATCTGCGCAATTCTGCGGAATCCAATTCTGCGCAGATCTGAGGACATGCTGATGCACAGCACTGAAAAATTTCATGGATTTCTGCGCAGTTCTGCAAACACAAAAAAATCTGCGAAAATTTTCAAAAACAAATCTGCGAAATTTTTCAAAATTTTTGACAATTTACAATTACTTTTATCGTTAATTAACATCAATTAATTTATTTAATTTATTTAATTAAAGCATTACAAATAAATCAATTTACTACACTATTAACTACACTATTTCAGATATTAAATGCACTAAATTTTCCGGCCTTTCTTTTTTTACTTTCACTGTTTCGTTGAAAATGTAAAAAACAGTTTTTTTGAGGTTTTTTATCTTTATATTAGGATTGGAACCTTTCTTTCAGTTTCCTGTGCCTGCAAAAAAAAACTAATAAAACCATCAGTAAACATTTCATTAAATAAAAAAAAAACAAAAAAAAAATTAAATTCCGTTTACTTTGAAATTCTATCCAGAGACAGGTCAGAAAACTGCAGACCTAAACTAATATTTTTCAAAATTTTAATCTTCAAAATTCGTCTGGTAAACGTCTGGAAAGCTGATGACTTATAAAATAAAAAACAAAACAATTAGTTGACGTTTTATTTAAAAAAAAATAATTCGAAGGTAAATACCTTCAAATTCCTCTAGAAAACCTCTAGAAAGATGCAAATCTAAAAAATGAATTTGAAACGTTAATTAACGTTTCATTAATAAAAATTTTTTTTTATCTTCAGGATGATACCTAGTCTGCCGCGAGATGGGGTCTATCTAAAAAAAATGAAACGAACATTATTTAATGTTCGTTGAAATAAAAACAAGATAAAAAATAATTTTTTTTACCTTCAGTCTGCTTAGAGTTCTGGATCTAAAAAAAGAAAAATAAAACAAACCATTAGTTTCATTTTGTTTCGTAAAATAAAATATTATTTTGAGGTTTTTTTACATTCGAAATAACTTGGTCCACTTCTTTCGGACTTAAAAAAAGAAAGAAAATGAACGTTAGTTAATGTTCGTTGAAATAAAAGTAAAAAAAAATTATTATTTTTTTTTACTTACAGTAGTCCGCCTATAAAGGACTTCCGGACCTAAAAAATAAAAAAAAATGAACATTAGTAATGTTCATTTAAATAAAATAAAAAAAAAATAATAATTTTCAAAGGTATTATACCTTTAAAATACCGGTTCACCTCTAAATTCTGGATCCTAAAAAATAAAAAAAATGAACATTAGTAACGTTCGTTTAAATAAAACAAAAAAAAATAATAATTTTCAAAGATTAATTATACCTTCAAAATACCATAGTGAAATTAAAGTAAAAAAAATTATTTTTTTTACTTAATAGTCCACCTCGAAATGAAGTTCCAGACCTAAAAAAAGGAGAAAAGCGAAACGTTACTAACATTTCACTAAAATACAAAAAAAAATTATTTTTTTTTTCTTTACTTAATAGTCCGCCTTGAAATGGAGTTCTGGACCTTAAAAAAAAGAAGAAAAGTGAAACGTTAGTAACATTTCGCTAAAATACGAAAAAAAAAATCTTTTTTTTTTACTTACAGTGGTCTGCCTCGAAGCGGAGTTCCAGACCTAAAAAAAGAAGAGAAGCGAAACATTACTAACATTTCGCTAAAATACGAAAAAAAAACTTATTTTTTTTTACTTGAATTGGTCTACCTCAAAATGGAATTCTGGACCTAAAGAAAAGAGAAAGTGAAACGTTACTAACATTTCACTAAAATACAAAAAAAAATTTTTTTGATCTACTTAATAGTCGGCCTCGAAATGGAGTTTCAGACCTTAAAAAAAAGAAGAAAAGCAAAACATTAATAATGTTTTGCTAAAATACGAAAAAAAAAATCTTTTTTTTTTATTTACAGTGGTCCACCTCAAAGTGGAGTTCCAGACCTAAAAAAAGAAGAGAAGCGAAATATTACTAATATTTCGCTAAAATATGAAAAAAAAACTTATTTTTTTTTACTTGAATTGGTCTGCCTCGAAATGGAGTTTCAGACCTAAAGAAAGGGAGAAAAGCGAAACATTACTAACGTTTTGCTAAAATACAAAAAAAAAATTATTTTTTTATTCTTTACTTAGTGGTCCGCCTTAAAATGGAGTTCCAGACCTTAAAAAAAGAAGAAAAGTGAAACATATAGACAATTTTGGGACTTCTAGGACAAATTAGCTATATACCTATAAACAAGTGTAAGTCCCTCCAGGCTTAATTCCCAATATAAAAATTTATGTAATCTTTTAAGAGATCCAAATTTGATTGCAACATCAGGAAACATATCGAAATACGATATTGAATTTAAGTTTTAAATCAGGCTGGGGCACAAATTCTGTTAACATATCTTCTTATCCAAATTTTTAGTTTTCAAGTTAAAGGGGATAACCATCTTTGTTAACGCGCTGGCCAATTTTTAATCTCAAATAATATAACAAAAAAAGTATGCTATATTGCTTGACTTTAAAAAAGGCCAAGAGCACCGAGGACCAAAGTGTCCGAGTGTGCTCGCAGGCCGTAAATGCAAGCTCATTTTGCATATCAGATTTTATGTTATCCTAGAATTAATTCTAAAGCTGATTCATTAACGTAAATAAATCCAGGATAAGTCTCACCTCAAAGAGGTGAGATTTATCCTGTCCGGTATCCAAATTCTTGATTAAAAAAAAATTGAGTCTATTCTAGCATACCATTATTTTCTTGATATACAGGAAACCATTCTAAAGTCAATTCATTTAAAAATTCATTAAGAAAAATAAATCTCACCTCTGAGTGACCATATTTATATCACACCTAAAAGTAATATACAGGAAACCTTTCTAAAGCCAATTTGTTTGGAAATTCATTAAGTCAGATAAGTCTCACCTCTAAGTCTCACCTTTAAGTCTAACCTTTAGGAGAAAAAAATAAGTCTTACCTCAAAGTATAACCTTTTCATTATATTGATCGAACATTTGGGCTTTATCCCGAAGAATATTCACATGACGAATCTGATAAAGGCTCTTATTACAATAGCTACATAGGTCATTATCAATCCCAGGAGGCTTATCTATCTTAGTAGGTTTGCCACATGCTCTGCATGGTCGGCGCAACTTAGCTTTGCAATGTAAATGGCATCCTTCAGGTTTATCACAACCGTTACCACAAATCCCACCAGTATTTTTAAGATGATAACAAACAAATTTTGCCTTCATTTCTTCTAAAAGAATAAATAATTTTAATTGAAAAAATCTTTACACAATATAGTAAAACATAAACTAATTATACAATGAGTACACAAAAGCAATTAGCAGATACAAAGCCCACATATCAGGAAGTCGAGCAGGCATTAATAAAAGTCGTCAAAGCAGGCATCTATTATAGAAAGCCAAAGGATGGCAAATTCATGCAATTATATAAAGAAAGGATCAAAAAATTACGCCAAGCAGAGGAACCACAAGAATATGTATTAAAATTAGCCATGACGATATTTCCCAATAAAGATAAATATGATAAAATCATGGACGATTATAAATCATGGTATGGATAAGATCCAAAGATTCTTAATTCAATTATAGAATTATACAAGCTATACCATAAATTAGCTAAAGATTATTTCGTTACAGAAGACAAAGTTGATGAAGAGACAGAAGACTTCCTATCATCAATTTGATAAGACCCACAGAGGAGGTAATTCTGTATCAAATGGAATAACCATCAATTCTTCTCGAACAAAAGATCTTTGTAGGCTATTACCATCATCATCTTCCAGCCAATATAATACTGGCTGATTTTTTTGCACCATAGATTCATGAATATGATAAATATGTGGGGACCAATTCAAATCACCAACACGACATCTTCCACCTTCCAAATCACCAGGATAAAGTAAATAACGAACAAGAACATCACTAGAAAGCTTCTCTTCATCAAAACCAATTGGACCATCACGAGAATAAGAAGGCTTAGCAAAGACCTCTTCTTTTTCAATAGCCTCAACAGGAGAAATACCAATCTGACGTGTGATAGAATTATTAATGTCCTCAACAACTAAAGGCAAATTCTTAACCCAAGCCATAGAACGAACATTTAAATGCAAAGACAAAAGATCAGAAGCATCCTGGGAAGGAAATAGTTTTTCAACCAAAGTACGATTATACCTTTCAACAATACCTATAGTGCGTTTAGATTTGGCCTTCTGAATTTTTACATTATGTTCCATCATAAGCACCTTACATTCTCCCTTAAATTCAGAGCCCTATCAGTGATTAATAATTTCGGCCAGACCAGAGGAATTTCAGGATCATCATAAATTTTCTCAAGTGCTCGAGCAATAGTCTTTGAAGTTAAGATTCCCTCTCTATCCTTGACACTATATGCACCAATAGGAATAGATACTTTATATCTAGAAGCAACGTCCACTACATTAAGACAAAAAAGATAAGTAATTCGTCCTACTTTATCATAAGGCATATAAAGAACATCTGCCTGATGGACTTCATTGGGCGTAGTAATAAAGGTAAAACTTGCACAAGGAATATATCTATGACGTGGCATGTGTATTTGGTGTACAGCCTGTCTCTCAAGCCAGTCCTTCACTTCATCAATAGTAAAATCATATCCAGCCTTAATAAAAGCTTCAAACAATTTTTTAGCATTTCGATGATAACCAATAGGCTGATAATAAATCTTTTTCAAAGCAATAGAAATATCAAGATTTCGAGCCTCACCAGAATCTATAGAAATAATAGGTAATAATGGGAGTTGAGCAGACATATCTTGAACAACTAAACAGCAACTTTGATCAAGGGATAAAGTTAGTACAAAAGAAAATCTGCAAACTTGAAGAGGAAATTAAAGCCTGTGAGCGATATATTTCTCATCTTGAAAAGAATTTACAATCTTATGATGAAGAAGTTAATCAGCTAAAGGATAAATGTAAGGTTATTCTAGATGAACTTAAAAAATGTCAGGATCACCTGGAGCTAAAAGAGGAGGCATTAGTTATTCAAGATAAACGAATTATCCAGCTAGAAGACATAATAGATAAACTTAAATCTCGTATACAAGAATTATCTAAATCTAGTAATAAACATTCTAAAGAAGAAGAACAAGAAAATATGGCCATACCTGATATTTTAATAAATATCGCTACAGCACTAGATCGGGTAGAGGCATATATTGATGGAGATACATCATTTAACCCTAAAAATACATTAAATGGTATAAGAATTTCATTAACAACTGCTCGTGGACTTATGCAAAAACATGCTCAAGATGCTATTAACATGCAAGGTTTATACCGTATAGCTAATGATCGAATCAATGGCCTTAGGAATGATTTAACAACTACTAGAAATCAATGTCTTCGAAGAGCTCAGCTACTGACTTTAGCATATAATAATGAGGTAAATGAGCGTCATCGTTGGTGGCAAATAGTACAGGATAGGCAAACTAATGGACAAAGGATAGCCTTAAGAAAGCAAAATCGAATAAATGTATTAATAGGAGAAAAGGCCATCCTTCAGCTAATAAATCAGAGACGCAAAGCAGAGGCAGAATTAGCAGAATTCAATCGGGCATTTGTATTTAATAGATACCAAAAATGGAAGGGTAGGGAATTAAATTCATGACAAATTATCTTGAATTTACAAAACAATCCATTATTAGCAAATATGGCAAACTTAGTAGATGTACACAAACTCATAGATCCACAACTTGCATCCCTCCCATATTATGATGGATAAAAAGAGCCAGATTCATATTATGCAAAACTTAGAATTATAAATGAAACAGCCCGACCACTAGCAGTTGCTCAATTTAATCTTCAAGCCAGAACTAATAAAATGATAGGAAAGATGACAGGAAGATTCCATCCTGTTCCAGCAACTAATCCATATAATGCAAATAATGCAATTAATAATGAACCTGAATTCCTGAATTGGCTACAAGGCAAGTATTGTGAAGTAATGGTTGGAACTAATCAAGATGCTATGAGAGCACTTATGATAGAAAGATTCTCTACAATGGATACAGCAGATACTTATGAAAAGAGGATTAAACCATATGCCCAAGGACTTGTTTATCCTGATATTTTGCCATATCTATATAACCATATGCCTCAATATATAGAAATGAGACTTAGACAAGCTAATCCTCCTAATTTGGGTGCTTTCTTTACAAATTTACGAGGAATTTGGTTAGAAAGTAGGGGGCGAATTCCAGAACAGCAATCTTATCCCAACCAGGCTTTACCTGCTTAACCACAAAAAGAAAGACTTAGTGTTCGGCTAGCAAGAGACTTGGGTTATACAGGAATAGGAACAGATGATGATACATTAGAAAAGTTTATTTATGAAGATCTTACAAAGAGATTTGGAGGAGGGCATATAGCACATGTTAGAAAAAGCCCCTTTACACCCAGAAATGCCTATGCCACAAAGAAGGTTGTTAGAAAAATAGTGCCAAGCAAAGCATCAAGTAAACTTGTCAGACATTGCTCAGTATGTGGAAAGGCTGAACATACAAAGGTTAATTGTCCCAGACTAAAGCGAACTAAGAAAGTTAATTATGTATACCAAGATGAGGAAGAAGATCCTGAAGACTCTGAAGATTCTGAAGAATACATATTAGAAGATGATCTTGAAGAAGAAATTGAAGATGATAATGAAAATGAGGATGATATTGATGACGAATCACGAAATTGCTATGCTTTAAAAAAAAAGTGGTGCGAAGTGGAGTACCTATAAAAAAGAGTACCAAACCAAAAGAAAGAGCCACCAAGAAGTCCCCTACTTCCAAGTCTCGTACTAGCAATATAGCCATGGCTACAGATCTAATGTATCAAATAGCATTAAAATCGTCAATAGCATCATTAGTCCCTCATTGTCCTAGAGAGATTCTTATAGAAATTTCAAAATTTATTAATATGATATTCCCCAAAATAAAAGACCATTGCTTGAATACAGAAATGCCAAATGATACGGTTAAAAGAAGGGAATTAGCATGGGAAAATGTTACAAAAAAATTTCAAGATGTCTTATTTCCACTAATACAGGCCACAAATACCGAACAGAAGCTTCTTTTACAAGTTCCAGAAAATAATAATGAAACTGTTCCAAATGCCCCCAGCCCAAATGAAGATATAGTTATAGCAGATTCTACTAAAATAAAGGAAATTAATGCTACATCCTCTAGCTATGCTAAACCAGAGAGCATTCAACTAGATTATGCCATTAAGGCTTATGCTACAGCTCAAAAAAAAAATAGCCAAATATATTGGCCAAAGCCCTTGGAGATAAATTTTCTCCAAATAAAGGATGCCGATGATGTTGCAACCATCTCATGTAAGGTAGGGGATATAACTATACCATATGCAATGATTGATAGTGAATCAGATTCATCAATATTCTCAGAAAATGTTGCTATTCATTTGGGTCAAAAAATAAATAGAAAGAAGATTCATCGACTTAAGGGGGTTGCAAGTAAGTCTCATTCTCTTGGTACGGTTGATAGTGTTCCTGTAACTATAGAGGATAAGGAAAATAGAGATACCATTTCAGATGAATTTTCTGTCGTCCCTACAGAATATGATGATAATGGAAATGAGTTATCACTATTTATTCTTGGAACGAAATGGCAACATCAGGCAGGATGGGAACCCTTAGTAAAGGGAGAATTTAAGACAATCTGAAATGGAAAGACTATTACCATCCCCCTATCAGTTCACAAGTCTCAGCATAATGTCTTCACTGTAGGGAAGGGGCCAGAACCTGTAAAAAAAAAACTAGCAGACCGTACATGCATGCATTGTGGTAAAGAATTCCGTTATCCCTGTAGGTTAAAACAGCATTATAAAACAGTTAAGTGTTCAGACAGTATTTCAGACAGTGTTTCAGACGGTGTTTCAGACAGTGTTTCAGTCAGTGTTTCATCGCAGATCAGACAATATTTAGACAGCAATCAGGAAAAAAATACAGTGCCTATTCGACTATTTTTGGCATGATATAACCTTTTGAAGTTCTTGAATAAGATGGCCAGAAAGTTTTGTACGAATAGAGGAACGAAATGAATATTTTTTTCGAATATCTGGATTATCTGGTGCATTAGCATGCCATCTATTCCACAAGACTTTGGCATCTTTTTCATAAAAACTAATTGGCTCTATAGTACTATCAATACAGCCAGGATTAATAGAACGGATTCCATCATTATAAATAATAATTGTTTGATCTTTAGAATAGATAATATCATCCAATGTCTTGATAATATCTTTAACCGAAGAAAGGACATATTTAAGATCCTTTATTTCATTCTTAGATCGTGATAGTAATGCAGATAACTTGCCAATCTCTCTATCTTTTTCAATATTAGCTTTATCCAAGGCAGAGATACGAGATTGGTATTGTTTCTCCAAGTCAGCCTTACTGGATTTATATTGCTCTTCTAGCTGATACCTAAATGAATATAATTTCTGCTTCATATCTACCATACAGTTATTATATTCTCTCACTTTTCGAGCTAAAAGAGTATCATATTCATCTTTTAGACGTTTGCGTTCTTCAGAAACTTGACTCTCAATAGTTTTCTTAATACTATTTTCCTGTTGTTGTACACGAAGTTCACGCTCTTCTAACTGTTTCTCAAATCCATCTAACCGAGATAATGTACTAGAACCATCAGAAGTGGTATTTGCTTCAATCTTTAGCTTTTGACGATTTTTTTTATTAAAGTATCTTTCAATTTCTTTAGTAAGTAATTCCTCAATATCTGAACGAATACCTTTAGCCTGTTCCTCAGATAGTGGATTACTTTTGCGAGTTGTTAGTCGTAACCATGCATCCTTTTTCATGGATGGAGGTAATTGGTCAAGCAAACTCTTATAGTGTTCATTGAAATAAGGTTGGCTTGCCATGTTCGAATAGGGTAAGTAATATATAGTTTTAGAAAATTCCTGGAAGAAAAATATTCCTGGAAGTTTAGAAATTCCATATTTTCCCAGAAGTTTGGGTATTTCATATATTTTTAGTAAAAGTTTCCGTCTAGAATTAGCCAAAAAAAAATTGCTGAAGCCTATATTCTGGGAAAAAATACCAAGAAAATGCCAGAGAAAATGCCCTCTCTTGTCCAAGAATTGCGAGAAATTATCCTGAAATTTATAATTGAGGAAGGAGAATGTAAACTGAGTTCACAATGTCACGTGTATAGCGCAGTAAATATTATTACTTTGGAATATTAGTCTGAACCTTCTCTAGCTTAGCTTTATTGTATGATAGATCAGGATCATTAATATCAATCGGCAATGGTTTTTTCAAATCAGATTTTATCAAATTTATCATGTCTTCCAATTTATCCAGGCTATTCATTAGAGCTTGTGCTGATTTTGTCAGATCGGGGAATATAAGGGATGAGGAATCATAGTCAAGCTGGCTCGTCTCTGGATTCTCTTTTTTATTGCTTTCCATTTCTTATCTGCGGAAAAAATAGTCTAAATAATTTGACTAAGAATAATTGGATCGGTCCTAACCTCTAGTTATACCAAAATATTTTAATTTAAGATACAATCTAGTTTCTCTGATAGTTTTATAAGTAATTCTACAACCGTAAATATAAAGTGCTTGGAGTTTTAGGCAGGAATGAATAATATTACAAATTGATTCTTCAGAAAACTCTATACGGTAAGAAATATCTAGATATTCTAATTTATAGCATGAATTTGCGATTGCATATAGACCTTTATCAGTTATTAATCCAGTATCATCTACTCTATGATAATTAATTCCCAAGTTGAAATACTTCAGACTGGAGTATGATTCTGCTATTCGTTTTAATGTTTTATTACTGAATCTGGTAGTATTATGCAAATTTAAATGAATTATATTTGGGAATAGATGTGTAATATGTTTGAATTTTTTATCTGAAAGTCGCCAGTAGCTTGGAATTTCTAAATGAGTTACATTCAAATAATAAAATGGTTTGGTCCCAAAGAGACTCTTCTGCTTCTCACATATTATTTTCATAAAAATTTTTTGTATGTTACTATTCTTTAGCTCAACTCGTTTCCATAGAACAGAAACACTGCATCTGTACCACAATCGGCAGATAAATAGAGTGGGATAGAGGGATTTAACTATTGCTAGAAAATGTAAAATATGATTTAATAGTTCTGGTAAATATATAACTCTTGAATGTGTCATAATTAACAAATATTATATGCTAATTTAAAATATGCATAACACTCTAGCTTTACCCACTAGAAAAAAGAAAAGCTGAGTTTATTAGTATTCCTGGCATTCGTAATAATATTAGAAGAAAAAAAAGATGCAAAGGAATTTTATAGGTTAGCCAAGACTTTTCAGTTTATTAAACTCCCTTGATAATTATTTTGCACAAAATCTAACTCTCGTGTTAATCTATCTAATGTTAATTGTAGTCCAATTATATAAAGTTTTTGACGATCTTCTGCTCTAACTCCATTTTGGAATACCATTTTGATATTCTTTTTTACTTCATCTATAATATCCTCTAATCCCACTATGCTGGTTGTCATTTTTTAGTGATTTATAACTAAATATTTAATATGCTAGAAAAAAAAATCTAATAATGTATACACTATACCTTTTATAAATATGACTTTCTAACCCATTACTAAATTATGTCTGAATGCTAGATATATGGGATACACATTCATTTTGATATTTCTCTGGGAGCTTGGCACTCATAGCTCTTTTTTCGGCCTCTTCATGGGGGACACCAACTTTTACCATTTTCTTATATGCTATGGTACGCCAATGCATATATGGTAAAGGAGTTATCCCATTTGATAATAACCAGTACTTACCATTTCTGGGGCATAGGGCCTTTTTCTCAGACTCAACCAGGAATAATGTGTGATCCTTTGATCAGATACCTACATTCTTTGCATAGAATACTTCCTTACCAAAGAGACAGTCCCGATATACTAATGTCATAGGATCTGCTTCTGAGCGTATAGTCAAGTCTCTAACCTCTTGTTCTGTCATTGTTGACCTATCTATTGGATTATCAAGCAATGACCCTTCCAATGTTGGCATATAGGAATCTGTGGCCATCTCGCCCATACTTTTTTTACTAACTCCCTTATGCTTAGATTGCGTAGATTTATCTGCTAAGACGTAATGGTATAATTTTGCCTGAATGTGATAGGATTCTGTGATCACCTTTCCTGGAGTTTCATCTTTATATTTCCCAACAGTTTGGTCTCCATTGAGATTGAAAAGGTCTGGACGCTCATTCATATCTTTATATATATCTTCAGTCTTGATATATATTATAAAGGAATCTGTATCCATATATCCAAGCCGTGCTTTATCCCCATATTTTTCTTTTATATAGCCATACCAGAATTCGTACATATGAAGCTTGCTGAGTCCTAGAACAGATGTTCCAATTATGATTGGTTTGTTAAGAGTCACGCTGGCCTTTCCCATATGTGCTCCTATAAGGGTGCTTCCAAGCTCTTTGGCATATTTAAATCTTGGGCTACGAACCTTATTTAAGCATGCCTTTTCATCCCGCTCATTTATATTCCTCATGAGTTTGACATCTTGATACTTACGAACATTTTCCATAGTCTTGCCATATACTGATACATTCATAAGTTTGAAAAAGTCACTCAGGGATGTATTTCCAGCTTTTTTAGCCTCATTACGTTTCTCAGTATTAAAAGATATATATGGTTCAAGCTAGTTAGTCTGATCGAATGATAAGATTTCTGAAACTTTATCTATAACCATACCTAATTTTACATAATATTGGAGCTCTTGGTAATGGATAACATAATCTTTTCGTGGGCCAAGATGTGGGACTAATTTTTCTGTTGCAGAGAAGCATCCTCTATCTAGATTATTAACAAGCTCTGTATTATATGGACTTAGCCAATCTTTTCCTACTGCAATATTTTCTACAGCTGGAGGCAAATCACTTAGATAGTCATGAGTTTTAAATGGAAAATGAGCATTAATATTTAAGAAATACTCTCGTTTAGCATCAGATCGTGTATTGAGAATCTTTTCAAGATATTTCTTCTGCATAACTGGATTCTTAAGTAAATATTCTCGACTGGCCTCCCATTGATAATTTTCAATAGGTAAATATTGACTCATAGAATGACCATAAAGATTTGTTGCGTCTACATATGAGATCCAGGATGTGGGTTTGGATGGGTCATAGGCTTCTCCCATTTTGGGATTATTAGCCTTAAAATATCGTTGACAGGCCATTGATATACCGCCACACTTGGCCTTTTCAACAAAATCATGCATAGCCATATCTGTGAATAGTTCGATCTTGACTCCTGTCATTTTAAGCATAGAATCCCAGGATAGTGATGGGGCTGAAACATAGTGACTGGGATCAAGTTCATAATATTCCATAGACATTTTTCTAAATTCTGTCCAAACATCTGCTAGAAGAAATACGTCAATTTTAAGATAGAGATCATTATACTCACCTAGATTTTTACAATCGAATTCCTTCCATATTTTTTGGGCATGTTCATAATCCTTTTGTGTAATTTTACCTCCAAGTATGCTATGGAATTCATGGAATGGAGGGAGTTCTGTTTCCTTAAATCTATCTTGCGAATCTATGTAGTCATAAGGTTGGACCCCCTTGCGTGTAACTAAATCTATTTGTTCATCAGTATAGCCTAAATCCTTGAAATGCTTCTTAGTTATAGGCTTGTTATCACCCAAATTTTCTGCAAGTTTGGCCAGGCTTGTGTTCATAAATTGCTGGCTATCGATATATTTAAGCTGACCCACTTTCATAGTCTTATATCGCTCAAATGTTTCAGCTATGACTCTGATTTGATGGGCATTAACTGATCGTCCAACAGATTCACAGACCAAATGTGAATCATATCCACGAAAGTTATGAAATATGACTGGGATTGAGGTTTTCCAATCCTGTATTTGGAGCTTAAGATTGCAATCCTTATGAGATGCTCCACGAAACTTACCTGTAATATGGCAGTGATCCCAAACCTTATTAGCCTTAGCTTTTTCACTGGCAATAGCTTTAGTTGCCTTATCAATAGTTATTTGGATGCCATTATATTCTGCTGACTCTTTTTTAAAGTTTTTTAGCTTTTCTTTAAGATAGGTTATTTTATCTTCTAAGCACTCGATTTTATCTATATCTATATCAAACTTACCTTTGCAAATCCAACAGCTAATAGCTTCAGCAAATCTTTTCTTGTCTTCCTCAGTCTCAATTCGATCAGCTTTATTGGCTAATACCTCATTAATTCTAACCAGCTCCTGATCGATTTGACAAACAAATTCTTGGGTAGGATTTTCACCTCGATATAAGAAAGGCCCCCACACATCTCCTGTATCGATCCAGTGGACCATATAGTTAAAGCTGTTTGCTTTCTGTTCAGCAAGTTTTTGCATGCTTCCCCCATATGCCTCATTGCATTTCTTATTATCTGCCTCGAAGTCTGCTATAATTACACATGTGGCATTGATCATCCTACCATAGTTCTTGAATTCCATAAAGTCATCGACTCCTTTCTGAGGTAGTTTGACTATTTGACATTCTTTACCCTGTCCAAAGCAATGATCTTGATGATAGTTTCGGGTTGCTTTTGAAGACCAACTTATATCACATCGGTTGCATGAATATCTCTTTCCATGATGCTTTGTATCTTTGAATCTTAATCCATCATGATTCTTTATCCAAAGGAAGTGATTCTTTTGCACGTACTTGTCATCCTCAGATTTGGTAATATCTGTAAGAACCATGAGATATATTTCATGGGGTCTGTTATAGTTCTTACTAAAAATTACGCTTTTAGATGTAGTAGTTTTTTCGTTCCATTCCCAGACATTTATGGAGATATTAGGATTCATCTCCTCTATCTTTTTGAAAATACGTGGACAGATAGGAGTGGGCATAGGGATTCCGTCGAGCTTAACCTTTTTCAGATATGGTTTTAGCTTCTTAGCTCTAAAGATTCTTTCAAGATGCTCTGTATATCCATCCTGATATGCGAAATAACATCCAAAAGCTCCTTGAAGACATTTTTCAGATAATTTGTTTGTCTCTGGATCAATTAATCCTTGATTATCTGGATTGATGGTACACTTTGTATTTGCAAGCTTTTTGGGTGTGATGGTATAGGAGCCACCTGTAGCTCGACAGAATGGATATATTTCAATACTTATATAATTTATATATCTAAGAATAAAACCTGATTCAAGTATCAATTGATCTGAAATCTTTTTGTCGATATGACTAACAGTTTTGGCTAAATGTTCATCAATATCCTTTTCTGAAAGAAGTACACCCATTTTTCCTCTATGATATGTATTAAGTTCTTTAGTCTCATAATTTGCTTTATCTGTAAGATCACCTTTTCCTTTATATTTGTAATTTACATATGTAGCATTTACGACCAATGCTGTTTTTATTTGATCTTTTCTGCGAAGCTCTTCTTGTAATACACCGGTTATTGCCTCTCTTGATGCTTCTATAAGTTGAGGCATATAAGGGGCTTCTGCATATTTTGTTTGTTCAGCTTGCTGTTTATTGAATGCATATTTGGGATTATTGCTAGATTGAACTTTTCCTTCCCATACAGTTATATTCCTGAGATTATTATGTTGTCTAGCAGGATCATGACTTCTTTCTACAAATACGATATCAGTCTCTTGGGTTATTGGAGTTTGCTCATTTCTTTACATCTCTCTATGTGCTTGAGTTGTTGGGCCAGGTCCAGCTTCAAGATCATCCTCTTGGATTTCATCCTGCATGGTGGACTGTGATTCAAAAGCCTCATCGTCTGCCTGTAATAGGTCATGATGTAGTCACTGACATTCTTTTAAGTTTTTTGGCAAATCACATTCTTCTCCAATTATTTCAGTCCATCTTCGACGTAATCTTGCACCCCATGTTTTCATATGCTCCCCAGTCTTTCTTGCATGTCTATCAATATATTCACCTTCTTGATTACCCCCTTGGTTCATTACTTGTGTGGTGGGAGTTGGTGATTGGGATCTGACTTTTCGTGGTACTTCTTTTCTTCGATCCCTTTCACGAACATGGATGACTGGTGCTGGTGATCGTGGTCTGGGTATATTGAGAGGGATATGTGCATTCCTTTGGTTGGTATTATCCTCTGGAGGTTGATTACATTGATTTTTATTACTTTTATAATGCTGACGAAGTTTAGCTGGTCTTGTGAATTTATATCCACAACAAACACATGTAGTATCTTTTTTATCTGATCTAGGCATTCTATCAATAAGTATCACCTGTTATATATCGTGTAAACTTTTTCTCAATTTAAAATATTTAATCCTATGACCTCTAATGTTTAATTACTTTTTTTATATTTTTCGAATTTATGAGAAAATAGGGCTAAGTTGCGCCGACCATGCAGAGCATGTGGCAAACCTACTAAGATAGATAAGCCTCCTGGGATTGATAATGACCTATGTAGCTATTGTAATAAGAGCCTTTATCAGATTCGTCATGTGAATATTCTTCGGGATAAAGCCCAAATGTTCGATCAATATAATGAAAAGGTTATACTTTGAGGTAAGACTTATTTTTTTCTCCTAAAGGTTAGACTTAAAGGCGAGACTTAGAGGTGAGACTTATCTGACTTAATGAATTTCCAAACAAATTGGCTTTAGAAAGGTTTCCTGTATATTACTTTTAGGTGTGATATAAATATGGTCACTCAGAGGTGAGATTTATTTTTCTTAATGAATTTTTAAATGAATTGACTTTAGAATGGTTTCCTGTATATCAAGAAAATAATGGTATGCTAGAATAGACTCAATTTTTTTTTAATCAAGAATTTGGATACTGGACAGGATAAATCTCACCTCTTTGAGGTGAGACTTATCCTGGATTTGTTTACGTTAATGAATCAGCTTTAGAATTAATTCTAGGATAACATAAAATCTGATATGCAAAATGAGCTTGCATTTACGGCCTGTGAGCACACTCGGACACTTTGGTCCTCGGTGCTCTTGGCCTTTTTTAAAGTCAAGCAATATAGCATACTTTTTTTGTTATATTATTTGAGATTAAAAATTGGCCAGCGCGTTAACAAAGATGGTTATCTCCTTTAACTTGAAAACTAAAAATTTGGATAAGAAGATATGTTAACAGAATTTGTGCCCCAGCCTGATTTAAAACTTAAATTCAATATCGTATTTCGATATGCTTCCTGATGTTGCAATCGAATTTGGATCTCTTAAAAGATTACATAAATTTTTATATTGGGAATTAAGCCTGGAGGGACTTACACTTGTTTATAGGTATATAGCTAATTTGTCTTAGAAGTCCCAAAATTGTCTATATGAAACGTTAGTAACGTTTTGCTAAAATACGAAAAAAAAAATCTTTTTTTTTTATTTACAGTGGTCTGTCTCGAAGTGGAGTTCTGGATCTAAAAAAAAGAAAAGCGAAATGTTACTAACGTTTTGCTAAAATACAAAAAAAAAGAGCTTTTTTTTTTACTTATAGTAGTCTGCCTTGGAATGGAGTTTCAGACCTAAAAAAAAGAAATACGAAATAAAACATTAACATTTCGTAAAATATATAAAAAAAAATTATTTTTACCTTCAAATACTTCGGTCTGTTTCAAATTGGAGTTCCAGACCTAAGAAAATAAAACGAATGTTAGTTAATATTCGTTAAAATAAAAATAAAATAAAATAATTATTTCAAAATTTTTCACCTTCAAAATAACCCGGTCCACCTTGAAATGGAGTTCTAACTTAAAAAAAAAGAAATACAAAATAAAACATTAACATTTCGTAAAATATATAAAAAAAAATTATTTTTACCTTCAAATACTTTGGTCTGTTTCAAATTGGAGTTCCAGACCTAAGAAAATAAAATGAACGTTAGTTAATATTCGTTAAAATAAAAATAAAATAAAAAATTATTTCAAAATTTTTCACCTTCGAAATAATCCAGTCCGCCTTGAAATGGAGTTCTAGCCTAAAAAAAAAGGAAATATGAAATGAAACATTAACATTTCGTAAAATATATATATAAAAAAAATCATTTCCACCTTCGAATACTTCAATCTGCTTCAAATTGAAGTTCCAGACCTAAGAAAAATAAAACAAATGTTAGTTAACGTTTGTTAAAAATAAAAAAAAAGGTATTTTTTTTCGAAGTTACCTTTGAAATAGAGTCCGAGCCTATATGTTCAGTGTTCCAGACCTAAAAAAAAGATAAACGAATATTAATCAATGTTTGTTAAGTTAATTTAATAAAAAAAAAAATTATTTCGAAGGCCATACCTTCGAAATGTGGAGTTTGGCTAAGATTTCCAGCAAAAACTCATCTTGAAATGCTGAAACAAGTATAGTTTCGGCATAATTTTGTTCACTCATTCCAAAGTCCAGAAGAGCCCTAGTAAAGAAAAAAGTGAGGGAATATCAGAAATGTTTCCAAAACAAAAAAAAAGAAATATGAAAAAAAATACCTATTTTTTAATTCTGAAGTTCAGAAGAGTTCTGTAAAAGCTGCAAAAGAAATTTTTTTAGATTATCAACCAATCTCTAGATCATATGACACCGCAGAAGCTGATCGGCTACAAACTTCAATGCAGTAACCTTAGTTAGCGACGTTCGTCAAAATAAAAGTAAATTAAACATTTCGAAGTTTACCTTCAAAATGGAGGCCAAAACTTGTTTTTCAGTATTCTGGACCTACAAAAAAGGAAATCAAACGTTAATAGATGTTTGTTAAAATAAAATTAATAAAAAAAAAATTTTTTTGAAGATTACCTTCGAAAACTAGCGTTAGTTAACGTTTGTTTATAATCATATGTCTGGAACACCGTCGAAAGTACATTTAGGTCTTGTAAAGGGTCTATAAAATGATTCTTTTAGAGAGATAGAAAAGTCTATTTAATAAATTTCGAAGCTTAAAAAACTACAAAAAAAGTTTTTTCTTAGGGTATTTTTAGACTTTAAATTGAAAGACGTTGAAAAAAATTTATTTCTTTGAAGTGTTAAAAAAAATTGTTTCTTTGAAAGGTGTTGAAAAAAATTATATTTATGAAAAATGTTGAAAAAAATTGTTTCCTTAAAGTATTGCGAATAAAAAGTTTGTGTCAAAGGAAATTAAATATAGAAAATAAACTGGAAGCTTATCAAAGTTTATCATGCAAAGTTTATCAAATTAAAGAAGAAAATTGTGATAATCTTTAAAGATTTTTGTACGAAGTGTTTTTAAAAATCTGCAATTTTGGAGATTATCACAAATTTTTCATAAAAAAATCTTTGAAAAAAATAAAAAAATAATTTTTGCAGTATTGCGCAGATTCTTAACAAAATTGCATAAAAAAAATGCGGCAATCTGCTAAAATCACAGATCACTGCAGATCTGAACTGATATAACTTTCCTGATGAAAATACATTTTAATTATCAAATGTACTGCCTTTAGCGTATAAGGAATTGATTGGAATACTTCATAGCTTATGTCTCTCTGAAGATATTCATAATTCACTGCTCGATGGACTGAGTTGGTGAACAATACAATAAAGTTGTCTGCCGTAAGTATTAATTACGGCATTTTGGATTACAACTTGGGTTGCAACCCTGATTTACAACTACGGCTTAAAATTGTAACATGCCATATTAAAGTTGTAATACATAATTATGCTATAAACCGTAATTAGGTTGTAAATTAGCAAATTATAATTGAGATGGTAAATCATAAATATTAGAATAAAAAATCAGGTTTTTGATTATAAATGGCATATTTTCACGGAATGTAAAAATTCTAAATTTTAATTCATTACTCGTGTATTTTCTGTAAATATTATAAAACACATTAACAAATAATTATAATAGAAAATTTTCACATTTTTCTAATTATGCATTTTATTTTATTATATTATACAAATATCTTAAAGAAATATTATATTATCATCACCTACCAAATATATAATGAAAGTAATATTATTAACGGTAAATTACTAATAATAGAAAATTCATGTATTTTATTTAATTTTTATTAGTACACTTTTCAGGAGTAATTTGTTGATTATAAAATACTACTGATAATCTTTCCTCTATTGTTTAATTGTTCAATTGAAAATATTTTTTCTTTCTAAAATGACCGAATAAGAGCAAAGACAAAATAATGGTTTAGGTAATACTGAAACTGAAAAGGAAAAAACAGGTCGTCCATATAGTGGTGTTTGAAAACACTTTGATAGAGGCAAACCCAAAGGTAATAGTTACTGGGAAGGAACCTGTCAATACTGTGAGAAATTCTACCCACGTGCTAAATCAAGTCTTTTGCGTGCACATCTTGCTAACAGTTGTAAAAATGTTTCTGAAGAGTAGCATCATCATTTTAACTATATTTTAGTCAATAACTTGAATGATATTCTAACAGATGAGCCTCTTAATGAATCAAACATTATTGTTAATCTACCTCAAAAATGGAAAAAAAGTGGTAAAAGTAGTAGCTAATCAATCTGAACCAATAATTACAGAAGTAGATGCATCAATAATTATGAAGCTATTACATTAGCATTTGTTATGACTGGAATTCCCTTTCGTGTAATTAGTAATCCTTTTTTTGTAAATGCACTGAAAATCCTTAATCCAAGTTATAATGTTCCATCACGTGAAGTTCTTTCTGGACAGTTATTAGATAATCAAATAGCCAAAGTTAATGACAAAGTTAACAAAATTATAGAATTTGCTACTGACATTACCATCGGTCTTGATGGTTGGACTACTCCAGATGGATCTTCTATTTGGAATTTCGTTCTTTTAACTCCATCATGACAGGAATATCTTTATGAACTTGGCAATCATTCTGATCAATCACATACTGCTGAATTTCTGGCTCATCAGATTGAGTTAGTAATAGAACACATTGGTAGCAAAAAAATTTCAGCAATTATAACTGACAATGGAGCAAACATAGCAGCTGCAAAATGTTTAATTTGTTCAAAATATAAAAATATTATGAATATTAGATGCATTGCTCATAGTTATAATCTAATTAGTAAAGATATTATTCAACATACATTTGCAGTAAGAATGATTCGGTGTGCAAATAGGATAGTTCAATTTTTCAAAAAATCTCATAAAGCAGCAGCTATGTTAAAGGAAAAATCAAGCAACATAAAATTAGTGGTGGTAGCCTTAAAACATATATTGAAACCCGGTGGGTAACTGTACATGAATGTGTTTCTTCAATCGTATGACTTAAAATTTGTTTGGAAGAAATTCAAGATGATCATCCTGAAATTATTACAACTTCAGCCGTTTTAACAATTCTGCATAGTTGAGGTTTTTTTAGTGATATGCAACATCTTTCAGAAATATTATTACCAATTAAAAATGCAATCTTAACAGTAGAAGCAGCTCAATCCACACTTGCAGACGCATATATAAATCTTCTGAAAATTGCTGCAGCAATTCAAAACCTTTCTACTGATGAATATAAAGGATTTCGTAATCACTGTATCAGAAAATTTAATCATAGATTTGAAGAATTTAATGATCCTGCTTACCAACTTGCATTTTTTCTTCATCCAGTATACAAGGGTGCTGGATTAAAATTTGGTACATTTCCGGTAATTGCAAATTATGCTGGACAATTATGGCAAAGAATGGGTGAAACTAAAAAAAGTTGTGAACAATTGATAACCCAATTACACCATTATAAAGATCAAAACGTATTGTAAATGAAAAACTAAACCCTTATATGGCTCCATATTCAATTGGAAGTGATACACCATTAATGTGGTGGAATACATGTGAAGTCAAGCCAAATCATCTGCAACAATTAGCAATTAAACTCTTTTCCATTACACCAAGTTCTGCATCATATGAACGAATGTTTTCATCTTTGGGGTGGCTATATGGAAAGCGCTGAACTCAATTAAAAGTAGATAAATTAGAAGGGTTAGCAAAGATTTATCAGTTTAATCTATCAAATACTGCAGAACAGCTTTATCAAATTCATGAAGAAATTCCTTCTGAAATGGTAAAAAATATTGCAGAAACAGTTTTTAATGAACTTGAGAAAGAGGTCTCTCCAGAAGAGCCAGTGAGTGACGAATTGCCAAATCCAGCTGAATACCTTCATACAGACGAGTTGAACTTGAACTTGAATATTTCGGATATGGTTAATTACCGATCTCCAATTTTTCACCCTAATGGAACTCATTTTAACAATAATGAGGGAGAGGAATATGGTGACGAATATAGTGAAAATGAAGAAGATTATGAATATGATGTTGATGAAATTATTATCAGTAGGTTAGAAGAAATGAATGTTAATTGAATAATATATCAATTATTTTTTTTTTTGATAAAATATATCTTAATTAATAAGATATACGCATTTGTACACAATCATTTATAAATAAAGTTTTTTTTCAATGTTAAATGATAAATAGTAAGAAATGATATTAATATTTAATACTTTTACAAATTAAAATCCTAAGAATTTTATTAAAAATGTTCGTGTAATACAAAAAAATTATTAAAATATTTAAATCAATATTAATAAAATTAATAAACTGCAGTTAAATCTCCAAAATAAATTAAATTATGCGATAATATTAATAAAACAATTACAACTATTACAAATATTACACCCATTTCGAGCATTGCATCTATTTTAGATATTGCATCAATTACATGTATTACACCAATTACAGCTAGTTGAAAAGTTATGGCAAGATGTTACAACTCTACGACATTACGTTACAACCTTTCAACTCTGTTACAACTATTACGGCATGCAACACTAATACACAATGCATGCATATCATTTTTTTTTTAAAATAGTATTTTATTTAAATTTTACCTAAAAGATGAAATTATTTTTACAGTTTCTTGATTATTTATATGTATGAAAAATAAAATTTGTTGTGTGCATGTTTATTCATTGCTAATGAAATTAATCAAAAAAATCATTATCTTATCTAATTTCAATGTTACTCATTCTGGTCCTTTTTTTAGGGATGTTAATTTGCTCAAGCGGTTCAGTTTAAGTTAAGCTTAATACAGCTTTGTGCTTGAAACCAGCTAAAACAAGCTAAGCAATATTAAATAAATGAGCTGAGCAATAAAGCTTAATTATAGGTTAAGCATGGTTATATTATGTAATATAAATTAATATATTATTTTGTAACTACAGTCATAATAAACAAACTTTTATGCTTCACATTTTCCAAAATTTTTTTGCAAAAATTCTATGTTTATATAACTGGTATAATAAATAGTTAAAAATTTAAAAAAATACCATAGCTCAGGCATTATTAATCCAATCAATATATATTTATCATCATTTGAATCCTCTCAATGAGACGAATCTAATGAATATAAAATCATGAATTTTCATTCACTGGATACCAAAATATCTTTAAATGTCCATATAATATTGATCACCATCTGTATATATATATATATATCTAATTTGGCTTATTCTTCGTTTTCTATAATTATAAATATACTATCTTTTAAATTATGCATTGTTTGTCAATCTTAAAATAATTACAAATTTATAATACATGACATTTATACATTTATAGAAATTTTAATTACTAGCTGAATAATTTTTAATAATATTTGCTTAGGCTTGCACGAACTTCTCTGGTGATAGCCTGTTCTGGATTGGGCTAATTGTATGTTTAGCAACTGAAAACATTTGCTCGCTGGTACACTTGTTGCTTGTAGACTAAAAAATTGTTCAGTGTATTAGTATCATTTGTTAAATTTATATCTATTCATATGCGCCGATTTGAGGAATTTGCCGATCATCAATTATGTGGCGCAGTACCGATTAAAATCAATCAAAACCGTCCCTACATAAGAAAAAATAAGCCAAAAAATACTTAAAAAAACTTTTAAGACCTTTTCCAAAAAAATTTACCTCTTTAACCTGAAACCAGTAGAAGAAATTTCTAAAAAAAGGAATAAAAATATTATAAAATTAGTTTATTTAAAAAAAAAAGTAAGAATAAGCACCAGAATAATGATTTAACGAAAAAAAATTGATTGAAAAATAATTAATAACGAATATCAAATAGATTTTAACTAAATAAACTAATCAATATATAATTTAAATTCACTAAAACATCGTTATTAATCTTAGAATTATTTATTTATTGAAAGATTATTTTTGAATAATTTTGCTGCCTAAATAAATTTTTTTTTATAAACTATTGAAAAAAAAAATAAAAAAATAGCTCCAAGTTATATTTAATGTAAAATAACTACTAATATACTTGCCAAAATTCTCAACTTACATAATGTAAAAACTGGTGGAAAAGTTTGATGGGGAAGTTGATGGGGAGTTTAATATGGAGTTTACGAAAGAAAAAAATTTTTTAACGCTACTTTTGTTGAAGTAATTTCTCGATATTTGTGTCATATGATCATGTAGCACAAGAGTGATCCTTTTTGTGAAACTTATTTAACTTAATTTTTATCTAATTATCATCAAATTCCTTAATTTAGGCTAATTTTGTTAATTCCAAAAATCGGCGGATATGTTCCATGAAATTATTATTGACATACTGTAGGTTAGAAGCCTGCAAACTGAACCCAGATCTGGATCAGCCCAGCCTGGACCTGGGTGCCAGGCCGGGTCTGGGCAAGCAAATTTTAATTAAAAAAAGACCTGGGCCGAGTCGGGCTGGCAGATTATTTTTGGTAAAACCCAGATTTTCTTAATTCTGGCCAAAATCTCATTAATTCTGGCCAAAATTAAGCTTGTCACAAATTTCTAATTTCAGATCAGACTTGAAAATCAATATTTTTTATTTTAAGTTCATATACGAGTTGTTTTTTAACCAAACACTATATTTTTATTATAAAACTTTGATTTTATTTTCTTTCTTCTTTATTTTTTCTTACATATATTAAAAACCAGTCTGGGTCTGGGCCGGGCCCAGGTTTCAGTATTTTCACCCTGGGCTGGGCTGGTCGGCACATGATACACTGTTTTCAAATCTGGGCTAGGCCGGGCCTCAAAATATGGCCAAATGCAAGTCTCTACTGTAGGTATCATCTAAAACTAATTTCTCAGTCATTGTGATTTATTAAAAAATATAAAATACTAAAAAAATTAGCTATATTACTCAAATGTGCTTAAATAAACGCGTTGAAATTAGGCTTTATATATTTATTAAAGCTTAATTTGAGCTCATACTATGAAACTGCTAAACAGGCTCAAAGCACGTTTTGAAGCACATATTAAAAGGCTAGAAAAAGTTTGTGCTCAAACTCGATTTAAATGCTTTGTTGAAGCAATTTAACATCCCTAACTAATATCGCAGCACCTAATTAAAAAAGTAGACTATTTGTACTATGATATTAACCATAATCATAAATTTTGACAAGATACTAAGAATATCAATCATTTTAACTGTCCACATACATGTACTGTAAATTCCAGTTTAGTCTGTTGTAGAGTTGGATGCTGAAATATTTCGGCATATCAAATTGCCGAAATTCTTGCCGAAATCCCAAATTAAATTTTAGAGTTGTATTTCAGTAATAATTTGGAATTTCGGCATTATTTTTTGATTTCAGCAACAGGTTGAAGCTTTTACAAGTTTAGGATTTGAGATTTTGTGCAATTATTATATTCCAAGAACCAAAATACTTTTGCTACATGGTTGATATATTTGGGATTTCAGCACCCGATTTTAAGCTTTAACAATAGTCTGGAATTTCAGAAATAGTTTGAGATTTCAGCAACAGTTTGATATTTTGGCAATCATTTGGGACTTTGACAATATTTTGAGGTTTTAGGAATTTGATTTCAAGCTATTGTCGAAATTTTAAACCATTGCTGAAACCTAGAATTTAATTTGGGATATTGGCAAGAATTTCGACAATTTGATATGCCGAAATATTTCGGCACCCAACTCTAGTCTGTAGTAATTGGCTTGAGATTCAGTAAGTTCTTCGGTTTACCATTGTGTTGAGTTACAATAATTAAAACTGACCTAGGATTTGTGTTCTTACCAAAATCAAATTAATCAAATCAGGCTCAATTATGTCAATTAAAAAATCGAAACTATAGTGCCAGCCCAAATTACAAGAACGTGTAATGCGAAAATATTGTAGTGTTGCAACGCATGATATGCTATATTTGGTAATTCTGGCTGATCCTAAAGAAGACCGTGGTCCTACACAAAATCCGGTATGTCACTTTAAGATAAGACAGTGGTCTTTTAGGAACTGATGACCGCCATTAGCCACAAAACTTAATGATGCACAATCGATTGGAACGATTAGTCGGAATCGATCAATTCTTAAATCGATACTAATCATGGGAATCGCCTAAACTGTTTATTCACAACGTTGTCTTCTTCATAATTAAACTAAATACTACTTCACCTCAATTAAAGATGCTGTTAACATGTAACACAAAATTAGATAAACCACCAAAAAATTATCATTTTTAGGTAATAATAAGTTAAAATTATTAGCTATAATTAATCAAAACAAATCTGATAATTATTCCTTATTAATTATTAATAATGATTACTAATTACTGAGTCTTTTAGATAATCATAATTTAAACGTTTATTTCTTGTTTTTTTTTTTTTTATTACTATTAATGTGATTAATCTTTATAATGATGATGATCAAGAAAATTTAATTTTTTTAACTAAATCAAGAGCCAAAAATAAAATAAACCTATAAAAAAGTCAATCAATTGCTAGCGTTAGTACAATAGTACAAATTATTGATCCTTTATCCTTGAACTTAATTCAACCAAACAAATTTACAAATTTGTTTTAAGCTGTATTGATTATTTATTAATAGTATAAAAACAAACACAAAGACGCAAATTATTTATAGTATAAAATAAATAACAAAATAAAACAATTTTATAATATCGTGCGCCATAATAATTATCCGGCAAATTATTTATTATTAATATATTTTAATTTGATGAGGCTCAAACATGATGAACATGCGCAGCAACTTTTATGAGATGCTGAGACTAATACTTGTAATTTCATCGATTTAGAATCAATAAAATTTTTTTATAATTTTTTTAAAGGGTTATTTCCTAATTTTAAATATGCCTTTTATTAATTTTTACAGTATTTATTTTTTTGTCTTTTTGTGTTAGTTGATGCAGGCATTGTAAGTGACTGGGGTCGATCTTGACCTTTTAAATATCACGTACATTTTTTTTTTCATACGTAATTTAAGCCAAAATAGAATTGAATTTACGAATCATATGATATGCACTGCAATTATGCACAATGGCTTTTGTTTGTATAACGATACAAAATAAATATATATTTAGGAAAGTCAATAACACAATCATTTTTCTCCTACTTATTGTACTCTACAATTGACTAAAAATGCAAAACGCAAACGAATGGATTAACTGGATTGAAGAAGCTATTGCTAAAGATTATTTTAGATTATATGAACATGAATATTTTAGTAACGTTCAAAAAATCGGTACTGGAGGATTTGGAAAAGTTTATCGTGCGAGTTGGAGAAATTCAGAACAATATTTTGCGTTGAAATCCTTTTTTAATATTGATGACGTCACCGCAAAAGAAATAGTTCATGAGGTATTGACTGATTATATAATATAACATTATAATATTCATAATACTATATATATATGTTTTTATTAAGTATATTTAAATCCTAGCTTAAGCTTCAACGAGATATACAATTTCATAATAACATAATTAAATTCTACGGAGTTGCAAAATTTGACCCTGGTATGATAATTATATGTTGAGTATTTTAATTTTTCAAAAATGTAATTTAATAATATTTATTTTATTTATTATTAGAAAATGTCAATGTTCCCTCAAAAAATTATTTGCTAGTGATGGAGTATGCTGATTCTGGTCCTCTTAAAGATTATTTAAAAGAAAACTTCAATATTCTTACTTGGAACGATAAATACAACTTAGCATACCAATTAGCTTGCGCCGTGTCGTGTTTACATAATGAAGGAATAGTGCATCGTGACTTGGTAATTTACTTTATTGATTTTAAATTATTATTGTAAAAATCTTTTTATATTTTTTAACATCGTAACATATTTATAGCACTCTGGCAATGTATTGGTCCATCAAAATATTATCAAGTTGTCTGACTTTGGGTTATCAAAGAGAATTGAATCATCTTCAAACACACAATCAAAACTTTTTGGAATAATTCCTTACGTTGATCCAAAAAGATTTAGTGGACGAAGAAAGAATAAAAACCAAACGCAGATATATTCATTAAATGAAAAAAGTGACGTCTATAGTATCGGCGTATTATTCTGGGAGATTTCCAGTGGTAAACCTCCTTTTTATGCCGAAGGTGAAAAATATGATCTTGACTTAGCTATAGAAATTTTACAAGGACTTAGAGAAGATCCTACTCCTGACACACCTGAAGATTACATTAAAATTTATACTGGTATGTAATACTCTTTGATAAAAAAAAATTGGAAATTCATTAATTATATTATTTTATACTATTATATGCTTTTTTTAGAATGTTGGAATGGAGAACCAGATAAGCGTCCAACCATCAATCAAGTAGTAGAAAGATTAAAAGAAATTATAACAAAAATGAATGTATTAACAAAAAATTATCAAACAGAATTAAGTCCTCAATCAACATCAACAGATGATCAAAATTTTAATCCAGCCAATATTAGTACTTCTTCAAACACTAATAATTCATTACATGGGGAAATGTCTCAAATTATACAAAACTTTAATTCAGCTAATATTGATACTTCTTCAAACACTGATAATTCATTACATGGAGAGATGTCTCAATTTATACAAGATTTTGATAAAATGAATACAAAAGAAGTATTATTTACAACCTTATCAAATGAAAATATAAGTATAATAGTTAATGATATAATAAATTATATTTTCAAAATACTTAATGAAGGAAAAGAATCTACAAGAATCAAAAATCCTAAAAAGATTTTTGATTATTTTAATAAAAATAATATAAATTCACGAGAAATTTATGATTGGTTATTAATTAATCAAAATAATTTGAATTCTGTATTCTTATTTGGATATTTTAATTATTTAGGAATTGAAACAAGTGAAGATAACAAGAAAGCATTTGATTTGTTTATTAATGCATCAGAGCAAGGTCATGCATTAGCAAAATTTTATGTTGGATTATGTTATCAATTAGGTCATGGAACTGGAAAAGATGAAAAGTTAGCTTTTAAATATTTTGAAAAAATAGCCGATATGGGTTATGCGATAGGATTATTAAAAATTGGTTATTTATATAATTTTGGGATTGTGGTCAGTACTAACAAGCAAAAGGCAGTTGAATTCTATCAACAAGCAGCTAATTTAGGAAATATTACAGCTCAATATAATCTTGCTAATAAGTATTCTAATGGGGAAGGAGTTGATAAAGATTATGAAAAAGCAATTGAATTATATCAAAAGGCAGCAGATTCAGGATATAGTGATGCTCAATATAACCTCGCTCTTATGTATGAATATGGAGAAGGAACTGAAAAGAATATAAATCAAGCAATTTATTGGTACGAGAAATCAGCTAAACAAGGAGATCAAGATGCTCAAAACAAATTAGAAAAATTAAGAAAGTGAATCATATACCAGATACTGTTTTTCTATTTAAAACATATCGTTAAACTATTAAATTAAATACACAAGGCATGCATATCATTTTTTTTAATAATAGTATTTTATTTAAATTATGCTTAAAGATGAAAAGATGAGTCTATTGTACCTGTTTGGGTAATGTAATTCTAATAATATTTTTACTTATATCAGACGCGTGATACTTTAATAAAAAAACATAATTATTTTTTACGGTTTCTTGATTATCATATTGCGTCAATATTATTTATACGTATGAAAAATGAATGTTTATTCATTGCTAATGAAATTAATCAAAAAAATCATTATTTCCTTAGATCCATCCGTAACTCATCTAATTTGATAACAATTAACAATTCAATGTTGACTTTTTTAAATTCCTGGCTAAATCACGTGAATATCTAGGTCGAAGTCTACACAACCCTATAATCAAATTCTTTATATTTTGTAATCAACCTTTCATTAGTAGGAATTTTCAATGTATATTATTTTTTGTTGATTTTATTTCTGAACTATTGTTAGACAAAATTTTCTTTTTATCATCCCTTCCTTCTTTTTTTGGTATTGTCTTTTTGGTGCAGCTCCACTCTTTCATTGAATTACTTTTGATAATACTTTACTACTAGTTTCGTTAACTCAAGTTTTTTAAACATAATAAACACAATTTTTTTTAGAGACAAAGTTATTTTTAAACCTTCAGTAGAAATTTTTCACATACTAAGATTTAATAACTTTAATTAAGTGATCTCTTAAAAAATTGAACTTTTAAATTTGATATCATTATTATCCTTATTATAATTATTACAATCATTTTTAAATTTTGTTGATTCTAACGTCCTTGCTTGTGATTATTAATGAATCCAAATTTAAATTTGTATTTTAATAAAGAAATACATTAATTCAATGCCACATTTTCCATAATATCATTACAGACTATAGTACCCTCTGATCATAATACTCCTAGTGTGGTACCCTCTAAAAATCTATCCAGGTACACAACGATTTACAGTATTATTCTAGTCATTACATCATTTGCAGTTATTAATACGAATCATTTATCCTTTTGTCCCTGTTTATCCATATATAGTACGAGTTTTTCGCATTTTATTACAACTTTTTTTATACACGAGTTCATTTGTCTTCATTTCGACACTTTTATTAGACACGTCAAAAATTTATCTTAATTGTCTCATACATGAACTAGACAAAAGTGATAAAGATGAAAATTTCCTATAAATTCTTCTGAAGCCATAAAAACTCTTAAAATTAAAGGAGATATACGAGATCTATACAAAAAAAGTTGTGTCATTACCGTTGAAATGGAGAGTCTACTGTCAAAAATTTATAAAGAAGATTAAAAAGCAGATTACGAAGAAATTTAAGAGAGAAGTATTCATATTGGAAATGATATACACATAACGATCTGGAATGTAACAAAAAACAACGTAATTGGTCCAGAAATGATTGAGAGCTTCCAATAATTTTATTCATGTTATCGCTGAATACAAATACCATTTAAGACTAGATATGAATCAAGATCTAACAAGTTAGTATACAACAGAATATACAGTAATATTAATTAAACAGAATTACATTTAATATTTTAATATAATTTGATACGTATATAGTAGTGAAGCTTAATGGCCGAAAGATTGTTCCAATCATAAAAAATGATCGTTTGAAATATTTTAATGCTGTTGTAGATTTGTTAACGAATTTGGTGAATTTGAAAAAAATCTGCAATTATAGTCGTAAATATAGGATTGCTATACAATAAAGAAACTATTATTGTCTTTGTTCACATTTCAGAAGAGGAACCGATCTATTTACCATCAGAATTCGAGGCGTTCCCCGTTTTAGTCAAATACGGAATTGTCCTTGATCTAGATCATCATTCATTTCATGATCTTATGCCTAGCATAAGTATTAGTAGTTCTAAAAATGATGTCTGTACGCTTGGAGGTTTGTTTCCATTGTATAGGAGAAAGGAAGTGGGGTGTTTCGATTAGGAAAATATGAGAAGGTATGCCAGTGAAATGCCTTTATATAAATTATTATTACGTGATATTTTTTCTAACGAGATTGACACTAGTTTATGTGCAAAGGTTTCTCGATATCATTATATTGGATCTAATTCTGCTCGTCACTATATTTGTTATGCATTTGTGAAATCGAAAATCGTGGAATTCCGGAAATACCAAACACACATTTAGTAAATTTTGTAACATCAATTATGAAATAAATAAAAATGATAATGGATAAATTGATGATATATCAATTATGAACCTGTCCTAAAGTTTGGATGTAGTACTTTTACAACCAGTTGTTTTATACATGACAGGTTGTGATCTCTTTTATCCTCTAATCATTATTAATGATAAAAAGAAATTACAGTAGATATGAAAAAACGAAAAAAAAGTTTGCTTTACGGGTTCTTACCTTAGAAGATGAATCTCATAAATTTGGTAAGTTAAGGAAATAATATTTTCACATAAATAATATACACATTTATGAAATGTTTATATTTTTGCTCTGATTAAATTTAATTTTTAATGTAGGTTTCTGGGTCACCAGTATTCGATGAACGTGAAAGGTTATGGGGTTATCTATATTGCAAGCGCAGAAGTTACAACTGGCTTGATTTTAAGGGATATAAAGGAAAGATTCAATACCACATGTGATCTCATAACTCAAGAATCATAGAATAGTTACTGTATCATATATGGAATAATATTACATCGCGATATTTAATAAATAATTGTACAAAATTACATGTACTGTAGTAGTAATACAATCTTTCAAATCAAGGAAAATATTTTTTTCAGCAGTCGAAGTTTTAGTAAATCGAAATTTAATTCATGATATGGAAAAAGATGCAAATGAAGAAATTCTTAAATAACCTTTATAAAGATTTGAAATGTATTGCATGTTATAATCAAGATGAAATAATGAAAGAAATAATTAAAGATATAACAAATTTCGGTATAAATGAAATTAAAAGTCACAAAACAATATTGACTATAATTTAATCATTAATATCCCATATATATATGGTATTTTTAATACGACAAAAACCAATTTACATTTAGAGATATTATAAAAAGGTATAGTTCCTTGTGATTCATTTAACACGATAAAAATCAAGTAGGACTATCAAAATATCAAAGAATAATTTTATAAGCAAGAAAAGTATTATACAAGATAATAATAGAGATAATATGATACTCACGTTGCTTATTGATGAAACAAATTGAATTACAAAAAAAATATATATATTACAAGAATGAAAAGAAACATTTCGATATTAAAGATATAAAACACGATATAACGATCGCAGTCAAAAAATTAACGGGAACTATCTCAAGAAGGTATACGTAATAGGGTTTATTTCTCTGGAACAGTACAGGAATATTATAACATATATGTTAATTAACTCGTAGCTTCTATCTAGTTGCAAGGAGGGCCGGAGGGATACAATTTGCCGTGTCCTGCGGACACGATTGAGTACTGTACGAGTGTTCGAAAGTCAGAAAGTAATTGGAACTAATCACAATACACAATGCGCACGTTAAGTTACATTTCAAAATAAATATTTATTTTATTACTTGCTTCTAAAATTTCTCAATCAAGATGATAAAGTAAAAAAACGTACCTATTCAATACACTGTAAACGAATTTAGATAATTCATTTTTGAATCTTAAATTCTATCTACAAGCCGGGAAGATTCTTGAATAATCTTAATTAACGAAATATCTTATAAATTACAGAGTCTAACACGAAAGATTTGATCTAAGAGTTGATTTATTCGAAATAAAAGGAGATTATATTTGAGATTCTTTGATCACAAAAATAAAGACTTTCCCAAAAAATTTTTGGCAATGATTTTATTGATGTCAGGGATACTATTTCTGTAAATAGTAGCTAGTAACAAGTACCGAATACAAGTTACATATCGGATATTTTTTTTATAGGAAGTACAGTAGGTAAATTTTTTTGCACGACCGTGAGATATCAGTCAGCATGTAAAAATAATTATTTGATTAAATTCAATATCACCAAGGAAAGCGGGAAATAATTACGTAATTATTAGTCTATTTGTAATAAACTATTTTATAGTGCATTATAGTTTATCGTATTTTTTTCCGAAATGATTAGAAATTGGCACGCGACCGCAAAGTCGACAACCTTATCACCAAACAAACATCAGAAAACATTAATTTTTACTATAATAAAATATTAATCTATTTATTTTAGGCTGTTTGGATTTTGGAACTAGTTGAGCAAATGTAATAAAACTAAGATATTAATTTGAGAAAAAGAAGGTTTTTTGGTGATAAAGTGCGAATTAATTTCATTAATGCATAATGCAGGACATATTCTTAACATGAATTATAAGAATCTAAATGTTTAAATTGAATAAAATAAAATGTATATTCAATTAGAGCATAATTCAGAAATGGTTGAGAAGGTAGGTAGAAATAAAAGAACTTTCAAGTGACATGGAATTCAAATAAAATCTAAAAAAGAAAATGCCGCAGGATATAAGATGATTTTTTTGACCACTTTCTGCGGTAATGCTGGGAACGTTTCGAGCGAGTTACAAACGAGCCGAGTTGAGTCGAGTCGAGTTAAATTTTTTCAGTTATATTTTTAGTATTATTTATCATATTTGTAATTTATAAATTCATTAATTATATTCTATTAATTTATATTAAATTTGTTATTTTTTAATTTATCATTATTTTATTAACAATTAATTAATTTTAAAATTAAGTTCTATTAAATTATTATTATTAGTTTCATGGGTCACAATAAATGTTGAAGATTGAGAAAAAAATTGTATTCATCTGGATAAACGGAGGAGTTATTACCATACTTTAACGCCCTCTCTTTTCCAATAGTGACATACACAGTTTTAACCTTTGGTGTATATTTAACGTATGACATTAAATAATAAACCTGCGTTGAAAACACACAAAATTATTATTATTATTTTTTTTTTTAGAGCAGTAATGAAGCTACAAAGTAGAAATGTTGGTACAGCAAGTGAAATATAAGTCATGCTTTCAAAGGAAGAACGGAGATTCTAGGCCATATAATACGTATCCTTGCATCATATTATTTTACATTTAATATTTCCTAAACTATTGATTTTTCTTTACTCTTTATCAAATTTTTAAGTAAATATCCACATAATCCTTTTCTATTGCTATCAAATTTTCGAAACTATCTTTATATCACCTGTAAAGAACTTTAGCAAATTTTCATAAATACTTTCCGAGAAGTAATTGCATTATTTCAAATAAAAAATCAACAAATGTATAAAAAAAAAAATAATATATTTGTTCCCTCTTTCGTTTTTACAACATTCTACTCATCATCAAGAAATTTATTTAAATATTCCTTGATAAAGATGGGTTATAACTTTGCTTCAATCTTTGCACGATAATGCGCCAAACTTCAATGACCGCGAAAATCTGTTCATTCGTGATGAAATATTAGGAACGGTAAAATGTCTGAACCCCAAGCCATGTGATTTATTTATATGCTGCACCACAATAAGTCAATTTTCCCGAGTGCTCCTGACGTCTTGATAATACATATTGTATAGTTTTTATTATTAAATTCGCTAGTTTGCAGATAAACTGTCTTTTGTATCTGCGTGTCGATGTTGTTCCACGGCTGCGCCTTGAAAATTAAGCCTTTTAATGCTTATTTATTTATATAGACCTTTTATTCCAACATTGATAGATTTTTTATCCACCTCTTTAAATAGACACCATTCGTAAAAAAAAAAATCATGAATTTTTAACTAGAAACCGTGGGATTGCACATCATATGGATGCCAAAGTTTCTCCGGGTTGATATTGAAATCGATATCCAATTTGGAGCGATCAATTTTGGAACTAGGTTAGGAAGCAACACGGCAACAGAACTGTCTATCTTAGTAATAATTACAAATGCTTATATCTAGATTCGTGACTGAGAATATGAGTATCTTCCATAAATTAGTTAAATTCGATATTATTGACAAATTCATTTTTCTTTTATTGATTTACTTACACTAAATTTATGTATTTCGTGAGTGTAATACTTCGAAGCCTGTAAGATCCATAAAATTTTAAAGAATATCATTCGTAAAGAAACTTTTAACTGTTATATTGTTCAAATATAAAAATTACGTGTACCACCAACATTGTAGTTCATACTGTGATATTTATTTTTTTGATCTAATACAGTAATATGAAAAGAAAAACACCAAAAAATATGAACGAATATATTAAGAAGCTATTTCCAAAGATTATTTTAAATATTATGAACATAAATATTTTAGTAATATTCAAAAAATTGGTACTGAAGAATTTGGAAAAGTTGTCGTGTTGAAAATATTATGTAGCGAGTCATAAATTTTACATTGATACAAACCCATCATAAAGTCAACCGTTTCTATCATCGGGCACTGATATCATAAGAAATTACAGTAATTAATAATCTAATGTAAGCAGTGCAAAAGCTTGTGTTCACACTAACCTAATATAACAAGTTGTTGCGAAGTCTATTATCGAGGATTCCAATGATAATGACACTGCTGCTATGATTTATGGAGAAATACAGCTAGTCATCACAGTGCTTGAGCTAAGTGGTGGACAATAACGGGCATACTTTTATATAATTTCTCCAGGTCAATGTCAGGTATTGACTACAACCCTAAGAAATCCGATTTGATATTTCTTTTGACTTGATATTTCTTTCCGTGTATCTACATATTGAATACATAGACATGTTTGTTTTGTCCACTCATTATCTTAGTATTATTCCGTTGCACTTTTTTTTCGTTTCAATTCTCCGAATTCTCCGGGCTCAAGTCAGTTAAAATATTCAATCATTTCAATGCTCCGCAAGCAAATAATTCACAATTTCAGAGCGATAGCGAAATTCAGAGGCTTCTTTATCAAATAGTGCACTTCTATTACGTAGAAATTGTCGAGTCCTGATGTGAAAAAAATAAATCAAAGAAAATCTGGTGAATAATTTCGCTGTGCCAATAATTCACGTACTGACGATGTAATATTAAATGACTGAAACCTTGATCATGGACCTTTATAAACTGGATAACAAGACGATTAGCATGCGTAAAGAAACAGTAATCTGTATGCATTATCATACCTTAAATTTTTATTACGGACTCGGTTGATCTCGTTAAACGATCTTGATTGTAATTCCTCATTTTTTGCTTACTTGCACAAGACCAGGGCCTCTCCTTTTTATAATTTGCAGTGGTATAAGGATCAATTTGAAACCAATCTTTGGTGAAATATGACCGCAGCATGAAAAGAGTTCCAAATAGCCAGAATAAACTGAATAAACCTATTAAAAAAACCCAATCCCTACTTTGTTAACCAAATGGCTTGCAGAGCTGATTTAGTTACTTGTACATCTGATTATCAGGTGCTTCTTAATTTACAATAGAAAATTTTAAACATTGTCCTGATCAACGGGTTTAATCCACTCTAGAACTTTTCAGAGATGTTACGAATGTGGGTTCTCAATCCTATCGCATATGATTTATTTCTATGCTGCGCCTCACTAAGCTAATTTCTAAATTCTTGATCAGTCAAATCACAATACTATAATAAGGATTGGCGTTTAATCAGTGTTTTTAACCGAAAAAAATTGTTTATTCGTCGTTTTCCCGAAAACTCCAATCCATTTTCTTTGTATACGATGTGTTTCATGTCTCCTTTATTGAAGTCGCTAGTTTGTTTATAAACTGGTTTGCAAGCCGTTCTTTCTTAAAATCAGACTTATATTTTTAGTAAATACTGTACTTTGTCGATGAATGATCGACGATCGACAGGAGTGAGTATATTTTTCACGAGGGACTGTTGTTTCACGACCGCGCCTTGAAAATCCATTGAAAAATGAACTCACGGTTCTGTACCATAAATAAAACCTTTTAATTATACACTTATTTGGACTAATAATGATAAACCTTTATATTTCCAATAATGATAGATTTCTTTTATCCATCCTTTTAAACAAACATCATTCATAAGAATGAATTCTAACTAGGAACCGTGGGATAATTAATAATTACATACCATATGGACTCCAAAGTTTCCCCGGATTGATATCAAAAATCGATACCCAATTTGGGACGATCAATTTTACCCTAATTTGGAACTGGGGGGCAAAATTTCAAGTCGGAACACAACAGAAATTGTCTTAAATAAGTCAATTCCGATATATTCTTGACGAATTTTATTTTTTTTTTTTACTTTTATTATTGATTTAATTTTTTTTTTTTAAGCTAAATTTATATATATTTCATGAGAGTAAAACTTCGATATAATGTTAAAATTTATCAAATTAATGAAATTTTTTAAAGAAATATTTCGTAAGGAAAATTTTTTTTTTTTTTTTGATATTTTTCTAGTATATCAAAGTTTGTCAATGTTTGTTTTTTTTCAAAACGGCGGAAAATGCCGCACCATTAACTGTTTCCAAAACTTGTTCTTTGTTACCAATTAAGATATCGCCGCAGGTTATGTGGCTTTTTTTGTACAACTTTGTGTACTGTACAACATTACCCCAAGATTTAACGTAAATGAAAATCCAAATAGAGTTAATAAAGCTCTCTCGTTCTCTTGATTACACTTCACAATAATACTAATAATATAAAAATGCAAAACATAAAAAATACAAACGAACGTAATAATTGGATTGAAGAGGCCATCTCTAAGAAGTATTTTAGACTTTACGATCATAAATATTTTAGTAACGTTCAAAAAATAGGTACTGGAGGAACTGGAAAAGTTTATCGTGCAAATTGGAAAAATTCAGAACAATATTTAGCGTTAAAATCCTTTTTTAATCTTGACAATGTCACTGCAAAAGAGATAGTTCATGAGGTATAAATTATAATTTAAGTAAAAATATCATATTCTTAATATTTCTAATTTATGCTTATTTAAATTTTATATTTATAATAGTTTAAACTTCAACGTGATTTACAATTTCATAATAATATTATTAAATTTTATGGGATCGTACAACTTGACCCAGGTATGATAAAATTTCAATTTATTATGATAATAGTTATTGACTTTACGAAAATATAATTGATTATTTCTTTCATTCATTATTAGAAAATCAAAATGGTCAATCAAAAAATTATTTGTTAGTGATGGAGTATGCTGATTCTGGTACCCTCAAAAATTATTTGAATAAAAACTTCAAAAATCTTACTTGGAACGATAAATATAACTTGGCGTACCAATTATCTAGCGCTGTGTCATGTTTACATAACGAAGGAATTGTACATGGCGATTTGGTAATTCATTTTATTAAATAATTAATTGTGGATTTTTTTTTTTATATTTTTAACAATCATATCTATTTAATAGCACTCTGGCAATATATTGGTCCATCAAAATACTATCAAATTGACCGACTCTGGGTTATCAAATAGAATTGAATCATCATCCGGCTCGAAATCTAATTTTTTTGGAGTAATTCCTTACGTTGATCCAATAGGATTTACTAATGAACGAAAAAAAAGTAAAAATTCAAAACAAATATGTCTATTAAATGAAAAGAGTGACATTTATAGTGTTGGTGTGTTATTTTGGGAGTTATCCAGTGGTCAATCTCCCTTTTCTAGTGAAGAATACGATATTTATTTAGCTTTAGAAATTTCACAAGGTCTTAGGGAAGATCCTATACCTAATACGCCCGAAGACTATGTTAAAATTTATACTGGTACGTGCAAACTTTCATTAATTATTGATTTAATACTTAATTTTTTTTTTTTTTTTAATAAATTGATTATATATATTTTTTTTTTTTAGAATGTTGGAATATTGAACCGGAAAATCGTCCAACCATAAATCAAGTATTAGAAAAATTAAAAGCAATCATAACGAAAACAAGAAATTATCAAATGAGATCAAATCTTCAATCAACGCTGACAGATAAACAAAAGTTTAAACAGACTAATATTGATACCTCAAATGCCGATAATGGAGAATTATCTCAAGTTATTGAGAATTTTTATAAAATGAGTACAAAAGAAATAGTATCTACGACATTAACAAGCGACAAAAATTTAAGTAAAATAGTTAACAATGTAATAAATTATATTTTTAAAATAGTTAATGAAGGAAAAGATTCAACAATAGGCAAACATATACGAGATTATTTTAATAATAATAATATAGATTCACAAGATCTTTACGATCGGTTATTAATTAATCAAAATAATTCAAATTCAATATTTTTACTTGGATTTTTTAATTATTTAGGAATTGAAACATATAATTTAAAGAAAGCTCTTAACTCATTTATTAAGGTATCGGAACAAAATCACACATTAGCGCAATATTATGTTGGAATATATTATGAATTTGGTTATGAAACTAAAAAGGATGAAAAGATGGCCTTTAAATATTACGAGAATATAGCAAATAAAGGTTGCGCAATGGGGTTATTTAAAATTGGTTATTGTTATTATAATGGAATTGGAACCAATGTTGATAAACAAAAAGCGATTAAATTATATCGGCAGGCAGCAAGTTTAGGACATAGTGTAGCTCAATATAACCTTGCTCATATGTGTAAAATTGGAGAGGGTATTAATAAAGATTATGAAAAAGCTTTTGAATTATTTAAACAATCAGCTGAGGGAGGATATTCGGGTGGAATTATAATGTTAGGCTACTGTTATCATCATGGAATAGGAACTAGCGTTAATAAACAAAAAGCAATTGAATTATATCAACAAGCAGCAAATTTAGGAAATAATATGGCTCAAAATAATCTTGCCTTTTTGTATCAAAACGGAGATGGTGTTAATAAAGATTATGATAAAGCTCTTGAATTATATCGACAAGCAGCAAATTCAGGAAATCATTTAGCTCAAAATAATCTTGCTCATATGTATGAAAATGGAATGGGAATTGAAATAGATATAAATTTAGCAATTTATTGGTACGAGCAATCCGCCAAACAAGGAAATCAATACGCTAAAAATCGGTTAGAAGCAATTAAGAAATCGAATCATATTTAAATAATTTTATTTTTATTATTTAATTAAACTATAGACCAAATAGAAATATAATCCAAATAATAATATTTATTTAATCAAATTAATTATATGTAATTATATTAATAAAAAATTAATTATTCAATTAAAATAGAAAATTTTTATGCGTGCATCAAGAAAATTTCGTTAAATTGCGATTGTATTGTTTATTACAAAAAGCGTCAATTGTGTGGCGTGTGTTACATCTGTAAATACAGTAAAACGTCGTGATAAAATAATTTTAAGTGAAGAATAATAAATAATAGTTATTTTTGTATGTTCAAGTATATACTTTTTTTTTTTAAAACGGCGTGAATTTAGTCAAAAATTATCATTTCGTTATTTTTAAGTATAATTTCAACATTTCGAAAATTTCAGTCAAAATCTTTAGTTAAGTCATTGTAAGCCGGATCAAAAAAATTATGAAAAGTATTATTATCTAATTGGCGATCATAAAACTTAAACATGGCGAGTTTAGAAATCCGTTCGCTCCCGTGCGGAAATTTCACGTGACCATCGTGGGTCTGGTTCATTTCACCGACAATTACTTCAACAATCACTTCGCCGACACACATTTCGCCGACAGGGTCATTTCACCGACAAACGTTTCACCGACATTCATCTCACCGACAGTCATTTCACCGCCGCTGGTACAAATTAAAATTCTTTTTATAAAGCATTTTTTTTCCCCCATTTTACTCGTTACAGCTAATATAAGGAGATTTAATCTGAAAATATAAATTAATATTTTGTATTTATTCTTATGTACACACTATCTCGTATTATATAATAACAATGATTTTGGGCTGTCTTGTACAGTTGTATAAAGGAAAAAAAATTATATTTAATTTTATTGTGATATATGTAAGTGTCGGTGAAACGACTTGTCGGTGAGATGATCCAGTCGTCGAAACGTTTGTCGACGAAAACGTTTGTCGGTGAAATGATTGTCGGTGAAGTGATTGTCGGTGAGTTAAACGCGACCCGACCTTCGTTTGTTTCAAGTTTGATTATTATATTATATTACCTCTTACATATTATATTACCTCTTACGATACACCAAGAAGTGACAAGAACTATAAAATTGCAGAAATAAAACGCTTCATACTCACTCGATCAAATAGCAGTTTACATCTTTTTCGCAATGATGATTATAATGTTACGCTTATAATTGATATTTAATTTCTAAAATTTACACTAATATAAAATAATAACATATAGCTAATATAAGTGAGATCGTTATGCAAATAAAAAATACTTTTCTAAATTTTAATCGAAATTCGCGAGTCAATTCTATACTATACAATCTATATTAAATTACATTGATGTACTGTATTTAGAATACACAAAATTCCCGATTTACAAAACAAACAGATGATACAAAATAAATAAATATTAAAACAATTACCATTGCTCATAATTGTTAAAATAAAGGTACCAACATCGTTATACCAGAACTCAAATAAGTCTAACTCCATATGAAGCTTCATTGAATCTTCGCTATTCAAATTATGATCATGATAGATTTTGACGTTTTCATAACAATTTTTATAGTAATTATCAAAGTATTGGATTACTATCTGACATCCGGATATATATTATTTCTTCAATACGATGAGATAATCCTAAAATGTGAATTATTCTAAGTAAAGAATCTATGGTTACAAAATGATTGTTATCTTTCCAAACCCAAATTACTACGATCCACCCTTTTCCCAGGGCATCCCTTAGTGCAGGCCTATAATAACTTACACCGGAAACTAATACCATATCCTAATCCTTTACATTTAGAAAGCACTTCATTGATCTTATTAAAAATAGTTCTAATATCATGATCGATTTCTTAGAATTATCAACCAGAACGATCGTATTTCCATAATGTATCGTTTTCTGGTAGACCAGCAATTACTGGATAGTCATATGGTTCTTATCCGTTTAAAGTGATAAAAATGATTGTAAAAGTTTGACCATAGTCTATAATGGTGATTCAACCTTGGATGGAGGCGTTTAGAACTGTCGATAAAGACGTAAACAATGTTATTTGGTTTCATTGCTACAGAGAAAGAAAATTATAAGTTTAAAAAAAAAACCACGATACAGGTAAGGTGAAACAATCAAAACAGTGGTTATCAAAACAGTGGTTATCAAAACAGTGGTTATCAAAACAGTGGTTATCAAAACAGTGGTTATCAAAAGATCAAGCCAGATTACGCTCATTCTTCATTGACTAAATTAATTGCGACTCACTTACCTGTGGTTTTACAGTAACTGAGGGAAAAAAACACACGATTAGTGAGTATTATCAAATATGATAGAGAAGACGCGATAAGACCATACCAGGGATAGAAATTTAGTTTCTAAAATATCTGTTTCAATCATCCTTGTCTAGAAGAAAAACATTGCATCATCATGCTGTTCCTCAGCGAAATATTGGAGTAGAAATATCCCTTCATCAATTAATTTCCGCCTTTAAAAACGTTTTGACATGCTTTCGGTACACAAAAAAGATAAGAGTAAAATCGTGGTGTTTGGGAAAAAATTATTTTTATAAGATATCGGATGTCGCACAGATTTGTCAATAGATTTTACGATTTTATTGGCTAACGATCATGTGGCGGACAGAGAAACGTTTTGCGTTTCGTTCCGCATGAGTTACTTTAGAGATATTTTAAAAGTTTAATCCGAGATCATTATTTGCATAATTGTAGAGTATATATGATTGTCAGTCAAAATTAATATTAATAGCTTTTTACGCTTCACCCAGGCTGTCAAACCATTTCTTTTTAATACTTATGTACTGCAACTGATGCTTCAATAATACTATCATTATTTTTAAAGATTTTTAAAAATTTTATTGACTTCTACAAATGTCCCGTAATAAATCATTCAATATTATACTAATTTACTAACCTGTGACAGGTTTAAATTATAAATATAATAACGAATCGTAAATAATAAGCCAACGAGAGTAATGTGATTCACGAACATTTTAGTTGCTTCTTCCATGATTAGATTTATAGAACCGATTAAGGAGCAATACGGTTTATTTTTTAACTAATTAATTTGACCAATCACGTGGTTTTGAGATAGGAATGAATATATTGTCCTCTCTTTTGAT
The DNA here is from genome assembly GCA_015698045.1 of Rhizophagus clarus. Lineage (NCBI taxonomy): Eukaryota > Fungi > Glomeromycota > Glomeromycetes > Glomerales > Glomeraceae > Rhizophagus > Rhizophagus clarus. The sequence goes on from BLAL01000285.1 coordinate 877,659, forward strand.
TTAAACGATCAATGTTTTACGTCTAAAGTGAAAAACTAACAAATATGAGCGTAAAGTTTCTATAAATTTAATAGAGGTGTCAATGTCATTTAAATAATATATGACATAATTATTTTATGGAAAAGTCGTATAATTAATTCATCACACATTTAAAACTGGAACAAGTCTATAAACTGATAAGAATATTCAATTAGAACGACATAAATGATTGATTGCGCTGAAAAATTTTTTACCAAGTCCTCCAGGTTACAAGTGCTTCCTATCATTTATTTTAGATCACGATTAGATGATATTTAAAGCGTTCAATATTTATATATTTTTGAGTTAATAATATATGTTTAAATCTTTCAAATATAGTTTTTTTTAGGTTTAAAATATTTTTTTTTTTTTTTAAAAGAAATCATTTTTCTAATTCAAAATGATTATCGATATTTTTCATCGAATTACGTGGTTATTAATGCTATCAACTTTAAATAATTTCACCGATTTGTGAAGTAATAGGACCACTATTAATAATTGGTTTATATTATTATATAATTTAATAAATCAATCAAATTAATCAATTTTATATAATAAAATCAAAGAGTTCAATGTAAAAATATATAAACCCATGTTTTTTCTCTCCTTTACAAAAAAAAAAAAATTCAATTATTTTAATTATTAAAGACTTTTAACCATCGTATACATCAAATTCTGTATGGTATTATATACCTAAATATTTAGTAGCAAAAAAAAACTTATTCATTCGGTATCGTTATAAAATTGCATAAAATGTTAAAAACATAAAGTTTTATTGTTAAAATAATTCTAACGAAATCAGAAAGAGATTTCATATATTTTGTTCAAACCCTTTATTTAGAAACATTATGAAACTCATTCATTATACTATGTCTATCTAAAATGGATTATTTACAAACACACGTTTGAAGAATTTGAAAATTTGCCAAATTTTCACACCATCCAGTACTACATGCGCTATTCTATATGCAAGAGGGGTCCAACTCTCTTCTTAACTGTTTTCGTCACACTCTGGATCAAGTTCCAGAATGTATGGAAATGATGAATTATATTGATTACGCTTTTGTTAAAGTTGATAATCAAATATAAAATCGCAGTGATAGAAAAGACTGTATTTTAGACAGAAGAATTTGACATAATAATCATCAATAATTTTTATAATATAGGTTTAAATTTGCAATACGACAAGTTTTAATTATTTTAATCACAAAAGTTACTAAAGACATATAAGTTTGTCAAGTAGCTTGCCAAAACTCAGTGATCTTGGCAAGTTATATAATTATAAAATAATTTATTAAACATGTTTAAAAAACGGATTATATTGAAAGATGAACAAAAAATTTGATAAGTCAAATTATTTGATGCTGATGTAGAACAATTAACTAACGTTCACATATAAACATATATTAGACAATAATTTTGTTAAAATTTTGTCTATTGAACTTTATTGAACAATATCCCCAATGAGGTGCTTACTTGAAATGAAAGGAGATGTTCACTTGGACCAAAAAGAGGTACACAAATTTGAAGCACAAACCTTATAAATTTGGTTGAAAGTATATAATAATTAATAGAGATTTATTAATTTAGTAGTAATTAAGTATTTTATTAATTTTTCTTACATAAATAAATTTTAACTGTCAAATATACCACGAACAGCAGCTAGTTATGTGCGTTCTATGCTAATATCAAAGTATTTGGAAACCACGAATACATAAACCAATAATTTTGTTTCAATACGTTCGCATATAGGTCAACGGTCGGTTATGTACGTTCTAATATCAAAGCATTTGAAAACCCAATTATCCCGTTTCGATTTCTAAAAGTTGTCTTACCACCTACAGTATATCTCTTCACCATTCGTTCCCTTTCACTAATAAATCAGCAACGCATTGAGCCTTTGAAGCACGTTTAACATTAACATTGTATTACCATCTAAAGTAAATATAATGATATTTTCGATCATTGGTTACTAGATACAGTACCTTAACAAGAATTGGTTACAAAAATAAGAACAATTTTCAATAAGAATAACGTACCAGGTTCTCTAAATTAGAATCAAAATAATAAAAAATTAGAGAATTTTTTTTTTTTTAAAAGGAATTGGCGGTTTTTTTTATGAATTTTATTTATTTATACTACAAAAAATGAGGCTATTTACGACATATGACGCCATATGACTTAATCCGTTACGTCACATCAAGGTTTCTAAATCGTTAAATAGGTGCACATGTTCTCTCCCGCAGCAATTATTACAGTATTATTACGTGACAAATATAATTCTTTCGGGAAATATTATAATATAATCGTTAAGACTGTCCTTTTTTATTATACGTCGAATAATTGGAGTCCCAATGAGCGAGATTTAAATAGACATCCCTTATTTTTTTAATTAAATACTTCAAATAAGCATAAATGGCGTGGCTCATTATACAAGCATTACCTAACCTTTTACCTATAATTCAATAACTATTATATGATCAATTATATCCATGTAATAATCATCGAAATAATATCAAAATGGTCGCAATTATAGTACGCGAACACCTTATAGAATTATGCACAATAATTATATAATCGATGTAAAATTTTACATAATCGAATGCATATGTTGTGGATATTGATATTGAATGATAATTCTATCAAATATATCAAACATATATTTTCTGTATTTTAAAATTATTGAAGTACTCCGGTCCAGGCGTTATTCAAACCTTAAGAACCAGTTATACTGTCTCAAGGGGGAAAGTGATTACAAATAATGTTATTCGAAGGGGATAAACTTTAAATTATTTATTTCAACGAATGAAAGAAATATCACAAAAAGGTTAAAATGATAAAATCATACAAATTTCTAAATTTTCCATATATGTTATTTACCTTGTTATTCACAGGTTTAAGGAAAATCCTATTGTTTAAAATTTAATGAACACTCATTTGGATAAATTTGATTCAAAATATCGAATGATCTTTTTTTTTGATGGCGCATCTGTATTTATTATTACCATTTTCAGTAATTGATACGCCAAACAAGAAAAAATTTTTTTTTTTTTTTTCATGTTCGCTTCGTATTTGGCGTTTCGTGTTTGATGTATTCGGAAAAATTTTCAAAAATTCCTATAATAGTAATGTTCCGATAGTAGATAATATATCGTACATATCGTATGACTTTTCGGTCTATCGAACATTCGAACGAAGAAAAGAACAAATCACGTGAGATCGTTATTTTGTTACGTTAAGAATTTTTCGCGTCACAAAGTCACAAATCATATGAATTATCATTATTCTCATTTGTTCGTTACAGTTGCTTCTATAAGAAAAAGTACGAATCATAACAACAAAATACAACGAATAATATCAAACCATAAATCACTTTATATTTGTTTTTGTCAAATTATTTGTTGTTTTGATTTCCCATTTGGAACATTTGAATTATTTGGATTGTTTTTTGTCTTACGTTAAATTTTCTTTGTTTGTTAATTTTATATATGACATATTTGGCAATAGCTAATATAATTAATATAACAGTACATACATAATTAAAATTCTTTATGAGGAATGATTCTTACTAAGAAAAAAACAACAATAATAATTTAATTTAATAATTATATTTGCATTTAATTCATTTTTAAATTAATTAAAAATTTTTGAAAATTTTATTATCTTATTTATTTAATGATACACTGATAGTATGATATGGTTTTAATATATACTATTTAGGATAAACAAAAAGGCGCAATTTTAAAATTTAGTTAACATTTTCGTTAAGTATTCAGACGATGGAATATGCGAGATTTTAGTAACCGGTATTTTATAAGAAATCCCAATCTTGATACAATACCGCATTATTCCTAATAACTGAACAATAACTCAGTTGTTTGATGGAGAATATCGATCTTCGATCGATATATCCAATAACTATTTTTATATGATTATATTTATTTATTTAACATTTTTTTCTTTCTCGGAACGCACTAAGTAGTAATACTTTTGTCTATGTGATTATAATATTGTAGGTGACATATCGGGTATAAATTAACTTAATTAACTGATAATTGATTACGATATACAATAATTTAAGTACATTCTCATAATCGAATATATAATCCAGTTTACGTAATCAAAAGGGAGATTTTATTTATTTATATATATTCTTTTTATATATGAACTTTATGCACCTTATTAATTGAAGAGAATTTCAGAACAATTAATGTTAAAATATTATTGGTAACTTTGATAAAGTTCATGATGAACTTGATTATCTTTCGTATTCCAAATACTACACACTTTCGAAATAGATTATATTGTGGTTTGTGTCAAGATTTTACGCGTACTTATAGATTGTCTTGTTTTATCAAAAGATTGTAAATAATAGTATGGGGTTGAATCTATTCTTCGAATTTACTGTGTTGAATTTATTCGAATTTTAGAAAATTCAACATATTTAGTTTAATAGATGGATCATCTGTTTATTATTATTCTCTTTTATGCATGTATATAAAATATTATATACTGTATATATAAATTGTATACGATAAATAAATATGACTTTATATAGATAACAAATTAATTAGTTTGGGGCAGGTATTCTTTTTAAATTACGCGTCAACGATAATCACGTTAATCATGAATAGTCATGAATAGTTATCATATAAATTATCTGAATGAATTGAAAATTAAAACCATTATTTTTATTAATTTATCTCATGCCCACATTGGATTTCTCCCAGATTTAATGAAAATCTCTCCTATTAAAGATCAATCAATTAAAAACGTCCAATTTGGAAAAAAAATGGGTTACGTAAAAATACATTCAAGTAAGTATACCCGTGTGTGTATATAATAGATAAAGATTGATAGGTTGATGTCGGAAATGAGAAACCAGTTTTTTTAGATATTAAACAAGTTGAAATTAGTTGGAATATTCACGTGAAACCAACATTTTCACGTGATCTCATTTTACAAAAATCGGGAGGCCAATTAAAGTAACACAAGTTAAATTAATTGCATTGTAATTCTAGAAAATGAGTATTTAAAAGCCACGGAAAAAAGATTTAAACAAAGAAATCAGATGATGTGTACAGTACACTACGAAATTCGTCCGAATTTGATGAACTCGACTCGTAACTTTAGATATGTTTACCTCACCGAAAACATTTGTTGTACAGCGTATTTTTTTTTCGGATTTAAATCCGTCAGGTTCGTTCAAGTTTATCTTGTGTTAATTTCAAATTTTCCAAATATGGATTTTACGTTTTATATAAGGAAACTTTAGAAAGTACGCGTTCAAAATTATGAAACATAATAAAACAATGAAATTATTTATCGCGTTTCTAAAATTTTTTTTTTCTTTGTTATAATATCTATTAATTGACATTTTGTCACGACACAAAATTTAATCGTTTTACGTTTTAATTCGGATATTTCAAATAATTTGTGATAATATTTTTTTTTTATGTTACCATCATTACTTTATTTATTTACATCACAAATATCCGAGTGATTATTACTAATATCCGACTTTTATACCCCGCCCCCGTATTCTTTGTCTTTCTATGCAATTACTATTTACTACAATGCAAATAATATAATAGAATAGTACAAAATTTTAATGTTATTTTTTCAATTTGTAATTGATAAGGAAAAAAAATTGATTATGCGCCGCAGTAATAAATTACCATATCAGGTTTGATATCATTCAAAATATAAATTAACATAATTTATCATTCCGTAAAATTTCTAAATAAGATATTAATTTGTGATTTTTTTTAAACCTTAATCTTAAGATTCTTGATTCCAACAACTTTTTTTTTATTTTTATTTTGATTTTAATTTAGATTTTAATTTAGATTTTTAATTTTCATTCATTTTAAATTTTCATTCATTTTAAATTTTCATGCAATTTTAATTACCGTATTCATTCTAACTTTAAAAAAAATTATAATCTTTCTTGTGCGTAAGTATATATTATATCTTTTTGTGTGTATAAATTCGGTAATAATATCGGTAATCATATCAGATATCGGTAATCAAAATCCGTTCTACATTTTTCCTGTTCTACAAAAAAGAATTTATATTTGTGTTAAAAAATTTTCTTTCAAAAGAACAATGAAAAAATTTATTTTATTTTATTTTTTTTTATTTATTTATTTATTTTTTTTTTGCATGCTTATTATCGGTCCGCTTCTCTGATAAATTTTTTTATTTTTTTTTTTTTTGTCACCTTTTTTTTTTTTTACTCTCAAAAAATAAAAATCTAGGCACATTATTATAAGTGCATCAATATTTATTTTTTTTTGTTTATTTATTTATTTATTTATTTTATTTTTATTATTGAAATAAAAATCTTTTTACAAAAAAAAAAAAAAAAAATCAAAAAAATTTGTTGGTTTAAAATTTTTAATTTTTAAATGGTTTTGTGAAAATCAGATGTAAATAAAAAAAAAAAATAAAAAAATAAAAAAGTAAACAACATTCATTCTCTCTTTTTTTTCATTTATCCGAAAAGTTAAAATAAAATTTATTGAAAAAAAAAAATTTTTTTTTTTTTTTTGATATGATGCCTTATTTGACCTAGAGCCTTTTTTTTTTTTTTTTTTTTTTTTTTGTAACGTACGATAACATCTGACCAAAATCTTTGGAGTAAATCCATCATGAGTCATAGATTACGAATATTTTTTTGGAAAGAAAGGACTATGAAAAAAAAACACACCAGTATTTTTTGGAAAAAAAAAGTAATTTCAAAAAGTAATTTCAAAAAAAGGGCTAAATTTCGTTTAAATCACGTAATATGGCAAATAATCACGATACACTTAAAATGTACGTAACACAACATGTTCATTGTTAAAAAAAGTTATATGTTACTCCTTTTGATTTAATATTAAAATATATACAATTTAAAAAAAGATTTATTATAAAAAAAAAATTACTGTGCCTGCTAATGATAATTCGAAATAATTTCCTTTAGATATAAATTTTTTTTTTTTCGGATTAATATTATAAAAATGACAATAATAATAACAGTAATAATAATAATAATGATAAACATCTATTGATAAAAAAATTATTATATATATATATATATTTTTTTTTTTTTTTTTTTTACAATTTATTTTAATTTATATTTCGCGTCACTGCCGCTTGACGATACGGTGGAGGAGATAAATGAGTCGGGTAAGGAACGTGTCCATTTATAACATCAACCTGTGATGATTCAAATTCTTTTAATGGAGTTGAGGTTCCAGAATCTCTTCGTGTGTCTGGAACTTCCGATTTTTGATATCCATTATTTTTATTATAATATGTTGTCGTCGTCGTTACGTTATTATAATTTAATAATTGAGGATAATTATACCCATCAAATGGTTTATCATGATAAGATGATCTAGGTTGTTCCGGTAAAGGTTTTCTTTCATGACTTTTTGGAGGCAGCTGATGATGATTATTATGATTATTATGATTATTATATTGATAATAACTGGTTTCTGAAGGTACATGACCTCCTTCATTCATATAAGGATATTGCATATTGAATTGAATTGATGGAGGAGGAGTTGGTAAAAGTCTAGGTTGAATCGGAGGTGTAACTTGTGGTGTTATTGGTGTAGTCGGTGTTGGTGTAGTATTATTATATGGAATGGCATGTATATTTGTCATACTTAAATTATTTAAAGGTTGTTGAATATGAGGACTTTGAGGAATATGAGGACTTTGAGGAGTTTGAGAACTTTGACCAGGATATTTTTCAATTATATGACCTATTCTAATACTTTCTTCAACATGATAATCTGATTCAAATCCCCATAAATAAAAATTTATATTAATAAAATGACAAATAGACATAAATCTACCTTGATGTGTTGTTTGAACATTTTTTGGTATAAACATATTTAATGTATGAGTACATTCACCATAATATGCAGGTGTTGTAGGTTGAGAATAAAGTAATTCTGAACGTGTAACTATTACTCCTAATATTTTTTGATCCACATGTTTTATTTCTCCTTGCGTATTGCATTGATAATCCATCGCGGTTCTTAAGCATACTTCAACCCTTTCAACTCCAACATTAGGATGCATAAATCTTAATTTCATCGGAATTGATGCATAAGATCCAACGTTAAAACATTTATTTGGAGGTAATAAAAAAGTATAATCAATACCACTAGGTGTTTGCCCTGATAATTTAAATGGTGGTAAATGTTGATTATTTAATATTAAAGTCCTCTTTAATGGACAATATAATTTTACTGATTGTTGTGATGAACCAATCAAAGCTTTCGCGTTAACGGTGGCTCTTAATACGTATTGAACTGATCCAAATTCAGTCGCGACAGTATCTGGAAGATTATAAGGTAATTGAACCTTAAAAGGTATATCAAGCATAGTAATTTCTTCCGAATCTTCAAAAGCTTCCCAAACTTTATTGGTTTGATCGACCAAAGTGTTTTCACCTGTATAAATGGTTTTTGACCTAGCTTGAGCTCTTTGCCATGAAATTTTTTCAATTCCTTTAAAATGTAAATAAACACTCTTGATTTGACACGGTTTATGATAATTTAAATGTATTGTTCCCACGAGAAACGTATCATTATCACCAAGTTGACCTTGTTGAAAAGTATTTGTTCCTTCCGCGTATGATAAATGAATATTTTTATTGGTTTTTAAATATTCACTACTTTGAGGTCCATTCCTAAATAAACTAATACGACCACTACTACCACTTGAACTTGTAGGTGAATCCATTAAAAAAAATTATCAACCAAAAAAAAAAAAAAGGCGAAATAGATTTTTTTTTTTTTGTTTTTTTTTTTGAAAAACTTTTTAAAATTTGCTATTATTTTATATCAAGAGGAAAAAAAAGGGGTTATACCGTTTATATTATATAAGAAAAATTATAATTGTATATAATTTTTTTTTTTTTATTAATTACAAAAAAAAAAAAAAAAAAAAGAAAGAAAGAAAAGAAGAGAGAGTCGATAAAAAAAAAAAAATATTTTTTTTTTTTCAAGGTTATATATATATTTTTTTATTATTATTATTTTATTTATATGTATGTATATATAAGTAAGTATATGTATATATTTGTATATATATACATATACAGGATAGTAAAAAAAAAAAGAAAAAAAGTTTCAAAGTTTTAAAAAAAAAAAAAAAAAAGAAAAATCTTGAATTGAAAAAGAACGGGGAATTTTTATATGAATGACAAAAATAGGCTACGATCAGTAAATTTATCAAAAACGGACTACATAAACCTAAACGCGGTTTTTGTGACATACAAGGATTTCTCACATTTTTAACTTTTTTATACTTTTTATACTAAATTAATTTTTATTATAGTGATAAAATAGGAATAATCAAATGATTGGTAATATCCGTGAAAGCCAAGAATTTAAAAATTGCAACCAAAATAAATAAAAGAAAGAAAGAAAGAAAACCATTTTTTAAATAACTAAATTTAAACATAATAACAATAACAATCGATGAATAATCATCACAACATACATACATACACACATACATATATATATATATATTCGTTACCTTATATACCGAATATTCAATGTTATATAATAACTTAATGTCATCCATATTTCCCATATTGAAGCATATGAAGCATATTGACTGAGAAAAAAGTAATGATTTATTTGGTTAATTAAAATTCAGTTGCTCAACGTAGACAAACGTAGAAAAACATAAAAAAAAAAAAAAACGTAGAACAAACATATGTCCTTTCCTCTCTCCCCCTTCTCGAAAACGGGAATGATTTTTTTTGTAAATATCATTATAAACCCCAAAAAAATTTCTGCATAGCACGTGATGAAGTACAAATTGATTTTTAGGGATGATGAAATAAGCGTAAAGGATCCAACTCCATGGTCTGACCACTCAAAAATTCCCACCCTCAAAGAATAATGAGATGATTATGTCATGCATAATTTACATACTGCAACGTCAATTAGTTATTAATCTTGTAATATTATTTATATTTCACATATCACACTGGTATCACAATATCTATTATGTATGGACTGTATATAACTGTAACTGTATGAACGCGTTTCGCAATAAAAAAAAAAAAAAATTCATAATTGAAAGAAAAAAGGAAATTTGGCTATTCTAGAAAGAAAGAAGGTGAAATTATTAATTGCATCCTTTTTTTTTTTTTTTTTACAATACATGTACATGACGATTATCAATTGTTTAATTAGAAGGAATTAAATAGCGACAATAAATATTAATAGCTATTAATAGCATTCATAAATATTTCACATTAAATATTCCATATCCGTTCACTTCAAATTATTTCGCAGATTAATTTTCTCGATTATTACTTTTTATTACCAATTTACATTTGTGGTAATATAACTTGTAGGAATAAATTTACATTTGTGGTTAATGTGACTTTGTAAGAATAAATTCACATTCATAGTAATATCATTTGAAACAAAAAATCATATCCGCTCATAAAGCTTTGATGATTAATCTTAATTTTAATTTTTTTTTTTTTTTTAATTTAAGCAAAACTTTGTTTATGTTAAAATGCATGCTCATTGAACATCCATAAATTTCGTGTCACATCAAGTTTCTAGACCATTTTTATTCTATTAGTTATCAAATAATTTTTTTTTTTTTTAAAAAAAAAACAATTTAAAATAAATTTAAAGCATGGTCAATGTGTCAAAATAATGTAATAAGTATCAATTTATATAATCGTTGATTGGTTATCGTAATATATTTTTTTTTTTGTTTTATTTTTTTTTTTAAGTTCGAAATACAAAGAATAAACAGCTTTTAAGGTTTCGGATTCTGGGTCGTACAAAAACAGAACTGACATATTTTCACACGATATAATTGGTTAACTTTAATGCTCACCGGTTTTGCAAAAGAGAATTTTCTAAACATCAAAATAACTTCAAAAACATTGGAGAATTTAATATATCCTTTATAAGAAATTATTATGGATTGAAACAATGTAAATAATAATATTTTTTTTGATGGTAAATAAAAGATTTTTAAATGTTTTGGATTATTGAAATTTTATTGAAAAAAAAAAAAATAAAAGTACATACATATTTATTTTTTTTTTTTTTTCAAAATGAAACTTAAATCAACCTGTTATTTTTGGTTAACAATTAAAAAAAAAAAAGTGAAAAAAAAAGTGATTATTTAAATAAAATTAAAAAAAAATAGTAGTTGGACAAATTTATCCAAATTCTTGTTTTTTAAATCACTTTCTTTTATTTTGAACTTGAAACCTGATAATTTTTCAATGAGTACTTTTTTAATTACCAGATGATCTTCTTTCTCATAAAAAAGAAAAGCCTTGTTGATCATTTTGATGGAAAAAGGCTTAGCAGTGTAATGCAATTGCATGTGTTACGGTTTCGCATATTTAAGAAAATTTGATTGTTAGGTATTTTTTTGGTATCCGGTATATTTTTTCTTAAAACCAAAACTCATCCCCCCCTTTTTTTTTTCCTTTTTTTTTTCCATTTCATTTTTACTTTACTAAAAAAAAAAAAAAAAAAAAATGTATAATGTTGTCAATGATCACAAGTAGAATATGTATTAGAACTTTGGTAACAAATTCTAAAATAAAAAAAGTTGTGATCATTGGAGGATCCGGTTTTATTGGTAAAGTTACTTTACCGGGGTTAAATTGGGTTTCTGCGCATTCTGGCGCATTCTACGAAAATATTAAGTTTTACTTACTGCTTAATTATTATTTTAGGCAAGTGTACCGCAAAAGCTTTTATTCAAGACGCTGATACATCAATAGAATTAGGTGCTAGAAATTCAAAAATTGCAAATGAACTTAAATCATTAGGTAATGGTTTATTTACTTGTATTATGAAGATTATGTAATGAATCTTCATTTATAATATTTGATTTGATAATTTTCCTTACGTTGTAAATATATAACTAGGTAATCAAATTTTACCCCCTGTTTCAAGCGATATCGTATCCAAATCGGATATTTTGAAGGCATGTCAAGGAGCGAACATAATTGTAAATCTCGTTGGTATAATGCATGAACGTCCTCCTATTTATACTTTTGATAATGTTCAACACCTTGGTGCACGTAATGTTGCTATCGCTGCAAAAGAAAATAATGCACAATTAATTCATATTAGTGCTATTGGAGCTGATTCTAATAGTGACATTCCTTATGCTAAAACTAAAGGTGAGATTTATTAAGATGTGTTAATTTAAAAAGATTTTGTCTCTTTTTTTTTTTTTTTTTTTTGTTTTTTTTTTATTTTGATTCATTCATTCATTTATTTCAGCTTTGGGTGAGATTGCTGTACGTGAAATTTGTCCAAATGCAATTATTATACGTCCAAGTTTAGTATTTGGTCCCGAAGATGATTTTTTTAACGTAAGTTTCAAATTTATATGTTTCAACTTTTTTTTTTTGAACCAAAAACCTGATAATTTTCCGAATTGAAACCATTTAATTTAGAGATTCGTAAAATTAACAAAATATTTACCATTTATGCCGGTTTTCGGTGGAGGGAAAACAAAATTTCAACCAGTTTATGTTTGGGATGTTGCCAATGCGATAGTTAAATCAAGTTCTGATCCAAAATTTTATGGTAAAACGTTCGAACTTGGAGGTCCAGATGGTACATATTTTATTATTAAATTATTTTTTTCTTTTTTTTCTTTTTTTTATTACTTATTTACTTATTATTGATTCAATTTTTATATTAGTGTACACTTATAAGGAAATTATACAATTAACCCTTGATCAAGCTGGAATAAGACGTCCAATTATTTCTTTACCTTGGTCAATTGGTATGATTCAAGGAATCTTTCTTGAAAAATTACCTCCAAATCTATTCACCATCACACGTGATCAGATTAAATTGCTTCGTAAGGATAATATTGTTTCAAATGATCCAAATATTTCGACATTAAAAGATTTAAAGATTGATCCTACTCCAGCTCATAAGGTATGATGTAGTGTTAAATTTTGGCACAACTTAATTAAATTTTGTCGGATGTATAAGATGTATCAAGATTTAAAAGATGCATCAAAATTAAAAGATGCATCAAATTTTAAAAGATGCATCAAATTTTAAAAGATGCATCAAAATTTAAAAGAAGCATCAAAATTTAAAAGATGTATCAAAATTTTAAAAGATTATCAAAATTTAAAAGATGTATTAAAATTTAAGATTAAAAACATACTAATTTATATATTATTTTATTTATTTTGTAGATTTTGTTCATGTATTTAAAAGAACATGATGTAACACCGAATAAAAGAACTCATCGATCATTTGATAGACTCAAAGAAGAGATTGAAGAGGTTGAAAAGATTAGACGTACAATTCCAAAAAAAGCTTTAGAAAAGGAAGCTGAATATAAAAAATTACATGATGAATTAGATAAAAAACGAAAGGTTTCATAAATTAAAAAAATTTTCAAAATTAACAAATAAATTTATTCAATGAATTACATTTTTTTTCTACTGATATTAGATATTAGAGTTACTGATATTACAGAGTTACCAAAACCCGAAGCCGTCCCAGAATTATCATAAATTCAGGGATTTTATATAATTCCGGAGATTTCCCGTATATTGTTCGGAGATATACTATATATGTATATATATGTTTTTTAATAATAATATCTCTATCTTTGATATCATTATATCACTATCACCCCTATTGCAAAGAATTGTTTGACATTAAAAAAGGGGGGCGAAAAATAAAAAGAAAGAGCACGTCGATTTACGCAAGATTATACTTATTCGGGCATCTTTTAGAGAATCATGTGAATTTATCCGATACACAAAAAAAGAAAATCCAAATTTTATTAAGATCTTTTGATTTTCAAACATTTAAATTATTAGGTTAGTTCAATAATAATAATAATAATAATAATAATAATAAAAGAATTTAGGGAAACTTTATGAATAATAATTGTCTTTTATTTATATTTTTATTTTCTTTATGATCTGTAAAATAACATTTTGGTAGTACAACACGTACAGATAGATACTCGTGGTCGTAAAAAAAAAATATATATATATATATATATATATATTTATTTAAAAAAAAAAGAAAAAGATTCTCTAAAAAGATTCCTCACCATTAATAATTATTTTTTATTTTTTACCGAAACGAAACAGTAACGAAACTTTATTGATTCAATTTATTTATTTATTATTTGTTTATTTTTACCCGAAACGCATCACAATGCATGTAATCCCGATCATCGGAAAAAGAAAATGGTAAGATGATTTTTTTTTTTTCCTTATTCAGTTTAAAAATTTTTTTTAATTTTAAGTTTTATTGGTTTTATTGGTTTTTATTAAGAGAATTCATATTACGTGATCTATGTTGCAGATTATTGCTAATACGGAGAAACCTTTACCTGCTAATTACATCACGTGGATACTGCAAAAAAAAAAAAAACGAAAAAAAAAAAATTTAATGAAACGAATTTTCGATTTCGTGATTAATAATAATAATACGGGTACGGGAATGTCGGTGATATAGAGGACCCGAACATTATTCAATTGAAGGATGAACATCAAAAAAAAAAAAAAAAAAAAGGTAATTTCTTTAGCAGGAATCTCTCGTCCGTGACTAATAAATGTGAATATTCGGAACATGACAGAATAAGGATCGGATCTAATACAATTAAATAATTCTTTTGATCCGATTTAAAATATTTTTAGATCCGATTTATAAAATCAAAAAAAAAAAAAAAAAAACTCTCAAGCCTAAAATTTTTGCGGTTAATGTAACTGACTGATTCAAACTTCTGATATACATGATTAACAATGATTGAAGATAGTGGAGAAATAATTGTCGTTATATCACATATTTTCACGTATTTCCTAAACTGATAAACGTGATATAATATAAACATTAAATAAATAAACAAAACTTTGATTGATTTTACTCTTGTTATTCCAGAAAAAGAAACGTTTTGATGATTTCGGGTTGATATAGAACCGGGATCATAACCGGTAAGGTATAATCGGGAAGATTGTAATGTTACATCATTATCTTTTTTTTTTCAGGAGGTAAAATATTTTGTGTAAAGATATTCTGACATATTTACTAACAATAGAATCCCATATTTGCCAATCTCCTTAAAAGAATCAAATGTTTAAATGACAAAAAAAAAAAAATTCTTATCGGATATCATTATCGTTTTTTAACCTGCACGACAATAAGGGTGATACCACCTGACCGATATTTTTGCGATATTGATATGTTATAAAGTTACACGAATACACGCAATTACAACGCAACTCGAAACTATACCAATTTCATTAATTTCTACCCCTTATTTCTCCTATTTTATATCATTTTTTTTTTTAAAAAAAAAATATATCAAATTAAACAAATTAAACGAATTATTAAAATACTTCATTCATCGTAATTAATTAACTTCGGATATTATAAACCATAATAAAATAAGACACGATTAAAGGATTAAATCATTTACCATAATTACAATTTATTTAATTTAATTTATTAAAAAGAATAATTATTGTTTCAAATATTAGTATTAAAATAATCTATAAAAGAAATGATTAATAATAAAATAAGATACAATTAAAGAAATAAACTAAAAATTCTTTCATTTTACCGTAATTAAAAAGACCTTAATGAAAATTCTTTAATCAAAAAAAAAAAAATATTAAGAGATATTATCGCCATTTTCAAAATGGTGTAGGCTATTTATTCGTGATTGAATATTCGAATACCAACATTCGACCGGTTTTCGTCCATTTTTTGTTCTGTTTTCATCCGGTTTTCATCCGGTTTTCATCCGGTTTCGGTTTTCTTTTTTTTTTTTATTCAGATATAACTGCATACATCATTTTGCAAACGGCGATAAATAATCCATATCCGTACTATAAAATTATTTAATTATTTCGAATATTAGATGTTAAATAACCTATGACAATAATTAATAATAAAAAAGGATACAATTAAGGAATATTTCTAAGAAAATTCCGAATTAAAATTATTATTAATCAAAAATATTAAGAGATTTAAATAACCCGTACCAAAAAAATCAATAATAAAATGATACAATTAAAGAAATAAATCAAAGATTCTTCATTTGTCACAATCATACAACATACAATCTGTAAGATCTCTAATGAAAATTAATAATTTATTAGATATTAAATAATCCGATAACAAGATTAAATGATAAAATAAGGTACGATTAAAGAAATAAATTAAAAATTCTCCATTTAT
Source organism: Rhizophagus clarus (assembly GCA_015698045.1). NCBI lineage: Eukaryota > Fungi > Glomeromycota > Glomeromycetes > Glomerales > Glomeraceae > Rhizophagus > Rhizophagus clarus. The sequence continues at coordinate 893,918 of BLAL01000285.1, forward strand.
TGTCCGGAGCGAAGCGAAGGACTATATATGTTTATAGTAAGTAATTGAAATTACTATTAAAGATCTTCAATGAAAATCTTTTAATTAAATCAAAAAAAAAAAAAAAATATTAAATAATCCATACCAAAATCAAAAATATATTAAAGTGTGATTAAATAAATTAAATAAATTAAAAATTAGTTTCATTTTACCGTAATTTAAACTACTATAAAGGATCTTTAATTCAATGAAACAATAATAATTTTCATCTATTAAAAAGAATTCATAATTAAAAATAAAGATAAGGTTAATCATATTTTGTTAGGAATAAGAAATATTCGCAGTTCATAAAAAAAACCGTAGTCGATCTTAATCTTTGTCGTACTTTTGTAATTAATTAATCATATGATCTTCGCACTTTTCTTCTTTTGAAATTTAAATGAAAAAGGTTTCAAAAAAAATATCGTTTTTTTACGGAATAATACAGTTCAACTTCGCGTGATATTTTACACATGATATTTTGCGTATGATATTTATGATATTTATTGACGATAAAGCACAAATGCACAAACATTATCAGTTTTTATATGCATTATCCAAAGTACTATATAAAGGTTAATTTAATATTCCGTTTTGTGAATTTTATCTTGGACGAACCAATTGAAAATAATCGTTTCGTTTCATTCAAAATCATAATTTCTACGTGATTGGCGTGATAAAGAATTAAAGATCTTTCAAGAAAAAAAAATACATAATATAATAATATGTATTGCATGTAATTTTTAATAACACGTATATATATATATACTGTATATATATATTATATGTAATTATATTAATAATTGTTTTGAGGTAATATAGTAAACATGTAGTGTATGGCTGGCCCTGTATATAGCGTAGAATATGTATTGTTTAGTTTATTTCTATACATGTATGTACGAATGATGTCTAAATTACTATACGTATTTCAAATAATAATCAATTAAAATAGGGTGGAATAACGGATGGGGTTTTAAGGAAACATCGTGTTAATGGGGGAATGACGGAAATTAAACATGATGCGGATACATCATACGTGAAGGTAAAGAAATAGAAAAAAGAATATAAGAGTGCGGTTATAATACTGCTAAACGTTTAAACTGCCTAAACTTGAAGGAAAACGTTTGACAGGAAGGTCATTTTAAATCTCATCAATATAGATCGTTTTAGTGGCTGTAATATAAAATTTTTTATAATTTTTTGTTACCATATATGTACTATGGTAACAATTCGAACCATACACACCCTACGATACTTACGCTACTTACATGACCAACCATACATTACATGTTTTTGAAACTGACTATAACAGGAGAAATGATTTGAATTATGATCATTTTTACAAAGGCTAGCCTTACAGAACTATATATACCATAATCAGCTATATTGGATCATATAAGTAACTTAGTTACGAATCAAAATAATGTAAGTAAATGATTCAATCAATTCAACGTATTATTCGTCCGCAAATATATTATCCTCACCTATCAAACATATCGCAATGATGTAGCAAGAAATACTTCACATATGGATGAGATGGAACAGAAGCATTCTTGCAATAATCGATATTTAACATGGTATTATTACCGTATATCACGGGCCATAGTACCCCGGGTATTTTGCAAATTCCTGAGGGTTGACCTTGTACTACCATGTCAATAACTCAAATTTTTATTATGGATAGAATGTGTTTAAAAGATTGTATAGTAACCAGAAAATTATTTTTACATAATATCTGGTCAAAATTAGATTCATTAAATAATAAAATCAATAGAAAATGGAACTTTTTGTCGGGTGAAAGAGGGGGAGATACTATGCATAGAGGGGGTACGGTGGCCCGCGATATACGGACTATTATTATAAACAAATACTTCTTTCAATCGTTATTTATTTTAGAGAAGATATTAAAAATATTTAATGACGTCGCTTTGCAAGCTTTTTTTTTTTTGAAAACAGAAATCATTAGAGCAGTATTAACTGTTAATCCAAAGAAAATATATGCCCAAATTAAAGTATGAAATAAACCAACTTCATCATCGGTCTCAACTCAATACCTCTAAGTTTCCATTATAAAGTTGTAATTCCGTTCACTCTATAGTGTTAAATTGATCTTGTAAATTTACTATATAGCAGAAGAATCGATTGCATATGCTAGGAGATATACTAGTTCCTAACATTGTACCCACAATAATTAGAAATAAACCCATCATCTATACAGTGTTTGTAAATACTATATGAATATAAATCACGATTATCACGCAACGCATGGATAAAATGACAAAATTATCATTTATAAAACAATTGTAAAATAAATATAGTGAATAATCAATAATGCAGATGTGAAGACTATATTATACTGAATCTTCGTCTAATATTATTCATACGGCGTACGTCATACATTTTTCGAATATTTTCCGTATATTTTTACACAAAAACGCAACACAGATTTTCGGTCTGGACCGGAAAGTATACTGTAAAATGCTCGGAATGCAGTATTACATTGAGGTCCAACTAACCCAGTCGCACCGATAAAAATTTTTCGCAGTCACGTGACTGAGATTTAATTCATCACAGGCGTCAAACCCTTCACGTTTTCATTATTTATATTTATTTGAGGCGAAAACTTATTTGTTACATGTTATTTGTCACCTGCCGCTTAATGCGTTAGCGCATAACGCCGTAATGCAGGTCATAACCACGTGACTGCGAAATTTTTGTTCGGTGTCACGGGCAGTTTTGATAACTATTATTTATTCATATTATGAAAAGGTTAAATTTTGTAATAATTCGTTAATAAATATTAAATATTATAAAGTACAAATAAACTTTTTTTATTATAATACAATAATACAATAAATTAGGAATTAATCTATTAAACACTTTAAAAGGTTTTTTTTTTTTTTTTTTTTTTTAAAAAAAAAAACAAAATAAATAAATAAATAAACAAATTTTAAATAAATTTGTTTACTCATTAATTTCGTTATCTATCCTTTCTCTCCAATATCTTCCTTTACGACTAACGATAACTAAGCAAAGCACACCAATAGTAGAAATGCATATCATAATGGTATAAATCAAACCGGTACCAACGGCATTTTCAAAAGGTACAGATATAAAAGTAATTAACGTGGCTGCGAGCGATCTCATAAGATTATTAACTGCAATTGCTGATGCGCTTCTACCTGGAAAAGCATCAACCAAATATGTTGAAACTGAATTAAATACAGTTATAACGCCAAATCCTCCTATTCAAATAAAATTATCAAATTAATTAAAATTAAAAGTTTCTGAGTTAATAAATTTGTACGTACCAGTGAACATAACGGTAATCGGAAAAGCTATATGCAATCTAGCTTTAAGAAACCATCCATAACATATGTAAGAAACTGAAAGAATAAAACAACCAAACCAAACACTATTAATTCTCATTTCAGGATATCCTACACCTTTATTTCTTTTTTTAGATTCAGCTAGAACATAATCCGACCATTTTCCTCCAAAAAAACTTCCAATCAAATATCCGGAACCTGAAGAAAGAAAAATCAATCCAATTGTGGATTCTGAAACATGATAAATATTTGTGAAACTTGGCGCTGCCAAAGTATTTTGTACATAAATTACTGCAAATATAATACTTATATATGTTACTATAAGTGACATATTGGGGTATTTTAATAAACGTAATGGTGATATAGGACTAAATCCTTTATGGTGTCGTGAATTTGAAGTTGTATTGTTAGGGTTTGGTAGATTTGAATGTGCAAATGTTTCGGGAAGTGAAAAGAAAATTAATGCTAATGTTAAACCTCCAATAATCGTAAGAATCCATAAAATCCACCTCCATCCTAAATAATCTGTCACATATCCTCCGATCACTGGTCCTATAACTGGTCCAATCAAAGGTCCAAGATAAAATATTCCATACGCCCGTCCTCGTTCTGAAAGTATACACGTGTATATATTAATACCTTTTACCGTACGTACATTTTATACATTAAATTCTTACATATTATCAACTTACCAAGCGAATAAAAAACGTCACTTATTGTTCCGGCACCAATGCTGCAATCATAAAAATGTTAGGTTATGGTAAGTTTATTATTAATACAAATACCGTAATTAAAGAAACATACCTCAGAACTGCGGAAGAACCACAAGCTTGGAGTGAACGCATCACTAACAATAACCAAATGTTTTTTGATAAACCACATATTACACATCCTATAATATACATTGTAAAGGAAGCCAAGTAAACATTACGTCTCGTATGAAACGCATCAGAATAAGCTGCCCACCCTAATGGCTGCGCCACAATATCATGAATTTAAAAAAAGTTAAAACCTTATGTAATTATCCAATAATATATTTATACTTACTGCCACACCCATGAAGAAAACGTAAACACCAACTGTATGTAATTAGCAAAAAATAATTAATAAAATAATTCTAAATATGATAATTTTGAGTTCATTTGATATCTTACTTAGTCCATTTGCCAGCACTTGGCTAGTTTTTAAATCGCGTTCAATATTGGTAACTGACGGATAAAATATTCTGGAGGTGTAATAAAATTGAGTACATCATTTCATTTAAATCCCGTTCATAAGATAAATATTTCACGTACGTGCTTGAAAGTGGAGCAATCATTCCAGCTAAAGAAGTAATGAATAAAATATAATTTTTCTTTTTTCTCGGCCAATGTTTTGGGTCTTTCGGATCTTCTGTCGTTTCTTCTAGCGTTTCAGAGTTAACTGATATTTGGTCGGCAATTCTTTTATCAATTTTTTCTAAATTATTATGTAAGGTTAATTCATTATCATTCGTATCTGATTCATCGTTACGGGTAGAAAACGAGGACAGTACAGAATTAGTATTTGCGTTATCTTGTTTTTCTTGTTTTTCCATTTTTTTTTTTTTAAAAAAAAAAATTTTTTTAGACTCATGAAAAAATTCACGCTCTCCTTATAAATAATTCTCTCAAGAAAACACCCTATTATTGCCGAAGATTAAAGTTTTTTGAAAATAATCCGTCATAGGTCAAATAACTTGCCGATCTAATATAATATGATTTCGGCGTAACACGATTTTTTCTAGTCATTTACGATCATAATGATTTATCGGCTACTTAAATTATTTTAGACATAAATGGTTAAAATATGAAAAATGTTCCGATTTTTTAAATTGGGCAAACACTTTTAAAGCTTAGCGCGATAATTATAAACTTTTTGCAGTAAGGAGTAATTTTCGGAAAAATACTTTTTGCTTTTAAGATTTATAAGACGCATCTAAGAAGAATAGAACTTTTTGCTGTAAGACCAAACATTGTTCTATTGTTATTAAAAAAAGGAAGAAATTTTCCTTTAAATTATTTTTAGGCTTTGGAATTTGAAATAATGCAATATAAAAAAAAAGACTTAAGCCAAATTTATTGTAAACCGAAAAGAACGAATTTTCTATTTTTTGACCCGGCCTGACTTCTTTAAATATTAATAAAAATGATCAACATTTTAAGGAACATTGGAAATCGCTTTGTTATGAATTCGATCTTCTAAAATTTGATTTTACTACGAGTTTCAAAATCAAAATTAAAAAGATAAGCCAAAAATGCAAATTTTTCTATTTTTTGATCGGCTTGACTTCTAAATTTGAACAGCATTACTTATAATAAAATTGGCACCTTCAAAATTGATTTTAATATGCAGTTTCTCCAGAATCAATTCTAATCTTTAAAAAGGCAAGCCAAATATTTACTATAAACCGAAAAAGTGCAAAATTTTCTATTTTTAACTTCTAAATTTTAACAATGATCAGCATTTAGCATTTGAAAATCGCTTTGAAATCAGATTGTTATGAATAAAATTGATTTTACTACATAGTTTCAAAATTAATTAATTAAAAAGGTAAGCCAAATTTAACGATAAACCGAGAAAGTGCAAATTTTTCTATTTTTTGATCGGCCTGACTTCTAAATTTTAACAAAATGAATTGTCATGATTTCGATCCTCCAAGATTGATTTTACTACGTAATTTCAACTTTTTCCAGATTATGTAAACAAAGACGTTAATTTGGATGTAACTTACAATTTTTTTTTAATTTTATAATTCATATCATAAACACTAGTTTGTTATTTTTAAAATTAAAAAATTGTAAAAAGCAGCGTAGCGGGTTCTTTGACTCCCTCCTATGATCACAAGGATGTAATATCTAAGATAGTTCGTTTCACACGTGGTTACTTGTGTAGGAGAATTGTCAACCGACAGTACACATATGGGATTTCTTTGAAATGACGGATGGTTTATAGATTAATCATAATAAAATTAGTTAATTATACTTGTTATATAATTTACATAAAAATTTTAATAAATCTATAAATGCGCTGCGGAAAAAAAAACTAGTTTGTATTTTTATTAAAAACTCTTTTTATAAAAAATGAATTGTTTTATAAAATTTTTTAAGGGACCATTGAATCCTTTTTTAATAAAAAAATGATATAATGAACCCTCCGGTTCATCGAAAAAAATCTTATATCGAAATTTATAAGTTTGATACAACGATTTTTATATGTTCATAACAAATCGATTTATCATGAAATTCGTTATCGCATAGTTGGTTGAGTTATTTGATGGCCATTGCTAAATCATCTTTTTTAATAAAATCGTTTTCTATCAAAATAACAAAATTTACTACAAAATATTATAAGTCGCATTATTTATTCAAATTATAATCTAGTTTATATAGGTTTATGTTTATAATGCGAAAAAATTTAAGATCAAAATATTTAATTCAAATAGTATCCTGTAAATATATACCGCATTCTCCTGATTTTAAGCACCATTTTTTTAAGGGAAAAATTTACTAAACTTTGGGGTGGTGCTTAAATTCGGGAGTTTTTTTTGTACTTCATAATGATATTTTTGTACATTATACTATAATAAAAATATAATAAAAATTTAAAGTGGTGCTTATATTTATTTTTTCCCAAAGTTCTTAAATCAGGTGTTGCGTAAAATCAGGTGGTGCCTAAAAATCGGGAGAATACGATTGTCTAATTCTGATTTGTAACTTTATAGTTATATGTAAATTTATATAATGTACACTGTACAGTACATATTAATTATTAAAAAATAAAAATTAAAATTTCTTTTTAATATAAAGAGCATATCTTATATTGCCTATATTTGTCATATTTGTCTATTTGAAATGAGCTATATAATAATCACATCATATTTATTATAATCCAAATCAGAAATCTGCTTATTAGTCCATATTGCAAAATAACTTATTTGTTATACCATTATATACCTATTATGTTTTTAATAATATTAAATAAATTATAATACAAATCAAATATAATTAAAAATTTATTACTATAATTCAATATTTTTTATAATAAAGTATTATTTTTTACCTATTATATAAATCGTATAATTATATACTTTTTATAATTATATATTAATATCTAACTTTAAAAAATATACATTTAGAAAAAATTAATTGTAGTTATTTCAATTTTTATTAAAGTTGGTAAAAACAAATCTGTAATACAATATTCTTTTAAATATAAATAATAATTTGTAAAAACCTTTATTAGTAATTATAATAATAATATTTTATATTGTAATCTTAATAGTAAAGTAAGAAAATTTTATAGATTAATGCAAATTATAAATGAGACAATTAATAATTAACATCATATTATAGTTTATATTATTTCATATTAATAAATATATTATTTAAAAAACAATATAATCAATATATTGTAGCATAGAAGTTTACTTGTATAATATATATGTATTATATATTATAAATTAATTCTAAATTATTTTTATATTATCTCAATACTATTTTAATAATAAAAATATTGTTAAAATTTAAAGTATTTAGACTAGAATTATATAAACCAAATAATTGGCTCTTTTTTTTAAAATATGTAATTAAAAATACTATATATTTATTATGAATCATAGTATTCTTTTATATATAATACTTCCTCTTTTTTTTTCTGAAAAAAATTATTATTTTCTTTTGATTTTATTATTTAAACAATCTAATTTTATCCAAACAATACATTAAAATATTTTTTTAAATATATTATAAGTTTTTAAAATTCTTCATTTATAATAAAAAATTTTGTACACCTTTAGATATAATATTAACCAACCTTCTTAAAATTTGTAAAATACCTAGAATACTGTAATCCATGATATATAATAATATTACAACTACCTATTTATTTAATTAAAATAATACTAAAAATATTTTGCAATTTTTTTCACTAAAATAATTAAAAAATATTGCAAACTATTTTTTTTAATATTTTTTTAATTAATAGAATACTATTGAAAAAAATTTTATAATATTTTCATTAAGGTAATTAAAAAATATTTTAATAAATTCAAATAATATTAAAAAATATTTTATAATGTTTTTTATTAAAATAATTAAAAAAATATTATAAAATATTTTTTTAATTAAAATAATATTAAAAAACATTTTACAATATTTTTATTAAAATAATTAAAAAAAAATATTAAAAAACATTTTTTATTAAAATAATTTTTTGCAATATTTTTATTAAAACAATTAAAAAACATTGCTTAAAATAATATTGAAAAATAGTTTATACTTTATTAAAATAATTAAAAAAATATTATAAACACTATTTTTTTTAATTGAATAATATTAAAAAATATTTTTGCAATAGTTTTTAAAATCATTTTAATAAAAAAATAATTTTTAACCTTTTTTTTTAAAAATTATTTTAATTGTTTATTAAAATGATTTTAATATTAATAGTTTCTTTAAAATTATTTTAATAAAAAAGTAAAAAAATATTTTTTTCATAAAATAATGTAAAAAAAATACTATTATATATCATGAGCTATAGTATCCTTCTATGTTATAGCGTGAAAATTACAGTAACAAAGATAATTAAACGGTAATATAATAGATAGAGAAATTACACAAGAAAAATAGACAAATTATTAGCTGAAGGATAAATTATTTCTGATGGAAAAATTATTAGTTGAAGGATAAATTATTTCTGATGGAAGAATTATTAGCCGAAGGATAAATTATTCCCAATAGATAAATTACTACCTGAAGGATAAATTATTATTTGATAGAAAACTGGATAGTAATACAAAACACATAATATAACCGAATAGTAATACAGAACACATAACATAACTAGATAGTAATACAAAATCAATCCCATAATTTTCTAAAAACTCAAATTTTAGGGATATATAAACTTACGTATATTAGTATTAGTAACAAAATTATTTTTAGAAATTATTTTAGTTTAGATTTATTTTAGTATAGATAGAAATAGTATTTTAGGAGTATAGCTTAAATAAAAATAGAAACACATAGAAAATTAGAAAAGGATAAGAAAGATGAAAAGAAAAGAAAATAGAATTAAATAGGAAATAATCTTATAAATATACTTTTGTAATAAGAACTGGAGAAAAAATTATTGGGAGGAATTTAGGAGTTGAGAGGGAAAATAGAAAGAAAGGAAAAGTAGGATTATATAGGAGAAAAACTTATAAAATGGACCTTTGTAAACGAGGGAAAATCTCAAGTTAATGTTCTATAATAAAAATACTATTAAATAAAATATCTAAGACCCAATCTTGTGTGAGTCAGTGATAACATGATAAAATTATAATTAATTAATGGAAGAAAATTGCATTTTAATTGATGTTTAAGAGTACTGTCTTTAATTAATTATAATATTATTTTGATATGTTAAACAAAGAGGAAAGTTATGCTTGTTTAAAAATTAAAGTATATTGAAAAGTGATGGCAGAAGCTCTCTTAAAATGAAAATTAAAAGAAATGTGGTTAAGGGAAATCCAGAGAAAACCCTTAGTATTTGAGATACCTAAAAATGGTGTTGTAATAAGAGTGTACGAGAGAAGCATTAAAAGAGTAAAAAGAGAATATAAAGAAAAATGTTAGAATGTTAAGAGAAAGAAAAATCTAAACCAAGCGTATTAAGAGTTTTAGTGCAGAGAACTAGCATGGCACAGTATTGTTATACTGATAGGATGGTAGATTTCCCTCCACAATGTATAGTATTTTTCTTTTTTTTATTTAATAAAAATTTCATTTTCTATTAATTTTATTATTTAATGAATTTAATTTTGCTTAAATATTATATAAAAATAATTTTTTTGATTACTATAACAATCTTTTAAATATATTTTATTCATAATAAAAGGTTGTTATTAATATAATAGTATAAAATTAACTCTTAAAAATTTGTAAGATACTTACTAAAATACTATGGTTTATGACATATAGTATTTTAATATATTTAATTAAGATATCCAAATTGCAGAAGATTGCAGTATTACAAATATATTCTTATAAATATCTGAAAAGGTAAAATGAAGGTTTTATATAACTTTTATTTTTTATTAATAAAAAATTTTTTTTTAATATTATAGTACTAGAAATCTATATTTAATAATATTCAGAATTTGTTTCAAATTTTAATTTGTTATATAAGTAATAAATACTTAATAGAAACTTATAATTTTATAAAAAAAAAATAAATCAATTAAATATTATGAATATAAAAAAAATTAGCAAAAAAAAAATAAGTTTTGGAAAATAAAGAAATAATAGATTGAATTAAAAGTTTGAGAATGATTTTAATAGAAATAGAATTTAAAAATGAAAATTTCAGTTTAAATTATAGAAATTAACCAATTAAATTGCATTTATATGACTTTTTTTTTATTTCAAAAATAAGCCAATTATATAAAAATCATTTAATTTTAAATATTTATAATTTTTATATAAATATTTTTTAAAAATCTAACTGGTAATTTAATAGTACTTATTTTAAAAAATAAAGTTATTAGTTTATTTTTTTTAAATTTTTTTTTTAAAATGCTGAAAAATTTATAAATATTACAATTCTTTTTTTTTTTTTTTTTTTTTAACACAAAAGTCTCTATAATAACAATCAAAAAGAAAAATTAAATAGAAACAAAATATTTATAACAAATATGAGTAATGAGTACTGGTTAAACTATTATTAAAACAAAAGAATTAAACTAATAAGAATTGCAGTACCCTAAGTTATGAGCATAAACAACGAAGCATTCCTGACTTGACTCTGCAAGATACTAAGTATTGCTCACCTGGGATAACAATAACTAAACACTAACTCAAAGTCCAGTGTTGGCCAGTGACCCAAATAATTCACTAATCAAAAACAATGCTATCGGGTACATATCGGATACCTGATATATACCTGATATGTACCTGATATGTGTGAAATATGTATATGCTATTTAATGATACTACACATATCGGGTACCCAATATGTACCTGTCAGATGCAGAATATCAGTGACACATAGTATACACATCTCATACATATCTCATATATATCGGGTAGTTAGATATCAGTCATATATCAGGCATATATTAGACACTTATCAGATACTGTTAATAAATATCCTATATATACCCAATATGTATCCTATTTGTATTTGAAATATAAGCATAATTTTATAATTTTCACACATATCAGATAACCAAAAAGTATAGCATTTATGGGGCATTAATAGTAGTAGATTTATAATTTAAATACAATTGTAATTTAAAAGTAATTTAATTTATTTAATTATAATTACTGAAAGTTTTATTTATATTTTCAATCGATAATAAAAAAAATATTATACAAAAAATATTATAAAAAAAATTCACTACTCTTTACACAAATTATAATTTATTTACAATTAATGTTCACTTGTTTGCTTATTTTCATTTCATTATATCTATTTAATTTGAAAGAAAGTAAAATGTTAATAATAGAAGTGTTAGTATGAATATTAGTAGAAGTGTTAGCAAAAGAAAAGGAACGTTAATAAAAAAATTTTTACATTAGAAAGTGTTAGTATTAATGTTAGTATAAAAGTTAGTAGAAGTAGAAAAAGAACATCAATAAAAAAAAAATATAAAGTATAAGTATTAATGTTAGTGTTAATGTTAGTAGAAGTGTTAGTAAAAGTAAGGAATAAAAAATGTTTAACAGTGGAACATTATTAGTAGAAACATTAGTAGGAGGAAACACATTAGAAAAAAATATTAGTAAGAGTGTTACAGGATGGAAAAAAAAATTTCAACAAAAAATGTACCTTTGTATTTATTTTTTAGAAAAACTAATAAAGTAAAAAACTCGATAGTAAAACATTGTTAATAGGACGTTAGTGAGAAGAAATACATTGGAAAAATATATTAATAAGAGTGTTAAGAATAACATAATAATGGGAAAAGAAATTTCAACAAAAAATATACCTTTATCTTTATTTTTTTAGACAAAAACAATAAAGTAAAAATTTGAGAAAGAGAGAAAAAAGTTTTGAAAAAAAAATGATAAATAAATAATTAAATCATGATCGTGCAATCACATGATCAACAAAATTATCAATTTTTATTGGTTATTTGGGTAATAATAATGGGAAAAGAAATTTCAATAAAAAATATACCTTTATCTTTATTTTTTAGACAAAAACAATAAAGTAAAAATTTGAGAGAGAGAAAAAAAAAATTTTTGAAAAAAAAAAAAAAATACGGTAAATAAATAATTAAATCATGATTGTGCAATCACATGATCAATAAAATTATCAATTTTTATTGGTTATTTGGATATTATATTCAGCTACATCAGCCACAAAATTGATCACCTATCAATGCACAAATTAATATTAGAAAAAAAGCACAAACTTGATTATTCACTATTCGTGCTTAACTTGAGTTGATAAAATTATTAAAAAATCACTGATTTTATTAAATTTATCAGAATTTTTATATCTAATTAAATATGATTAACACAAAATTAACTACCAATTTTATTATAACATTACCAACTTTTTTGTTAATCTTGGATATTTTATTTTGAATTTAAATTGTTCGCTTTGAACTCAAGTTGAACTTGTTCGTTCAAGGTCTTTGTATAATGTATTGTAGATCTGTAATTGTTTTATTTGTAGTCTATAATTGGCAAAAGCTTATTATAAAACAAAATAAAAAACACTATTTATTTACATATTTGTATTATTAGATTTTACCTTTTTTAGATTTGATATATAATTAAAAAGAAGACCTTTATCTTGATTTTTTGGAATCACGATAATAACAATTGAGTTTAGGTCAAGTTTAACTTGTTCATTGTGATTGATTGTATTGTAGATCCATATCTGTATTATAATTAATATAAAGAAAATAGATCATAACAATCATGGTATATTTGAGAAATTAGAACAATTTACGTAAATGTTCTTGAAGAGTAATTAATATAATAATACTAGGTGACAAAAAATTGTTTATAAAAAGAGGTTTTATCTTTTTTTTTTCTTACAATAAATTTGTTGTCATTATTTTTTTATTATATATTTTTTTTCTTAAAATTTGTTACCATTATTTTTTATTATTATATATTCTTTTTCTTAAAATTTGTTGCCGTTATTTTTTATTATTATATATTCTTTTTCTTAAAATGCCCGCAAATTAGATTGATGCAATAACTAAATATTTAATAAGATATAGGAGGTAAAAAAATAAATAAAAACTAATAAATAACTTTGATTATTTTCTATTTTTTTTTCTCTTACGTTTTCTGATTTAAAATTAAATAAATAATGTAAAGGAGAAGGAACAACTACTACCATGACATACCCAGGAGGAACTGCTCTGAATTCTGGGAGAGCCTAGCTCAAAAAATTCAGAGATAGTTCTGCGTGAGGTTCACTGGCCAACAGGTAGAAAGAAAGTGGAGAAATTTGGTCAGGAATTTTAATGTTAGTAAATAATAATAAATCATAAAAAAAAAAATAAAATAAAATAAAAAATTAATAGTATTAACATTTTTAGGATTTCTGTGAATGAAAAAATAGTGCGCAAAATGGAAGGTGGTCCTGAGAAGGAGAAAAATATTATAGGCAGTTCTGCACAAGATTTTGGGACAGACCTGGTAATTATTAAGAATTTTTTTAATTTATATTTAAGTTATTTAAGTTTTAAATTTATATATATTTCTTAGAAAACTACCACAGTCGTAGGCAGCATAGAAATACTATGTATTGATAGCCTCAGAATTCGTAAATTATATTTATTTTTTTTTATTTTGTATTTTTTATATTTTATTTTTAGTTTTATTTTTTATTTATATTTTTATATTTTTATTATTTTTATTATTATTATTTTTTATTTTTTATTATCTTTTATTATTATTATAAAATCTTGAAATAATCTTTTACATTTTCAAAATATGTGATCAAACTCATTTTTGTTAAATTGCTGAAACCTTTTGGCATTTACATGCAATAGTTTCAGCATTTTAATTTTAATTTGACAAACATTGATTATCATGATCAATCTATTTTTATGGTTTTCTAAATCATGATTTTTTTTTTATTTTTTTTTTAGGTTGCTGGACTCCTAGACTTAGAATACAAGTTGGAAAGGGTGGGGGAATTTTTTTTTTATATTAAAGAAATGTTACTAACATTTCTTTCTTTATTTTTTTTAGGTTGTCAGCCTTCTTGGATGAACTGAACTTGAGAATATAAGTTAGAAAGAGCGGGAAATTTTCTTTTTAATATTAAAGAAACGTTACTAACATTTCTTTCTTTATTTTTTTTTAGATTACCGGCCTTCTTGGATGAACTGGACTTGGAAATGTAAGTTGAAAAGGGCGGAGAATTTTTTTTAATATTAAAGAAATGTTACTAACATTTCTTTCTTTATTTTTTTCAGATTGCTGGACTTCAGACTTGAAATGTAAAGAGGGAGGAAGGGATATTTTTTAAATATTAAAGAAACAGTTTTAATGTTTCTTTTATTTATTTTAGGTTGCAGTTTCCCTTGTTCCTCTTGATCCTAACGTGATCACGATTAAGAAAAGTTTGAGTAAACTTTTCTTAAACTTGTATTATAAATGACTGTAACTTTTTTATTAATTTATTGTAATAAAAATAAAAATATTAATAATAATAATTATACTTTTAAATACTTTACAAAAAATTTGTAAACTTGATAATGCATTCAACAAATAAGACAATAAAAATTTTTTAACTATATTAAATGAATTAAAAATTTCTAAAAAGAAAAATCTATAAAAAAAGTAAATTCTAAAAAATTTCTTAATATATTATATAATATGAAATCTAATATATTAAAATTTATATTACATATCAGATACCCGATATGTGTAAGATAGAACTGTGCCTAATATATATTAAATAACATATCAGTGATCAATAGTTTAGATATCAGGGTCTTGGTAATTAGTTATATTTTGAAGTATAATAAATCAGGTACCCGATATGTAAAAATACCTGATATTTATCTGATTAGCCACCGATATATAAGTTCCTAATATGTATCTGATAGAATTAATTTTGACCAGTGACCTCAAATGACCCAAATGACTGGTTATATGTTATTTGGGTCATTTCAACATTAAATAACAAATGACCTAGTCATTTAAAAATTACGTCATAATTCTGACCAAAACTATTCATATAATTTCAATATTTTATGGATAAAAATTTTTACATAATACTATAAATTCATAATTCTAGTCAGAATCATAAACCTGGCCTAAATTATAAAACATTAATTTTAAATGACTCAAATGACAAATGATCCTAATGATTAGATCATTCAAAGATCATTCAGAGTTTATCTCAAAATGGACAAATGACCTGGTTATTTGCCATCACTGTGACTGTCTTAAACTCCATCATATTACAATTTTATTATCAAATATAGACTTTTAATATTATATTAAAATCACTGCTATTTAATTATTATTTTAATAAATTTTTTCTGATTTAAATTATAATCTATAAGAAAAATAATTTTTTTTTTAAAGATAATTTATTGCAAAAATAAATAATTTAACTAATATTAAACCCATTATTATAAAATACTATGATTTGTAAATATTACTTAAATTTTGCTTTTATTTAAATATAAATTTGTTTAATTTAAATAATAAAATATCAAAATACATAATTTTTTTTTGAAATTTTATATATATTATTAAATTAATTAATTTACTTTACATATAATAATATTATTTATTAATTATTTTTGTAATATAAAAATAATGAAAAATAAAATAATTTAAAATCAATTTTGCAAATTTACAAATATATATTAAATTTATTTTAATAAAAGGAATTTAATAATAATAAAATTATATTTTTATTATTAATATTTAATACTATTTAAATTATTATTAAAAATATATTTTATTTATATTATTATTTTTTTTTTTTTTGGTCAAAAGTCAAAAGATTACAATGTGATAATAAGATTATACCGTCTTATCTACCCAAGCTACAGCAATGAGTGACAAGTACCTGTCATGACCATATATTATTATTTATGAATTAAAAAAATTTAAAATTTTAATATATAATTTTTAATATTAAATATTAAATTTACTTAATTGACTTTTTTATTTAATTATATAATATTAACTAGTATTAAAATTTTATTTTAATTTCTTATTTTACATTTAATTTTTTTTATATACATTTATATTTCTAAAATATATGCAACACAATAGCAAAGTGGGGGTTTAAGGACCGTAAGGTCCGTCCCCCCTTTCTATTGTGTGTTACGACCCCCTGAATGTTAAAATCAATATCGTTTTTTTTATTATATGAGAATTAGTTCTAAAAGATCTAGAATATTAATTTCTATATTGTGTTAGAAAAGCTTTTAGCCGTCTTAGAAGGTTAATTTCTATATCAATTTTTTATTAATATATTAGAAAAGCTTCTAAGACTTCTAGAATTGTAATTTCTCTATTATAAATAAATCTAACGAAAAATAAGTCTAACGAAAATAAATATATCAGGAATTAATTCTACAAGGATTAGCGTATTAATTGGCATATTTATTAAATAAGTCTAACCAAAATAAATCTAACGGTACTTATTACCCCCTAAATAAGTCTAACGAAAAAAATAAGTCTAACCAAAATAAATCTAACGGTCCTTATTACCCCCTAAATAAGTCTAACGAAAAAAATAAGTCTAACAAGATTTTTGTCCCAACTTTTCTTCAATCAAGAACGGGTTTAATGCAGGCTAGCGCATCAATTAGCATATTTATTAATAAGTCTGATGAAAAAAATAAGTCTAACGAGATTTTTGTCCCAACTTTTTCTCAATCAAGAACGGGTTTAATGCAGGCTAGCGCATCAATTAGTATATTTAATAAATAAGTCTAACAAAAATAAGTCTAACGAAAAATCATGTGACTTTTTAAATCTAACAAACTTTTCTATATACAAGAATGGCTTCTGCGCAAGCTAGCCCATTAAATAGCATAATTGTTAAATAAATCTAACGAGATTTTTGTCCCAACTTTTCCAAAGCTGAGAACAGGTTCAGTGGAGTCTAGATAACCGAATAGCAAATCAGCTTCTGAAAAATAAGTCTGTCCGCCTTGCCGGGAATTTATTAATCTAACGAAAAAATATATATCAGGAATTGGCTTCGTACAGGCTAACTCCTTATCTAATACATTATTTATTTGTCTAATGTTTCCGCCCTGCCGGGGGAATTTATAAGTCTAACGAAAAAATCACATATCAGTAAATAATTCTGGCAAGCTAGAGCACATAAAAATCATGATCTAAATAAATCTAACGAGAATACATTACATTCCTATTATACCCTTAGTATATTCCAGGTTTAAAGCTTTAGTCCGCAATCTGTCATAATACTGGGTAACATAATAGCCTCTGATATGTAATGGGCATCGGCCACAAGAAGAAGCGGTAGGCTTCCCGCAGTCAGAGCATGGTATCCGTTTTTTTGATTTTCTATGAAATCGGCAACCTTCTGGGCGAATGCAAGGGTTATTACAAGCCTTTCCAGTATTGCAGAGAAATGGGCAGGAATATTCAGCGATCATCCTATTTTTATCACTAAATTTCAAAAGATTAATTAATAATTAGTTAATGCTTCAGTTTCCCTTGATCGATCTGCGGGTGAGAAAACATAACTCAAATTTGCATAAGCAGGCCGTGAGCGTGAAGTAAATGATATACGAAGAAAGAAGGGTAGCTAAAACCATTTTGGCAAGCCTGCAAATACCGCCTTAGGTGACAACTATATGATCGAAAAGTGAAAGGAATAGGAAATAATTAATTAAAGAAAAAATTTTATAAGTAAGTAATAGCGTGACGGTTAGAGCTAACATCATGGTTAGAAAAATAAGAAGTGATAAGAAAATTACAATCTGTAATAGTTGTGGGCAAAAATGCGCAACACCTCAAAAACTTCGTGAGCATCTTAGACGAAAAAATCCATGTAAACCTAAAACTGATACTCCAATTCAATCGCCTGTTCAAGAAGATAACCAAGAAGTTAACAAACAACCTGTTCAAGAGGCTATCCAAGAACCTCTTCAAATACTAACCCAAGAAATTAACCAAAATCCTGTTCAAGAGGCAATTCAAGACTCTAGTAAAGATATTCCATTCAAAAACCCTAATATCGAATGGAATTATCAGGATATAAAAAGAAAATTAGGCACTTATAAAAACTTGCAACAGGAAACATGTTGTAGGCCAGAGGAGTTTGATAGAAAGCGTTTCTACTTAGAGATGAAAAAAGAGTGCGATCAACCATATAAAGGTATAACTACTTCAAAATGGAGTTCATTTCTATATTCAGCAATCCAATATTTACAACGGAGATTTGATAGAGAGAGGGGGGGTCATATAGATGTGAAGGGGGTTGTAGCTGAAATTCGTAAAGAAATATTTCCAGAAAGGTTAACAACAAGTGAAACAGAACTTCCTAAGATCCCAGAGGAAGCAGTCAGATTTATTAATCCAAATAATCGTAAGCCTGGTGAACACTTCAGAAAATGGGGAGCGAGATTGCTAAAGAGATGGAAAGAACTTGAACTAGGTGATAGAGATAGACCAGAAAACTTGCATGAATGCAATCTTCTAAATCATAATCTTGAGCAATTGGATCCTGAAGCAAGTAGGCCACCTACAAAAGAAGAATATGAAGAGTACTGTAGGCAAGAAAAGGCAAATAATGAAGAATTCAAGCGTTTGGGAGGAATTACTGAAGAACAAGAAAGAGATATAGAATTTAGGGAGCAAGAAGAATTAGGCACAGCACTTAAAAGAAGAGCCATAGCTGTGCATCGTGCAAAAGTCCCACGATCTCATCCAGACAATGGAAGTGATATACGAAAAATGCTAGAAAGCCGAAGAAGGCAATTTAAGGAAATACTTGAAAAAGAATTTGATAAGCGTGGACAATTTAAGTTTGCTCTATGTTCTCTAACCAAATTTCTTATAGATGATAAGCCTGGGAATGATAAAGCAGGAAAAAAGAATTCACGAACTGATTGGCTTAGAAATACACAAATTATAGTCTATAATAGAGCTGAAATAGATGATTACTTAAGCAATGCTTTCGAACAAATTCTATACCAAGTGGAGGAGAGAGGAGGTAAGACTAATGCTTAAGTATCCATTGAGGTGGTAATTGCACATCCTTTACGATCTGTAGTTCTTCTCTCACGAATGAACGCTCAGGGCCATTATAAAGTTTATAGAGAACTGGTTGATTTTCTTTTAGCAAATATGATTCAATTATAAAAACTTCAAGAGACCAATTGCAGTCGGTTGCTCTTTTTTTTCCTCCTTCTAGATCACTAGGTTCAAAAAGATATCGAACTTCAGTATAGCTTGGTAAAATTGCTTCATCATAGCCAATTGAACGTCTAGCAGGCCAAGAGGGTTTGGCCTTAACCTGATTCTTTTTTATAGCCTTAGCAGGAGAAATACCAATCTGACGTGTGATAGAATTATTAATGTCCTCAACAATTATAGGCAAATTCTGTACCCAAGACCTAGATCTTTCAGATAAATGCAATGTTAATAAGTCATGTGCGTCTTGTATACGAAATAATCTTTTAGCTAATGTTTGATTATATCTCTCAACAATACCCATAGTACGCTTAGATTTAGCCTTCTGAATTTTCACGTTATGTTCCATCATAAGCACCTCACATTCTCCCTTAAATTCAGAACCCCTATCAGTGATTAATAATTTTGGCCAGACAAGAGGATGGGATTCATCATCATATATACTTTTAAAAGCACGTGCAATAGTTTTAGAAGTTAAGATTCCCTCTCTATCCTTAACACTATATGCACCAATAGGGACAGAAGCTTTATATCTAGAAGCAACGTCCACAATATTGAGGCAAAAAAGATAGGTGACTCGTCCTACTTTATCATAAGGCATATAGAGCACATCAGCTTGATGTACTTCATTGGGTATAGTAATAGAGGAAAAACTTGCATAAGGAATATATCTAGGACGAGGTTTATGTATTTGGTGAACAGCCTGTCTCTCAAGCCAGTCATTCACTTCATCAATAGTAAAATCATATCCAGCCTTAATAGAGGCTTCATGTAATTTTTTCGCATTTCTCTGGTAGCCAATAGGTTGATAATAAATCTTTTTCAAAGCAATAGAAATATCAAGATTTCGAGCCTCACCAGAATCTATAGGAATAATAGGTAACAATGGGGGTTGAGCAGACATATCTTGATCAGCTAAATAGCAACTTTGATCTAGGGATAAAGTTAGTACAAAAGAAAATTCACAAACTAGAAGAGGAAATTAAAGCCTGTGAGCGATATATTTCTCATCTTGAAAAGAATCTTCAATCTTATGATGATGAAGTTAATCAGCTAAAGGATAAATGTAAGGTTATTCTAGGTGAACTTAAAAAATGTCAGGATCACCTGGAGCTAAAAGAAGAGGCATTAGTTATTCAAGATAATCGAATTATCCAGCTAGAAGACATAATAGATAAACTTAAATCTCGTATACAAGAATTATCTAAATCTAATAATAATCATTCCGAAGAAGAACAAAAAAATATGGCAATACCTGATATTTTAATAAATATTGCTAGAGCGCTAGATCGGGTGGAATCATATTTTGATG
Organism: Rhizophagus clarus; assembly: GCA_015698045.1. Classification (NCBI taxonomy): domain Eukaryota; kingdom Fungi; phylum Glomeromycota; class Glomeromycetes; order Glomerales; family Glomeraceae; genus Rhizophagus; species Rhizophagus clarus. The sequence goes on from BLAL01000285.1 coordinate 914,971, forward strand.
GGGATACATCATTCAACCCCAAAAATACACTAGATGGTATACGAATCTTATTAACAACTGCTCGTGAACTTATGCAAAGAAATGCTCAAGATGCTATTAACATGCAAGGTTTATACCGTATAGCTAATGAACGAATCAATGGCCTTAGGAATGATTTAACAACTACTAGAAATCAATGTCTTCGAAGTGCTCAGCTACTGACTTTAGCATATAATAATGAGGTAAATGAGCGTCGACGTTGGTGGCAAATAGCACAGGATAGGCAAACTAATGGACAAAGGATAGCCTTAAGAAAGCAAAATCGAATAAATGTATTAATAGGAGAAAAAGCTATTCTTCAGCGAATAAATCAGAGACGCAAAGCAGAGGCAGAATTAGCAGAATTCAATCGGGCATTTGTATTTAATAGATACCAAAAATGGAAGGGTAGGGAATTAAATTCACGACAAATTATTTTGAATTTACAAAACAATCCTCCAGGAAACATGGCTACAATACAAGATGTCATGCATACATTAGCACCATTACTTGCGCAATTACCCGATTATGATGGGCAGGAACCACCAGACGTATATTATCAAAAGCTTAGAAATATAAATGAGATGGCACGTCCTTTAGCCGTTGCTGGCTTTAATGCAGTTGCAAGATGTCAAGTTATGATAAATAAAATGACAGGTAGGTTTGCACCTGTTCCTGCCAATGATCCTTATGCAGTAGCTAATCCAGCTATTAATACTGAACCTCTCTTCCTAAACTGGTTGCGTGAAAAATATAGAGAAGTTATGGTAGGGACTAACCGAAGTGCTATATTTGCTCTTGTTAATGAAAAGTTTTTAGAGACAGATACTCCAGATAGTTATGAAAAACGAATCAAACCACTAGTACAAGCAATGCCAGATGCTGATGCCTTACCTTATCTATTTAATCAATTGCCTTCTGATTTAGAAATGAGAGTTAGAATTGCTACTCCTGCTACAGTCATTGCATTTTTTACAGACTTGCGTAATATATGGCATGAAAGTGCAGGCAAAAGAATACAAGCTCATACAATAGCTCCAGTTAATTATAAAGCTCAACCACAAAAAGATGATTTTAAAATTCGTCTAGCAAGAGATTTGGGATATACAGGAATAGGAACAGATGACGCTACATTAGAAAATTTTATTTATGAAGAACTTAAAAAGAGATTAGGAGGTCAAACAGCTCATGTTAGAAAGAGTCCCTTTACACCCAGAAGTGCCTATGCCACAAAGAAAGTTGTTAGAAAGGTAGTGCCAAGTAAAGCATCAAGTAAACTTGTCCGGCATTGCTCAGTATGTGGAAATGCTGGACATACAAAGGTTAATTGCCCCAGACTAAAGCGGACTAAAAAAGTTAATTATGTATACCAAAATGAGGAAGAAGATCCTGAAGATTCTGAAGATTCTGAAGAATACATATTGGAAGAAGATTCTGAAGAAGAAATTGAAGATGATAATGAGGATGATATTGATGACGAATCACGAAATTGCTATGCTTTAAAAAAAAAGTGGTGCGAAGTGGAGTACCTATAAAAAAGAGTATCAAATCAAAAGAAGGAACCACCAAGAAGTCCCCTACTTCCAAATCTCGTACTAGTAATATAGCCATAGCTACAGATCTAATGTATCAAATAGCATTAAAATCGTCAATAGCATCATTAGTCCCTCATTGTCCTAGAGAGATTCTTATAGAAATTTCAAAATTTATTAATATGATATTCCCCAAAATAAAAGACCATTGCTTGAATACAGAAATGCCAAATGATACGGTTAAAAGAAGGGAATTAGCATGGGAAAATGTTACAAAAAAATTTCAAGATGTCTTATTTCCACTAATACAGGCCACAAATACCGAACAGAAGCTTCTTTTACAAGTTCCAGAAAATAATAATGAAACTGTTCCAAATGCCCCCAGCTCAAATGAGGATATGGTTATAACAGATTCTACTAAAATAAAGGAAAACAATACTACTTCCTCTAACTATGTTATACCAGAGAGCATTCAACTAGCCATTAAGGCATATGCATTAGCTAAAAAAAAAAATAGCCAAATATATTGGCCAAAGCCATTGGAGATAAATTTTCTCCAAATAAAGGATGCCGATGATGTTGCAACCATCTCATGTAAGGTAGGGGATATAACTATACCATATGCAATGATTGATAGTGGATCAGATTCATCAATATTCTCAGAAAATGTTGCTATTCATTTGGGTCAAAAAATAAATAGAAAGAAGATTCATCGACTTAATGGGGTTGCAAGTAAGTCTCATTCTCTTGGTACGGTTGATAGTGTTCCTGTAACTATAGAGGATAAGGAAAATAGAGATACCATTTCAGATGAATTTTCTGTCGTCCCTACAGAATATGATGATAATGGAAATGAGTTATCACTATTTATTCTTGGAACGAAATGGCAACATCGGGCAGGATGGGAACCCTTAGTAAAGGGAGAATTTAAGACAATCCGAAATGGAAAGACTATTACCATCCCCCTATCAGTTCACAAGTCTCAGCGTAATGTCTTCACTGTAGGGAAGGGGCCAGAACCTGTAAAAAAAAACTAGCAGACCGTACATGCATGCATTGTGGTAAAGAATTCCGTTATCTCTGTAGGTTAAAACAGCATTATAAAACAGTTAAGTGTTCAGACAGTATTTCAGACAGTGTTTCAGACAGTGTTTCAGACAGTGTTTCATCACAGATCAGACAATATTTAGACAGCAATCAGGAAAAAAATACAGTGCCTATTCGACTATTTTTGGCATGATATAACCTTTTGAAGTTCTTGAATAAGATGGTCAGAAAGTTTTGTACGAATAGAGGAACGAAATGAATATTTTTTTCGAATATCTGGATTATCTGGTGCATTAGCACGCCATCTATTCCACAAGACTTTGGCATCTTTTTCATAAAAACTAATTGGCTCTATAGCACTATCAATACAGCCAGGATTAATAGAACGGATTCCATCATTATAAATAATAATTGTTTGATCTTTAGAATAGATAATATCATCCAATGTCTTGATAATATCTTTAACCGAAGAAAGGACATATTTAAGATCCTTTATTTCATTCTTAAATCGTGATAGTAATGCAGATAACTTGCCAATCTCTCTATCTTTTTCAATATTAGCTTTATCCAAGGCAGAGATACGAGATTGGTATTGTTTCTCCAAGTCAGCCTTACTGGTTTTATATTGCTCTTCTAGCTGATACCTAAATGAATATAATTTCTGCTTCATATCTACCATACAGTTATTATATTCTCTCACTTTTCGAGCTAAAAGAGTATCATATTCATCTTTTAGACATTTGCGTTCCTCAGAAACTTGAGTCTCAATAGTTTTCTTAATATTATTCTCCTGTTGCTGTACACAAAGTTCACGCTCTTCTAACTGTTTCTCAAATCCATCTAGCCTTGATAATGTACTAGAACCATCAGAAGTGGTATTTGCTTCAATCTTAAGCTTTTGGCGATTTTTTTTATTAAAGTATCTTTCAACTTCTTTAGTAAGTAATTCCTCAATATCTGAACGAATACCTTTAGCCTGTTCCTCAGATAGGGGATTACTTTTACGAGTTGTTAGTCGTAACCATGCATCTTTTTTCATGGATGGTGGTAATTGGTCAAGCAAACTCTTATAGTGTTCATTAAAATGTGGTTGGCTAGACATATGCTTGATTATACTTTAACGCCTTCGGCAAGGTAAGTGATATAGTCTTGGAAAAATTCCTGGAAAAAAATATTCCAGGCATGCCATATTTTCCCAGAAGTTTGGGTATTCCATATATTTTTAGTAAAAGCTTCCATCTAGAATTAGCCAAAAAAATTGCTGAAGCCTATATTCTGGGAAAAAATACTGAGAAAATGCCAAAGAAAATACCCTTCCTTGTCCAAGAATTGCGGGAAGATTATCCTGAAATTTATAAGAAGGGGAATGTGAACCGAGTTCACAATGTCACGTGTATGGCGCAGTAAATATTATTACTTTGGAATAATAGTCTGAATCTTCTCTAGCTTAGCTTTATTGTATGATAGATCAGGATTATTAATATCAATTGGCAATGGTTTTTTCAAATCTGATTTTATCAAATTTATCATGTCTTCCAATTTATCCAGGCTATTCATTAGAGCTTGTGCTGATTCTGCCAAAATGGGGGAAATAAGGAATGAGGAATTATAGTCAAGCTGGCTCGTCTCTAGCTGATCCTTTTGAGATTGTTCTTCTTTTTTATTACTTTCCATTTCTTATCTGCGGAAAATAGTCTAAATAATTTGACTAAGAATAATTAACAAATATTATATGCTAATTTAAAATATGCATAACACTCTAGCTTTACCCACTAGAAAAAAAAGAAAAGCTGAGTTTATTAGTATTTCGGGCATTCGTAATAATATTAGAAGAAAAAAAAGATGCAAAGGAATTTTATAGGTTAGCCAAGTCTTTTCAGTCTATTAAACTCCCTTGATAATTATTTTGCACAAAATCTAACTCTCGTGCTAATCTATCTAATGTTAATTGTAGTCCAATTATATAAACTTTTTGACGATCTTCTGCTCTAACCTCATTTTGGAATACCATTTTGATATTCTTTTTTACTTCATCTATAATATCCTCTAATCCAACTATGCTGGTTGTCATTTTAGTGATTTATTCTATAATCAAATATTTAACATGCCAGAAAAAATATCTTTGTAAAAAGCTTTGCCAAAGATGACTAGATTGCCATTGCTTTGAGCATCTGCTCTATTTCATCTTCTGACCTTTCACGATTCTCCTCCTTAGCTATTTGATAATAAAGCTCATATAATTCCTTTAGGCTGGTAAATAGATCATTATCTTCATACCTTTTGCGACAATTTTCTAGCCTTTCAGTATATGCTTCTTCCTTAGGGAACATCTTTACTGCAAGTGTTTTAATATAGTTATTCGGATCCTTTTCAGCTCGTAGTTTTTTTAGATATTCTCCATAATTTTTTGCAAGATTATCATATTTTCTGCCTTTTCGCAATGCAGTTTTTATGACTTTTATTTGCGCAAGTTCTATATCCTTATGATCGACCATTTTTGTATCGTTTCTACTATAACGATAGAAAAACTTTAATTAATAAAATTATATTCTTTGATAATTTTTACCTGGAAAAAATATTTATTATAAAGGATCTATTCCTTGACACGAAGTTTAACTTTTATAGCCCTTTCTTCTGCTTCTTCAGGAGATAATCCAGATGCTATCAGGCGTTTATATAATCCAATTCGCCAATGTCCATATGGCAGGGTTCGAATTCCATCAAGTAAGATCCAGCGCTTGTTATCATATGGATTCAGTCCTATCTTATTTACCCTCTCCAGATATATTTGATGATCATGACTGCGGAGACCATACATATCATGTCGGGTTAGCTTCTTAGTCCTGAGACATTCTAGAAATTTGTCATGTCGAAGCTCCTTTTTAACCACGCATTTCTTAACACCCTTTGCCTTCTGGATGCCATGCTTCTTTTTAGGGTCTTCTGAATCGGGATCATCGGGAGTTTTAGGATCATGACCTGCTGGAAGAACTGAATACATTTTTGGCTTTAAACATATTGATTCGCCTATTGGGTTCCCCTTTGTCTCATCCTTCATTAGAAATAAGTCTCCTGAATAGTTAAGATCGAAAATATCTGGTCTTTCTGCTCGATCTTTATATATGTCTTCAGTTTCTATCCACATTATGAGTGAGTCTGTATCTGTATAAAGTAGACGGGCCTTATCTCCATAGCGAGGCTTTATGTAACCGTACCAAAAGTTATACATCATGGCCTTGCTAATGTCGAGAATTGCCTGCCCCACATAAATTGGTTTATTTAGAGTTACTGTTCCTTTTAACATGTGAACTGCTGTGATGCCCCCTTCGAATGCTTTAAAGCCTACATATAATGGTGAACTTGCTAGACGCCTAATTTTTTTATCCTCTTCTGTTCTAAGTAGCTCTACTCTCATATGTTTACGGACATTCTCCATTTGTTTGCCGAAGACTGCATTATTTTTTAACTTATAATACATAACTCCAAACTCATCCCCAGTGGCCTTAGCTATTTTGCGTTTACAAATATTTTCCTCAATATAGTCTTTCATCCATGGAGACTGCCGGAATTTTAATCCACCGTGAATCTTTGTAACTTTCACCCCCAATTTCATGTATAACTGGAGTGCACGATAATGGATCACGTAGTTTTTTTTGGGATAAAGGGTTTGGACGAGCTTTTCTCCTGTTGTATATTTTCCGCCCCCAACTTCTTTATCTTGCACTAATCTTTCATTATACAAGCTAAGCCATTCTTCTGGAACTATCTGCTTTTCTGGTGCTAAAGGATAATCTGAAAAGAAATCATGCAAGTGCACTGGGGCTTCTAGATCAACTTCCAATGTATATTCTATTTCAGCATCTGGTGCAATGCTTTGTATGTCTGGAAGCTGTTCTAAGCTTACTTTTCCCAATATTTCTGTAGGCATGTATTGGGTCATTGCACCTGAATATAAAGCATTCATATCCTCATACATGATCCAGGAATCCGGCTTGCTAGAATCGTAATCTGGACATTTCAGATTATTAGCTTGGGCATATCGGTGACTTGCCATTGTCATTCCTCCACGGATACCATTTTCAACCATCAGATATTCGTCCATATCTGTCATGAGCTTGAGTTCGACTCCACTGCTCTTATATAATGAATCGTTGAACATTCCTGGTGCTGAGACGTGGTGGGAAGGGTCTAAGCCATCATCTTGCAGACATATGATGGTATAGTTCATAAATACATCAGCTAGTAAGAGTACGTCTGTCTCAAGGTAAAGATCATGATAGTCTCCAAAGCTTTGCATCTCAAATGTTTGCCATACTTTTTGAGCGTATTCATAGTCCTCCTTACTGATATTTTGCTGACTGAGAAGCGAATAGAAATCCTTTCTAGGCGGGAGGCTTGTTCTGTCGAATTTTTCCCATGCATTTGTCCAATCATATGGAAATACACCCTTTCGGAAAAGAAGTTTAATCTTTTCTATCGAATAACCTTTTGCAGTAAAGTGCTTGACAGTTAGGGGGAACTTTTCTGGGTTTTCTCCTAGACATGCTACTAACTTATCTAATCCCATTGCCATATGCTGAAAACTGTCAAGAAATCGGAGTTGACCTACATCCATGGCCTTATACTTTCCAATATTTTCTGGAATGCAATTTAGCTTATCAGCCGTGAACTTGCTCACAACTTTCATAAGCGGATGGGAATCATACCCACGAAAATTATGGCAGATGAGAGGCACTTTCGTCTCAAAAGATCCTATCCGTAACTTTTTATTGCAAGCATCATGAGCTGGACCTCGGAACTTGCCACTTATATGGTCGTGATCTTTTACTTTATGGTTAAGTGCATTTAGAGCTTCACGATATTCTTTCTGTATCTTTTTCTTTTCAGGATGTTCCTTTTCCATGCATAATTCCCATTCTTTGATTTCTAATAATCTGTGCTTTGCTTCTTCGAATTTTTGCAATGCTTCTTGTGATGGCTTGATAAAAGACTTTTTGCAAATCCAGCATTCGGTTGCTTCTTTATATGCCTCCAGATCACCTGGTGCCATGATCATTTCTGCAGGCGCTGATAAGTCCTCCTGTATGTTTGCCAGCTCCTCCTCAATTTTTGTAACAAATCTTTCAAGCGCATCTGAGCCTCTGTATAGATCATGACTCATAATTTCATAGTTAAGTGAACTATCCATACGAAGAACTACATAACAATAGCCACACGGCTTGTGCATCTGTAATCTTTCTGTATGGGTTAACTTTGTTTTCTCTTCTGGGGTTAGTTTTTCGGTTAACATTTCAAGATCCCAGAAAATACGATATGGGTTTGGTTGCATACATTTATGATTATAGAAAGCTTTGACACTTCTATTTTTTACTGGCATTTGAGGTTGCTGAGGAGCATTATTTAGACCTTTGCATTTTGGTATATGCTCCTTTAATCCTTTTTCTGCAGAATATACATGAAGACAATATCGGCAGAGATATTTTCGCCCTTTATGTTTGCTATGGTTATATACTAGCTTATGTAAATCTTTGATTATGCAATAATGACTTCTTTCCTCTTCCGTAATTACTAGAAGATTTACTTGCTTATATTCTTCCTCCCTTCTCTCTGAAACATAGCGAAACTCAAGACACTTATTTTGATTGTGCCACTCATAAACACATAAGCTAATCTCTGGATTATTCTCTTCGAACTTCTTATAAATAGGTGTTGAAACAGGTACTGGTACTGGAATGCCTTCCATGTTAAGTTCTTCCACGAAACCTCCATACAGCCTATGTGGATTTCTCTCTGGATGTTCTTTTACAGGATGCATTGCTCCTAAAACACTCCATCCGAAACACCAATCATCATTATTTTGAATATTAATAATTCCATTATTACGTTTTGGTAAAGTTTCTGGTAAAGGTATATAGGCAGTAGGACCAATTGGATTAAAATCAGATATTTCTATACTAAATTCTTCTATATATTCTGGGTAAGCATCTGACATTTGGTATATGTGTTAGCTCTAACCGTCATGCTATTACTTACTTATAAAATTTTTTCTTTAATTAATTATTTCCTATTCCTTTCACTTTTCGATCATATAGTTGTCACCTAAGGCGGTATTTGCAGGCTTGCCAAAATGGTTTTAGCTACCCTTCTTTCTTCGTATATCATTTACTTCACGCTCACGGCCTGCTTATGCAAATTTGAGTTATGTTTTCTCACCCGCAGATCGATCAAGGGAAACTGAAGCATTAACTAATTATTAATTAATCTTTTGAAATTTAGTGATAAAAAATAGGATGATCGCTGAATATTCCTGCCCATTTCTCTGCAATACTGGAAAGGCTTGTAATAACCCTTGCATTCGCCCAGAAGGTTGCCGATTTCATAGAAAATCAAAAAAACGGATACCATGCTCTGACTGCGGGAAGCCTACCGCTTCTTCTTGTGGCCGATGCCCATTACATATCAGAGGCTATTATGTTACCCAGTATTATGACAGATTGCGGACTAAAGCTTTAAACCTGGAATATACTAAGGGTATAATAGGAATGTAATGTATTCTTGTTAGATTTATTTAGATCATGATTTTTATGTGCTCTAGCTTGCCAGAATTATTTACTGATATGTGATTTTTTCGTTAGACTTATAAATTCCCCCGGCAGGGCGGAAACATTAGACAAATAAATAATGTATTAGATAAGGAGTTAGCCTGTACGAAGCCAATTCCTGATATATATTTTTTCGTTAGATTAATAAATTCCCGGCAAGGCGGACAGACTTATTTTTCAGAAGCTGATTTGCTATTCGGTTATCTAGACTCCACTGAACCTGTTCTCAGCTTTGGAAAAGTTGGGACAAAAATCTCGTTAGATTTATTTAACAATTATGCTATTTAATGGGCTAGCTTGCGCAGAAGCCATTCTTGTATATAGAAAAGTTTGTTAGATTTAAAAAGTCACATGATTTTTCGTTAGACTTATTTTTGTTAGACTTATTTATTAAATATACTAATTGATGCGCTAGCCTGCATTAAACCCGTTCTTGATTGAGAAAAAGTTGGGACAAAAATCTCGTTAGACTTATTTTTTTCATCAGACTTATTAATAAATATGCTAATTGATGCGCTAGCCTGCATTAAACCCGTTCTTGATTGAAGAAAAGTTGGGACAAAAATCTTGTTAGACTTATTTTTTTCGTTAGACTTATTTAGGGGGTAATAAGGACCGTTAGATTTATTTTGGTTAGACTTATTTTTTTCGTTAGACTTATTTAGGGGGTAATAAGTACCGTTAGATTTATTTTGGTTAGACTTATTTAATAAATATGCCAATTAATACGCTAATCCTTGTAGAATTAATTCCTGATATATTTATTTTCGTTAGACTTATTTTTCGTTAGATTTATTTACAATAGAGAAATTACAATTCTAGAAGTCTTAGAAGCTTTTCTAATATATTAATAAAAAATTGATATAGAAATTAACCTTCTAAGACGGCTAAAAGCTTTTCTAACACAATATAGAAATTAATATTCTAGATCTTTTAGAACTAATTCTCATATAATAAAAAAAACGATATTGATTTTAACATTCAGGGGGTCGTAACACACAATAGAAAGGGGGGACGGACCTTACGGTCCTTAAACCCCCACTTTGCTATTGTGTATGCACTTATTTTTAATAAAAAAATATGATTTAATATAATAAAAATAAATAAAGTCTTGCTTACTTCTAAAATAAATCATCTATAGATCTAAAATATAAATTATAAATTTAAAAATTCTATTATATATAGATAAATTATATCTAAAAATAAAAGTTTATTTTAATTTTTTTTTTAAATAAATTAATCAATAGAATTAAAAAAAAAAGATAAAAACTATTAGTAAACTATCTTTTTTTTAAAAATAAATACATTTTATATGTAATCATAATTATTTTTTAAATTACATAAAAAATTTTTTTAAAAATATATATAAAAATATTAGGATTTTAAATATTTTTAATATATATCATATTTAAATTTTAGTAAATTAAAATCAAATTTAATTTAAAATTTTAATTTATATTGATTTTTATAAAATTATAAGTAAATTTAATACTTTTTAAAAATATTATAATAATATTTATTATTTGCAAAATTAGTTTAATTAATTTAAAATAAAAAAAATTATATTTTAAAATTAAATAATAAATTAAAATGAATGGATATTTGAACTAACTGTAGCTAAAAGTATTACATAGTGAATAAAAGTGATTATGATCTAGTTTTATTTAATTTAATAAATGTATATATGTTTTCAATACTTTAAAAAAAAAAAATACAAAAATTAAACATATTTTACAAATATTAAACCAATTATTCTAAAATTTTTATTATAAATAGATTTAATCTCATTAAATAACTTGAAAAAAAGGCAATTTCGTTTGATCAAAATAGTATAATTATGCTCTAAAATTGCAAAATATCTTTTTACAAAAAAATTAATAATATAAAAATAGCCAATACTCCATAAATATTAGATCAATAATTATAAAAATTAATGTATAAGTAGATTCAATACTACTAAACAACTTTATTTGAACACAGAAAGATGATTTTATTTGATTAAAGTAATATTATTATATTCTAAAATTAAAAAAGAAAAAAAAAAATTTTGGAGTTATATTATTTGAAAAATACATAAATATTATATTTAGTCTTAAGAAAATTAAAATGTAAGTACTTTTGATACTACTAAATAAAATTTTCTTTTTCTTTATTTATTTTTTTTATTTTATTAATCCTTTTTATTTTATTTATTTTTGTATTTTTATTTATTTTCTTTTTTTTCTATTTATCTTTCATCTTTATTTGCTTTTTTTTGTTTTTATTTATCTTTTTTCTTAGTTTTATTTTTCATTTTTGTTTATCTTTTATTTTCATTTTTATATTATTATAATTTACCAATATAGACCCTTTTACAAATATAATTTTATTCAGTTCCTATTATAAAGATTTTGCACTATAACTGATAATAATATTATTAAGAATACTAATCTAGTTTATATTATTATTTATAAAATATTTGGCATAACTATTCTTTTTATTATACAAAGCTATGCAAGATATCTCAAAGTTGTTTTAAGACATTTCAATAGTTTCAGGATAATTTTATATGTAAAAAACTAAAATAATAAAATGAATACAGTAAAAATCAATTCTTATATGAATATTTACCAATATTTTGGAAATCTTCTATTTCATACAATTGTTTTAGCGAGCTTTATTACAGTTGTAAACGAAAAAAACATATATAATCAAGATACTAAACTAATAGAGATGTCTCCAATTCTTTATGATCCAATAAATTATACTAGTATGGATCGTATCCAAAAAAATCAACGGGCTACCCAGAAAGTAAATTGTTGTCTTTTGTTTGAAAACTCGGACATTTTCTAGTTTCGAGAGTACAATCCACTCATAATATTTAGTGGCTCTTTTAAACACTCTCATCAAATACATTATCATTTCCTGTTCTACATATCAATTACATACACGCTTAGATCAATTCAGTTGCGGTGAATTAACTTGGCAATTAATTATAATACAAGAGTTTTTAATGTTCGCATAGTAAGATATTCGCCACTAACACAATCTCCATGACGAGGATAGTAAATTTAGATTGATATATATTTTCTGTATCATTGAACTTTTATCGTGCGCCTATAAATTTCTCTGTCCTTTAAAATTCTTCCACTTGAAACTTGAAAATCATACCACTCTCCTAAATAACAAAGGAATTGATGTTTACAAATAATAAATAAAAACGTTGTTAAACAAATAAAATGTGTGCTAAACATGTCGAAACAGAGGTGTCCCATTTGTCAAAAAAGTTTTAACTCATATCAAGAAAAGGTTCTAAGGCTTCCACTTGTTCCAATTGATTCGTGGAAAAAAATAAGATTGTTTCGTCAAAATCGGTACATATGCATTTTTTGCCGATCACGATCACGATGAGTAAAAATAGGGGCATGATTTCATTTTTTTTATACCAAGTTTTAATCATATTGGAAATATACAATATGACACTTAGACAACAATTAAATGAATTTAAAAGATAAAAAAAGTTGATATTTAATTCTATAACAGATAATGCGAACTTTACATCAATCAAAATGTTTATTAATGTACTACTATTAAATGTAGTATGAAGTTTTTTTTTAAATACACTTATTATCCAAAATTAAAGTATAACATCTTTGCAAAAAAAAACAAAAGAAAACTGTACAACTTTTGCGAAAGATGTATAATTTATCTAATATGAAAAAAAAAAAAATATAGACATAGCTTATTACCATAATTAATTCATAATATACATAAATTTTTTCCTTAAGAGAATAAATCATTCATCTTGCTCTTTTTCCCAATCACCACATGCTCCCAGTATGACATTATCATTATTACTTGTATTACTTATTTTATCGTCTTGATTGTCATCTGACCCGACATTTGAATCACTGCTACCATCTACTCTTGTTACGTAACACACCCGAACAGCTCGGTCTTTTGAGAACGGTAAACTATATTTAAAAACTCCACGTACAGTTAAATCATATTGTCCCTTTACAATATGTGACCTATCGAATCATAAAAATAAAATATAAGCAACTGCTAAAATTATTATATAGAATAATACAAAAAATTGCACATACCATCGTTCTTGGCCTTCTTTGTCATCTTTGCCACCAGGATTTCGCAATCTAACTTGTCCTGATGGCTCACTTACTACGCCTGTTTTGTTAAACCCAGCAGCAAATACGAGCGGTTCATCGAAAAGTAATATACTCCCTAGTTCACTAGGTGTTATAGGTTCACCATCTTTAGCATCATCCCAGTGACTTCCTGGTCCACCGGGAATTCCACCAGGTACACTATTCCTTACAGGTGTGGCAAAGACGGTAAGGTCTGATCTTACAATCTCAATATTCCAGAGGCCGTAATTGCGGCCTTTTACATGAATGTTAAATATAAGTTCCTTATCAGCAGCAAGAACATCTGATATGCCAGTAATACTAACATCCGTTAACGGGCGCGTGGATGCAAAATATAATAAATAAGAGGATGCCAAAAGGAATATGATGATTACTGTTAAAGAAGACATTGTCGGAACACATGATTGTCTAAAGGTAATAAAGAAATATGAGAACTTTGATCAAAGATATAATTCACTTTTTATTTTAATATTTACCTTTGGCGCGCTTCATAATTTGGTGCAAATAACGGTAATCTTTCATCATCAGCATACCAATTATTGTAAGTATTATAAGGATAATTTGAAGCTCCATAATTAGGATATCCCTTTTTATATTGAAAGACATATTGGGACATATCGGGTAATGAGGATCGCATAACTCCATTGGATTTATAAGTATTATGGTTATTAAAGTTATTATGCGAACCACCTCGGTATTGATTTGGAGCTACATCATCTGCTCCAGATGTGGCATTGTAATAACCGTAAAATGGAGGACGATGTAAATAATTGCTGTATGGACGGTGAGAGTTTGGAATCGCACCGTACATATTAGGAGGCATGTGATAAGAATGATATCCGTAATTGTTATCGGATGGCATATGTGGATATGAAAATGGTTGTAATTGCGGCGTTCCATTAGATAAACTCGTCAAAGATGATGCGCGAGAGTGATCGTTGCTGTATATATAATCTTCTTCTTCATCAGCATCTTTACTCAAAAAAAAAATATCGTTAAAATAAATGGAACAAAATATGTTAAAATATTTATTATACTTGCTTGCTCACCTTCGGCAGCATCTACGGCGCTGGCAACATTAGCAGCAAATATATCAGCTCGTGACATTCCTGTGTAACGCAAATTATATTATATTTTACTGAAAAAACAATGTTAATCGGAGATTATTAAAAGTGTGCCCACCTTCGGTTATGTTGATTGGTGCACGCTTTTTCTTTTTTGAAGGTTTCGTACTTTCTACCGCTTTATTGGGCCGCTGTTCGGACTATTCAAAAGGCGACACATTAGTTAACTTTTTTTTTTTGAAAAAAAGCACGTGATTCTTGATTTTTGGTATTTGATGTTTAAAAATTAAACAATTCCTATCTTCAAAATTATTTTAACTTATAAAAAAATGTATAAAAAATATTATAAATAAAAATAAAATATATTAAATTTACCTGTGTACCATCCTTTTTTGCATTTCGATTGCAATAGGCAGTTTCTACAATTAATTGTCTATCAGATTTATTTTTCATAATTCTTGGGGAAAGCGTAGCGAATTTGTCCACCAACTTTTTAGTACGAGAAGGTGAGGAAGATTGTTGAATTACTGGTTTTTGCTGTGGCTGTGGCTGTTGCTGTTGTGGCTGTTGTGGTATCTCTAGTTGTGTATTATTTGAAATAGTCGAACTGCCACTACTCACACTACAACTGTAACTTTGTGGTAAAGGTTCTTCAGGAATTATGGTTTGTGTTGGCATACTAATGGACATTTGATTTGAATTTTGTGAATTTTGCCCAAACTGTGAATTAACTATATTAGAAGACATATTTCTACTTTTAGAGTGTAAACTAATCTATATAACGGTAAGTAAGGTAAATCTAGGGGGACTATAAGGGCGAGTTTATAGGAGAGGTAAGGGAAAGGTGAGAAAATTTAATATTTTATCTAATGTTTCTATAAATTTGTTGATGTAAAGATTAAATGTTCTTTCTCCAACGAACTTTTGTGTCTTTTATACTTTTTTTGTGGCCGAGAAACCACAAGAATCAAACGGTATTGTTTATATTGGTATTCAGTGTAAGTGTTTGTAAGCTACAAAAGAAATACTCAAGTTTGATAACGTCTTCGAGTTCTAGTGTTTGATCAAACAAACAAACCTGTACAAATATTTATCTTTGTTTGGGGTACAGAGTCTCTATGAGAAATGTATATGACGTTGGTTTTTTTTTTGATAGAGACGAACGGGGAATAGTATTTTGTAATACACTGTTAAAAATAATGATTCTCTGACAATTGTTTTTTTCTTTTCACGAAAAGGTATATGTAATATAAACAAAAAATAAATGCAGACAATTCAGTGTATAATTTTTTTTTTTTTTTTTTTTTTTTTGAGAATTGCTTTCAACGTCGCAACGATATTGATAAATTGATAATGTAAATGGTTCAAATTGCAGAAATATATATAAAAGGATAATCCTTAAGGAGTATCACAAAAAAAAAGAAAAAAAAAAATTTGTAATTGCAGGATTCTATAAAAATAAAAACGTTTCGTACCTTTTCACAAGCACATGACACCTTTGCATCATGTTGCAAATCCGTTGCAGATTACCCCTCCTTCGAAATATATTTATATTTATTATTTCCCTTGGATCCAAATCTGTGTAAAATGTGTAAATAAAAAAATAAAATTTCCGAGGCTGTTTATAAGACTTCTTATCAAATGCTCATATATAAAAGAAAATTATAGAGAAGATTAGAAACTATTTGGGGGCGTACGTGCGTTTAGTTTAACCTTTCCAAAGATCAATAAATAGATCATACCCGAGGTTCATGACTCTCGTTATGCAAGACCTAATAATGTACGGATTATCGCCCCAGGTACTGGTCTGTACATAACTTTTTTATAATAAAGATAGAAATAGTAAACAGCTACCCTCAGGGGTGATACAGAGTGATACAGAAGGAAAAACCACATGTGAGATAGGTCATATTCTAATTCTAAGGATGATTAGAAATCCAATCACGACGCTATTCAAATGGTTTTTTTTTTTTAATTTATAAACTAAAATTATATAAGTTAAAAAAAAATTATAATATAAATTTATACATGAGTGTAGTATATATGTATATACATATATTGTAATATACACACATATATAAGTGACGCAGGATTTAGTATAATTATTTATTTTTAATAAACAATACGAGACAATAGTTTATATTAAAATTATCAGCTATGTTATTATGTACTTACTGTACATGTTAATGCAATGCTTATGAAAAAATGAGAATAAAAATCTCCATATCCAACATTTATTAGTAAAATATGCTTAATTATGAAGAAATCAAAATACCTTTATACAATAAATCAAAATTCTCAATTATTTCGCGTCCTATAGCATTACCAATATTAATATCCATCTTAATAATTATGTAACGAGATATTCGTTAAATTTAAACTAAAACAACAGGAGTCACCTTTGGTTTCTCTTCTATGAACAAATGTGACGATAAAAAATGTTTTAATATATTTCAAATGCTCAAAGAATCCCGACTACTACTTACGCCAAACAACCATTCTACCACTAGCATTTCCACCGACAATTACATTTAGTTTTGGGTGAAATACATTTACAGCTGAATATGAAAGCAGATTGTATAAATAAAATACTCGATGAACCTAGAATTATCAGATTAATTATAACTTTCGATTATTTTTTTACCTGGTATAGAAGTCAGTCTCTCATCACGCATATTCCAAATTAACTCGCCAGTAACTGCTGAATATACATCTGCCGATCTTTTCATATTACCAACGACAAAATGGGGATGCAAGTTTGGGTTTGGATTCCAGGTCGCTCGCAACATTGTCACCCATCTTAGAAGTAAAGATGTATTTGCTATATTACTATTTTACGTACATTATAGTAATAACAATTATTTGCATAAAATATTCATAAAATATAGTTTTGCACTTACCTTCCTACTTGATTGTTATGCGGGATTTGTACACATTCTTTTAACTTTCTTTCCTCGTTGTAATTGAATACTCGTATAAAATCATCATAGCTGGTTGAAACAACTTTATCTCCTGTGGGGCTCCAGTACGCGCTAGTTATGGATTTAGGGAATGTGAAATCTTGAACTTTGCAATCTGAGCCCAGTTTACGAATATCCCAGAGACACATCGTCCTATCCAATGAAGCAGTGACCATTAATTCTGGGCGTGTTGGGTTCAAAGAAATACATCCAACTTTCCTATCATGAAGATCGTAACCGTTAAAATCGGTTATGGGTTGACGAATATCTTTTACTCCAACAGTTCCTTCATTGGTTGAAAAGTAAATTATTTGCCCAGTTGAGTCCATATCAAAATGAGTATAAGTGTACTCATTATTAACGAAAGCTTCTATAGACTTGGCCTGATTAAGGTCGATGTAACGAATTGAACCGTCATACGAAGATGTAAAGAGCAAGTTTGAATCTGTAGGAGAATATTGAGACCATGTAATGGTTTTTGTATGTGCATCGAACATGAAAGTTCGACATTCTTCATTCCCATATTCGTTCACATTTATCTCATTGACATCCCAGAAACCTAAAGAGCCTTGTTTATCCCCTGCAGATACTAATATCTTATCTTTCGAGGGATGAACGGATATACAATATATTCTTTCGGGGGTTACTTTGACGGATGACCACTCTTCAGTCATTTTAAGATTAAGTGATCGACATCTCCATCGTACTGCTCTAAAACCCTCTTTACCACCTGGAACTGAATCGAAATTAATATCATTCGTTTGAACTTTATTAACGTCATTATCCTTTCTAGAATCCTTAGCCATTGATATATCAGATAGAATGCCTATAAATTGGTTAGTGTCGTCAATTGATGTCCTCTCTGCACGAATCGCGTGCAAGGCAAGGATGCCTTCTAGACGAGCTCTTTTTTCTTTTTTCACAATTTCTTCTTCAGCACGCCTTTTTGCTTCTGGTGAATCTACCTTAACACCACGTAAGCGCAAAGAATGCCGTATAGGCTCGGTTTTAACTTTTGGTGGCCTTGGCTTTGGCTTGGGTCTTACTGGCTTAAAGGATTTGACAATTTCTGGTATATGAAGTTGCTGAAGGATTTCCTCATTTCGGCGAATATTTTCTTGACGTTGTCGCTCGCTAATAAGTAACAAAGGTAATAATAAAATTATATGTATTATATGACGCGTTCAAGGAAAAAAGTTTACTTACTATTCGTTGGCAACACTCAGTTTACTCATTTTGCAATAGAATAAGAATAAGAATATTTTGGCTGAACGCGTTTTTAAAAAATCTTGTCAAACTCTCGATTTCTTTAAATAGGAATTTTTTTTACAAGTCGCAAGCTTATCAACTACTATTCTGGGGGTTTTTCCACGCGAAGACTAATTATAATGTTATATTATATTATATGAAAAATCGTGTTACTCGATTTGTTCAAGATAAAAAAAGCCAACTCTCAAAATATGACACAATAATTATTAAATTGATAATCGCCTGATATTGAATCAACTTAGACCATGTGATCAGTATGATTAGTATGGCAAGTGAACCAATCATTGTGACAATCTTGGAATATAAATTGGCCTGAAAGTCCGTAAAAAAAATTTTTTTCAGCATTATTTTTTTTACGGTAAGTGAATTTTTTTTTTTTTTGCTAAAAAAGGTATACATTCATATGATGAATTTTTATTCCTTTGGCTGTCTGAAGACAAAATAAAAATGAGGATAAAATCAAAAATCGCTAGAAAATATTTTCTGATTAATAAAATCATCTTTTTCTCTTGTTATGTCATGGTTTTATTTTAATTTTATTTTCTATTTTTTTTTTTTTTTCTAGATCGGCAAAAATGCCGATCATTTATGTGGGTAATTTTTATACCGGTTTATACAATTTTGCCGATTCGCTAAGTTCCGCGCACAAACGAAACGTAACACCCGATTATTCAATTTAAAAATATGTATATTATTAATGAGTGGAACTTAAATACTCCAGATGGGATAAAAAAAGAATAATAAGTCATATTGTACATTATTAATGAAATATAAATACCAAAATCAAATCCAAATAAATTATTTCATTTTTCCTTTTCCTTTAAAACAAAATTTATATTTCTATTTTTTTTTTTTTTTTTTTTTTTTTTTTGATCGATGTCTCAAAAGCCTGTCTCGAGTTTTGTTAATAACAAACGTCTTGATATGGTGAGCTCAATGTTTTTAACTACACCGCCTCCACCTTTTATCGAATCCAAAGAACAGGAAAATTTTAAATTATGCAAAATAGACTCACGTGGAACCTGTCTTCCCCCATCACCAAATGAAATAAACAGATATGAAAAATGGCGTGATAATGAAGATGAGGATTATTTTTCATTTGCCGCAAATGATTTGCCAACATCAAATAAGACTCGTTCAAAACACACTCAGGCATTTGCTAGATTAGAAAAAACTAAGGAAAATGATACAATTACAAAATTACCACAAAAAGTCATCGTAGAATCACCAAAGGCTACAGAGAATCTGGTTCTACAATTAGAAGATACGTCCATACCTCCCATGTCATCATCGTGCTCAACTTCAACTTCTGGTGATTCTGATGATGATTTAAATCAGGAAAATTCTACCTTTATTTCCCATCCTCCAATGTTACAAAAACCAACTAAAGATTTTGATTCTTATGTATCTGAATTTATTCGCCACACCGAATTTACTATGAAAGTTGCAAAGAAACGGGAAACCACTTCCATCTTTAGAAATTTCTTTTAACCACTAAAACCTTGTTAATAATTTAGTTTAATTAATTGTCATGGTTGCATCTCCAAATATCGCATTGTCTTGTACATAGTAAACGATCATCACAACCATAAAACCATGATATAGCCATAAAAACATTAATAATTATTATTCATAATTACGTTGACAATATTAATAACAAAAATATTATAAACTAATAAATTAATATAATAAAATATTGGTACTTTTATTTACGTATTTATGAGTAATACAAATTTGCCAACATTGATTTCTTACAAATTCTAATAATTAATGCAATGAGGAAAATGAGGAATTATTTATCCTCAAACGC
The DNA here is from genome assembly GCA_015698045.1 of Rhizophagus clarus. Lineage (NCBI taxonomy): Eukaryota > Fungi > Glomeromycota > Glomeromycetes > Glomerales > Glomeraceae > Rhizophagus > Rhizophagus clarus. The sequence goes on from BLAL01000285.1 coordinate 935,418, forward strand.
ATCGCAGAGGCCCCACAAAGTTTCTCTCGTTTCCAAAAACTCATCACGTGTTAACCCTTTATCTCCTCCTTCATATTCAGGGTGAAGATTTAAATTTAAATTTTGAAGTATGTTTGCAAGTTGATGTAAAAAGTTATAAGATTTAGTGGAGATGGTAAGATGTGAGAGCGTAGGAACTGAATGAACCGATAGCATTTTATCATTCGGAACTGACATATCGACATGTCCATTAGAATTTAAATGTCTGAATATTTTAGGAAATGAATTTGGAATAGGGTAAGCAACGCTAGTCGAAAAAAAAGATGAACTTCCACTATTTAAAGATTCATAACGTTGAAAAATTTCTGCAATAATCTGGGACGCGCTCTTTGGGTTTTGCCCGGTCAAAGGTTCAAATTGATCAGGTAATCCTCTCACTACAACGGATTGCCCTAATATTGTTGTCGCATTCTATAAACACATTTAAAATATCTAATTAGATTAAATTTATTAAAATATAAATATTAAAGTTCTATCATACTTGTTTTTCATTTCCATTTAAAGCCATTGATAAATCTTGTAGAACATTATTATTCTCCGTATGCAACAACTTATTGACATCCACTTCACCAAAATTGCTAATAGGCAAAGGAAGTGCTAAACCAAGTGATCCTAGCTTTGTATTTCCACGCCAATTAAGTTGAGTTATCAAATCAAACATAGATGTAAAATTGTGACGTGTTCTAATTTTAAGAAATAAATAGTAAATCAGTTGTTAACAACTTGAAACAAATGCAAAAATATGATACCTAAAAGGTAATGTGGCCGTTTCAATAGCTGCAGAAACAATACTACTTGTGTGGTATGGTAAATTTAACTAATAGCAAGACACGAATTAAATTAAAGAAGAAAATTACCATATCTAATTTAATTATTTAACATACATTTGGATGATAAAATGAGTTAAGATTATGTTGATTTATAGTGGGTGTATTTATAGGATTGAATAGAGAAGACAATTCTGTCAGTTGCGTGGTACTGAGAGCAATATTTAATATCTGTTTATAATATGAATTCTAAAGAACAAAAGTAATTATTAATCAAAATATTCTAATTTAATCTCTATATATTTATTCTACTCACTTGTTCTTCTGATGCCCAAGTTCTATCTTCAGTAATTCCAAAACTCCAAATGGCAGTCTTCGGATACTCATCACGTAATTGTTCAAGAAAACTACATGCAAATCCTCCAAATCCGTCGATTATATTAGTAAATACTTGAAATCCCTAAATTACATTATGGAATCGGTGTATCAAAAAACATTAAATGTCTAAGTAATGAATAAAAAAAAAAATACCTGAATCGCATCACATTCTTCAGTAAAAAATCTCAAGTTTTCATCAAAAGAATCTAATTCCTAATATGATTATTTATTAATCTTAGTTTGCGTTTTTACTTTAAAGTAAATATTAGCTTATTAATGACCTTTTCATGTGCCAAAAATGCATTCTTTCCATAGGAAAAAATATTAAAAGGCATAAATTCGTCTTCAAATTGATATTGCATCATAGTATTAATACTCTTTGGGTGATAATATAGCCTATTAAAATCAGACCAAAATTGAACTGTTTCGTCTAACTTAAAATCTTCAGTTTCTATCTTCATTTTATTTTCTGTTTCCTCCGTAGATACTAATTCCTCCTGATGTGAAGATAATAAAATGAAATCATTAACAAACTTAAAAAGATGTTTCAATTTTATAAGATAAATACCTCAATTTCTAAATACTGTAAATATTTATTCTTTGGATAAGGCATCTGAGCGTGAGTTTCAATTTGCCCATTCCTGATAAAAAAAAAATTTTTCTTACAAGTTTGTAATTATAAGTACAGAAAATGCAATTATTTACCAAGTAGATTCGGGCAATTCATTTTCTCCAGGAGCTTCGTAAAGTTGATTAATTTTCTTTAGGGAGCCGAAGCCGCCTAATAACTATGGATGATTAGTTTTGCAAACAATCAGAAAAACGTTATTAATATTACTAACCCTTCAGGTCATATAACAATAATCGTGGTGTATAAGTTTCAGTACCCTTTTACATAAGATTATCTTATTAGGATTTTATAATACGAAGAATCAACCGATACAAATTAACAAACCCTTGAAGTAATTCCAGCACGAAATAGAGTATCATGTATAATTTCGGGCTTAGGAGCATTTAAACTTTCATTAAAAGTAAAATACGCCTCCTGTACAAATAAGTAATATTATATTCAAAAAAAAAACTTATATAACGAACTTTTAAAGAATACTAAAAACCTGGGAATTCCAAAAATGCGTCCCCACGAAATTTGCAAAGTGCCCAAATTGCAAAGTTAGTATCTCATGCATTATCGATTCATGAACTTACGGAAGAGAAATAAAAATGTTAGATTATCAAAAATTAGTCGCACTCACTGCGTCATATTTGATCAGTCTTCTAAATTTGGTAACAAACAAATACAATAAGCAGCTGGTTAGTGATTTAATCGATTTACACAAATGACGAGAAAAACGTGGACGTTTTAAAAACGCAAAACTAGAATTAAAATTCAAAATGTCTCAGCTAGTTATTTCTTTTGTTTCTTCTAATAATTGTTTCATAAATTTGCCATTTAACGTTTCAAATTCTTTATATGAGCAAAATCAGGTATATAAAATTTTGAAATTATTGATAATTTATTTTTATTTTGCTAATAAATATAACTGCTTGAACAAGTTACCACAAAATGTTGTTATAGAGTTATCTTGGCAGGAATCTAAAACTTCACGAAAATCTTATGTCGGCTGGTCAGGAAACACCTCTAAACAATCCGGTGCTAATGATATAATTGAGATAGATCCACAATTTGGAACTGCCATAGGTTTACATGATGGTCAAAAGGTAATTGATTTTATCTAGATGATTATTTATTTATTTTAAATTAATATCGATACAATTTAAAGGTATCCATGAGAATTTGTGAAAATAGTCCAGAGGCTAAATCGGTGCATGTCGAACCTTTCGATACCGAAGATTGGGAAATAGTGGTTAGTGATCCTTTATTTGTCCGTTATTTAATCGTATGAATTATCATCATCCTCCTATTTAATCTAAATTTTAGGATCGTAGAGCAAATTATTTGGAAGATTATATCGTCCAGCAATTACGCGTCGTGTATCCTAATCAAATTGTCACATTATGGATTAATTCAAACCTCACAAGACTCAGAATTGGTTTGAATTTTTTATAATAATTTTATATCTTTTAAATAAAATGTTATTTTTACCGATGATTTTATTATAGTGGAAATTAATCCCAAAACTCAGTTTGCGAAATTATGTGCGAATTCAGAAGTCTTTGTCAAACCAAAGCCGCGTCCGACAGAAACTAAGTCATCCGAAAATAGAGATATATCAACTAGCAATTTTTCCAACACACCAATATATTGTTTGAGAGTATTACCTAAAGAATATCTTGGAATACTTCCATCTAATCCAATTGAACTTTATTCTGTATATGTTCATCCAAAAGATTTTGTCAATATTAAACCTTCAGATAACAGAATTGTGCGTCTTTCTAAGGTGCAGCCTCAGCAATTACTTCACAATAACAAAGAAACACCACATAATAAGGAAGGTGAAGACAAATCTGACACAGACAATAAAAGTTATTCACAAAATATTATTTATGTCAAAGTTGTGGAAAATTTCAATGTGGTTCCGGGACATGTAGTTCTATGTGAGTCAATTAGAGACTGCTTAGATGTTGCAAATTTTGATATAATCAGGTAAATTCGTTTGTTATTTCGTTTAACAAAAATTATAAATATTAATTCGAAAATGATTCTTTTTTTTTAGATTAGCACCTTCACAGATAAACCCTGTTGTTTTATCAAATATTATAATAAGAAATATATGTCCATTTCAAGTCAATCCCTTAAAACCTAATCATTCTGGCAGGTACAATAAAAATTTTACTTTGCTGTATTTCTCTTGTGTATATGTATATATATATATGATTTAGACTAATTTAAAAATGTTTTTTAGTTTACCTGCAGATAAGTTAGGTTTTTCAAACATTTTAATTAGTTCTTTCAAAGGTTATTTTTATTTGATTGAAATCAGCATTATTTGTTTTTTTTTTTTTTACATATTCTAATTTATTGTATTTCAAAATTAGCTTTTTTTGATCCATTATCAGAAAATTCTGAAGTTGTATTTACAAATGGAATGAAACTATCTTTGCCCTCAATTAATGGCAGCTTAAATATTGCAATATTCTTAGGTTTAAAAACAGTCAACAATCAAAATGATGGCCGTCATGGGAAATTTGATTTTCCTGAAATGTTTGCAATTTTGACAAGAAAGAAATTACAAAACACAAAGGTAGAAGTTGGTGAAAGTATTCCAGTGCCCCCAGACAATAGACCTTCAAAACAGTAAGCCAAAGGATCTTGTAGATATTTAAATTTAAAATGTATTTAATATAATTTAATGTTTATTTAGATCTATTCAGGATCATCTTCCAAAACTTGCTGGTGTCTCAAATCTTACACAACAATTAGAGGGTTATTTGCGATCTTGTCTTGGAAAAGTCCCATTACGAAGTGCATTACGTGTTCCAGGTAAACTTTACGAATATATTCTTTTTTTTTTTAATGAATCAATATCTAATAAAACTATTATTATTTATAGACATGGGAGGTTTATTATTATGTGGTGGACATGGGTCTGGAAAAACTAGTATAGCTAAAACAGTCACATATAATCTGGAACGGGACTTACAGACTTTAGCTTGTAAATTGTTCAGATGATTCGTAATATCAATTATTTTTATTATTTTTATTATTATATGATTAATACCATGACTATTTTGTAGATTGCTTAGTTGTAAAATGTACTGAGTTAACAGAAGAACGTATATCATCTGTAAGAGATAAGTTACAACAGTTGTTTGATGATGCTGCATGGCATGCTCCTAGTATAATTCTTTTTGATGATCTTGACAGATTAATTCCAGCTGAAGTTGAAGTATATATTTAAAGTTATTATTTTTATTATTATTTATCTCATTTAATTATTTTTTTTTATTCACGTAAATCATTTCTTTTATTCATAGCATATAGATTCATTCAGATTTCGCCAGCTTTCTGAGTGTTTCTTTCATATTGCTGCAAAAATGTGTAAAAGGCATAGGATAACAATTTTTGCAACTGCGCAACAACAATCCTCGATTCACTCGTTTCTTATTACAAGTCATTTATTTAGTGAGATTGCTCAATTGAATCCACCGACAAAAGTAGAAAGACGTGAGGTAAACATTTTAATCACTGATTTTACGGAATAGTTTAGTTGTTTATTAATATTATTGACGGTTCATTAGATTCTTGAAGCAATAATGGCTTCTGGTCCTATTCTTGCGCAAAATAGTTTATCTAATATTGATTTACTATCAGTAGCAAGCGAATGTGAGGGATATTCAGCTGCGGATCTCAAAGTTCTTGTAGAACGTACTATACACGAAGGGGCAACTAGACAATTAAATAATGAGTCTCAATTTTTGCTCACACGAGAAGATTTTCACAAAGCTCAAGAAGGATTTGTTCCTTTTTCTTTACGAGGAGTAAAATTACATACTTCAGAAGTCAGTTGGACCGATATAGGAGGTAGGTGGATTAATGATTAATGATGTTATAGTTATATAAGGATTTTATTTGTTTATTATGTTTCAATTAGGTTTGAAAGAAACAAAAAAAGTTTTATTAGAAACTTTGGAATGGCCCACTAAATATGCTCCTATCTTTGCAAATTGTCCTTTAAGATTGCGATCTGGGTAACGTATATAGATATCAAAAGTAATATTATTAAGAAAAATATTGCAAGATCCAACATTAATTTTTCCCCTATTTTACAGATTACTTTTATATGGTTTTCCTGGCTGTGGGAAGACTTTACTTGCTTCAGCAGTTGCAAAAGAATGCGGTCTTAACTTTATTAGTGTTAAAGGCCCGGAATTATTGAATAAATATATTGGTGCTAGTGAAAAATCAGCAAGTATTTAAGCAATACTTTAAAAAATCTGAGCTATTTATTTATAAGCTATTTAAAGTTCTTAATAAATTGTAGGTTCGTGACTTATTTGAGCGTGCACAAGCAGCAAAACCATGTGTTTTGTTCTTTGATGAATTTGATTCTATTGCACCTAAAAGGTTAGCTAATTTCATTTTGAAAGAATTTTCTCTAATTATTACATAACAAATAATACGTCGGAATTATTTTAGAGGTCATGATAGTACTGGAGTAACAGATAGAGTAGTTAATCAAATGTTGACTCAGATGGATGGGGCTGAGGGACTTGATGGAGTTTATGTTCTTGCAGCTACAAGGTAACATAAGAAATCTAATTAATCGTAATTTTATAATATTGACAGTACTAAACTTGTTCATCAGCCGGCCAGATCTCATCGATCCTGCACTATTAAGACCAGGACGTCTTGATAAATCATTACTGTGTAATATTCCGACATTTCAAGAAAGAGTCGAGGTCTGCTTATTATCTCAATTATATTGCTGTTATTAATGTATCTTTTTTAATTTTAATACATAAATTTCTTTATAAAGATATTGAAAGCTTTGTCAAGAAAGATGGAATTGAGTGAGGATATTGATTTAAGTTATTATGCCGGAAAGTGCGAAGGGTATTCTGGCGCAGATTTACAAGCATTATTGTATAACGCACATCTTAAAGCCATCCATGAGGCTATTGATACTGAAAAGTCATTAGAAAAATATAAATCAAATTCTGATGGAAGTGATATGCAATTCATCTCAATTAATGCAAAATCAGCGAAGAATGCAGTTACTTCATTAACAGCTGCAGAAAAAGGCCAAATATCACAAAGGGTAAGTAAGAAGAAAAGATAACCTAAATTTGACATTAATTAAAAATATTAACTTAAGCTTATTTTTATGAAGTTAGCACTAATTAAGAAAGGGTTTGTAACCAAGAAAACCACTACAATTGAAAAAGATGATGATGATATAAAGAAGAAGCGAATAGTAATTATTGAGTTTGCACTTATTTTCTATTGTTGAGTAATGTTAATTGTTTTAATTATTTGATTATAGGCAATTATAACGAATGAACATATGCGAGCATCTTTAGAAATAACGCGACCTTCAACTACACCCGAAGAACGTGCAAGATTAGCTACCATGTAAGAATTTTTTTTTTACTCATTATAAAATGTGTAACATAAATTTATCTCTATTTCATATAGATATGAAGAATTTATTACAGGAAGAAACGGAGAAATGCCTAGTGGTATTTTTAGTCACGAAGTCGGCCAAAGATCTACATTATGCTAGATCTTTTGACAAGTTATTTGCATTTAAATATTTGTCTTCTGTGTGTAAATTTTGCTTACTGTATAACCTCGTTGCATTTTCATAAATTATAAAATAATAAATCGGGAAGAACATGAATAAATTATTGGGGTGTCAAATATCAGATCACAAATGTATTACTAGCTGCATGTTGAAAATCATTAGTGAAGATTTTTTTGTGTACAAGCTATTTTGGATCTGTCATCCCGAAATAAATTACTAAGAAATTCTTCAAATAAATTTTTTGATCGTGGTTTTTACAATAAAGTTCTTAATAATTGTTCAAATCTGCTTCTGTTACTTAATAAAGACAAGCCCAAAGAATCACTTCCAATTGTCAATAATGGAAAACAACTAATATATCATGATTTTTCGCGATGGCAATTCTAAATAATAAACCGGGAATTTTGAAATTTGTTACAAAAAAAATCTCTTTTACTATAGTCGCAGGGTTGGGAAATTAGTACAGTTAGTACAGTTTAGTACAGTTTAGTACAATTAGTACACATAATAATTAATATAGAATTTAGTACAGTACAGTACAAGTACAGCATCAAATTTTACCCAGTACATACAGTATAACCCCGACTATAGGGCTACTCCTATGTATGTGATCAGCTTGATATGAGATACCAATAAATTATGCTGACAATTTTTTTCTACTTATTTGTTTGGTTAACCGCTTATTAATAGTATTATTTATAATTTTACGGCACTTTGTAAAATATTGAGAGTAACGTGTACAGCAAATTCATCACTATGTATCTAATGATCATATTTGCAAGTTTTATTATTCTGACTAAGCTAAACTTTATATTTATTTTACTTACCGTATAGTTCCGAAATCAAGCACCCCGAAATTAAGCGCCCCTACATTATAAAATACCCTGAAAATAAGTACCCTTTGCTGATATTTCGATAACAAAATTTATGATTTATGGCTCACTTAGTTCGCCTTGATGAGACGAATCTGATGAACTAAATTGCACCACGATCATTAGATCATAAGATATCATTCGATAGAAGTTAATAATATAATATTACCCGAAATTAAGCATCTCTATAACAAAAAAAGGTGCTTAATTTCGGAGCTATATGATATTTAGTGAACTTCTGTCAGTATTAAATAGCAAATATTAAGAAAAGTTGTAGAATTTTCTTAAATTGTGAAGCAATTTTATAAATCAGATTAATCATTAAATTAGAATCTAATGAAATTTTAAGTAGAAGCTGAATCATATGATGTTTTACAGAGTTCAATAATCTTATATCTTTCATGTTAAAATAGATCATTATAAACTCTATTTCAAATTTCATGATCCTGAAAAAAGTACTATGAAAAGCAATAATGATTTATTATTCATCTCCTTTTACAGTTACAAAAGAATGCATTTTTTTAAATTGCAAAAGGAGAATAATGAGATTATGTTATTTTATTAACAATGAAGAGAAAATTGCTAATAATTATAACTTTGAAAATATACATTTATTTATTTATATTACATGGCCTCATAGTTTAAGTTTTAAAATGTAACTTATTTGTTGAAATTAAAACCAGTTCTTAGGGGCGATTCTAAACATTTTCAGGACCATTCTTACCTAGGCAATTCTTAATAACAAATTTGATGCATGATTTGAAAAAAGAATGATATAAATCTTCACAAGAATAGTGAAGAGATAAAGTATGGAGAAATAAAATAGTCGAATGACAGATCTACCGGATTATCCGGTCGCGAATTTAACAGAGTAAATTTATAATGAAAATTTTATCTCCATCGATCTGGATGGCTCATTGGACATCCGGATTAACCGAATTCAGATTGCACTTCTACAGTACATGTGCTACTAAACTTTCGCTTCTCAAGTAAAGATTAATATTATTATCAAATCGAAAACTTATTGATAGTGTATTATTTTTTTTCAATACGTACACAAATTGTAACCCAATTATCTGTTGTAAATAAATATTAATGCTATCAATAAAGCCCAATCGGACAGAACTTAATTACTTATATATAAAACTGATTAAAGAGGAGGCTGGCTAAGTAAAAATAAATACAAAATTGGAGTAGATTACCTCTAAAACAAGGAACAAAACATGAAAGATTATGACCTCCGACTCCTAAGTCTCTAAAAATGGTAGTCAACTCACTACTCTGTAGTAATGCCTAAACTACATTATCATCTACCATTCACCAATTTGTTAATGTGTTAATATAATTACAATTGACCCTCGCGTTTTCTACTATAACTTTCGTGGTAAGTAGATGAGCATTATTTAACTAAAATATTGTAACAATTTAATCATTTTAATACTCACAAAAATTGTTATACGATCTTTTCAGTCACATCAATTTTTTCATGTAAGAATTTCTTTTTTCCATGACCTTCACCAAATTCTTCAACAATATGTCCATTTCCGTAAAGTTTATACTTATATATAACTAACCCTTCAAGACCTACTGGACCTCGCGCGTGAGTTTTATTAGTACTCACCTGTATTTTTATATATTAATAAAACTATAATTTATGTTAAAAAAACGATGATTACAAGTTTATTTATTTACCCCGACTTCAGCTCCAAATCCATATCGAAAACCATCAGCAAATCGGGTGCTCGCATTCCAATAAACTCCTGCAGCATCAACACCTTGCATGAATCTCTTTGCAACTTGTTCATTTTCCGTGACAATAGCATCTGTGTGTTTGCTACCATGTGAATTTATATGTTGAATTGCCTCTTCCACATCACCAACTACTTTAACTGCAATTTCTAGATCCAAAAATTCGGTATCAAAATCTTCTGACACACATTCTTTAATTAATGGACTGTCTGTAGAAGGAAGATAAGAAAGAGACTCTGAGTCAAGATGTAATCGAACATTTGCTTTTTGTAATGCAGCAGTAATAGGTATGAGATGTGTTGAGAGAATCGAGCGATTTACGAGAAGAGTCTCTGCTGCATTACATGCTGCAGGATAATTGATCTGCAAATATGTTATTGAGGTTGTAAAAGGAATTAAGTTTTAAGAATTCAAAACACATACTTTCGAATCAACAACAACTCGAACAGCTTTATCAAGGTCAGCGTCTTTGTCAACATACACTGAGCATAAACCATCAGCATGTCCCAAAACAGGTATCCTTTAAAAAAAAAGGCAATTCATAATTTAATATCCTATTTCTAAATTATTCTTGTCCAGGGTCCAAAATACCTTGTATTACTTTGAATATATTTCACCAAACTATTACTTCCACGTGGAACAACCAGATCAATATATTTATCCAATTCTAATAACGCTTTGATTTCTTCACGAGTCTCAACAAGTTGGATAGCATCCGGAGGAATCTTGGTATCAACTAAAGCGGATTGAATAGCCGTCGATAGTGCAGTCAAAGAGAGGATAGATTCTTTTCCTCCTTTCAAAATTACAGCATTGCCTTAAAACAATTATTATAAAATTGGTTGATTTATGTTACATATAATTAAACTAATCAACGCCTAACAAAAATTACCAGATTTTATAGCTAACGAGGAAATATTAACAACCACCTCAGGCCTAGCTTCAAAAATCACTAACAATACTCCAACAGGACAAGTAACACGATAAAGTTCTAAACCTTCATCAAGTTTACTTGAATAAGTAATTTGGCCAGTAGGATCTGGTAACTGATCGATATCAGATACTCCTTTAAGTATTGTGTCAAATTTGTCTCCCTTTTCAAGGTCCAATCGCTTAAACAATGAGGCAGATAATGTTCCGGCGTTTACTAATATCTCAGCATTCTTAATTATTTAAACTGACATAATCAATAAGTGTTTACAAATTTGTTCAAATGCTTAATAATAAATAATTCAAACCTTTTTATCGGTTCTATTCGCTTTGAAGATTTCTTGTTTTTTGTCAGCAAGAACACTTTTAATTTTATTGAGTGCAATACTCTTATCTTGAGTAGTCACATATTGAAGCTTATTGGCAGCAATACGTGCCCTTTGGGCTATATTAATTATATTTTCGGTTGACATTTTATATAAAAGAATTTGTATTTTTTACGTATTAAATCATGTAATATCACGTGATATATAATTAGTGTATAGGGAGCAATAGAGCGATAAAAGATGTCTTTGAACTGCTACTCGAACTGCACTTTTTGAACTGCACTTGACGCTTTCTAATAGACCTTTATTCTTTTTTTGCTAGCTTTTACTCAACGCTTATTAGGTATGGCAACAGATATCTCTGAACTCGATAAAAATGCTGATGCGGTTCCAAGGTATCGACTTAATTCCAAAGGTTTAACTGCCTGATCTGTTTTGGAAGTAAGCTAATTGTCTTTTTATATCTATCAGCCAAACTGTAGTAACTTCGAGCATTGTAATCCCTTCTACGTCTACCGCTAAGCGTTCTAGTCGTAGTGATGCTTTGCCGAAGCGGCGTGCTAGTAGTGAAATCTCTAGGAATAATACAGAAGAGGTAATTGATTTGTGAAAATTTTGTTCTTGTTCTAGCCAAATTCTTTTTTTATTTATATATTTTTAAAAAAAAATCTTTAGGCCAAAAGGCCTCGATTAGATATGAACAACAATGAAGTTAAGAAGCGAAGCCAAAGATTATTCGGAATGCTACTAGGCACTTTAACCAAGTTTAAAAATGAGAGTCAAAATAAAACTGAAGCTGTATGTTGGTTCATTGATGTTTGTGTACAGTTTACGAGAATTTATTTTTATTTTGTTCGTTTACTGAATTATTTTACCTTTATTTAGGAAATCAAACGTGAGCAAATTGACCAAAAGCTTCAAGAGAAATTAAAAAAAGATCATGAAGAATTAGTTGAAAAAATGAAAAGAGAAGAACAAGAACGAAAAGAAAAAATTGCAAGGGAAAAAAGAGAAGCTGAAGAAAAAAGAATAAATGATCTGGTAGAGATCTAATGTTTATTTTAGTTATAATGTATGCTCCAAAAACTGTCTAATAATATTTTTGATTCAATAGAAAGAATGCTGGAAGAATCAAAAGAGGAATCTGGCCAATTTTCTCTGTACTACTACTGAACCTCCATTATATTATCTTCCAGCTAGATTATCTCAACCGATGTTGGAGACTATAGCGGTGCAGAAACGTCATTTAGCGTTAACACTTTCATCTTCAATACATCAAGATGGAAATTCGACAAACGAGGATGAAAATAATGCTGAAGATGATATCGAAATGGCTGAGAAATCTAATGAGGAAGATCAACATAATAAGGAAGAAATTGAAGAAAGTCCAGAGGACATAAAAGTGGAAACAGAACAACCAGAAGTGAAGTTTGAAGAACATTCCGACAAAGTTGAAGATCAAGGAGAGAATAGCGCAATAGAGACAGTGGAAAATGCTGCAGACGATTATACAGATAATAATGATGCGGTCCAAGAAGAGACTCCGACAAAAGATGTTGTAAATACAGTTGATAGCAAGGACGATCCGGTAGAGTATTAATTATATGTATATAGTTTAAATTATAATTTTTATTAATTTGAATTTGAATATACAACTTGTAATTCGATTTTTAAAAATAAATGTGAAATGTTCCAAAATTAAAACTAGGCTAATTTAAAATATAACAAGTAATTTGATTGAAGTTTGAATGTTTCTCGATCTTATTGATCATTCTTGGGCATGAATAGTCTTCTGCCATATTATATTAATCTGTATTATGAGATAAACAAAATTTTTAAATAAATCGTGCAAGTTTATCAAACCTCCATATATGGAACCGTTTTTTAGATCATGAAAATTGCTACATCACTTAGAATAGGCTATTAACGAAACTGCTCAAAAAAGGGGGTCTATAGCAAGTATGAACAAAAAAAATCGAATGAAGTATGATACCAAATTCTGTTTCTATACTCATAGAATTAATACACGTGACTGGGAACATGCGTAAAGGGTGGTCGCAAGTCCGGTGGTCGCAAGTCCGTCCCCAGTGAAGGCGTGGAGGTGGTCGCAATTTAGTATCTGATTTTCCATACTCCAAGTATAAATTATTTTCCGATGTTTGTACAACATTAAAACAGTATAAATATAGCAGTGTAGATCTAATTTCATATTTTAGTCATGTCTCCGAATAATAAAAAATCTCAAAAAAATATCACTGATACTAACGAATCTACAAAAAGAAGAATTCTACATCATACTAAGATAATAGAATCAAAAGAGCAACATAATAACGATTATGATTCAGCTACGACTTTACATGGTTTTCATACTTCACATGACAAAGAAAAAGCCAGTTAATAAAATTATTTTAAATCTAATTATTAGTAACGATAATCGAAATTAATTATGCTTATAAATTTTAATAGTATCTACCATTCGAATTGGTGACGTTTCTTTAAGAGTTACCAAATCAAAATGCCCTGAATTAGTTCCCCATTACATTGATCCACTTTTTGAAGAATCGCAAGTTTGTATTTTTTTTTTTTTTTTTTTTTTTTTGTGCTTCGATCAATTTAGACTAAAAATTTTTTCTCCGACGTCACGTGATTATTAAATACAGGAAGTTCTTAGACATTTAAGATGGTAAACACATAATTTTATTGGTTTGATCTCTATAAAACTTAATTATAACATCATTAAATACATATAGGATGATGCAAAAAGATAAATTGGGACAAGATATATTTCTCATTGGGTACCTAAGCTTTAATGCAGACAAATTTATGTTTCATATTGATATCAATAAATTTTAATTGATTGATTCTTAATGTAGACCTCCTGGAAATTTGCGTAGAGGACTTGTTTTAAAGTACGCACAACTTACAAATCGAGAGATTGAATATATCCCTTTATCAAAGGATTGTACTGATTCAGACTTAAAACAACGTCGTGAGATATCTGCTGGCACAGCATATTACGTAGATCAAGCTTGTGTCAGAGCTGCTATTAATGGGAGAATATTAATTTTAGATGGTATTGAAAAGGCAGAAAGAAATGTCTTGCCGATATTAAATAATTTATTAGAGAATAGAGAAATGTCATTGGAGGATGGGAGATTTTTAGTACATCCAAAACGTTATGATTCTTTAGTAAAAACAAATGAAAAGAGCGTCATGGACAAATGGAAACTTGTAAGAGTATCAGATCGATTTATTGTTATGGCCCTTGGCCTACCAGTTCCGCCTTATGTTGGACACCCGCTTGATCCTCCACTTAGATCGAGATTTCAGTCAAGAGATATAAAACCACCTGGATTTGATTCTCAAATTAAACATTTAAAGAAATTGGTACCTAATGCAGATTCGGAATTAGTTGAAAGATTAGTTTCAGTAGCAACTGTTCTTGGATCAATGTCATTTGATGAAGGAGGAGGAATTGAGATTCCTGAATTTCCAATTTCAGTAGATACAAGTGTTTTTGTATTGCAAAATTTTCCATATATTAAGCCAAGGTTTTTGTTAGATTTGTTATATCCATGGCCATTGCTACCAACATGTACTTCCGAACAAAGGAGTGTTATTGAGGCAACTTATCATCGTTTCGGAATGCTTGGTTTTGAAATTGTCAAAAAATCAACAAAAATTAGTAGTGAGACCGAGGAGGATATTTTATTTCAATGTATGCCAGGATATAATATTACCCATATAAAATTATTGGAAAGTAAGGAGAATACTATACTTGACGATTCTCCTATTCATAAGATTGATTTAAAATTCCATCCTAAAATTGAAAATGGAAAAGACCATCTAGTTCAGGTTTTTGGTGGTGGTGAAGATCCTTCAACTGCGGATTTTTTCGTTGAAACAGATTATCATAGAAACATGTTCAATTCAATGTTGATTGCTCATAGTGTTGGTGATTTTTGTGTTCTTGGTGGAAAAGGTGTTGGTAAAAGTGCATTGATAAGACATTTTGCAATAAATCTTGGGTATGTGTGAATGTGTCATTTGTTTGTATTGTTTAATTTATTTTAATTTGTCCAATTTTACTCTCATATGATAACCAGCTATACTATTGAGTATATTCCGTTATATAAGGATATGTCTGCTCGTGATCTTTTACAACGTCGCAGCACAACTTTTGCTGGTGATACAGTTTGGGAGAATTCATCCTTAGTGAAAGCAGCGTTATCTGGTAGTCTTGCCGTTATGGACGGCATTGATACACTTTCATTTGGAACAATAGTAACATTACAACGTTTAGTCAAAGAACGCGAAATATCACTTCCTGATGGAACTCAATTAATTCACCCTACCAGATATCAGAAATTAAGACAAGATCATGGGCTTACTAAAAAGCAATTGGATGAAAAGAAAATTTTTTATATTCACCCAGCTTTCAGAATTGTAGCCTTAGGACGTCCTTTTAGCGGCGGAAATGAAATGGGGAGACCTGGTTCTTGGTTATCACCAGAAATTGTCTCTATGTTTCAATTTATTGTTGTACGTCCATTGGATTATCAAGAGGAAATGCAAGTTCTTGAAACTTTGTCTCCTGGAATAGATACTAATAATCTTTCATTATTGTTAAGATTTGCAAATCGTCTTCGTAGAGACTCCGACGAAACTGTAAAGACTCTTTCTAATTCACTTTCTACACGGTAATTCGAAAGGATGCAGCAAATTTAAAATTTTGTTGTTATAGAATAACTAATTATATATACTTGTTTAATAGACAACTTATCAGAATTTGTCGTAGACTTGCTTTGTTTCCAAATGATAGTTTGTATGAAGCAATTCACAGAGTTTCACTTTCAAGGTTTTTACCATCTTTAGCCAAAATGGCACTAGAAGAGTTGATGGCGGATAATGGAATTTTGCCTTCAAAGAAAATAGTTGATGTCGAGCAGGTATTTATTATTCATTTTTTTTTTAAAAAAAAAAAGTAAATTAAAAATTATTTTTTATTAAAATCTAAAAAAAATCCCTCTCAAGTTAAATATCGAAGTACTTCCTTCAAGGTCAAATCCTCAAATATTGAAAATAGGCAATGTTGAAGAACCCATAACAAAAGATTCCAATCCACTTTTAATTCCTGATGTTGTTTTCCATGAGAATCCTAAGCAGACAGAAATTCTCATGCAAATGTTACAAGACTATCAATTAGGTACCTATTACAAATTTGATACAACAATAAAATTTGTACAAGCTAAGTTATAGTTGTCTTTTTTTAGGTGAACATTTGTTATTAATTGGTAACCAAGGAGTAGGAAAAAATAAGTTAGCAGATTACTTTTTACAGTTGTTGAGATTACCTAGAGAATATATACAATTACACCGGTATGTTAATATTATACATAAATTTCACAATGTTTATAATGTTTTTAAATTAGTAATTGCGATTAATAATAGCGACACAACAGTGCAGAGCTTAACATCCACACCTTCTATAGTGGATGGTGTATTGCAATTTGAAGATTCTCCCCTAGGTATAAATTTATAAAAATTATCGAAATTTTTGCATATTTTAATAAAGCTTTTAATTAACTCATGTATATTTAATTTAGTTAAGGCCGTTAAAAATGGCAAGTAATTTTGAGGACGAATTCAAAGATTTTAATACAAAATTTATATTTAATATATATTTAATAAAATTATAAATATTTTATAGGCTATATATTAGTAGTAGATGAGGCGGATAAAGCACCAACTTACGTAACTGCTGTGCTGAGAAATCTTCTAGAAGATGGACAAATGGTTTTAGGTGATGGAAGAAGAATAGTATCTTCAATATCATCCAGAAATAATAAGGAAGGATGTATTGTCATACATAGGAATTTCAGGATGATAGTGTTGGCGAATAGACCAGGTAAGAATATAATTATAAAACATATTTAAAAATATTTCATTGATCTATGTTAAGCTTTTTCCTAATTGTACATTTATAGGTTTTCCGTTTCTTGGTAAGTTATCAAGAATATCTGTATGTAAATAATTGCAGATATGTATTTTTGATTATTTTATTTTGTTTTTGTTTTTAGGTAATGATTTCTATAGAGAAATCGGGGATGTCTTCAGTTGGTAAATAATTTTATTTGGATATTGTTATTTTTAGTTTATTTTAGTTTTTATTAACATATTGTTATTTCTGTGTAGTCACGCTGTAGATAATCCTGATTCAGAATCAGAAATTTTTTTATTGAGGAAATATGCGCCAGATATTTCTGAAGATTTGCTTCTTAAATTAACGTCTGCATTCGGGGACTTACGAAAGTTGGTAGATGAAGGGTTAATTTCTTACCCGTATTCTACGAGGGAGCTGGTTAATATAGTTAAACATATGCAGGTAAATAAATACATACATATTTACTTGAAACTAATAACTAAACTAATAGTAAAATTATTTAAAATTGTATTATAGCAATATCCTGATGAAGGAATTTCACGTATATTACAAAATGTTTTTGATTTTGATCAATATGACAAAGATTCAAAAGATCTTTTAATTGAAGCTTTTCAGAAACATGGTATACCAGTTGGATTAGAATCCGATTTTTCTATTAAATTAGGAAAGAGAATTCCATTAAGTGAACCAATTATTACCGAAATTTGGACACACTCAAATTCTGAAAGTAAATTTTGTGGAGTTAAACAAGAACCTATAATATTTAGTGTATGTATAAATTATGTTTTGTAAGAAATTGTTATAGGAATAATGTAAATTATTTATTTAGGGAGGTTGGGAAATTCAAGTTAGTAAACCAAAAGAACTTGATCGTACTGAAGGTAAAATAGCTATGCTTTTTTATACACAAAGAGGATTTATTTAACCGGTATTATTTAGGTCGAATTGTGACTTTTACCGAGCAAATTTACAGCTTTAAGATACCAACTCGCGGTGAGGCACTTGATATAGCTGCGCTTCCAGATGGATCATTGTTTGTAGTTACGACGAATCCTGTAACTTTACATGCAATTGACCAAAACCACCAAAGAGTCAGGAGTATCGATATGTATGAATTCTTCCCATTACAAAAAGGTAATCTAATGAATATATAATTGTCACGAATTAGGAATTATTTTCTAAAAACTTGTATTTAATAGCTTCGCCAAGATTAAGAATAGCAATAGTGCAAACACAAGAAACGTGGTATTTAATGTTACATAATCCAACTGAAAATTCGTTACTTTCTGTTGATTTTGCAAGAAATTCAGCAGTCTCAATAACATTATTTGCCAGTAAAATCACGGTACATTTCTAACGAGTTTTGTTAAGTGTTGTATCTTTTGAATGATTTTAATATTTAACTTTTTTAATAGTTAGCGGGATTAAGCCCTGTTAAATCAATTATGCTAAGAGATTATGAGTCACTTGGGATTTTAGGTACGGAATTAAAATAATCATGTTTATTTTTTTACAATATTAATGATTTATTAAATATTATATTTAATAGTTTTTTACCAAGTTGAGAGATCGATTGCTCTTGTATTGGATTTCAATTCTAATACACAACATATTATTGAAGTTCCAATTAAAAGTAAGTTGCATAATTTTTTTTTTTCTTGAATTTTATTATGAATAATACATTTAATCATCTATAATATCTTATTTGTAGTTTCACATCTACATTTAATTAGACCAGATGTATGGATAATGAGAGATTGTTCAAACGGAAATTACCATCTTATATATAATGATGATCAATCTATGTATGTATTAGTTTAGTAAATTAGTAAATTATAAAACTTATTAAAACATGTAGCATATAATTAACTTGCATTATTATAATAATATTAGAGCTCCTAACTTGATAAAAAATATTAACGTCAAAGGATTATTTAAATCCAAACCGGAAGTAATAACTTATCTATCACAAGATAGTGTGCCTTATCCAAATGTGTAAGTAATATATCTTTACTTGATACAAAATTGCTTCATATCAAAAATTTCGAAATATTTCCTCAACAGAAATTTTAAACTCTTTTAAGCTTCTTATTTAATAATATGTTAATAAAATTTAAATTGTAGTTCATCTGCTAGGTTCTTACATAATGAAAATGACTCTAATGCTTTATCCATTATATCAAATATACCTGAAAAGTTAATGAATAATCCACAAAATGATTCTAAAGCTGAGATTATTTCATATTTGAGAGAAAGTGGTGATGATGGAAGAAATTATTACAAGAATTTTACAAATGCTTCTCTATTTTTAAAAAAATCTGGACAATTGGCTACTATTATTCCATTAAAAGTAAGTTTCACTAAGGTACCTTTTTACTTTTGAATTTATTTGCATTCGCTTGATATGTCTTAACATTATAACAATATTAAAATAGGATGGAAGAAGTGAAGGTTATTTAGAGTTATTTAACCCTGTACAGAACACATTATGGAGAGTTACAATGCCATTATCCATTCCTGATATTGGATTAATTAAAAAGTGCGCGAAAAGTTTAAAAAAGAATAAAAAATTTATTTAATTTCTTATAACATTTATAATATTTTTATTATTAGGGATCCAACACTAAACGCTATTGGAAGCCCTTACATATTCTTTGAGAGAATTGCTGCAGCTATGTTGGAATTACCTAATGGTGATTTATTAACTATGGATATTAGTGGTTTGTAATTATACATTTTTTTAATAAACATCTTTTATTATTCTGAGTTAGATATTGTCACATTGAATTAGGTGTTGTAAGAATATGGCAAGTTGATGCCGGCCAATTAATAAAGGCTGCGAAAACTTGGAGAAAGCTTGTGGGGTCTATTGATCAACGTACTTTATCTATCATATATGAAGATTTTGAGGTATTATTTCATAAGAACGTGGTATATTTTAAATTTGTTATTCAAATTGTTTTTTTTTTTGATTAGGGAAATACAATCTCGGAACAAATAGGGAATAATGAAGATGTCAATCTGCAAGAAGGAGGTTCTGGAAGTGGTGAAGGAAACGGATATGGAAGTGGTGGCTCTGGAGGTGATGGCGCAGGTAGTGGTGCGGGTGGTGGAGGTGGCGACCAATTGAATTTGGAAGGTCGAGAACCTACTTTTATTGACGTTAGCAACATGGAAATTGTAAGTAAGAAATCTGTGTAAAAGTTGGTTTTAATTCAAACTTAAAAGTCAATTTTGCAATTGAACTAGAGAACTGAAGCCAAACCACCTCTTGAACTTACTGATGCTCAAAGGTGTGTTCCTTTTTAAAGTAATATAGTTTTTGCTATCATATTACAAAAGAATTAATCCCTATTTTTGAAATTTTATTTCCCAATAGAGAATTACATGAAATATCTATGCAAAAACGCCAGGAACAAATTAATATGACGCAAGCAGATTTGGAATTATTTAGATCATATTTAGCAAATGTTCAACGTGAAATTCGTGAATTGCGTGTAATCTTGGAAAGTATTGAAGCAAAAAATAAAGAACGTGTTTGGTTGAAAAATCAAAGTTCCGGTGATGTTGATGATACAAAATTGTAAGTATAAATTAGCTGAGGATTTCTTTTTTTTTCCTTATGAATTCCGTATAAAATAAACCGCGTTTTTTTAGGATTGAAGGATTAACTGGCGACAGAAATATTTATAAAAGACGTGGCGAAAATGATCCTGAAATTGGATTCTTTCAACAACGCCCTAAGAAAATGTATTTCTTATTTGATTTGAGTGCAAGGTAAGTAAACGTAAAATTAATGGTTTTTACAATAAAATGATGAATTTTTTTTTCTGATTCGTTTGATAGTATGTATCGATTCAATTCATATGATCGACGATTGGAACGATCTATGGAAGTTGCGCTTAGTAAGTATATTAGTTATTTAACATTTCAAAATAAAAAACAGACTGATGGTTAAAAAGACTAATACTTATATTACTTTTATCATTAGTGATCATGGAATCATTTAAATCTTTCGAGCACAAATTCCAATATAAAATTATTGGACATAGTGGAGATGGACCTAACATAGAATTAGTTAAAGAAGGAAAATATCCTCATACAGAAAAAGAATCATTGAAAATAATAAATCAAATGCTTAATCATTCACAATTTTGTCTAAGTGGAGGTAATCATTATTTTTTTAATGTGATAGTATTTGTAGGTTGTAAGATTATTTTCTAAATTTATTTTAATAGATAATACAGTTAGTGCTACCGCTTATGCCATTACTGATATTGTAAAAGAGGAAGCAGATGATTATTTTGTAGTTGTGCTTTCTGATGCGAATATTCAACAGTATAATATTAACCCCGCAGATATAGCGAAAGGTAATCAATCAAAATACGTCTTACAAAGGCATTTAGCATATTATCTGACTTTCTGTTTCTTTCTTTATAGCATTGAATGCGGATGAAAAAGTAACTTCAAGTATAATATTTATTGGCTCTTTGGCAGATCAAGCAGAAAAGTAAGTTCAAAATATTTCATTTAAATTTAATGCAAAAATCCCGACTTAAAAAATTTTCATTTTAGGCTAAAAAAGTATATTGGAAATAAAGCGCATATTTGTATGGATAATAAGGATTTACCAAAAATTATGAAATCAATATTTTTGGCTTCTATGTTAAAAGATTAATTTGTGTTTCTTTATATATAACATGAAGTGAAAATAATAATTATTTTATTTTTTTTTTATTAAAATTGGGTGTATGATGATAATAGCAAAGTTGGGTTCGTCTGCCTAGATATTTCATTCTTTTTATTCTGTATCTTTCATATCTAAGTTCGTACCAATATAATATATTATTTATTTTTTTATACTTTTAATAAAATTGGCCAAAGTACACTGTCGTCTCTCGAAAAGAATATTACAATCACGAACCAAAAATTTGAATTTGAATCCATTCACTATTAATGATAGTACACTTCCAGATACGCTCAAATAAGTACTAAAAAGTAAAACATGCAAAAGTTTAAAAAAAATTATCTCATTTGAAGTTTGAACAATCAGAAGATTGTTTTCATTTCATTTAGTTTTGTCATTTCTTATCATAACACCGCAGGACTTATAAACTAGAGGTGATAATCTCCCAATAAGTATATAACTCTGAGAGGATGGCGATTTAGACACTGTTTATTTCCTGAATTATGATCCTTGTGCCATTAAAAATAATTACGGTCTCGCTTGTCTTTTATGAGATAAATAAATCTGTAATGAATGATACAAGGCAAAACATGAGCGACATGTACAAAAATGAGGGAACATTAGCGAAGTAAACGTATCAAGTATATGATTTATTACGAAAAAATGGACCTCGATAAAAATTATATTTTTTACTATTTTTACCACTTTTTATTATATTTTATAATAATAAGTATTGACAAGAGGATAATTAAAGAACTGGTCCTAGACTGGACAACGAATTTGCAATCCTTAACATTGAGGAAAACTGTATTGACACTACGCGATTGACAAAGTATTTCTAAATAAAAATAAAGTGTGCAAACCGTTAAAATCGATATCACCACTTTCTACAATATAAGAGATAAGAGTTGCTTGCGTCTAGCCAGGAACACTATTAATGCAGTTTGCCATTGAGATATTGAGCTGGTATCGTTGAATCCGTTATTATCCACTGGATAAAAATAGCAGGATCTTCTGTTCGTAGCTTTAAGAATCAAATTAGCAATATTTTTGTTCTGTAGAAAGCCAAGAGAACCGAACGTGCTTAAGACTATAGAAAACATTTAATTGGTTCTTTTATATGCGGAATATCAGTTGTGACTTTGCCAATATTTACCTACAAACTCCCATTCTATCAGCGAGTTTTTCCACTTTTTTTTCTAATAAATAATCGTTCGCAACTTATCAACTTAGTTGTGTGGCGCAATATCACGTGATTTATTACTTACACGTGAATAACATCTCTTTTGTCATCTGGCGGTTTTATAAAGTATAATATACGACCTTCATTATTTGCAATAATTGAACTTAATCTTGATTTGTATTATTACATTCACTAACTATTGGCGTTATTAAACTGCAAGGCAGCCAGTTTCCCTTTATTTATTTTTTCATTAACGAAACATTTTCGACACGGAAAATTCTGGGACGATCGAATTCTAAATTCTACGAATTCATGGATTGTCGATCATTCACTTATTTAAGGTAAACAATGATGGTAATTTCCGAAGTTATATATAGAATTTCTATATTAGAATTCTTAATTATGATTTATTGGCCTATAACAGAAAGACTAAAATGAAAGTAAAAATGTATACCGTTTATGATATTAAAACGAGCTTCGACAAAGAAAGAAAAAAATATATATATATTTAGCAAAATTTATATATATAAATATATATCTTTTTTCTTTGTGATTCGAAGATTTGCAAAGGAATTATAAATATATAAATTCTTGAGCCGCCTAAAAAATATACACCCATTTTTCCCTTGAGCAAAAAAAAAAAAAAAAAAAAAGAATAATAATATATTTAAATTATTTACTTTAAAAAAAAAATTTATCCCTTTTTCTTCTTTTTTCTTTTTTTTAAAAAAATGTCATTTGGAGATTGTCAAGGATGTCAACAACCAAAAACCTCTTATGATTGGTGTAAATCATGTAATTATAAACATTTTAAAAATGATTCAAAGAATTGGACTAGTAAAAATGAGATTATTGATGAATTAATTAAAAAGGTACAATTAAATTCTTCATCATATCAAGAAATAATTGAATGGATACCAGAAGATAGATTAATAATACAACAATGTATAGGTAAAAGTAGATTTGGTACAGTTTATAAAGCTATTTGGAAAGATGGTTATATAGGTTATTGGGATTATGATGAAAATTGTTGGAAAAGATATGAAAAAAATTGTATTGTCGCTGTTAAAATTTTAAACAATTCGGAAAATATTCAATCGGATTTATTATATCAGGTAAAAATTTTAACCAATCATAAATTGATAATCAATAATATGTAAATTGAAATATATTAAATTTTAATCTTATAGATATTTTCGGTTCAAAATCATAATATATCAGGATTGATTCGATATTATGGGATCACACAAGACTCAACAACGAAAAATTATGCTATAATAAGTCAATACTTGGAAACAAATGTTCAAAATTATTTAAATAAAAGTAAATTATCACCAAATTTACTTTGGTTAGAAAAGTTGGAAATATTAATGGACGTTTCATCAACTTTATTGCAACTTCATAATTCAGGATTATTACATGAAAATTTACATACGAATAATATCTTATGTAATATGGATAACAAAATAATTTTAAGTGATTTAGGATTAACTCATCCACCAAATAAGCAAAACCCAAAACATGAAAAGAAAATTCCTGGATATACTAATAGTTATGGTTTATTAAATTTTATTCCACCTGAAATAATTAATGGAAAAAATTATACTAAAGAATCTGATATTTATTGTTTTGGTATAATATTATGGGAAATTGCTTCTCAAAGAATCTTTTTTGATCAAGATAAAAAAAGAAATCTTCCTATAATAATTAAGAAACCTCAACTATTTAAAAATCATCCAAGATATCCTGGATTTCCTTATAATTTAGAATTATTAATTAGTAAATGTTGGAATCATGATCCAGAAAAACGCCCTACAATTAAAACAATTCATAAACAATTAAGAGAATGGTGGATTGGTTCTTGGAATAAAAATATGAATGATATCATTACTCCTTTTTTAAATTATCAAATTATTGCTATTAACGTAAAAGAATTTGATCCTATTTATATTCATCATACTTTAGAAATTTCTAATGATGAAAACGAGGATCAATCAATTCCGAAACATTTTAAATCAATTTTATCTAATCAACAAAATCTTAATCCCATAAAGAATTTATCCTTATCCTCTTCTCAATCATCTTATTCCAGCAATGTAATTTCAACCTTAAGTAATTCAACAAATACCGAAGAAACATATCAATCGCCGCTTACAAATACAAATTTAGATACAAATGTAGATACAATTACAAATACAATTATAGATGCAAATATAGATGTAAATATAGATGCAAATGTAAGCGCAAATATAGATACAAAAAATATAGGTACAAATTTAGACGCAAATATTGATTCAAATATAGGTGCAAATATAAGTGAAAATATAAGTGAAAATATAGTTACAAATATAGTTACAAATGCAGATTCAGACATAAATATGGATTTAAAAACAAATTTACATACGAATACATTTACAAATACTACACTTACGAACACTGATGTGATTGATATGGAACAATCCTCTAAGAATGGTTTACTGAACTTAGATAAAGAAATGAAATTTATGAAATTATTTGAAGCTTTATCAAATCAATCTATGTCAAATGATACATCTATAATGCCTGGTACATTTCCTAAAACTGAACCCTATTATTATTCTAAAGGTAAATTCTTGATTTTTTTTTTAAAAAAAAAACAAGATTTAATATATTCATTAATTTTTTAATATTATATAGAAAATATATTTACGCAATCCGATATAATTTTTTATGATGCTTATCTTAAAGGTATTTAGATTTTTATAATTACTTTTCAATTCTTTTTAATTTTCAACGCCGTTCTTTTAACTCTTTTTTTTTTTTTTTTGATAAATTTATAGAACTTGTAAGAGAAATGCACCATTATTGGATCGTAAACAATCTTTCTTCGTTATTATTAAAAAATTGGAAAATGATTATGAGAATCACTTTTTTTTGTATTTTGGCATTTATTCATCTTATTATTTATTTATTCTTATTAAATAGAATCACTTATTTTGTAATTGGATATAATATGTTTAATGAAGAATTTATGAAAAAGAAAATAGGAATTTAACAATAAAAAAATCATTTTTATTATTTTTATTAAAAATTAATTAAACCGTCAATAATAACGCTTGAACGAATTATTGTGTAACAAAGTAAACCAGATTAGTGTTCCGAAAGGGTCGAGTCGGGTCGGGTTCGAGGATGTATTCGAACTCGACCCGAGTATAAAAACCAACCCGTACAAATACCCGGGTTAATATTTACGTGACCCGACCTCTGACCCGACCCGATATAGTTTAACCCCCGGATAACCCGGGTCCAAATAAAATTTTCGGATGTTCAGTTTATTTTAAATTTTTATTGTAAAATTTAAAATATATAATTTTTATTATTAAATCCCCCTTACGCCAAGCCTGATTTAAACACATACACGCGCGATTTGTATTTGGTTTGAGACTGCTACTTTTGGCTGTTTCATCCAAAAAAGACCCGTTCAATTGTTCAACTGGAACACTTGCAATTACAGGTAAGAAAAAAAATTTTTAACCAATTTTAATATTATTAAATGATTACGATAATCCCTTGGCATTGTTGCTAGGTGTGAATACTCTACTTCATTTAACTACGATATATATTTTTATAACGAATTAATAATTTAATAAAATATATTTAAAATTTATTATTAAACATATATATACATACCTTCCATCATAGTAGATCATCTTGATTTCGATCTGCTCAAGGTTTTTAAAAGTACTTTTCTAGACTTCTTAAATAAGCTTTCCAAGAGTTAATTTCTCAGCCTCACTTATTTTCATACATAAATAAAGTTAGAAATAAAAATTGCTTAACTTAAGCGTTTTGTAAATATTTTAAATATAAATCTTTGATTAAACCCGGGTCAAGCAAAGGTGTGACCCTGACCCGACGGGTCGGGTTGAATGTAAGACTCGTGTCAAATAATGATAAACCCGATTCGGATTTTAAACACGGGTCGGGTCAAATGACCCGGGTTTGACCCGACCCTTTCGGAACACTAAACCAGATCAATTTTAGGATAAATTATATTACCTGAATTTTCTTGTTCAACATATCCTCGCTTAATATTATTATTTTCGTGCTGAGAATATACTGACTTTTTTTCGTCTAGAGTTTCCTGATGCATATCCGGATCTTTATTTCCAAAAATAGTAGGTTGTGATTATGATATTATTTCACAATTATTATTCCAAATCTATAATTCGAATCTTGATGGTTCTCTACCGTGAAAACGTAAATTATTAAGAGATTTCTCTGCTTTCTGATGGGTTTACAAAAATGATAAAAGGCTATTCAAAGAATGCGTACTTTTACCAACCCTGGTTCCTCAGAACACTTCCTGCATCCCGTACTGAAGCTTAATAGAAAGATGATGCGAATCTTAAGGTAAATACTGTCTTATCTTCACTTTATTCCCAAGTTGTGTATCCGTAAGACAACCGAATGAATAAATACATGTATCTCGTTAAATCAAAAGAGGAAAAAAGAGACCATTTCAACCAGATTGGTCTTAGTGCAGCACTGCATAGTTACAAAAATGCTACTTCTCTTCTCTTTTCGTACCCTAATATACCTTTTGTTTAGAACGTTCTTGGGGAAGAAAGACAAAAAGAAACAAGAAAATGAAAAGGGATTGGATAATTGTGAAAAGATAATTAGGTTAACTTTTTGTACATTCAAATTACTTGTCACAAAATAAACCTACGCAAATATTAGTTTATCATTGTCAAAAAGAGAGCGCGAGAAGGAACGGTAAAATAAGGAATAATTCTTTTAAATTTACAAAAGATGAAATAATTTTTGTACTTGACCATTTATCTAGACATTTAGATGGCATATACACATTAAAAAAACCGCTCATTAATACATACTGTTTATTTTTATGAAAAAAATGAATTACATAATTTATTATAACTGTCACCTACTTTCTTTTTGCTTCTTTATTGGACCAATTTATAATTCTATCCATTGAAGTTATTCTTGAATTATTTCACTAGTTTCATTGTACAAAAAGTTCTTATCTAATGAATGCTTGGGTGTCATTCAACATAAACAATTGTTTTTTTTGATTTTTTTTTCCTTTAGTTCATATTAGTTATATTTTGTGATCATTTGTCCCTACACAGAAAAAAAAAATAGTAATATTGTCATCTTATGTCTTTATAACTTAAATTTAATAAAGCAACTAATACCGATAACCTAACTTTTCTCCAAATATTGCATAGTTTCGTTCCTTCTCACTTTTAATTATTTTGCTCCATCGATTTTGTTCATAAGATGATCATCATGAAGGAATCTGACGAATACGATGACGTTCAAATTTTCATCATTATAATGTTTCATGTAACCCACAACTAAGATTCCAACTAGAAGTAATATCTTACTCCCAGTAACTGCAATTTGGTGCTTAATGAATTTATTATTTTCCATATTCATTTAAAAACTTCATCAAAGGTAAGACCTTAACGTTGGACGATTGGAATCTTCATTATAAACTAGATTATGTGAGTTTTCATTAAATATTTCACTCAAATTGCAAGAAATAGTCTTGATATTCCATCCATGTGAAACGCTTCTATTAATATATAAGAATATTAAGTGTAATATCTGCACAATGATTACGCTCCAGCATCTATAGAAACACAAGTGTCTTATAATTTTATTCCAACTTCGTTCGCCACTCATACCAACCACGCCAACTCACATCACTCACTTTCAGAAAATCCCGGATCGGATTCGTAATCAGTTATTCTCACCAAAATGTCATCACGTTATCTTTTTTTTTTCAACCTTGCCAGAAAGGTTTTATCATTAATATTACATATTCCCTTAGGCGCTATAGTTGGTTATTTTTACAAATGGATGTAATAACGAATTTTTATTTTTAAAGAGTTAAAGGTTGAAAGAAGATCTGATTGAAAATTGGAGTATTATATATTTGTTTGAATAGGCAAAGACTTTCAGTTAAAGGAACCCCTCTCCGGCTCTCCCCTTCTCTCCCTTCCTCCCTCCTTTCCTCCTCCAGCTCATACATTTGGCCTCTCCCTCTCTCTTTATTCAATTGACCTGGCCTAATCAATGTACAGTATATCATGAATTAATTTTCTTTCCAATAATGTTCTAAATCATAAAACAGAAAGAGTATAATATAGTATATTACATATATAATTCTGCTTTTTTTAAAATTAAGTAACAATAGTGACACTCGACATACTTTGTTGAAGACAACATAATGTTGTTCTTTTAGAAATATGACGTTTTCATAAAAATAGTTATTAGAGACTCGGTAGAAATGCGTGTTGATCGTCAGTTTCAGACAAGCTCACACTTTCAACATGACTTGACTAACTTGATCATTGGAAGTGGTTGTTTTTGAAATTGTCGCTTCTGAAGTGGATTCTTCTAAAATGATTACACCTTAAGCAGTTTCTTTTGGAGTAGTTACTTGTGTATCAATAAGAAGAATTTTTTTTTTTTTAAATAAAAGATACTGTTATAATTTTTATATAATTTTATATAATATTAGTTTAAAAGCTTGAGAACACTCAAAACTAATAACTTTTTTTTTTTCTAATAATAAAGTTATTCTTTACTAAAATAGATTCGAGGTTGCTGTATAAATTCTTTTTCGTTGTAATTTGTTTTTTTCTTTTTAACAAACTGCTCAATAACATGTCCTCACTTAATGTTGTTAATATTATAGTAAGAAAAAGGTTTTTCCGTTCACAGAGCTGAAGTTTACTTCCACGAGTTACAACGACCATTTTAATTAACGAGGAAAAAAGAAAAGAGCATAAATTTATCAAATAAGTCTACTCAGTCTTAGTATCATTGGCTAGTATCAAAAAAACATCAAGAATAACTTCTATGAATAAAATTATAAATCGGTTTGATAAAGAAGCAAAAAGAAAATGGTTTTGCAGTTTACATATAAAAACATCAGAAAATATTTGTTTATTGTGAGAAAACAATTTTAATAAGCTAACCTAATAAAAACAACCTAATTTTAAACTCATCTTTTCCGAAAATTGATTAAAATGTATTATTTTCATTATTTATCGCAATGTATAGTACTAGATATTCCACGAGGCTTATTCACAGTCACCTTAAAACCAGAGATATGAGATTGAAATTTCACATTTGCAGCCACTTAACCAGTAAACGCTGCCTTAATATTATATTTCAATTAATACCAACACGAGGCAGAAATTTTATTTCTGCAGCCACCTAGATGCCGCCTAAACATAACCACCGGTCATAAAATAATATTCCCAGCTTTCTTAGAACCAGTAGACGTCACAACCATTTAACTGGTTAAAGAATTATAGTCAGCACTAGTATTGCCTGCCGTAATAGGTTGTAGCGGTTGTAATAGGTTGTAACGTAATTGGTGTAAGTCGTAAGTACTATATGCCGTAATTTTCATATAGGAAAAAATTGGTGTCGTAATGGTTGTAATAGGTTGCAACCCAAGTTGTAATCGCATCGTAATCCAAAATGCCATAATTATTACTTACGGCAGGCCACACTAGTCAGCACGAAGCTTAGTGAGCGTAATCCAAATTATTCTTGTATGTACATTTATGTTTGTCACTGAAATTTTGGCTGAAAAGATAAATATTTTACATTCGATGGGATTTTTATAGATAACGATAATTTAGAAAATGTATAATAGTAATTTGAATTAGTTTTTGAAGTTTTAATTAATCAACAAAATGCAAGTCGTATACAGTAAAATAATTTGCTTAAATCGTTTAAAAAATATAAGATATAATTAATAACTTTATTTTTATTAATCATTCTCAGCAGAGAATCTTTTTATCCAAAATAATCAAAATGAAATTTAAGGATGATAAAGATGAGCTATGGAAGAGAATGCCAAGCTCCAGAGCAGAATCGAGAAGCTAGAGAAAAATAGAGCGGATATATTGTTGAAAATCCGAGCAAATTGTTGGTATTAAATTCTTCATTCCTCTTTTTACCTTGTTTTGCCTTCATGCAACGTTTATTAATTTGATCAATCAAGATGAAAGTTTCAGAATTTAAAGTTTATAGATATAAATGAGAAATCAATTACAGCTAGTATAATGTGAATAAAGTGTTAGTAGTAAAGGCTTATTCAATTTGCAGTTATTTTATTAACAAGTAATAAGCTCAACATCTAAAATACTATTAATATCAAGGTTACTTAATATTTAAAAATATTTGCAGTATTTTTTTTCTTCAATATTATAATATATTACTAGCAATCTAAGATAAAAAATAAACGATGATTACAAAAACATGAAATTCAGTAACTTCAAATGTATTGTCCCTGCGAAATTCCATCGCACATACTCGACCAACAATAGGATTTTACCATCCTGTCGCAATGTATCTATCATATAAATTTCTAATAACTTCGTCTATTACCTGCATATTGTTATTTACGATTACAGAATTTGATTCCCTTTGGAAATGCTTAGTTTGAGTTCCTAATCCAGAAAATAAGGTCAGAAAAACCTTTCGAAATAGATTGTTTATGGTTATACTATTGGCAACATCATTGTCTGCGAGATTTCGGCTTACGAGACCGGTTGGTTGTATTCTGTTATTAATAATGGGTCGTTGCAAAAAATTTCTTCGTCGTCATTCTATGTTTATTCCGAATAATATCACCCCTTGTTTTTTCGTTTCTTCAGAAAAATTCTGCAAACTCCATTTCTTCCTTGAAATAGTTTTGATATAAACGTATACCGAATTTTAATTAATTTACCACTTATAATAAAGCATATAAAAAAAAAAAGAAAAATTCTTGATATACCGAACTGTGGATCACGTGGTTTGAATTTCCCATAATCAGTTATGCTGGTCGGTGATAATTAAAATCTTAATTCTGGCCAAAATTAATATTGTTAATCACGTGATAAAGTTATATAACTGTAAAGTTTGTTAAAGTTATTATTTATTGTTGAATCGAAGAAAAAAAAATTACAAAGCTTCTTTTTTTTGAAATTTATTATTTTAATTATAGCAGCTGTACAATACAAGTTATAAATAGTTAATCATGACTTGATGTTTCAACATTTCACGTACTTTTTTACCTACTAATATCCACTTATCATTCATGTACATATTTGTCTATTACCAGTTTAATTATTTTAATCATGATATTTTAGACGATTTATTTATTTATAGTATTTAAGGATTGTTACGATATTACAGGATTTTTGTTAACTTAATTTATAATCAAATAATAACGGTCCGCTGATGTATCGTAATTTGAAAAATGTGCTGACGAAGAAATTATTGAAATTCCAGACAAGACAATTATGCAAATTAGTTACGGTACTTGTGAAAGTTAATTTTCAAATACAAGTATATTATATCTCTTCGAGAAATATAAAATTTTATCGTTTAAACTAATAGTTTTATTAGGTTTTTTAGATAGATAGAACAAATTTTATGTTACAAATAGAAAATTTAATTCTTTTTCTTTCTTCTATCTTTTTCACAATTGTCATCCCCGATTGGTCTTTTATACTTACTGACTAAGGTAGGAATTATATGTATTATTCTCAATTCCCCAGCAATATCTATTAAATACAAAAAATCGTACAATAAAAAAGGTAGATTCCGAAAACAATAATGCAGTTACTAATTTTTTAGAATGAAAAGAAAAGCGCTCTTCTTTAATCCATTAACGTTGGTTCGTCATCATGCTATTTTCTACAAAAGAACGAATTGTTTTTGTTACACATCCTTTTTCTAATACTATTACTAGTTTCGAAGCACTATTCCTTTAATACATGTCCAACGTTTTTATTTTTTTTTCTTCTCGTTAACATTTTCTGCTATTATCAATTAATTTTTGTTATTGTCTTCAGTCTGGAAATCACATAATCCTCAACCAGACAAGATCTGAGTCATCGACGACAATAATTGAAATAAAAAACGTAACTATTCCGTAACTATTCTACGACAATATTCATGACGAATTCATAACATTGACAAAGTACGGTAGTAACTAGCTTTTCACAGGTAATTATTAATTATTTTATTTTGCTGCATGATTAAGCAATTTTGTGTAATCTTTCATATGAAATCATTTAATCATTATTAACCACTATTAATAGATGTAGAAGTTTAAATAGAAATATTTTGCATGCTTGATTAGTCTAATCCATTTTGGGAATTATTGTGGTACGTTAATGATAAAATAGATTATAGTTTCTAATAATACCTTAAAAGAGTTCAAGTCGTGAATCCGTATTACGACACATTTATTTACTAGAATAACAATAGGATATGATATTCCCATTCTAAAAAGAATTATAAAAACTGAGTCAAATTTAATAAATGTTACATTTGACACGCCAATAATATGCACAACTAAAGATTCTCTGTCGCACGAATTGATTTACTAATGATATTACATATATGTTACTTCATTTCTTTCTAACATATCTTGATTTATTATTTAATATCATCTGTATACTATTGTACTTTCAATACAATTTTATATATTCTTCAATGCTTTTTATCAAATAATGATAAAAGTAAAAACAATTCTTTCAAAATATTCTATTTTCTATATCGACTTTTCGTTTTGTCAAATGAGTAATACTATTAAGATTAAAGAGGAAGAAACTACGATAACACCCAATCAAAATCGACGAATCAATTAATTACGACAATTCATTGGTTCTTCAATCGAAAGATGCAGTGAAAGAAGAGATAAAAACAGTTAATATTATTAGTAATGAAACAGCATTTGACATTACTTTTACCATGATATTTGCGTGATTAAATATGTGATGATTTATTCAAGATTATTACTCAATACGATAGTTGATATCATCTACAGATCTACAGAATTAGGAAATTACCTTGTAGAATTGTAGGTTGACAGTTAAAAGATAAGCAATTCAAAAAAAAAAAAAACACTTTCAAAATTATAACTTATAAAATCGAATTGCTGAAAGTAAATTTCGAAGACACGAGTTCTTATCGGTTATATTTCTATTTATTTAGTCAGTATATGTTTATGTACAGTATATGATAATCATTGGGTCTTGGGTACTTGCTCAAAAACTCTCAAAGATCTTACATCAGCGAAACTGTTCATTCCTTTTTCAAAGGTTACAACTTATCCTGGCGGTAGAATTGAGACCACCCTTAAATGAATTTATGAGGAACTGTTATAATGATCCATATACTGGAGAAATATCTGATGATTTGTATTTGAATTGGAATGGAGAGGCTTCAATGAAAAATTATATTATTATTATTGCAAGTAATTACAACTGACATATCGCTTTAATTATTTATTTAAATTGCCCAAAAACTT
Source organism: Rhizophagus clarus (assembly GCA_015698045.1). NCBI lineage: Eukaryota > Fungi > Glomeromycota > Glomeromycetes > Glomerales > Glomeraceae > Rhizophagus > Rhizophagus clarus. The sequence continues at coordinate 969,834 of BLAL01000285.1, forward strand.
GACAATTAGTATATTGATGTCATTTGAAATTCGTAAATTTATATTTAATCCTATAAAATATTTATTTAAAGGATCGAATTATCTTGGGTAAGTATTTAAATATTAGAAAATTGATTTATCCAATTTATTCAGATTTAGCTGTTTATTTTTTACCAATTTTGACTTCTTATTCATTTTTCATAAAAGGAACTCATTCTCGCGTTTGGAATTTGGATATAAACTTATTGTTACACGCGAAAATAATACTATTCGTAATTTTGGTAAATTACAATAGTTCTGATGTCTGGTAGGCTAAATATCAATATAGGTGACTCTAGTCCTTTAGTCATTGGGATTTAATGATAGCCACCATCACTTAGGTTTCTTTTATTTTCCTTCTAATTATATACCTTTTAAATTTACTATTGAAATGTAAGATATATTCTCGCTCAAAAGCAACGATATTTATTTTTGATTTAATATTATTACGTTAAATTTTTAACAACATATAATTATTTTTAATCTCTTGACAAAAATTTTTTATTTAAACAATAGCTGAAATTGAATTATCTTTGTTACTTCCAAATCAAAGAAGATGGAAGAAATGGTTTCCCGATTACATGTATTTGTTTTTTATAATTTTTTTTTTTTTTTTTTTTTATAATATATTATAATGTTTCACTTCGAGGAAAAATACAAGAATCACTTCATTCACCGAAAAATCCTTACAAAAAAGGAAGTGAAGAAAGAAAAAAGTTCCCCTTCCAAAAAAAAATTTCGCTTTTCGCTTTTTTTTTCTTTACGAACGAACCTTATCTGTTGTATAATCAATTATCCCATTTAGAGAAAAACGATCGCCAATGGCGTGTTCAATATTTGTATATGGGGTGATATTATAATAATTAATTAATGTAATTTGTAAAAACGATATTAATCTCTTAAAAATAATTAAATGATTGGTAATGAGAATCGGATGATATCATTTACGATTGTTATTTATAATTAGCCTAAATATGGTTTAAACTATTATTTTAAACGAAAACTTATTTATATAATGTATCCCTGTTAAACAGGCTGCAAAGTCACAGATCAACGTTCATAATAAAAATTACACAAATACACATCTTTTAATGAACCCTCCGAAGAAAATTACATCGAATAGAATCAAGTTGAGGTAAAAAAGAACAATAAAAGGACTAAACTTTATGTCGAATTGTTGATAATAATTTCTTACCCACCTTGTCTACAGACACAGGTTATTTTTTGGAAAATATATTTTTTCGGAAGGGAAATCCCTTTTGTGTGCCTTCATACATGATTTATACTACTCATGTAAATGATCCGGAAAAAGAAAAAAATCAGGAAAATAAACAAATAAAATGAGTCAGAGATTGACTGATAATCTTTATCGTGGACTTTCATGATTTCCAGTTTTGCTTATGTTACACTAGTTCATTCAATAAATAATAATTTGTCGAATAAGTGACCCTTTTAATATTTTCATTTTTTGTTGAAAAAAGTTGTTACTATATTAGTAATATAATAATTGTTTCCTTTATTATACCGATTTAAATCGGTGACACATCTTTCAAATAAAACAATTGTTAATTGTGAGTAACATCTATCTTAGTAGTTTTTAAAGATTTCCTGAACCAATGAATGATTAATAGTCATGTTTTGTCAAGACATCATACATAGATTATCAAAAAAAAAAAAAAAATTTCTTATTTAAAGACAAAGGATAACGGACATTAAAAATTACTTTCTAAATAGTAAAAAGTCAAATAAAATAAATGCGGGATAAATTGAAAGAAAATAAGAGATTTGAAAGAAAAATATATTAAATATTACTAAAATTACGTATTTAAGGCTGAAAATTAAAACATGATTAACCTGATTTAACTTGATTCAACTACTGTAAAAAAAACTCGAATTTAAAGCACGAATTATTGTTGTTGATTAATAATTTTTCATATGATTTCCGCTAATTCCCGACTTTTAATAATCATTAATCAGGTTATTTTTTTTACAAATAAAAAGTGAGCGCCCGAGCGCCACAAGCTCGATTGAAGCTTGAATGCTAAATGAGAGAGTAATCAAATATTTAAGAACTTAGAATTTAATTTATAGTTTTTTTTTCAAGATTATAATATCTTGTCGTTACTTTCTAGATGGAAGAAGAATTGTTTTTCCAACAACAAGGTAACAAAATTACTCCAAAAGAGCTGAAGGATTGCCCAGAGTGTGGCAAACCTAGAGTTTCTTTTGGTTGGTGCTCGGGGTGTGAAAGTAATGCCATGAAGGAAAACTTTCCTTATTGGACCTCAGGAAATAAAGAAATTGATGAGTTTATACGATACACTCAACTTTGTGCTACCCAAACTTGTGATTATTTGGAATGGATCCCTTTTGAAAAATTTGAAATGGTTAAATATATTGGTAGGGGTGGATTTAGTAGTGTCTATTCTGCTCTTTGGATGGAAGGACCTAGATGGATTTGGGATGATGGTGCTCAAGAATGGACTCGAGCTGGACCAATAAATGTTGCTTTAAAACGTCTTGATAATTCACAAAATATATCAAGTTCCTACATTAATCAGGTACTTATTCAATTTTTTTCATATTTCTGCGCTGCGGTATACGATCATTCTGGAAGTGATGATGTACAATAATAATGCACTTTGCCAGTTCTCGTTTCCTAGTCTAATTTTATGATCTTGTATTTTCTTTCGTTCATATTTTATTTTAATAGATTAAAGCGTATCATAAATGCTTACAATCAGCTTCTTTAGCTGGGACTTTTGGAATCACAAAGGATCCAACGTCTAATTATATGATTGTAATGAAGTATTATGAAAACGGTAATTTATATCAATATCTTGATCATTGTAACGGAATTATTTCCTGGAGAGATATGATCGATATGTTGTGGGGAATCGCTGGTGGTCTTGAAAGAATTCATGCCGAAGGGAAAATCCACGGAAATCTTCACGGTGGAAATTTACTCATTGAGGACGAAAAGGTATCAACGGATGCTAGGGTTGGGGACGTAGGTCTTCATGGACCATGTAATAATGAAAATATAAGTTCAAATCAAATATATGGAGTCTTACCATATGTGGCACCGGAAGTTTTATGTGGCGGAAATTATAGTACAGCTTCTGATATATATTCATTTGGTATCATTATGAATACGCTCGCAACTGGAAAAAGACCTTGGCATAATAGGGCACATGATATTTATTTAGCAAAAGATATTTGTAATGGTGAAAGACTTGAGATTCCTGTAGATACTCCTAACTTTTATTCAGAATTAATGCAACAATGTTGGGATAACGATCCAGATAAACGTCCAACTGCATCTTATTTAAACGAAAAATTAGGTGAATGGATTATTTTAATATGTGACGATCCAAACCCTTCAAAAATTTCAGATGAAAACTTTATTGCTGAGGAAAAGAGATGGAATATGATTTCTCAATTATCCAAGAAAATTACCCATCCAGAAATACATCCTGAAGCATATTACACGAGTAGACCTTTATGTTTTCATGAATTTTCAATAACGTGAAACGCTACTGTAATTATAAAGGTATTGATGTCACTTTGCATCTATCGTTCAAATTTTAACCTTTTTAATAATAAATTTGATATCTTTCTAAAAATAGGTTCTTAACGTAGGTACGAGGCTTAGAGGTTATTATAAAAATTCTTTTTTATTGTAATTTAGGGCCGCACAAAATCTGTCATGTTTTTCATTCAAAGAATTGTAGTTGCGGCTATACCCAGCGTAATCGAATTCAATTTTTTTTTTTTATCGGCCTGAAAGTCCAAGTAAGTGAATACGGGCCGTATAACTCTAAATTCGGAGATTAAATTTATTTTTATCGTGGTTGACAATCTTATAAGCTAAATTACTAATTTTTAATCCATCCAAGACCTTTTGAAATGATTCGGATTAACCTTGAAAACCTTGAGCAAATAACATTAAAATGGTAGTCTTTCTTTAAAAGAGTTATTTTTTAGAAAACTAAAAAATGACATATCTGTATAGCTCTAAAATTAAGTGCTTATGTACTCGGTGCTTAATTTTGGAATTATATAGTATAAAAGATTTTTTGAAATATGTCATAAATGATCATGTTTTGATAAATTAGCTACATTTTTGGCGTTCTTTATTTAAACAAGATTATTATTAAAGGAGGTAGTAAAGAACGCAGAAAAAGTTATACTTCTTTTGCGAAAAATATTCAGATAATCAGAATTCTTTACGTGTCTTGAATTTATTAAAGAAAATTTAATGATGTCAAGCAAAATTTGCACGATTCAGAATAGGTGTCATTATTGATACAATTAATGCAAAATTAATTCTCCTTTTGATTTTGTCTGATAACGCCCATGACGTAAAATCAATATAAATGAGCGTAAAAATATATTGATGGTAGTTCATTTGTCCGTAGTCGGTACTTCCAGATCCGGTCGAAAAATGTATTATTAACTTGCGCACAATTTTTTTAGGCTCGGATTTACGATTACGACAATAATCATCTAAACAATGACAAAAATTTCTGCTGGCATTTATACAAAAATGGATGATAATTCCGTAATTTATATTTGCAATAACTTTAAATTTCTTTTATTTCTCTCGTACATAAAAAGTTATGGGACGTTTTAGTAAATTCGTAATTTTATAATTTTATCGGGTTTTCTTTATATGCATATCATTTAAACATTTTTACTCATAGAGAAACTTGAGGCGTTTAAAAAATTACTTGACATATTTAATAGTTAGGTTAAAAAAAATTTGTTACTAAAAAAATGCTATTGACACGGATTTTTAGATAATTTACTTGGCACTTAGATAAATGAAACAAAATAAAATAATCTAAAAAGACAGTAGACAGTAATGTAATATAAATAAACAATGGTTGTTTTCAAACTTATGTAGTATATTATATACGAAATTTTCAATTTACTTAAGATTCAAACTCTAAACAATATTATCGTGTAAAAAACAATGTTAAAATAATTAAACACAATACGTAATATGCGTGTAAAAGAACAATACTTACTAATCTTCAAATGCATTTCAGTTATTGAATTAGAAAAATTAGAATGGAGATCCATTGAACATTTGATTTGCAAATGGATCGTTTTAATTTGCAAAGGCAATTGTGCAATTCGACGTAATATATATGCATTATTGACCATTGCGCGCCTTCTATACATTCTAGTTATAATTCTACGCCTTTGACGTTGGATTCGTTGTTGATTTCTTCCATTTGTATTTCTTCGATTATATCTATCTCCTCGATTATATATATCATTAAAATTAATAGAAGAATCAAGATCATTTGACGGCATTTTTTATGTGGAATTGAAATTTCAAAAAGCGTAAAAATCAGTTTTCGAATTAATGGTAGTATTTATAATAAATTTTTGTGATACGATTCTTACTGTAACAATGTATAATTTTTATTTAAACATATTATACAGGAAGTCAGTAAGTAGTATTATAGATAAGTATGGTTCAATTAATATAATGATGTAATGAGTGTAATGTGACCATAATTCCATTTTCTTTAATATAGAGTTCTTGGCATCACAAAGTATCCAACTTCTGATTGTAATGAAACATTGCGAAAAGGTATTTTGACCGGATTCTTTCGTAATTTTATTGGTGTCTAGGGAAGTACGACATACTGCATAATCAGTGTTTGTTACATTGTATTAACTGTATTTTGTTTGTCTCAAACCTTGTGTTACGATCATGTTACAATCTACCGTTAATTCCAAATGAAGGTATTTCACACGTTATACAGGTCCTTTGGCTAATTAAAAAAAAAAAAGACCGATTGAAAAAAGGATAATCTTAAATGAAATAAATGCGGATAAATTGAAAGAAAATAAGAAATTTGAAAGAAAAATGTAGTAAATGTTACTAAAATTACGTATTTAAGGCTGAAAATTAACGTAAATAAAAACATAATTTACCAACCTTGATCTAACTGGTTCACAACTGTAAAAACTCGAACTTTTAAAAATACAAATCATAAAGGCAATAATTTTTCATATGATTTCCGCTCTTTCCCGACTTTTATTTGTAAAAAAAAAAAATAACCTGATTAGTGATTGTTAAAGGGAGCGCCGAGTGCCACAAGCTCGAATAAGTATGAGTTTCTTATTATATATATTCTTGAATAAGAATAATGAATCAATAAAAAAATATATTAAGAACTTTAAACTTCATATTTATATTTTTTTATCAAGGTGACAGATGGAAGAAGAATTGGTTTTTCAATAACAAGGTATTTATACGTCGTGCTCGATTATTTGGATTGAAAAATTTGAAATGGTTAAATATATTAGTAAAGGTGGATCTAGTAGTGACTATTCTGCTCTTTGAATGGAAGGACCTAGATGGATTTGGGATGACGGACCCATTTATCCATTCTGCACGTAACGATGTACGACAATAAAACAGTTTCCTAGGTTAATTTTATTGCATTTCATTCATATCACATAACTGGTATCAAACATCTAATTAGATGATTGTAATGAAGTATTACGAAAACAATAAGTAACGAGATCCTTTCCTGATAACTTTTAATTAGGAATATGCAATGATTGAACTTTGAGCTATCAAGGGAAGTGCTCGACGGCGCATAATCGGTGCTATATAAACAAGGAAACTATTTCTCACGGTCTTAAAATCAAATATACGTAACGTATTCAACATGTGGGAATTTCGACTTGAAAGAATTCATACTGAGGAAGAAATCTTTGCTGAATATTTACCTAATTTTCATAAATTATAAGTGTTTTCGTCATCTGGGCTTTTGATATCACAAAGGATCCAACGTCAATTAATTATATGATTGCAACGAGATACTATTTTTTTTTTTAAATTATTAAAATTTGGAATCGTAATTCCTCTAATATAAATATTAAGAATATCTGCAAAATATGTCATAGGGTTCGATAAAATTGTTATACAGCGTATAAGGACTTTAGATTTACTAGACTAGTACAGGTTCCGCGTCTCGTTTGGATGTTAGTCAATATAAATATTAATAAAAAAATTTTTTTTTTCTTCTTTATTTAGTAAAAGAGATAACTTACTTACTCGCTAAAACAATAGTGAAGACGAAATCAGCAATAAATATTTTAATTGCATGATTTATTTATACAAATTTGTTTATTTAGGAAATTTTTTCAATAATGTACAAAGTATTTTTTGCCACCAGGCACAGACTTTTTAATCTTCTATTATGTCATGTCACTGATGATGTATCCATGTTATCTAGAATTTCATATGGCAAAAGTCATTTACGTCATACAACAATGAATTGCAAAGTCTGCACCTCTAATTGCCACGTTTTTTTTACATTGCAAAGCCACTTTTAAATTCATAAATTCAGATATTTTAATATTTTATTGTGGATTAAAAAATATTGAAAATGAAAAAAATCAAGCTTTCTTTTTAATTATGAAATTACAGAATAAATTTATAAATTAATCAACTGCTACGCCAAATTGAGGTTCTGCGTTCGCGTCACGTTTATAACCTCCTGTTCTGTGTCTGTTAATAATGATTATTAAAAGAATCTTTTTAATAATTAATATAAATATTAATAAAAAAAAAAATTTTTTTTTCTTTTTTTAGTAAGAGATAATTTACTTACTAGCTAAAACAATGGCAAAGGCAGAAAACAACAACAAATATTTTAATTGCATGATTGACTTTTTGTGTATTAATATACAATTTGAATTCGCTGTTTGTTATAGATTAGTAGGTTTAAATCATGAAATTTAAAGAATCGTAACTAAATGAGTGATAAATAAAATGTATTGTAAAAAGTATTACGGACTTACGGTCACGTATTTCTGAAAACGGTGATAATAGAAAGGAGTTCCATTGATTCATTTGTAATCTGTAAAAGTAATTATGCAATTAGACTTAACTGTTAACATTTCAACGTAATTGACCGATGCACGTCTTCTATACATTCTACATCTTTGACATTAAATCGTCGTTAATTTTCTACTTATGTCTATTTGTTAAAGTCCGCGATTAAAATTAATACGATAAAAAAATCAAGCAAATGATTCCTCTAAAAAAGTGAAATTTAATAGCTTATCTGCTATGTGAAATATAGTGGTAATTTATACAGAAGTTAATGATTGAAATAATTATGTATCTCGTTTCAGTTAAATATCCAAAATGTCATTCGGTAAAACAATGTTCTGTGACTTAATTTAACTCGATCGCAACCGATCTTAATAGTAGATTTTCAAGAATCTTTTTTTTTTTGGAGTTTTCCCTTTTGATCTTTCTTGCCGTTGACACATAAAAGTTCCAATAGATGATATGAATTACAAATAGAAAATTAATGTATGTAAATTGTATTCAAATAAATGTTTCTTTTAATATCTTAAATGGTAATTTTCCAGATTTCTTGCCGTGTGATTCGATTATAAATCTCCCGACTATCTTTCCGTGATCTTGGGATGAGAACACTCAGAAGAGATACAATAAAAAAAACATTACCTTGGGATTGCAAAAGATTTAAGGGAAATAGATACTTTAAAACCAGAAGTTTACCATATATACTGTACACAGAGGTAATGCACCACGCTTTAGCGCAGCAGGCGCTGCGTACATTAGTTATTGTTTTACTTATATGTTTAATGCGCGTATGATTGGTTTAACTGCATATGAAAAATTTTGAATTTTTATCAATGATAGGAATTAGTGATGGGACTTAAAAATTATTTCAAATCTTTTTTAATTAATAAGTACTTATTAAGTACTTATTAAGTAACTTAAAAATTAAAAGTCCTATGTTAATTTAAATTATTGACTTAATAAGTACTTATTAAGTTAAAATTAAAAATAGTTATTAAGTTAAAAATTAAAAAATCCCATCACTAGATAGGATGATAGGAAAAATTTTCTATTACGTAATTGTTCCTGACATCATGTCTTGCAAAATAAAATAATGAGCCAATCAAATGTCAAATGTCACTTCATTTCCGTTCGGTCACTTTTTTCTCTAATTTAAAATACATGAACGCGGTTTTCTTTAATTAATTATTTACTTTTACGAGAATGTTTTTGTAACAAGTTCCTAATAGTATTCAAAGATCTAAAGTGACTAACCAAAATTATAAACCTTTAGTACCAAATACTACTTTTTTACACAATGAGATCATGGCGAAACTTTGATCTAAAGTTTTAATGAAACATCCTCTATTTTTTTTTTAAAATCTAACGTCATCTTAAGTAAGCAAAAATTATAGTATCAATATTGAGATTTTGGTTAAATTTAACACAAACATTTCCGTTTGAAACTGTAAAAATTCTATAAATTTACAGTATTAATTAATTCCTTTCGTTAATAGGACATTTTAAAAAAATTTATAATGGATTTTCATAACAAACAACTCAATTTGCAACATCTAGCCTAACATTCTCAAGAAAAAAATATACCTTTACGTGACAGGGGAATTACGAATTTTTAATTCGTTAAAATTTTACGACTAGAGATTAATCATTTTCTGATTTTTTTTTTATATATATTATGATATTCAGTATATTATTTTCTTCTATAATGTTAAACGTTATTGTACTTAATATAATAAGTATTTGTGTATTATTTTTATTTATTGATGACATACATATTTGTATCCAAAGGAGATCTACGGAAATTATGATTCGCCAGTTCAAGAAAATATTTTCGAATATACGCGATACGGCCGATACGTATTTGACCAAATGTAAATAAAGAATTATGAAACAATTAATACATCATATTTTCAGCATCTTTTTTTACACTTAAATGAGTTATTGGAAACTTTATAGACATACTTACTATAAGCTATTTACTTATTATACATCAAGTATCCTATAATTTTACTCCAATTCTCCTTCACTAACTGGCTATCCTTAATCCCTTTGTCCTATTTTTCTTCCTTCTCCTTACTCTAAAACTTTCTCCGGTAAAGGTGATGATAATGGTGTGATGTGGTGGTTCCTTCTATTTGTTTTACTCCTACATTTAATTATTACTTGTTTAGGTTAATATTTTGTAGAGTTTGGTTATATTAATATTATGTATGTACTTTGTATATCAAATTTTCACTACCTGATATGCAGACCGGATGGCTGAGCAAATGTGTAGACGCATTATTACGTTAGGAAACCTCGTAAATTCTGGTAATTTAACGAATGACGAGATTCCCGGATAGTTGGCTTTTTCCCGCAAAATCAAGTCGGATTGAATCTTGAGTTAAAAGTGTTAAAATTCGAACTGATAATGTTAGTATGAAAATCCGTAAGTTTAACTTAGCTTAAGTATATCTTAATAAAATTTCAATAATACCTTTTTTTTTTTCATGCAAAAAATTGTCAAAATCATAATAGTTAAAACAACTTCGATTTGATAAAAATAAAACATGGCATATTGTAAATCAGGTTATTCAAATGCAACTTAATGCAGGGAAAATTTAAAAATGAATAATTGTATATGGAAAATAAAGAATTTGTTTCATTATATTTGGAAACACAAAGGACGATCGAATAGAGTTTCAGTGAATAATCAAGTTTGATAAAAACCAATTTAGTTAATCGTGTTTTATTATCATTATTCTATCATGTGTGATATTACAAATTAATTTAATACTAATACTTTTTATAAATAAAAAAAAAGTCTTTTCCGGATTTAGATATAAAAATAGATTCCTTTTCTTTTTTTTTAGTGATTGATTGAAATATAAACAAATGTAGTATAAATTGCCAAGAAGCCAAGAAAAATTATGTGTATGATGTAGATTATCATACGCTTACATCATATTATTATTATGCGTCTTTTTTTTGAGCGTTCTTAAATATTACCTATTTTATTTTGAAATGGTAGAACAAATGTTAAAATACATTACATAAATAAAAACACCCGATTTTTGATAATCACCTTTGCATATTCTTCAATTTCGAATACAAATGGAGTTTCACCAAAATTTACTTCAATGCATTCATTCCTAGAACGCAATCCAATCATAGGATAATAATCACTAAGGTTAATCTCGTTAAATGCCTCTCCTGAAATTTTTTTTTTTTAAAAAAATAAAGTTGGTTATTTGTTTCTAAAGAAATTAATATAAACTGGTAAAAAATAACATTATTGTTACCTAAACATATACCATTCTTGGTGTAAAATGCAGTTTTGTTGAAAAAATTTATTCCACAACCGATTGTATCTCCAGTTGTGAAAGGTGGACCATAATTATTTCCCATACTTGATGAAGATCGGAATTTCTTTCCATCATCACCGTGGTAACCAAAAGTATTTGGTTCCCATCCTAATCAACGAGAAAGAAACGATTTCTTTTGTTTTGAAATTCTTTTTTTTTTTTTTTTTTTTTTCTTAAAAATAGTTTTACCAAAGTAAAAAATTTTTATTATTATTTACCAGGTAATTTCCAAAGAAATGCACTATGAACCCCAAATCCAATACCAATATAGCTGGAAAAAAAAAACAAAAAGAAATTAGAGATTCGAAATTTTGTATCAAAAACTTTAAAACAAAAAGTCGTTGTTTTAACGTTTGAAATATTTTACCCAGATTCTCCGGCGTCTATTATATTGACTTCAAAATAATATAATCCAACCTCACGCGGTATTGAATGATTAGTTCGAATGGATGCAGCATCGCGATCGTTTTGGCCAGGTCCTGAAATTTGAGATAAGGAATCTTTTTTTTTTAGATCGATTGAAGCAAAAAAAAAAAAACAAAAACTCGATTAAAAAAAAAAATATCTTTTATACCTATATATAAAACTCTTAATCCTTTATCTTCAGTAACTTGTAATTTATTGTCTGAATCAGATATATTCCATTTTGTAGGTAAATCGATTGGATTCTTATTGATTGGAGAATCTTTTAAATATGAAGGCAAAAAAGCCATTATTAAAATAATTGACTGTTTAAAACGAAAACCCTTTTTTAAAATGATTTGATTTTTTTTTTTTTTTTTGTTTAAAAGTTTTGTATGAGGTATTTATAGAAAAAATCGATTAAATCCTGTCAAAAACAATCGGGAGTTTTTTTCCGCAATAAAAAGGAATGATCATCCTTTTAACTTTGTTGTTTCTCTGATCATGTGTCTTTTTAAAAAAAGAAGATCTATAAACAGGGGGGGGGAATGTAATAAATAAATGTTACAAGCTTACAAATTTGTTACAAGTTTTACTTTATTAAACATATTTCAATTACTTATAATAGATTTATTGATTTTCTGTATACAAAAACCTTTTTTCTTTAAAAAAAAAATAGTTTAATTGATTACGAAAAAAAACAATTAATTTCTTTTTATCAAACACAATCACGACTAAAATGTAAATGAAAATAAATAAAAAAAAAAAGATTGGTTGTACTGTACATTCATCATAATATAATTTTTACATATATGTATATAAATATTTAATATTGTTTTCCTTTAATGAGGTTTTATTTATAATTAATTAACAAATATCCTAAAAAAGGTTTTGATATTGATTGGTTAAAATAAATTTTTTTTTTTTTTTAAAAAAAAAAAAAAAAAAAAATTTGTTTATTCGATCGATTACAGTATGAACCCCTTTTTTTAGGATGAAATGAAGGGTTTTTCTCATTATGCGTAATAATTTAAATTAAAATTAATAAACTTGATTGGCAAAAAAACGAAGTTTGTCTTAGGCATTTCATTTATGATTCCGGATAAAATATAATTTTTTTTTATTCTTATTATTTCTTTTAAAAAAAAAAAAAAAAAAAGAAAAAAAAAATGACGAAATCCTTGGCAACTGTTCCATCTTATCTGTGAATAGGAATTATTCGGAGCTACTACATTAAAGAATATTCACCAGCTCCACAGTGGCACGAGACTTAATTTCCATTGAACGTATCTGTTTTGACAATGAAGACTCGTGAGTTTTTACTATGTTTCATGACGCAAATCATGCAAATCAAAAATAGAACTCGTGAGCAGCGCCACAAGTTAAAAAATTTCGGATGTTTTCCGATAAGATTTAAAAAAATTCTAGAAATTCCACTACCAAATATTATTTATTAAATTAATACAATAAATTTATTGTATTCCCGTGGTTCAGTAGACAATTAACTACGGATACTAGGGCGCAGAACCGGAAAGTTCGGAAGCTTATACATGTAATGTACTATTTTGAGAGACATATTTGCATTGCTCATACGACAAAGGAGTAAAAAATTGCGTCATTACCAATTAATTTCTAATTAAAAATTTACCCAAAATCTGCTGCGTCACGTCCGAACGGATTTAGGAAAATCTTTCTCTACCAGTAAATTAATTAAAAAATTTAATTGTTCGACGATTTTGTTGATTAATAAAAGTTATTTTATTTAATATAAATATTTATATAGAAATTATAAATTATACAAATAATAATAGTAATAAAATATCTCCTTGTAAGTAAATAAATAAACTAAAAACAAAAAAAAAAAAATTTTTTCAACTTTTTTAAATATTATCAAACCAATTATTTATCAATTCTCGTGCTTTCCCTAATAATTCATTATATTTCTCATCTAAATCTTCCCCTTCTTTAACATCTATCATCTTTTTTAAAGTTCTTTCCGATTTATTATAAAACATAATACTCTCTTCTTTAAATTCTTTCCATAAAATAATTTCAAAATAAGCCAAAGAAATCGCAATTAATAAACATTCTTTTTCATTAATAATATCTATCTCCTCATTATCATTATCAACTTTATCATTTAATTTGATCTGATTTTTATCTTTACCAAAAAATTCATAAAACTTATTCTCATCTAAAATTTTTCCATCAAAAGAAAATAATTTTAAAAAACTAAATAATGTTTCAACATGAACGATTATAGGGTTAATCATTCCTCCATTTGATTCAAAAATACTTTCTCTAAAACGTTTATCAAGTTCTTCAGGACTTAATTCTTCCAATTCTAATCTCGTTCTTCCTAATGTTCTTAAATTATTTAAAATTGAATCATCAATAAATCTTACAACAGGTCTAACAAATAATCCTCCAAATACAGGAAATTGCTCAAATCTTCGAACAACTCTATAAACTACTGAACCATACATAATTAATCCATTACCTAAATAATAAATTGGATGTTTGTGCTTTATACCTAACGTTAAGGTTTCGTAAGAATATCTATCTATCACTTCATCTATCCCATTTTTTATAAATGATACTGGATTTGAAAGTAAGTTTGATGTATAATATGCTAAATTTCCTGTATATCTTGATAATATACAATTGGAATTGATATTTATATTACATAATTCGGATGATGCTGTTGATGGTGTATAAGAAGGTGAAAAAATTCTTTTCGTAAAATCTTTAAAACTAAAATACGCGAATGAATTATAATTTGACTTATTACAATGATAAATTGAAATTGGTGTATTATTATTAATCTCTGGTGGTGTCTTTGATGAGAAAATTTCACTCCATTTATTAATTGCCAAAAAACTGAAAATCGATGAAAAAAAGAATTAGGTAAAAATTTTTTTTTTAAATTTCCTCTAAAGTTCCTAAAGTTATAAAAAATCGACTCACCTTGTGTAAGTAGAAATTAAATTATAAGTTTTACTTAACAATATAATTTTATCCTTAACTTTTGGATCTGAATCAACAGACTTTCCTTTAAAATTATTTAAATTGTTTTCTTCAAAATCAATAAATTTCCTTGCAGCTAAGGTATGAATAATTTTTCTTTTAAGAACATGTGAATCTAACGATACGTTAAATTGAACCAAACCCTGTTGTGATTGAGCTTTTATATGTAAAGTTTTGGAAGGTTTAATTCCTTTAGTTAAAAGAGCGTACACTATGGCATTACTTTTGTTATAAATTAAAGGAATTTCTGAAGGAGCTTGTAGAATTTTAGGTTGTTGATCATTATTATCATGAGAAAGTTCAGGAGTTAAATAAGTTGACCCGTCAAGTTGACTACGTACTTTATCAGATTCTTCAATTTTATCTTCGTTATCATCATCATCGTCATTGACATTATCGTCAATGTCGACATCATCATCGTCGTCATCGTTATCTTCTTCATTGTCTAATACAATAATTTCTTCACTATAATCCAACAATTCAGTATCACCAATATCATCCACCCAATTAATTTCATAATTATTTAATGGAATTTCTAAAGAATTCTTTATAATTGGTATTAATTTTTTTTCAAATTTATCATTAAAATTAGTAAAAGTTGAATAACCATTTCCTAATTTAGTTAATAAATCGAAATAATTATAAATATCATTATTACTATTTTCATCACCAATAAATAAAGTAAAAAAATTAAAATTTCCATTAATCATTTTTTGATTATGAAACAATTCTTTGATTTGTTCAAATTGTTTAGTAATTGAAAATGAATTCGTTAAATAAAATATTTTGGTTGGAATATTACTTGTTAACGCGTTGAATACTGATTCAAGTGTTGAATGTAAATTAAATTCATTTTGTTGAGATATATTTTGAACAAATTCAAGAGCTGCGGTGAATGTTGATTGTGAATATTTCTGACTTTTTTCGGGAAAAAGAGATGCGTTTTGCGAGATCATATTGAAAAAGGAATCTTCGGGAAGAGAATAAAGGGCTAATTCTAACGTTTTCACAATATGATTCAATGTCTGTGTATCTAATGAGCTTTTAAAAAAAAAAATCATTAAAATTGTAAAAAAGATGAATAATATAGTAAATTATAAGATAAAACATAATGGGTTTTACTTACACGTCAATGATGAAAATAAATTCGGATTGACCAATATAAGGCGTACATTGTGGTACCAAAGTGAGCATAACACAATTCGTACCAGTCTTTGGATTATATTCAACAAACGCTCTACAAAATGACGGATATTTAATACATTACAGTATATAAATCTCATAAACAAATTAACCATACATGTATGCTTTACCTTGGTTTATCTAATCCTTGACTTGAAAATACGAGCACAAAATCCTTTTCCAAATAACTAATTTTTTCATTCAATTCAACTTTAGCCAATTTAGCATCACCAACGTTTAATTCCGATTTAGTAGAATGAGTAGGAGATTCAACACTAGTTATAACTTCAGTCATTCTACAAGTCACAGATATTTCTATCTTACAGTTTTCCGATTCATTTAAATAATTATTTTCAATATCAAAATTTTTTTCGTCAGAATTTTTTTCTAAAGAATAATAATTATATTTTTGTGCAATTGCTGTCGGAAGAGTAAAACGAATTCCTTCAGAATCAGTGTTTTGTCGAAGTTCGGAAACATAAGTTAATTTAATTTTAATCGTTTGACCGGAGGATATTGTACCGATAAAACATTGAAATACATCATGTAGTTGGTCATCGATTGTAAAAGCAACATTTCCTTCCTATAAATTAATTTTTGTAGCATAAAGTATAATTAATTAATTAATTAATTACATGAAAAAAAAAAAATAATAATTTTTTTAAAGAAGTACAATTAAATAATTACTTTAATTGCTTCATTATATTCTTTAGTAGCCTGTTCAGTTTCTTTAACAATCCCTTTAATTTTTCGTTCATCGTCAATTTTTGCTTCAAAGTTACAAATAGTTGAAGAATTAAGAATTGGAAATTTATAGACTGCTTGAATTTGGTTAGATTCAACGTATTTATATGTCTGATGAATCGTTACTGCGGATTTTGTAATCAAGAAAAACGTGTTAAATTTTGATTTGGATAAATTTCTTATCAGTTACATAAAAGTAAATAATTTACCTTCGGAAATCATATCAATAACTTTATTATTAATAATACAACGACGTAAAAGGCATAAATGGAAATTATTTAAATTTAAAAAAAAGAAAAAAGTACATATATGAAAAAATTGAATCAAAATATAAAACGATTTAAAAATTTAATAATTTTTCCTTCTAACCATTTGCAAAGACTTTAACGTTCTGTAAAAGAATCGGTTTATATTGTTCGGAAATCGAAAATAATCCATATAATTGCATTATTTATATCTACAAGTTTTTCACTTGAAAAGTATATATATACGTATATTTTTTTTTTTATCCAAAAAAAAATCAAATATTTTTATATTTTTATATTTTTTTTTTTTTTAAAAAATAAAAAAAAAAAAAATTAAAAATAAAATAAAATAAAATCTTTTCCAAGGAAAAAATTCGTTATTTTGTAGGGGGTTTTATTATTAAAGTTAAAAATCGGAAAAAAAATTATTTATATTTATGGAATTGTGGGAGTATAATATTAGAGAGGCCCATAGTGATTTGTTTATCTAAGCGATGCGTGATCTTGGTGTTTAAATGAAATTAGGAAGGCCTTGTTGTACTAAATCATCAAGTAATCAGGGGATTTAGTTATATTAAAGAGTTGGGCGGGTGCAAAACTTATGAAAATCTTGTATAACAAGCTTAGTCAGATTGACTGCTGCGGAAGGATTGACAAAATGTTTATCATAACATGTGTTATCAGATTTATCAGATTCATATATAAACACATCAATCATCCCGAAAAATTTTTTTTTTTTTTTTTTATTTTGAATTCAACTTATAATTTTAAGGGTTAATGTTTTGAATGAAGGGATATTTTAATATTTTTTTTAAAAAATATCTGATACATCCATATGGTTTGTGTTAAAAGATAATTTCTTATCTTTTATCTTTTTCTTTCGAAATCTCGCCAATTTTTTTTTTATAGAAAAAATATTAATTATTTTATTTCATTATTACAGTTTTTTTTTTAGAATGAACTATAACAACTGCAGAATGACAAAAATAAATGAGATGTATCATATAATTGATCGTTAAGATTTACTGCGCCGAATCAATACCGAATTTAAATCTTTTAATTGCTTTTCGCTTGAAAATTTATATTACCATTTGTTTTAAACTCTATTGAATGCCATTTCTTCCCATTTTATTTTCGTTCCAACCCCATTAATATTATTTTCTTTATTTTACTTTAATTCTTACATATGTAATTTGCTCACTCGTTAGATAATTTTTACCTATGCTAATCTTATATATATTAGTCTTATAATTTGTTTATTCTTGTACATATTTGTTATTTCTTGTATATATTTCGCTCATATTTTTGTGCATTATTTAACTTTCTTTTGAAATTTTTAGTGTGGTGGAGTCTAAAATTTTGTTACATTCAGAATTTATCTTAATTTAATTTAAATCTTTCTTCCTATTAATTATTTATTTATATTTTATTAATTCTAATATTACCTATTATTATATTGGACGTTGTAACAAACACATTCCTTAAATATGACCTTGAATTATATTTCAAACAAGTGGATGTATCCCCATGACTTCGATTCGACTCGCCCAAGACTATTATACTACTTTGTGAATGGAGTCACTAAGACACAAATTCATATTATTTCTCAAAATCTCATTCTTAATTTAAAAACATTTTTCACTATATATTATATATTTTTTTATACTTATTTAATTATATATACTCTCTTACAATAATAACAATAATAATAATTAGAGCCATATTAGAATATAGAACAATAAAGGTAATTATTATTTTTTTCTTTACAATTATAACGTATTATTATTAACTATCCATCATTATTTTTTAGGTTCATTGGAAATAATTCATAAAATCCGTTAATTGCACGACACAAAATCAAATATAGTCAATTGATACAAACGATCATTTAGCGTCTGCGAACTTTAAAGAGTCAGACTTCAATCGATTTGTAATTATTAAATTATTAAAAAAAAAAAAAATTGGTATTTTTAAAATTAATTTTTTATTTTAACACAATTACTAAAAAAAGATATTTATATTATAATTCAAACTTTGGGTGGGTTTAGGTATGCAGTTGTTAAATTTTATATTTTATACATATTATTATATTTACTTTTCAATACACCTTCATTAGATTTTATTATTAAGAAAATTAATTTTAAAAACATTTACTTTAATTTCAATAAGAATGGCAATCGTCGTTCGAATTTCCCTTATCCTAGTTTAATTGACACTTCAACTTTCGATCATCTTTTAAAACTGTTTCAATTTTACACTATTCAATATTTTTCTATGCATATATTTTTAATCTAAACATGACACGTGACAATAATGACATGATCAAAATAATAATTTAATTATTTAACCCTCTTGCAAATTATTATAAATACTATTATTTTAATTTAATTTTTATGGGAAGTTTCTTTCTATTCATTTTCATTTTCTATTTATTTATCTTTTGATTTATTTATATTTGTTGGGATATTTGGAAATTATTTACTTTTAAATTCATATGCATTTTACAATCGAGAGATTTTTTATATAGTTATATAGTTATTTACGTCCACCACACCATTCCTTTTATTCTAATTAAATTCTTTATGCATTAATATTTAATTTTGAATACTCCTTACTGTTTAACGCATTATTAATGAACAAATAATTTTATTATATATATTGAAATAGAAAAGAATTTTTTAATAATTTTTACGAAAAAATTTGGATGGAGTAAAATGATATGACTTTGAGAAAAGGACAATGTTGTTTTTTTCTAAAGTTTTTTATAGGAGTTGAGATAGATTGACATAATTAATTTTATTTAACAAAAGAATTTATTGTAAATTTGTATATTACAATATTTTATTAATTTATTCGAAATAATGTGTATATAAAAGATTAAAAATAAAATTTTAGTGTTAACTTATTATTAATCATATTATATTGATATTATTAACAAATAATTTTACGCGAATTGTTCTTCAATAAAAATTATTAATTGAAATGTACCTTTATTTATATTTTATAACAAGAAAACGTCTATACTCATATATGTTCGACTAGAGTAAAAAAAGAAATAAGTTGTAAATTTTTTATTATTTCATTTAAGGTCGTTAACATAGTTAACTTTATGAATCGTTATTCGTTTTAATGCTCGATATTTTTAATTATTTTATGTTGACAAATTGTCTCAGTTGGAATGAAAAGATATAGTGGAAAGACAGACTACACGAAGTTGTTAAACGATTCAAAAATCGAGAATGTTGAAATGTCGCCTTTATTTTGACAAACTTGTAATAATAGGTTAAAATATTACTAATGATGAGGTTAAATCTTAAGAGTCACTTTCAAATTAACTAGTTCATTCCTACATAAGATATCTTTTAAAGAGAGAAATGAATTACAGTATATAAGGTTAATAAAGAATTCAAAAAATACTATTTAATATGAAATATATGCGGTATATTCATTTTTTCTAAAATCTAATAAAAGGTCGATTGTCTAAAAATGTAATTGTAGGACCTATTTCATCCTAAAGAAGCTTATTCTACTGAGAAATGAACTTTAATATCAATTACGAAATGTAGTCAGGCTAATCATTGAATTATTGGATCATAGATAACGAAAAATAGAAGAAGCCAACATTTATAAATTGGATAACATTCATATTATTAGTTTGTTAACAATCAATTAAAAAAAAAAAATACGTTAAATTTCTTTATAACCTGTGTAATTATACTTTTCCATAATTTATATACATATAACCTTCTTATTTGTACTAAAAATACTATAAACTATGACACAACTAAAATAAAAAAATTTCTATTTCACATGAATTATTTTTTTAAGTTTTTCAATTTATTTTGAGAATTTTCAAGTCCTTGTTTGGCAGATTGTTCAAACCAGTAAATTGCTTTATTTGTATCTTTCTCAATTCCATCCCCTTTTTCATATATCAAAGCAAGATTATATTGAGCATACATATCTCCTAAATCTGCTGCTTTTTGATATAATTCAATCGCTTTTTGTTTATTAATACTAGTTCCAATTCCATAATTATAACAACATCCTAATAAATTTGTTCCAATCACAAACTCTCCTTCAGCTGATTGTTTAGATAATTTAAATGCCTTACCATTATCTCTGTCAATCCCTTCTCCATGTATACACATAAGGGCAAGGTAAGATTGAGCCAAATTATTTCCTAATTCTGCTGCTTTTTCATACAAATAAGCAGCTCTCTTTAAATCTTTTTTAACCCAGATACCATTGTGATAAAAATAACCAACTTGAACTATTCCCATTGCAAAATTCTTATTAGCTACTTTTTCATAATATTCGAAAGCCAAATTTTCATTTTTTACGGTTCCATAACCAAATTCGTAACCTAATCCAACATAATATTGTGCCAATATATGATTTTGATTTGATGCTTTAATAAACAAATTAAATGCTTGATTAAGATTATTACTAGTTTCTATCCCATGAAAATTAAAATATCCATGTAAGAAAATATGATCTAATTCATTTTGATTATTTAATAACCAATTACAAATTTCTCGTGATTTTATATTATTATTATTAAAATAATCAAAAATATGGACAATTGATTCTTTCCCTTCATTAGTTAATTTAAAAATAAATTCTATTATTTCACCAATTATTATATTTAAATTCTTTTCAGATGAAATACTTTCACTATCAATTTTTTTTTCACTTGTTAATGTGGATACTATTTTTTTTGTACTCATTTCATTAAAATTTCGAATAATTTGAGACAATTCCCCATGATATGAATTATTGGTACTTGAAGGAGTATTAATATTAGTTGTAATAATTTCTTGTTTATCCAATGATTGAAGAACTGATTTAATTTGATGATTTTCTATTATCGTGCTTGTTCTTGTAATCATCACTTTTAATCTTTCTACCACTTGGTTTATAGTTGGACGATTATCCGGCTCACCATCCCAACAATCTAATAAAAAGAATATATGATTTAAGAAATAAATTATACGTATGTTGAAAAAAGTTTAAATATTATTTACCGGTGTAAAGTTTTATATAATTTTCAGGTGTATCGGGAATAGGATCTTCTCTAAGACCTTGCGAAATTTCTATAGCCAATTCAAGATCATATTCTTCAGTAGAAAAGGGAGGATGTCCGCTAGATATCTCCCATAATAGTACTCCAACACTGTAAACGTCACTCTTTTCATTAAATGAAGATATTTGTGTTGAATCTTTATTCTTTTTTCGTTTACCGATTCTTTTTGGATCAATATAAGGAATTATTCCAAATAAGTTTGATTGCTTGGATGATGATCCAATTCTTTTTGACAACCCAAAATCGGCCACCTTTATTATGTCTCTATGAACCAATATATTACTAGAATGCTATTAAAATATATATGTTTATTAAAATTAATAATAACATAAAAATAAAATTTATATTTAATTGAAATTACCAAATCACGATGTACGATCCCTTCATTATGTAAACACGACACGCCACAAGCCAATTGGTACGCCAAGTTGTATTTATTATCCCAGGTAAAGTTATTGAAGTTTTTCTTCAAATAATCTTTAAGAGTTCCAGAATCGGCATATTCCATAACTAACAAATATTTTTTTAACAAATCATCTTGACTGTCTAACGAGTAACGAGTATATAACGAGCATAAAGAAATGATTAAGTTATTTTATACATTTTTTGTAAAAGTTAAAATAAAATATTTTGTATTGTTGGGTAACTTTATTATACCTGACTCAAATTTTGTAATTCCATAGAATTTAATAATATTATCATGAAATTGTATTTCTTTTTGAAGCTTAAGCTAATTATAAAATATAAATATAATGACATATTACAATTATTTAAGTGAAGTTATTATATTTCTTAATTACCTCATGTACAATTTCTTTTACAGTGATGTTATTAAGATTAAAAAAGGATTTTAACGCTATTTTTTGTTCTAAGTCTTTCCAATTTGCACGATAAACTTTTCCAAATGAACCGGAACCAATTTCTCGAATATTGCTAAAATGTTTGTATTCATAACATTTAAAATAATCTTTAGCAATAGCTTCTTCAATCCATTCAACCCATTCATTTGTATTTTCAGTATCTTGAATTTCGATATTATTGGACATTGCGAAGTATTAACGTTAACAAAGATTATTTGTTGTGCAGAAAAAAAATGAACCCCTATTTATATGAATTCTAGTACAACAAACCACATGACAGAAAAGGATTTTTGTACTTTGTCGATCATGCAATATGATTTAATTGTAAGAGCGACATTTTTCAGTATAAATCAGTAATTAGTTTTTTGGTTTTTTTTTTTTGAACGAATAAATTATCAGATCTAGGTTGTGATTCATAATTTGTAGATAAAAGATGAGTGAGAAGCTGTTTAAAAATTTTTTGGAAATGTATTTATTTGAATATTTAAATATTCACATAGCATAATTTTACGTGGATTGTAAGTCTTTGATCTCTATTTGTAAATGCATTTATTTATAGAAAATGTATCATATTTATACTAAACGCAACAAAACGTCTATACTGATATATGTTTGACTAGAGTAACAAAATTTTGAAATATTTTGAGCCATTAACTTTATGAATCATTATATATTCGTTCTTATGTCTGTTGACAATGAAAAGATATAAAGGAAAGATCACAGGCATGAATTTTTAACGATTCAAAAATCGAGAATATTGAAACATCATCTTTATTCTGACAAACATTGATAATAGGCAAAATAAGACACGAATACCAACGATCAATCAGTTATATCAGATTAACTGAAAAATTAATGTCATTTAAAGAAAATGTGGTATTCATTATTATTTTTAAAATATGATAAAAGGTTATTTATCTAAAATTGTAATTGCAGAACCTATTTCATCGTTCCCTATTAACCTATTTTTCGAATTTGTCATGTGACTTGGTACCAGGTTGTACCAGAATTCATATAAATAGGATTTCATTTTTATGTACGACAAATAATCTTTAACTTCAGCAATACTCCGAAATGTCTAATAATATCGAAATACAGGGTGCCGAATACAAATGAATGGGTAAATTGGATCGAAGAAGCTGTAAATAAAGAATATTTTAAATGCTATGAATACAACCATTTTTGTAATATTCATCCGGTGCATTTGGGAAAGTTTATCGTGCAAATTAGAAGAATTCAGAACAATATATAGCAATCTTAACAATATCACGCACTGTAAAAGAAATCGTGCATGAGGTATATTTTTCGTAGTTCACTTCAATAATTGTTATATAAGCTCATTAAATTTATATTTATTATATAGCTTAAGCTTCAAAGAGAAATACAATTTCATGATAATATCATTAATTTCTATGGAATTACTAAGTTTGAATCAGGTATAATTAAACAAACCAATAATAGATAATGTTATTTAACTCTTTCAAAAAATAAAAAGGAATAAAATAATTTAATTCTTTTATTTATTTGTTGGATAATCAAGATGATCTATTAAAAAAATATTTATTAGTTATTCTGGTAATATATTGGTTCATAAAAAATACAATAAAGTCGGATTAACAAAAAAGAATTGGGTCATCATCCAAACAAACAAAAATATTTGAGTAATTCCTTATATAAGTTATATTGATCCAAAAAGAATTGGCAAACGAAAAAATTCAACATAAATACCTTCATTTAACGAAAAGAGCGACGTTTATAGTGTTGGTGTACTGTTATGGAAGATATCTAGCGGTTGACCTCCTTTTTCTACCGATGATGATGAATACGATCTTGATTTGGTGATAGAAATTTCACAAGGTCTTAGAGAAGATCCTCCGTAAAACTTAATACTGGTAATAAATTTTCTTAGTACATGATTGAATAAAAATTTATTTCTAACATATCATTTTAAATCGTTGGGATGGTGAGCCAGATAATTGTCCAATAAACAAAGTGGTGGAAAGATTAAAGCAATGATTTCAAAAACAAGAATGATAATAGAAAACTATCAAATTCAATCAAGTTTTGATAACAAGATATAATTCGATCAAGTCATGATAAACAAAATATTAATTCAACTAATGTTAATATTTCAAGTATCGGTAATTCATATTATGGGAAATTGACTCAAATAATTCAAAATTTTGATATAATAAATACAACAGAAATAGTATCTACAACAACAAGTGAACAAACAATTAACAAGAGTATTTTACGCGAGGAGAACTTAGGTATAATAATTAACGAAGTAGTATCATTTAATGTTGCGGGCGAAACCGAAACCTGCCCATAGGCGAAACCTCCGGAACTGGGCGAAACTAGTTTCGCCACAGGTGTAAAATCCGAAACTTCCGAAACCTCCGAAACCTCCGAAACCTCCGTAACTTCCGTAACCTCCGTAATCCAAAAAGGAGATGATTGGGCAAATTTTTTATATACTTTATATACTGTATACGCGCAGTCAGCACGCAATTGAGCTGAGAAAAAGGTTTTTACATTTGAATTTAGATAACGATTTTATTAAGCTATGGAAGAAGAATATTGATAATGCAAGGGGATACTAAACCTAGATGCAGAGGTTTATTAAAAATCTAGATGAAATTATTGAAATGGCAGTTAGTGTATAAAAAGAATATATTGATATTAACAATGCAACGGAAAATGAAAGTGACATAAAAATTTACGATCTATTAATTTTATATATAGCGCACTATTATAAAATTTATATAGAATAAATTATTTCAATTTTAAGACAATAAAATACACAGTAAAAATATAAAATTAGGTTTGGGCAAATTTCGGACACTAAGTAATTTGAAATTTAAGGTTACGGAGGTTACGAAAGTTTAGGCAGGTTACGGAGGTTTGGGCCAAGTTTCGGATTTTGACTTCAAAAGGCGAAACGTTTCGCCAATCACAAAACAGTTTCGCCCGCAACATTAGTATCATTTATTTTTAAATTAACTAATGAAGGGAAAGAAGCATACAAATATACTTTGGACGATTTTTTTTAATGCTTATGACATAAAAATCATCAGAAATTTATAATTGGGTGTTAAATAACAAATGATTTGGATTCTACTGTATTTTTACTTGGACATTGGAATTGAAACTAGTATAAATCTTAACCAAGCGTTTAATCTGTTTATAGATGCATCAGAACAAGGTGTTGGATTATGTTATGAATTTGGTTATGAAACTATAAAAATGTAAAATTAGTTTTTGAATATTGTGAAAGGATATCTAATAAGGATTTTGCAGCAGGAATAACCAAAATCGATTATTTTTATGGCCATGGCATATGGGTTAAAAAGATTTAAAGAGAGCTACTTTTTTATACGAAAAAGCATCAGAATTAGGAGACGATGTAGCCTTGCTCTTATATGTATGGATAGAGATAGAAGGGATTGATAAAAATGGTTACAAGGCATTTAAATTATCAATCAATCAGGTTGGAATAACGATATTAGATATTGTTATTATAACGGAATTGGGACTAATGTTAATAAACAAAAAGCGATTGAATTATATCAAAAAGCAGCGTATTTGGGAGATATGTATGCTCAATTTAATCCTCTTATATATGAAAAAGGGGATGGAATTAAAAAAGATATACTGTAAATACAGCAATTTATTGGATTGCAAATAGATCGAAAATAAGTGTTCTTATTTCAATTATGTATTTTAATATTGTTGCCAGATTGATTGGCACCCAATATTTATAATCGGACAATAAAACTTCTAATTTTTTAAATTATCACATTAAAAAATAAATAACTCAATATATATGTATATATGTAAATTTCACATAAATCAGTGACATACAAGTTTGCTTAGTAATTTCATTAATAAAAAAAATGGTAGACCGATTCATTGAATTATCATTAATTTTACGTGGAATTACAAGTATGAATCTTGACCTCAAATAAAAAAGTATTAATTGAATAAGTACTTTTATTTAACAATACTTTATTTAATAGTAAACACAACAAAATCATCTATATTTCCAAGTATATACAGTAGTACGTTTGATTATTCTTTAGAATGCATAAAAAATTTTATTTTTTTTTTGCATCTCACTTGCGGTGATCATCACATGATTTTCAACGTTTATTTATTTTATTATAATTTATAATATTAATCAACATATGGTTATTTTGTGGTTAACTAATTTAACTGCATTTTATAATAAAACAATTATATAGAAATGCATCTTTATTGTCCAAAGCAGCAAGTGTAGGATCGCAATGTCTGTCCGCACGTATATTACCATTTACCAATCATATTACCTGGTCTTGTGTGGCGTATTGAAGTGTCACGTTTGTTGTCATGTGCAACAATTAAAGTGTACTGTTTTTTTTTTAAAAAAAAAAAAAAGAAAAAATAATAATAATTCTTTATTCTTGAGACCCTGTTCAACTACGATAGCAGGACTATTGGTGGTCTCGTTTCACTCGCGAGAAAGATGGTAATAATCTTTCGGAAAGGTCTTTAGAAAATATCTCCCGAATAAGCATGAGAACAGTACCTAAGAATATTTCTCCAAAGAAATTGTTACATTTTTTACTTTTTAAAGTACTATTGTGTAAACATACTGCGCATATATTTGCTGCCCTAAAAAAACAACTCTTTAATGTTCTTAAAAATTTAAAATTACAGTCGGTTCACATTATAACGAATTTTTATATAACGAACTTTTTAACATAGCGAATCTTCAGTGTGATACCGATTTTAATATATAAAAAAATTCTTGTTATACGGAATATTATTACTAATTAAATGACATACTGTTTAACGCTACAAACAACATGACTCCTTATACCGAAATTTTTTATTACAAATTTTTTTGAGATATTTGTGCGACATGAAACCTTTCACGTTGTACTTGTACATTAATATAATAAATAACTCCGGACATAAAATTCGTATAAGGTTGGCTGACTGTATATTTTAACGATATATATCTTTATAACATCGGCCAAATAATATGAATGCCTCGGATGTTCCAATGGTTCCCGTTACCTAGTTGTAAATAAAGTAATGGTATAAACCAAATTAGAGTAAACGTATAAATAATATAATAATACTTGTTCTCTTTATGGTAAACCCGTGTATCTTTGCAGCAAATATACAGTACAGTTTTTTTTATTTGCTAGTATATTAAATTTATGTTTCTTCACATTAAATGTAAATTTATAATGCAACCATAAGATTGACCAAGAAGCTCAACCAGTAATTATCCTTAATAAAAAAAATAATTCAATCTGTAAACGGAACTTGATAATATCAAAAGTAGGTTGTAAAATCCTAATCTAACAACAGAATTAATTTTAAGAATTACTATTAAAGAATATTTTTTTTTATTTATTTATTATTAAAAATTACATTCAGTTCTATTTTTAAATACATTAAAATACATTTAATTCACAAAATCATAAAATTTGATATCGGTGAATATCTTCAAAGCAATTTGCAATTATTAATTTTTAATATTAAATATTTCTATTAAGTAGATACCATGTAATTATATGATGATCACATTCCAGTAGTATTAAAGTTAAGATGTGACATATTCAACTTTCTTCTTAACTTTTTCAAGCTCTTTTGAGATTTTTGATTACCTTGATCAGCAGATAGTTTATACCAATAATTCGCTAGATTTATGTTTTTTTCAACTCTGTCTCCATTTTCATACATAAGAGCAAGATTATATTGAGCAAACATATCTCCTGAACTCGCTGCTTTTTGATATAATTCAAATATTTTTTGTTTATTAATACTTATCTTAACTCCATTATCATAATAATATCCTAGCATTATTATTCCACCCAAATATTCTCCTTCAGCTGATTGTTTAAATAATTCCAAAGCTTTATTATCATCCTTATCAATACCTTCTCCATTTAGATACATTGTAGCGAGATTATATTGTGCTAAACTATTTCCTAATTCTGCTGCTTTTTCATATAAGCGAGCAGCTCTTTTTAAATCTTTTTTAATACATATGCCTTGGCTATAAAAATAACCCACATTAAACATTCCTAATGCATATCCTCTATCAGCTATTTTTTTATAATTTTCGAAAGCTAACTTTTCATTTTTTGCAGTTCCATAACTAAATTGATAACATGCTCCAACATAATATTGTGCCAATATGTGACCCTGTTCTGATGCTTTAACGAACAAACTAAATGCTTCCACACTGTCTTCATTGGTTCCAATTCCCATATAATTAAAATATCCAAGTAAGAAAATAGAATTTATGTCATTTTGATCGTTTAATAACCAATTATAAATTTCCTGTGAATTTATATTATGATTATTAAAATAATTATCAAAAGTAGATTTGTGCACTACGTTTCCTTTATTATTTAAATCAAAAATAATTTCTATTGCTTCATTAATTATCATACTCCATTTCTTTTGAGATAAAATGTTTTTTTGTTCACTTGTTAACGTAGATATTATTTCATTTGTATTCATTTTATCAAAATTTTGAATCACTCGAGTCAATACTCCATGGGAAGAATTACTGACACTTGAAGTAGTTGGATTATATTCTTGTTCATCCGATGATTGAAGACCTGATTTAATTTGATGATTCTCAGCTATTATGCTTGTATTTGTAATCATCGCTCTTAATCTATCTACCACTTGCTTCATAGTTGGACGATTATCTGGCTCACCATCCCAACAATCTAAAAAAAAAAAAACATATAATTAAAGAATAAATTATAAATATGTTGAAAAAAAAAAGTTAAATATTATTTACCACTATAAAGTTTTATATAATTTTCAGGAGTTTCGGGAATAGGATCTTCTCTATGACCTTGCGAAATTTCTATAGCCAAATCAAGATCATATTCTTCAGTAGAAAAGGGAGGTTTTCCGCTAGATAACTCCCACAACAGTACTCCAACACTGTAAACGTCACTCTTTTCATTAAATGGGGATATTTGCGTTAAATTTTTATTATTTTTTCGTTTACCGATTCTTTTTGGATCAATATAAGGAATTATTCCGAATAATTCTGATTGTTTGGACGATGATCCAATTCTTTTTGACAACCCAAAATCGGCCACTTTTATTGTGTTTCTATGAACCAATATATTACCGGAATGCTATTAAGATATATATAATTGAAATTAATATATATTATAAAAAATTTAAAATTGAATTGAATTAAAATAATTACCAAATCATGATGTACGATCCCTTCATTATGTAAGCATGACACGGCGCAAGCTAACTGGTACGACAAGTTGTATTTATTTACCCAGGTAAGATTATCGAAGTTTTTCTCTAAATAACTTTTAAGAGTACCAGAATCGGCATATTCCATAACTAACAAGTATTTTTTTAATAGATCATTTTGATTGTCTAACAAATAAAAGAAATAACTAAGTTATCATATTTTTTTGCAAAAGTCAAAATAACATAATTTTGTATCATTTTGATAACTTATTATACCTGATTCAAATTTCGCAATTCCATAGAATTTAATTATATTATCATGAAATTGTATGTCTCTTTGAAGCTTAATCTATATAATAAATATAAATTTAGCGAGTATATATTAAAATTATTGAAGTGCTTCTTAATTACCTCATGTACGATTTCTTTTACAGTGACGTTGTTAAGATTAAAAAAGGATTTCAACGCTATACATTGTTCTGAATTTTTCCAATTGGCACGATAAACTTTTCCAAATGCACCGGAACCAATTTCTTGAATATTATAAAAATGTTTGTATTCGTATAATTTAAAATATTCTTTGTCTATGGCTTCTTCAATCCAATTAACCCATTCATTCGCATTCTCGGTATCTTGCATTTCGATATTATTAGACATTGGGGAGGCAAGAAGATTATTTGTCACACATAAAAATGAGTCTATTTATACGAATTTTGGTACAACCTGGTACAAAAGTCACAATACAAAATGGAATTTACCTCATACTTACCCAATATAACTGAGTAAATAAACTCAATGAAATAACCACGGAGACTAAAGTCCTATATAGTTTCACATACTAAGAATATACTAAGAATTTAACTTAAATTAACTTCGCTTTTTAAACCTGCCTATCCTTTTTCGGGATTATTGGACAAGGGGGGTACAATAAAATACTATTATCAAAATTAGATAGAAAATAATTTTTTCCGATTTTTAATCTGCCGGTTTGGTTTTTGTGAAACCGTTAAATTCATTTAATCAGTAATACGAAAAATACAGTAGCTGAAAATTCCGGATCGTCAAAACAAGCATAACATGTAAGCATATGTCAATCATATTATTTGTAGATTATCATTTCATTTTCTGATTAAATCGGTATATAGTATATCAGATATAGATTTCGAAAAAGGTGAAATTAATTATTCTATTAATGTTTACCTATTAACATTTAACTATATTAATAAGTTTGATTCCATTGTTTAAAAATAACTTGTGAATTGCGTTGTTTATGTTGTTCATAACAAACAATGCAAATCCTCTAGTTCATAGCTTACAATGATCATAGCTATATATACATTGAATGAATCGCGTTTGTTGACACCACAATTCACATAGTTGTTTTGCTTGACTAGATTTTTTTTGTTCATCCCCGGCTTATTTTATATATATGGAGGTCAGGTCCAGGAATAATCTGTTATACGCATACTCCCTGGGCGTAACCGGGAAATTGGTCAACCTGACAATTAGACAGTATGTCCAGAACCAATTGTCCACTGTCTGCAAAATTTTCTAAAATTCATCATTATTCAAGCTAACCTGACCCTTCTTGTACGATATTGTGCATGTTGGCAAAAATATATATGATCTATCAACACTATTTTTAGAATCAAAGTTGACGAGATTGTATGGCAGCTGTGTATTAAACCTTTGAACAATAAATTTTTATAATGATAATAAATATATCTGATATATATATATTATACTTTAATTGTTCCTTTTATGGAATTATATCTTAAAAAATTCTCATGAATACGCCCTAGATGATCTATGTTCTACAACATTTTTTTTGCGTAATTCATTTAGGCGCCTAGAACAAAACATATTGCATCTCCTTTCCAAAAAATTAGTTTACCTAATTTTATTTTTAAATATATGTTGTCTTAAGCGGTTAGCGGCAAAGAAGATGCCAGCACCAAATTTTATCATTACGCTCGCTATACATATAATATTTTTAATAATTGAACGAAATAAATTTAAGTAAACTCATGCTATACATAAAATTTAATTTTTATATTATTTATTATCGCACGGTTGACGGCCCTATATGATCATGCGATATAGTTTATTCGCGTTTGTTACGTGAATTATACTATAAATCGTGACAATTAGGGATGGCACGTGATTTAAAACCGTGATTAAAAAAACGTTTTTGTTTTAAAACATTATTTAATAATGTTTTTTATTATATTGAATGACGTAATTTTAATACTATTAAATTACATAATTTAGTGATCAAATATTTAAATTTTTCAAGTTTGATATTAAACATGAAGAAATCAATTTAAATATTTAAAGATGTCTCGTGGAAAACTATCATTAGCAGATGTTTGGCAACAATTTGAACCACTTTCAATTGATTTACGTGGTCAATCTACACCTCGTCAAAGGTACAAATTTTGTGGAAGTGATGTAGATTGATCTTAAAGAACGATTTATTGTGGGCAAATTTGGGGCTTTAGATTATTTTTTAACACAATTTGCCAAACTTATTCGTTTATTTGAATTAGATACATTATTCGAATTAGATACACCATTACTTTCTTACGTTTACGAAGAATGAAAACAAATTCGGGAATCAGTTGATGCTCAAGAGTTAGATTTAAATTTCAAAAAGAGAGTTCATAGATTGATTGATAATTGATTTGAATTTGCCTTTCCATCCTGCAATGCCAATCACAAATCTTTTGGATCCTAAGTAATAAAATTTATTTATTTAAAATAATACTAAATTTTATTAGATACTAATTACGATTTATATTTTTTTTTAGTTTTCATGATAAATATTTAGAACCAACTGACTTTTGAAACGATTATTATTAAAAAAGTTTATACATTTGAAGAAGCGGCACATGTAAGAAAATTTCTATACTACAAATGTTTAATAGCAAAATTAATAATATTTCATTTATATATAAAAGATTATTATTAAGTAATGCAGAAATATATTGTAAAGACTGATGAATTTTCTGGAACATTCCAAGTCCTATTAGTTGGTGGAAGTCCAACTTAAATTTCCCGTTGTAGTTGAACTTGCTTGTCGAGTACTTTCAATCCCAATTTCATCAGCTGCAGCCGAATGCAACTGGTCTAACTTCAGATTTATTCATAGTAAGCTTCGTGCACGTTTGAATAACAATCAGGTAAAAAAAACTTGTGGCAATTTATCAAAATTTGTTTAAAGAAGAAGTAGTTTAATCTTATAAATATTTTATTGTAATTAAATATTTAAATATTATAAGCGTTTATATTGGATAATTGAATAAATAAAGTAATAAAAGTGCTATTGTCTAATGTTTTAAAACAATCCCTAGTGACAACATCGGAATATAAGCAGTACATAATTTTTTTTTGTTTTTTTTTATTAGTTTTTTTTTTCTATTTTTCGTTTAGATACAATTGTAATGGTTTACAAATTATATAAATTAATAAAGTGATTTAAATAAGATTATAAACAAATTTTATAATATAAAACAATCGTTAATAGTTAATTAAATAGTTCAGTTACAATATTTTGTCACTTCAAAGGAGACCTGAAAATACTCTAGTCAGTGTGGTTTTGGTGTAATGCCTTTATTAATTACTTTATTATTCATTCGGTTTATTGATTCCGACTAAAATATTGTAAAAACACGATACAACCGTATATTAAATTGAATTCAATATTTTACGAAATTAATTTTTAGGTTTTTTAAGCGTCTTGATATCCATATTTAGTAGATTGTTCATACCAGTAGATTGCTTTATTTATGTTTTTTTCTCAATTCCACGATGAAGCCAACTAGTGCTGAATTCGCGTTACTGAAGATTTTCTTTGCTGAAATTTTTTTTTTTTCTTCAAATAATTTAGCATATTCCCTATAGCTAACATGCAGCGTACGATTAATGATTCATATGGAAGTATATCAATTGTATAATAATTGAGCATCTTAATAGAATTGCCTCGTATTTCTTGAACTACTGCGGTCTTTAATTTAGTTGACATATGCACTGCTGCCTACGTATTAATTTCAATTTATTGTCTTTATTTCTACTTGTTGTAACGTGAAAGTACAACACAATATTGTTCTATAGGTTAAATAATACAAAAATTATAACTTAATTACAAAAAGGATTTTAACTGATAATACATTTAAATTATAGAAAAAAAAAATTTTCTTGTATCAAATGAAATAAAATTTATTAATAAATTATGAATCTATCTAATATGAAATCTAATGTAAACAATGCCTATAATATGTATATAATTATGTATAATGTGTAATAATAATATTGTACATATAATAAAATTATTTTATATTAATTATTTATTACTTTTAATTTTTCTAACCCTTGTTTGGCACACTGTTTATACCAATAAATTGCCTGGCCCATATCTTTATCAACTCCATCTCCTTTTTCATACAAAAGAGCAAGATTATATTGAGCTGCATTACATCCTAAATTTGCTGCTGTTTGATATAATTCAATTGCCTTTTGTTTATTAATATTGGTTCCAATCCCATTATCATAACAATATCCTAACATTGATATTCCATATGAATATCCTCCTTCAGCTGATTTTTCAAATAATTCAAAAGCTCTCTTATGATCTTTTTTAATCTCATTACCATTCTTAAACATATAAGCTAGGTTATATTGAGCTATACTATGTCCTAAATTTGCAGCTTTTTGATATAGTTCATACGCTTTTTGTTTATTAACATCAATTCCAATTCCATTATTATAACAATATCCTAACATAATTATTCCATCAAGATATTCTTCTTCAGCTGATCGTTTAAATAATTCAAAAGCTTTTTTATAATCTCTATCAATTCCTTCTCCGGCTTTATACATATGAGCGAGATTATATTGTGCTAAAATATGATCTAAATTTGCTGCTTTTTGATATAATTCAAGCGCTTTTTGTTTATTAATTCCGACTCCAATTCCATACTGATAACAATATCCTAACATCATTATTCCATCTAAATGTCCCCCTTTAGCTGATCTATTAAATAATTCAAAAGCTTTATTAAAATCTTTATTAATACCTTCTCCATTTTTATACATAATAGCAAGATTGTATTGAGCTATACTATGATCTAAATTGGCTGCTTTTTGGTATAATTCAATAGCTTTTCGTTTATTAATATCTGTTCCAATTCCATTATTATAACAATATCCTAACATCATTATACCGTCCGAATATTCTCCTTCAGCTGATTGTCCAAAGAATTCAAAAGCTTTACTATAATTTTTATCAATACCATCTCCATTTTTATACATGTATCCAAGATTATATTGAGCTACATTATGTTTTGATTTTGCTGCTTTTTGATAAAATTCAAATGCCTTTTGTTTATCGACATCAATTCCAATTCCGTATTGATAACAATATCCCAACATCATGATCCCGTCCAAATATTCTTTTTTAGCTGTTTGTTCAAATAATTCAAAAGCTTTTTTATAATCTTTATTAATACCTTCACCATTTTTATACATAAGAGCAAGATTATATTGAGCCGCAGTATGTTCTAAACTTGCCGCTTTTTGATATAATTCAAATGCTTTTGATTTATCAATAACAGTTCCAATTCCATTATCATAACAATATCCCAACATCATTACTCCACTTGGATGCTCTCCCCTAGCCGATTTTTCAAATAATTCGAAAGCTTTATTATAATTTATATCAACTCCTTCACCATTTTTATACATACAAGCAAGATTATATTGAGCTACATTATGTCCTAAACTTGCTGCTTTTTGATATAATTCAAATGCTCTTTGTTCATTAACACTAGTTCCAAACCCGTGTTGATAACTATATGCTAACATCATTATACCGCTCATATGTTCTCCTTTAGCTGATTGTTCAAAAAGTTCGAAAGATTTATCATAATCTTTATCAACTCCATCACCTCTTCTATACATAAAAGCAAGATTATATTGAGCTCCTCTATGTCCTGAATCTGCAGCTTTTTTATAATAATGGGCAGCAATTCTTAAATCTTTTTTTACCTCAATACCGTTTTCATAAAACCAACCAATTTTAAATATCCCAGCAACAAAATTCTTTTTTGCCACTTTTTCATAGTGTTCATATGCTAATGTTTCATTCTTTACAGTTCCAAAACCAAATTGATAGTTTAATCCAACAAAAAATTGTCCTAATAAATGATCTTGTTTCGATGCGTCAATGAATAAATCAAATGCTTTCTTATTATCTTTACTTATTTCAACTCCAAGATAATAAAAATAACCCAACAAGAAAATTGAGTCTGAATTATTTTGATTATCTAATAACGAATCATAAATTTCTTGTGAATCTATTTCATGTTCATTAAAATAATCAACAATATATCTATTACTTAAACCTTTTCCTTCACTTATTATTTTAAAAATAAATGATACTATTTCGTTGATAGTAATTTGCTCATTTGATAATGATGATGATGATGATTCTTGAAATGAATTATTGATACTTGAAGAAATACTACTAACGTTAATTGAATTAGTTTCTTGATTATTTGATGATAAAGGGTTTAGAATTTGATGTTTCACTGGTGTTATATCCGTTCTTCCCATAATTACTTTTAATCTTTCTATCACTTCATCTATAGTCGGACGATTTTTTGGTTCACCATCCCAACACTCTTAAGTTTAAAGAAGTAAAATGTTAACATTATAATAATTATAAATCGACAAGTAATTTTAATTTAATAATTTACTTACCGGTATAAAGTTTTACATAACCTTCAGGCGTATCGGGAACAGGATCTTCTCTAAGACCTCCTTTAATATCTATAGCCAAATCGACATCGTATTCTTCACCTTCATTATAAAACGGAGGTTGACCACTAGATATTTCCCATAATAATACGCCTATACTGTAAATATCACTCTTTTCATCAAATTGTATTGGGACATTATTTCTTCTCCGATTGGTAAATCTTTTCGGGTCAACGTAAGGTATTACACCAAAAAATTTTGATCGTCTGTTGGATGATGATTCAATTCTCTTCGATAACCCGAAATCAGCCAACTTGATAGTTCCTTGATGAACCAGTATATTACCAGAATGCTATTAAAAATAAGAAAATTTTATTTATTAATGAATCATAATATAAAATATCATGAATAAGTGAAAAAATAATTACCAAATCACGATGTAAGATTCCTTCATTATGTAAACATGAAACAGCAGAAGCTAACTGATATGCTAGTTTATATTTATCATTCCAGGTAAGATCATTGAAATTATTTTTAAAATAATCGTGAAGGGTACCGCTATCAGCATATTCCATAACTAGCAAATATTTTTTTAATTGATCATTTTGACTTTCTAACACATAAAAGCAATAATCATTTAAATTAATTAATTATTTTTTTTTTTTTTTTTTTTTTTTTTTGTACCAAGTCGAATAATATCATCCAAGCACTATTATATTTTATCATACCTGGTTCAAATTTTGTTATTCCATAAAAATTGATAATATTATTATGAAATTGTATTTCTCTTTGAAGTCTAAGCTATAAAATATAAATAAATATTAAAAAAAAAAATAATTTTTTTAACGTAAATTATAATATTAGTATATTTGTTACCTCATGAACGATTTCTTTTGCAGTGATATTATCAAAATTAAAGAATGATTTTAACGTTAAATATTGATCAGAATTTTTCCAATTTGCACGATAAACTTTTCCGAAACCTCCGGATCCAATTTCTTGAATATTACTAAAATGTTTGTATTCATAATATTTATAATATCCTTTGGTAATAGATTCTTCAATCCAATTAACCCATTTGTTCGTATCCTCTGCTTCTTGCATTTTGATATTATATATCGTGGTGTAGAAGAATTATTATTATTATTTGGATAAAAAAAAAAAATAAACAAAAGAAAAGAAGAAAAGAAAAATGAGTACGGAGTTAACGGACCTTATTTTAATTAGAAAATTCCAATGTAGATACCACAGTTGCACTACATTTAATACCAATCAGATAAACTTATGTTTGTGTTACATTAATAATTTTAAAAAAACAGATGACTTCAAAGATCGGAATTTCTCGGTACTGCATAGAACTTTCTTCAAAACTCAAAAGCCTTAAACTAATATCAAACAAATAAATTTTTATATTTTAACAAAATTTAAAGTTTTTACTATGATATCGTTTAAAAAGGAAACGATAGTAAAAGACTTTAATGTAAATAAGGTATATTTTTATTAAGATCGATTTAAAAGTTAGCATTACGACTACATTTATAATATATTAATTGAGATATTGGAGTGAAATTTAACGTTTCGCACTACATTCTTGTACTATATAAGTCCATTATTACATATTCTTATTATTCTTTATATCAATAATAGAAGTAATAAGTCAGACTGACAAATGATAAAAACTGGATCATTTGCTACAATTAATACAAATAGAAATGCTGGATTTAACGAGCTGGCTTTACATTAGGCATGTATTATATTTCTCAAATTGAGGGTATGGAACTGATTCGATCAAGCTGAAAAAAAAGATGGTAGGTATACATGGGAAGAGTTGAGTGAGATATGGCATGGTAATATGAATGGTATAGAGAGGAGATAAAGCTAGGGATGTTATTTTTATTTAATTGCCGCAAAACAAAAATTTAACAGTTGTAAAACTCTTTGTTGTGAAAACTGAATAAAAAAAAAGTCTACATCGTACCCGCGTTAAATTTTTTTGCGTGATTGTAAACCAAAAATTGAGAAAATTAATTGGGACAGTATGTAAAGAACAAATTAAGCAAACATTTTATTGTTACGATCATCAAAGATGCCGTTCTTTCTATACAGGATTCTCGATGAGATGTACCTGTTACTAAGCTGTATAATGAATACAGATTATGTGAACCTGATAAACAGCCGAATAACTATTAATTATATGGTAAATATAATTCCAGTCAATTAATGGATTTTGAATTTAACAAGCAGTAATCTAATTTGATTTAATTGGTTGTTCAAAAATACCCATGTTGGATTTCACGATACTTACCAGAACCAGACAATATTATTGGATAGGTGAGTAGCTATATCGGGGCCTTGTGACAGATATAGCCCCACATCCAATAAAAGGTCTATCATTCTGACTCTTTTTGATCATGCATTAATAACATCATACCCACTTTATATACTTTTCTATAAGAATATTCATTTACATCTTATTTTTCTTACTCCGTTTTATCATATCAATTACTGTATATAAATCATGCATTATTGTTATGCTTAACCAATGTAAATACCACCGTGCAATATCTATATTATCGTACGTGAAATTGCTCGTCATTTTAATATTGTACGCAAATAAACTATTACCGTTCAATATTGTACAATAGTATAATTATTAACAATTTATTAAAAATATAGGTTAAACGACATCAGCATGATCCTATAGGGCCGTGCGATAAATCGATTTGGCTTGCAATATCAACCAATATTGGTTTGATATCACTTTGTTATTGTTACAATATCATTACTGTTATGATCAGTATTAAAATGATATTTTGACTATATTTAATGATATCTTAATGATATTGTTAAGATCATCTTATAAACTGATATTGTTACAGAATTATCATAGTGCTGACCAGAATTACAATATTAATATTCATTAAAACTACTAGAATGTAAGTATCTGATGTATTAGGAATAATTAAGTATACTTTCTTTGAAAAAAAAAAAAATATA
Source organism: Rhizophagus clarus (assembly GCA_015698045.1). Lineage (NCBI taxonomy): Eukaryota > Fungi > Glomeromycota > Glomeromycetes > Glomerales > Glomeraceae > Rhizophagus > Rhizophagus clarus. The sequence goes on from BLAL01000285.1 coordinate 1,009,598, forward strand.
TATATATATTTATATAATTTGGAACGTCTTGATTTAAGAAGCAATCCTTTGATTCATAAATCTATCTTTTTGTGCGACGCGAAATAATTCCGAGCTTTGACTCTATTTTGTTGTTTGAACTAAAAAGAGTAAAAGTTTAATTATTGAACTAACTAATTCTCAGTTCACACTGATAATCTAAACTTATTTACTGCTCTAACCCTATTAGCTTTAGTTTCGGAACTCTCTTAAAAATCTCTTAAATAGACGCCACATTCGCCACAACCAAAACTTTATTTAACCGATCCGATCGTCAAACTTATTAATATCTCATCTGGATCGATAGAGAATCATTAACAAATAAATCCAATTTGTCCTACTAGATTATAAATATAAATATGTATAAAAAATTTTTTTTTTTTTTTCTTTTTTAATGCTAAATGATAAATGCGATTCAACGACAACTTTACATTGTTTCTTCTAAATTGATAAATTTTCGATATTCTTGTGTAATTAAAAATAATAAATATATTATTCAAAAAATTAGACCTTTTTCTATCATGTCCTCTCAAAAAGATCATAAATTATGCATGATACCTGGTAAAATTTTTTATTATTATTTTTTTCATGATATAAAAATGTTATAAAAACTTTAACATGTTCTTGAATTTTAATTATGCAGGTCCCGTAGAATTTCATGAAGATGTTTTAACGTCATTGTCAACGCCAGCAACTTCTCATGTATCCCCATCATTCATTCCAATATTTGGTGAAAGTATTGAACTTTTGCGTAAAGTATTTTTAACGGAGAAAGGTCAACCATTCGTTGTATCTGGATCAGGTACTTTAGGGTGGGATATGGTATCATCAAATTTGGTTGAACCTGACGAAGATGCTTTAGTATTAAATACTGGTTATTTTGGTGATTCTTTCTCTGAGTGGTATGTAATATAAAGATTATTTTATTTTATTTATTTTTTTTTTTTTTTTTCATTAATTTTCTGACTAAAATTTTTCTTAATTAAATTATTTGACGAAAAATTTAAAAGCCTTGGGGTATATGGAGCAAAAGTGACGCAAGTTAAAGCAGATATTGGAGATCGTACAACTATTCAAGAAGTTTCTGATGCTTTATCAAGTAAATCGTTTAAAATTATTACCATTACTCATGTTGATACTTCAACGGGAGTATTAGCGGATGTTAAAGGAATAGCAGAAGTAGTTAAAAAACAATCTCCAAATACTTTAATTGTTGTTGATGGAGTTTGCTCTGCTGGTTGTGAAGAACTACGTTTTGATGAATGGGGTATTGATGTCGTTTTAACTGCAAGTCAAAAAGCTCTTGGTGTTCCTCCTGGCTTATCAATTTTGGTTGCAAGTGAACGTGCTATTGTAAGTTTATGTTTAGCAGTTTTTGGTTTTCTCTCTTTAAATAATAATAATTTAAATTTACATTACTTTTTTATTTAATAGCAAGTTTTCAAAAATCGTAAAGCGCCAATTCCAAGTTATTATGCTTCCTGGGCTCATTGGCTTCCAAGTATAAAAATATACTTTTTTTTTATTCGTATCTTTACATTTCGTTATTCTCTTCATTAACTTTTTTTTTTATTTTAACAATTAGTTATGAACGCTTATGAATCTCGTAAAGGAATGTACTTCGCTACTCCTCCAGTACAATTAATTTATGCATTAAATACAAGTTTAAAACAAATAACTTCAATTCCCCTTGAAACAAGATTCGAACAACATAAAAAAGCTAGTAATATTATTAAAGATACTGTCGATTCTTTGGGATTAAAATTTGTAATTTTTTTTTTTACTTTATCGAGTGATTTTTGTCGATTATAATGGTATTAAAAAAATTTTCTTTTAATTAGGTCCCTAAAACTAGGGAAGTTGCTGCTAATGGAATGACAGCCGTTTATTATCCTGAAGGTATTCAACCCGCTGATTTACTTCAAAAAGTTGCTTCACATAATGTTGTTATTGCTGGTGGTTTACATAGAGCTATCGCTACGAAATATTTTAGGATTGGGTATGTATTAATGTGTGTATTGTAACATATTTGTTTATTTTTAATAACAAAACATCTATTAATTTTTTTAGACATATGGGAATCAGTGTGACTGAACCCGAGCGTAAACATTTGGACACTGTTATTTCAGCTTTAACTAGTAGTTTGAAAGAATTAGGCTATTCAGGAAAATAATCGAATAATGTTGGAGTAGGGGCGGGACTACTAATTAGTAAAAAAAGCGTATGAATTTTTCATATTATTTAAAAATCTGAAATTATAAAAATTATTTAAAAATAAAGTATGTAGTGTATACGTGTCAATGTATCAAAATTTCATAAAATGAGAAGATAAACCATACTGTTGGATTATATTATATCCACCAATAATTTCTCCAGTTCCTTTATGGTATATTCAAAATAAAAGATGATTTTAATCAATGTCAAAATGATAATGAAGAAACAACCTAAAGATCGGGAATGTTTAATTAAATTGTGTAAAGAATAATTACATAAACCCATTCATTGAAATTATGAGAAATCATGATGAAATTATTCATTTGAATAATATAAATTTTTATATTTGTATATTTAATTTCTTATTAAAGTGAATTTCATTTAATTTATTATCGAATTTATCACTATTTAGACTGCACGAGATATATCTTAATTTCTTAGGAATCAGCATAATTTACGCGTGTTATGAAACAAAATTAAAATCTCATATAACAAATTCTTAGTACCGCTAACATTGATGGAGTAGTCGGAGTACTCTTGACCATTATAGACAAAACTAAGAGTATTATAATCAGAAGGGATCCAATCATGGAAAGAGATATTTCCTAAATATTCTAGATTGGCAAGGTGCATATATATATCTATCTATCTATCTAAAGTTCAAACATACTGTATGTCAGATAATTATTTTCTCTCGAAAAAAATTTTTTTTAAGGTCTTTATTAGTGATCTTGTTAAATTGACCTTCCCTTAAATTTCTCGCAGCCGAAATCTTCTACTGAGACCTAAATAGAAAGATTTATATCATAACAGTATACAGTCACGGGTCATTAAAATTATGGAATTCTCAATAATTATATTTTAATAAAATCAAAATATCGATTTAATTTATTATATGCTCTCAATCTTATTAATATAAAATAGTTATAAACGTAAAATAATAAATATGCAACTTGATAAATAGAACTAGTATTTAAAAAGAGAGACTTATTGGATAAGGGAGCATTCCAGAGTTGGCGACATCAGGATTAGAAATGGGAATGGGAAAATTCACATTTTCCATCGGTGGATCTACGACTTCAAAACTGCAATCGTCAAGCCAAGCTTCTCCGTCTCCTAATAATAAAGGCGGATAAAATTACGTTGTGTTTAAAATAAATCAGAATAAAAAATTTTATTTACCGCGTAACAAAATACCGAAGTCAAGAACGGTTGTATCTTCAGGAACATTAACAGTACTTGAAACACTCTTCCAATCACTAGTGCCTATAAATAAAAGCTCTGATAAATCCAAAGTGATAACAATGCTATAAAGTTATTTTGAACAATTACCATTGAGTCTCCTATCGTACATGTTATCGATACCGCCATTTACGCTATCAACTCGAATCCAAATACCAGTCCAACTTAGGACATTCTAGAATAATATAAAGAAATTAATTTTTTGTTTTTTTTTTCAAAAAAAAAAAAAAAAAAAAAAAAATGTACATTAGAAAATTTCTTACATTATACTTTATGAAACATGACAATTGAACTTGTTTTCCTAAATAATCTTTAGGAATAAAATTTTGCATCAAAGTGCCAAACCCGTTTTCTTTAACGTTTGGAAGTGATTTTATAAAACCACTGGGCTATCAATAGGAAATTATGAAACAAGACATTATTTATTATATACTTGCTGCACTAATAATTAAAATTTTCTTACAGCTTTTCCATAAAATATTGTACTATCGACTCCCACTTGGTACTGTTGTGGGCTATTTTCTTCGATAAACCATCCGACTAATAAGAAATAAAATTTACTTTTCAATATTGATGTGAATAAATGAATTCAAAATATCCTCAATTTACCAGGTGGAGTTTGGCCAAAAACTTGGAAAAAGCAGTTTAGGAGAATAAATAAGCAAAAAAGAAAAAGAATATTTCTTATCATGTCGGCTATGAAATATAATGAGCTTCAGGTATAAAATCGTTTTATACACGACGTAACTTCAGTTTGAGTATGGCTTCAAAAATTAAACTATTTTATTCAAAAAGATTATGTAAGTGTGCTTGTTTTAATTTTACTAAATAGAAATGATTTCGGATATATTGATTTTACCACAATGATAATGTCCAAGCTGGCGTACCATACTTCAATGACAATCTCGCGGATGACCCCGATGCATTTGCGCGACATAAATTAAATGATAAAAATGCAAATAACGGAGCATATTTTCACATATTTTACATTCAAAATTTATTAAATTATTAAAATGATTAAATTTCATAATTATCTTCCATTGTTTTTGTTATTCTGCACAGCGTCTTTAGTATACGCTCAATATATTCCAAAGCCAAGATTTGCACATGCATCAATATTAGTTGATTCAAAATTATATTTTATAGGCGGGTTTGATTCTAATGGTAAATCTCAATCAGATTTCTTTTATCTTGATCTCTCTGTCCCATTCTCAACAGAGGACACGAACACACTTAAATACGTACAAGTGAATAATAACGATTTAACACCGAATGCGTGGTGTACGACAGCTACAACAAATAATATGATATACCTATTTGGATGTTTTATGGTTAGTGGTAATTCGAGTCTTATTTATCAATATAATATTAGTTCAAATAAATGGGAAGCACCCTCTTTTGATGCTACTTCACCATCACATAGAATTAGTAGTGTTGTGGTTACTGATTCTTCTACAGAAAGAATTTATTATTTTGGTGGTAAAGATGATGCATATAATGTTCTTAACGATACGTGGATATTTAATACAAGTAATAACCAATTAAGTTGGCAACAAATTACACCTGCTCCTATGTCAATCTGTTGTTTTCCCGCTATATTATTGCCAGATGGATATATCTTGTATATTGGTGGTAACGTGTTTATGAATAATGTACGTTAATATAAATCTGCGTCATTGAAATAACGTACATTTATTTATGTTTCAATTTTTAATTTTTAAGATAACGCGATATAATACAAAACTAAATTATTGGGATTATAAGGTGAATATATACAGTAATTACAATACAGGTTTATCTCTATAAATTATTTGAATTTAAATTAGATTTTTATTTGTTTAGCCAACTAAAGGTGTGAATCTATTGCGCAGATCAGGTCTCTCAGCAATTCTAGGTAAATAAGTAACTTTTAGCCAAAATAATGATCACGATATTATATGACTATATATTAATGCCATTATAGTTCCAGATGGAAGAATAATCGTATATGGAGGTTTACCGCTACCACAAGATATAGCTACCAGCATGCCGCAAGATGACTTAGCTGTTTTAGACACAACAACATATGAATGGGTATCACCAGTGGTTAAGGATAAACCTGATGCGATATCTTTTCATACCGTCTGTTTATATGGAAATTACATGATTGTTGCCTTTGGTATATCAAATAACAATCTTAAGCCAAATTCGGGAATATATTTACTCAATATAACCGATAAGACAACTTATAAATGGATAACTGATTTTAATCCAAATATATCTATTGAAAACGGAAACAAACCAAGCAATCATGTTGGTATAATTATTGGCGCTACCATTGGCGTGGTTAGTATTAGTTTATTAGTAAGTTTCTTTAGTTATAAATTTTATAAATATAGAAAAAATAACAACCAACGAGAAAGTTCGAAAATTGCTGTTGATGATTTTAACTGAGTGCATAGTACACATGCCATTGCTAATCTTAACTGGGATCGGTAAGAAATTAATGTTAATGCTGGTATTTCTGCCCACCGGTTAATTTTCCCTTCGGTTAAAGTTATATATTATATATATGTATGTATATTTATATAAATAATTTTCTGTATAATAAATATTATTAATGTAAATTATTTTCAATTACAATTATTAATACTTAATAAATTGGCTTAAAGCATTATTATGGTCATTGAGAAAACAGATAATCACATCTTCGGAAAAAGAGCTCACATATAAAAACTTCTATAATCACTCCTCTATACAATCACGATTTAAGAACGTCCTTGTGATTATAAAGATGGCTGACTAATCTACGGGAGGTTAAAATCGTTCTACTTCTGGACGAAATTTGTGAGCGGCTAAATTTATTTTTATTTATATTTTTAAAGGAGGTAACCACAATAATAGAAAGTACATTAGAAACTATTGTATTTGCAAGTGAGTAGTAAATTGGCGTAATTCATTATTTTAAAATTAAATATTATATTTGATCAGATGATGCCTATACTGGCTATACATATAAAAAAAGGGAAACAAAATACTAAAATAGGAATTGATAGTGCACATGATAATTTATTCCTTATTGACAAGCTATAATTATTAATATAACCGTATCGCATAATACCTAATCGGCCAGTTATTTTAATGTAAATAAATAAATTATTATTTCATTATGTCCAGTGAAATCGAAATAAATGATACGAAAATTATTGAAAATCAAGATGAATTCACTAAGTGGATTGAAGAGGCTATCGATAAAGATATTTTAAATATTATGAATATCAACATTTCAGTGATATTCAAGAAATTGGTTCCGGAGGATTCGGAAAAGTTTATCGTGCAAAATTGAAAAATTCTGATAAATACTTAGCGTTGAAATCTTTTTTTAATCTTGATAACGTTACTATAAAAGAAATCGTTCGTGAGGTAATTATGAAATCCATTGTAATAATTTATTATTATTATGTATGCATATATATTTATTTAATATTAAATATGATAATGTAGTTAAAACTACAACGAGATATACAATTTCATGATAATATTGTTAAATTTTATGGGCTTACAAAACTTGAGTCAGGTATAATCATTTGTCATTTAACTCTACATGAAATGTAATTTAAATAAAAAGCTTTTATTCATTAGGGAATAATGCCGCTCAATTGAAAATTTACATGTTAGTGATGGAGTATGCTAACGAAGGTACTCTTCGAAGTTATTTGAAGAATAACTTTAACAATCTTACTTGGGACGACAAATTCAAGCTGCCACACCAGTTGGCTTCCGCGTATCATGTTTGCATAATGAAGATATCGTACATCGCGATTTGGTAATTAATTCAATTACGATTAAATTGTCATTATAATTTTTATTATTCATTAATATTTATTTATTTTTGTTTTTTTTTTTTTTTTAACAGCATTCTGATAATGTATTGGTTCATCAAAAAAACATCAAATTAGCTGATTTTGGACTGTCTAAAAGAATTGAAGAAACATCTAAAAATCAATCAAAATTATTTGGCGTGATTCCTTACGTTGACCCAAAAAGGTTTGGCAAACAAAAAAATAATACCGTAAATTCTCTAAATAAGAAAAGTGATATTTATAGTATTGGTGTATTGTTTTGGGAGATATCTAGCGGTAAACAATCTTTTTACGTTCAAGGTGAACAACATGGTCTTGACTTGGCTATTGAAATTTTACAAGGTCGTAGAGAAAACCCTGTTCCTGGTACACCCACTGATTATGTGAAAATTTATACCGGTAGGTAAAAAAAATTTTTTTTTGTTATAAACTTTAGTAATACATTTCTCTAATAAACATACTTTTTAGATTGTTGGCATGAAAATCCGGATAATCGACCAAATATAAATCAAGTAATAGAAAGATTAAATGCGATAATTACAAAAACAGGAGAAATAACAAGAGAAATAACAGCAAAAATAACTGAAGATTATCAAATGAATGATTATGAATTAAATTTAGGGTTTAATTCAAGTGGTTCCATGACTATGATTAACTCAGCATCTGGTGAATTATCTAATTTTATTAAGAATTTTAATAATTTGGATACAAAAGAAATAGAAACTATAATACCAACAACCGTGTCCGACGATGTTAATAACATAGTAGAATTTATCACTAAAATGATAAATGAAGGAAAAGAACCAAGAACAAGAAAACAATGTATTCTTAATTATTTTAATGAATATCATATAAATCCAGAAGAAACATATAAGTTATTATTAAACAATCAAAATAATCCGGATTCCGTTTTTTTACTTGGATATTTTAATTCTTTAGGAATCGGAACAAGCGTAAATTATGAGAAAGCATTTAGTTATTTTAGTAATCATTTAATTAAAGATTATACATTAACATCATATTGTGTTGGATTATGTTATTTACATGGGCGTGGAACTAAAAAAGATAAAAAATTAGCTTTTAAATATATTGAAAGATCAGCCAACAAAAATTGTGCTGCAGGACAAATGAGCGTTGGTTCTTGTTATTTTAACGGAATAGGTGTTAAAAAAGATTTAAAAACGGCAGTAAGTTGGTATAAAAAAGCTGTAGATAATCGAAACATTATGGCTAAATATAATCTTGGCCTTTCATATTTAAATGAGAGTGGTGTTGGTAAAGATTATATTAAAGCTTTTGAATTGTTTGGGCAATCAGCGAAAGAAGAATATTCAGACGGAATATTAATGTTAGGATATTGCTATGATAATGGAATCGGAGTTAGTATTAATAAGCAAAAAGCGTTCGAATTATACCAAAAAGCTGCAGATTTAGAGAATAATGCAGCTCAATATAATCTTGCAAGAATGTATAAGACTGGAGAAGGAATTACAGAAGATATAGGCAGAGCAATTCATTGGTATAGAAAATCTGTTGAAAATGGAAACAAAAAGGCCCAAAATAAGTTAAAAAATATATCGAAAACCAAGAATAGAAATAGGGACTCGTGTAAAATTAATTAAAAAAAAAAAATAACTAAATTTTAATAAACTGTATTATATCTTTTTCACTTTCTCATCAATAAAAAATGTAGATAAATTTACCAATTAATATTTTATATCATGCCGACGATTTTAAAATAAAATAATAGGCAAGAAAAATAAGCATTTTTTATTTGAAGATCTTATCGGCGAATATTAAGTGTATATTATCCAGAAAGAACTTTTTTTTTCGTGAATTTAGTTTATTATCCGCCAATCATACCAAATCTTGATCACGTGTAATCGATTACCGTTGCATCTATCTTTTTTTTATTCCAGAAATAAACAAATAAATAAATATTAATAAATAAAAAACAATTATAGCTCTGGACTCATAACACGGTAGGGTATTTATTTTTGAGTGGATCACATAGCATTTGATCGATTGTTGTAAATGATTCTGTAAATGAATGTTTCCATTTCGGTAAGTCCAAGTTGGGCAGAGCCGCACATTATTCGTATTGTGCGCGAAGTCGTGTGCGCACTTATATAAAAAATAAGTAACATTATGAAATACTGCGCCTAGCTACTCTCAATTACATGCGTGGAAATTTAAAACCAATTTTCATCACTGAATTTATGGGACCGTGATATTCATGATATTTCAGATTCGGATCTCAACAAGCACACATGATGCATACAATAGAATTTGTCTTCCATTATTCTTTTTTTCTCAATAGTATTCTTGTATATTTTTTTTTTTTTTTTTTTTTTATAAAAATACAAATGAAGTGTAGAATATTCTAAAAAAAATATTCTAAAAAAAAAAAAATTATCAATATTGCTTGTTTTGTCAAATAAAACTGATCTGAAATAACTTGATATTTTTTGCGTTAAGCCCCTGATGGAATCTCCGTTTTTATGTGTCGTTAAAATGATGTCTATAAATTACAAAATCATATTTAAGTAAATAAGGTAAATATTAGATGGTTAATAAGCAAGTCAATAACATCTAGTTGAAAATTATAGAAAAATCACATGTAACCCCAGTAATATAAAAAAATTTTTTTTTTTAAATTTTGGTATAAATAATAAAATCTTTGATTTACTTTACTTTACATATGAATAGATTACAAATAGAAAACTAAATTTGAATTTTTATTACAACTGAAACCCGACATTTGTTCCTAATAGCGAAAAATAATTTTTTTTTTTTTTATTTATGGTTAACAACAAGTAACTATTATGTCATTGAAGTCCATAGACAATATTGTTTATTACACCAATATATATATGATAATCTGACGAGAATAAGTTTTTATTTCAAACGTCGTACGATAACTAATTTAACGAGGTTTTTTGTAATCTATTGACTATGTAATCGGCAAAATAATTTTAATATCTGAAATAATATTAAAAATAATGAGATGGAAGGCTCTTGAGAATCAAAGAATGCAATTTCGACTTTTATGGACAAATAAAAAATGTACATATTATGATTACGTTAAACCTTTTTCTCATTGGTGTTCTTGTGTATTAAAAAAACGAATGAATGAATGAGTAAACTGGTTTAAATGCCGTAAAATTTTACTTGTTTTGTCTAATAAGTGCTTTTATTTTAGCCCCTTAAAGATTAACGGAATAATCTTTGTGGATCGCAGCAATGATATCTGTAAAGCATAAAATCGTATAGATGCATAACCATCGATAAGTCAAGCTCATACTGAACCGGAATTAATATCAATTAATAACAAAAGGAATTTTAATTTTATCAAAACACTGCATATATATTTAAATAAGGAAGGAATTTATATGGAAGATATAATTAGAACAATCCATTAGCGTTTACGTATCATCTAGTATTTTTTATTTCTTTAATGTGCGGATTCAAATTTCCGATTTTTTTTAAACATTGTATTTTCGTCTTACCTGTTACAATACATCACCAGTCTGATTATATATCCGAATTCAGAAATATAGAATAGGTATTTTTCCGGAATCTGCTTTCCGTAATTCTTTTTTTTTTCATTAGCTCAAAAATAAACAAATAAACAAACTGCTTTAAGCTATACAAAATAATAAAAGTTGCAAATATCATTACTTGTTTTGTCAAACTACTTCTAATAATAGCGTTCTGAGAAAACTTGATATTTTTAGTTGAGCCCCTAATTTCATGCATTGTAGATCGTTAACAATGATATCTGTGATATCTGTAAACAAATCATGTAAGATAGATTTTGATAAATTTTAGTACACCGGAGCCAAAGTGGACAAACAGCACTTATAATAACGAGTAGCCCACTTTCGAAAAAAAGATGAAAAATTAATTATGTTAACTGTGGGCAGAATTAAGATAATTTGAAATTATAATACAGTATTTTTGTCGAAAATTATAAGAGAAGAATCATAGATTAAAAATAATACATAAGATAGAGTAAAAAATTTTGATTGATAATTCTGGTCAATATGTTTAATTCCGCCCTAAATTAATGTGCTGTTTTTACGCGGAACATCAAAGAAGGAGGGAGGTTATGTAAACGAAGAATTGGGTTGGTGTGACTTAAACAGAGTATTATGTACGAGTAAATCTTCAAAATCAAGTACTATGGTCAAATTAAAAAGCAAACCAACTGATATTTTTACAATAATTTAGAATAATTAAATGAATTGATAACGTCAATAAAAGAAATCGTTCGTCCATTGGTAAATGTTTAAATGTAAAAACTGAGTAACTTTAATAATTGTAATACAAATTAGATTGTCTATTTACAACATATCTTCTATCTCCGTTTTCGAATATTCGGTATCTAATATTCCTAGTATTCTAATCCTTTAGAAAGAGAGATTCGTTGGATAAGTGGGCAATCCTGAATTACCATCATTAGGATTAACGATGGAAAAGGGGAAAAATGCGTCCTCCATGAGTTCAAAACTGCACTCGTCAAGCCAAACTGTTCCTTCACCTTAATAAGAGCAAATATGATAAATACCATATTTACTGTACGTTATGTTCAAAGAGAATAACCGAAATTTCTTACCACTTAATAAAATACCAAAAGCAAGAACGGTTGTGTCTTCAGGGACATTTACAATGCTATTAATTTCTTTCCAACCACTTGTACCTATAAACAAAAGATTTTTGACAAATCTCATATAACAAATAATGCTATCAAAAATAATTACCGACATCAGTTACCTGTGATTTTTCTATTGCGCATATCATCATACATGCCATTTATACTATATACTTGAATCAATATACCAGTCCAGCCTAGGACGTTCTGAATAGACACAAGAAAGAAAATTAGTGTACTTCTTTAAAAACAATAATCAAAGATCTCTTACATTGTATTTCATGGTACATGTCAATCGAACTTGTTTTCCTAAATAATCTTTAGGAAAAAATTCTTGCATCAAAATGCCAAATCCATATTCACTAAAGTTTGCTCGTGACTTTATAAAACCACTGGGCTATTTAACGTAAAAGCTCTTGTTAATATGAAAATTTGGAGGCAGAATTATTTTATTTAAAACTTTCTTACAGCTTTTCCATAAAATATCGTATAATCGAGTCCCATTTCATAATCTTGTGAGCTATTTCCAGCGCGAAACCATTCAGCTATAAGAGCAATAAAGAAATTTATTTAGCCTAGTTGATGCGAATGAAACAAAGAATTGTAGAATTTTTAGCTTACCAGGTAATTCATAAGAAACTTGAGAAACTTGACCAAAAATCTGAAAAACGTAGTTTATGAAAACAAGCATCCAAAAAAGGATATTTCTTATCATGTCAGCTACAGAATAGTAAATACTATAGGATTGAGTTGGTTTCAAAGTAAACCGTTATAATTTTCTTACTATAGAGTAACATTGTAATTTCCTTTTATTCCTGCATACAATCAGTCCAAGTCGGCGTGCACAATCCCGACATGATAAGCATTTTTGCACATCATATTTTTGAACAGATGATTTACATATAAAGCAAATCACATTTTCCCATTCTTTATATTAATTTTTTTTTTATAAAATAAATATGATTAAATTTCGTAAATATCTTATGTTTATGTTACTCTGTTCATCATCCTTAACATATGCTCAATATAGCCCAAAGACGAGATTTAGACATGCATCAATATTAATCGATTCAAAATTGTATTTTATTGGCGGGTTTGATTCTGGAGGTAAATCGCAATCAGATTTCTTTTAACTTGATCTTTCTATCCCATTTTCAACAAACGATGACACACTCCGATACATACAATTAAATGATACCGGCTTATCTTCAAATGCATGGTGTAAAGCAACTACAATAAATAATATGATATACCTGTTCGGTTGTCTTATGGTTAATGATAACACGAGTCTTATTTATCAATATGATATTAATTCAAATAAATGGGCGGTATCTTCTACTGTTGGGCCCTCTTTACCAGCACATAGAATAAGAAATGATGTAGTTATTGAGTCTTCTACAGGAAGAATTTTTTATTTTGGTGGTAATGATGATGCAAATAGACTCCTTAATGATATGTGGATATTCAATACTAATAATAATCAATTAAGTTGGCAACAAATTACAACCGCTTCTATATCAATATGTTGTTTTTCCGCTATATTGTTGCCAGATGGATATATCTTGTATATTGGTGGAAGAAGTAATGATAAAGATAGAGACTTCTATCTGAATAATGTACTGTATGTGTAATAAATTATATGACGAGTTTTTTAAAGTAAAATACTCTTATTTATTTAATTTGATTTTTTTTTTTTTAATATTAAGATAACACGATATAATACAAAATCAAACGATTGGGATGTTAAGGTATATATAGATGCAATTCCGTCATGTTCTATTTTGTATTGTTGAATAATTAAGTTAAATTATATTTATTTGTTTAGAAAACTAAAGGTGATAATATATTATACAGACCAGGTTTTTCGGCAAATCTAGGTAACTTAATAACCAATACAATAATCATTTTACTTGTAAAGATTGTCGTACATACAATCTTACGTAAATATTGCTTTTATAGTGCCAGATGGAAGGATAATTGTATACGGGGGTACAGAACCATTACTTAGTATAACCGTACAAGATGATTTATATGTGTTAAATACAACAACGTACGAGTGGACAATACCAGAAGTTGAGAATAAACCAATTACGAAATCTTTTCATACTGCCTGTCTCTATGAAAATTATATGATTGTTGCCTTTGGTATGTTAAATGATAATTTACCTGATTCAAAAATATATTTACTCGATATAACCAACAAAATAACTTACAAATGGGTAACAGACTTCAAATCAGCTGAATCTATTGAAAATAGAAATACTCATGTTGTTATAATTATTTGCGCTGTCGTTAGTAGTACTAGTATATTAATTTTTATTGGTTTATATAGACCTTATAAAAAGAAAGGAAATAACAAACAAGAAAGTTCTAAAATTGTGTTTGATGATTTAAATTAAGTCACTAATAAATAAGATTTCATTATGAGAAACTCATCTTTAAAGATAGATTATTACATATTGGCTCAAAAATTAGTAAATTTTGTCTGAAATTCTTGACAGCATTAATGAATCCATATACAAAACCACCATTTTTTAGTAATAATTTGACAATAAGATTGTTATTTATTTATATGAAAGAATTGAATAAAATTTGACAATAAAGTTATCATTGATTTATTCTCGTTACATATCGTATTTACAATAATAGCTGTGCAAATTTCGTTGATATGTAAATTTGACATGTAAACAAACCAGAAAAATTAACCTTATTAGTTTTTTGTTTTAATTGTTAATCCAATAACAAAACTCTTCAGTTAAGTTGATAAACCGAACCGAAACTTGTTGTATAAGTAAGCATTCCGAAGTTATCAGCATTAGGATTAGAGTAGAAAGTGGGAGAGGGCACATACTCTGCGAGTTCAAAATTACATTCGTCAATCCAAACTTCTCCTTCACCTAATAATAGTAAAAGGTGAATATCATAATTACGTTATATTCAAAGAATCCAAAATTATTTACCGCTTAATAAAATACCAAAGGCAAAAACGTTTGTGTCCCCAGGAACATTTACAATATTTTCAACCACTTTCCAATCACCCGTACCTATAAACAAAAGTTCTGATAAATTCCATGCAACATTAAATAATCATTGGTATTATTAGTTACTACCTGTTATTCTTCTACCATACATGTTATCTAGACCGCCATTTACGCTATCAACTCGAACCCACATACCAGCCCAGTTTAGGACGTTCTAAAATAAAATAAAAAATTTTGAAAAACAAATTATATTTTTTACAAAAATATTGGAAAAGTTTCTTACATTATATTTTATGGCACATGAAAATCGAACATGCTTTCCCAAATAATCTTTAGGGAAAAAATTTTGCATTAAGGTACCAAAACCACTTTCATTAACGTTTGGAAGTGATTTTATAAAACCACTGGGCTATTAAAATAAAGTTTCTCTTATCAATTTATAACTTGGAAACAATATTTTTGTATATTTTCCGAATAATTAAAAATTTTTATTACGGCTTTTCCATAAAATGTTGTATAATCGATTCCCATTTGATATTCTTGTTGACTATCCCCAGCGGAGAACCATCCTACTAATAATTAACAAAGATTTTATCTAATCTAATTATAATAAGCAAATTCATAATATTTTTAATTTACCGGGTAGATTATTTGAAACTTGACCGAAAACTTGGAAAATGCAGTTTAGAAAAATAAATAACCGAAAAAGAAAATAAATAGTTCTTGACATTTGCATATAAGTTACGAACGCCATGATAATGAACTTTAGATGCAATGAAATGGTTTATCCGTTTTATGAAGATTCCAAAAATCAAGTCATTATATAGCACAAAAAAAAGACTATGCAACGTTGTGATCATATTTTTTCCTTTATAGAATTTCAAGCAGCAGATCACGCGGATGATCCCTGATAAATATTTTTGCACATCGGCACATTTCACATTCTTTATTTTAAATTTCTTTTTTTTTTTACTAAATTATTTAAAATGATTAAATGTCACAAATATCTTCCAATATTAATGTTACTCCATGCAACATCCTTAATATATGCTCAATATCCGGAGCCTAGATATGCACATGCATCAGTATTATTTGATTCAAAATTGTATTTTATAGGCGGTTATGATTCTATGGGCCAACCACTGTCAAATTTCTTTTATCTTGACCTCTCCACTTCATTTTCAACAAAAGACACACTTAAATTCATATCAATAAATGATACCGGCTTAACACCAAGTGCACGCTGTAATGCGGTCGCGACAAATAATATGATATACTTACTTGGCTGTTCTATGATTGAAGATAACTCAAGTCTTGTTTATCAATATAGTATTAGTTCAGACAAATGGAAAATACCTTCTTTTAATACCCCATCACCGGTACATAGAACAATAAATTCTGTAGTTATTGATCCTTCTACAGGAAGAATTTATTATTCTGGTGGCAATGATGATGCAAATAGGCCCCTTGATGACATGTGGATACTTAATACCAATAATAATCAGTTAAGTTGGCAACAAGTTACATCTGCTCCTCTGCCATTCTGTTGTCTTCCTACTATATTACTGCCAGATGGATATATCTTGTATATTGGTAACAACGATAGCGTACGTGTAATATAAATCAAACTAAGGTGCGAATTTTGCAGTGATATACATTTGTTTATATTTAAATTTTTTTTTTTTTTTTAATATTAAGATGATACGATATAATATAAAATCAAACGAATGGGGTTTACAGGTAAATATGTAATTATAATCCATATTATTGGGTTTAAGTACTATTTTGAATTAAATTATTTTTCTTGTTTAGCCAACTAAAGGTGGGAATCCAATATATGTACAAGGTTTCTCAGCAGTTCTAGGTAACTTAGCCAAATTAATGATCCCGGTTTATAAAATCGGATTTTATACTCTTACATAATTACATAATTTCACCTTTATAGTGCCAGATGGAAGAATAATCGTATATGGGGGTACATCATTGTTTAGGGGATTCAACATGTCGCAAAATGATTTATATGTGCTAAATACAACAACATACGAATGGTCAACACCAGAAGTTAAGAATAAACCAATTACGAAATCTTTTCATACCGCCTGTCTCTATGAAAATTACATGATTGTTGCCTTTGGCACATCAAACAGCGATAATAAACCTAATTCGGAAATATATTTACTTGACATAACCGATAAGACAACTTATAAATGGATAACGGACTTTAACCTAAATAAATCTATTGAAAGCGGAAACGATCATTTTGTTATAATTGTTGGAGTTGTCGTCGTTAGTAGTGCCAGTGTATTAAGTTTCATCGGTTATAAATTTTATAAGAAAAGAAATAACAAACAAGAAAGCTCTAAAATTGTAATAGACGATTTTAATTAAATACAGTATATTCGTTAAATAAATAATTCATTATAAATAGCATATTTATTAAATACTTTAACTAAAAAACCCTCTAGGAATAAATAATTGATGTCGCTCATCCGGACAGGTTATTATGATTTGGTACCAGGTAGTAAATAGCTGATAAATAGCTATGATGCAAATCAATACCAGTTGCTTTAATTAAAAATTGTACAGCACCCTCAAAATGGTCAGAAAGTATTGCGAAACAAAAAAATTGAAAACTTATTAGAAAATACAAGTGAATTATATGCTGCAACATTAAATACTGTAATGTGACCAGGTCAATAATATAGAATAAAAAGTTGAGTAACAAACATAAATCATATGTTGAACAGCGTGGTGTTTATTTTTATTTTTATTAACATAATCAAATATATTGTGAAACACAACATGAAACGAATTTACTATAAATAAAATTTAAATGAAATAAAATCAAACCAGTACTAAAATAAGTAATGGCAATCGAATAAATATTCACACAATTTAGTTTTTTTTATAAATATACAGTATTTAAATACTTAAATATTTAATAAATTATATTACCACTATGTCTAGTAATATTAAAATAAAAAATGAAGTTATTACAGAAAATCAAAATGAATTTAGTAAGTGGATAGAAGAAGCTCTTGATAAAGAGTATTTTAAATATTATGAATATCAAAATTTCAGCGATATTCACGAAGTCGGTTCTGGAGGGTTTGGGAAAGTTTACCGTGCGAGATGGAAAAATTCAGATCAATATCTAGCATTAAAATC
The DNA here is from genome assembly GCA_015698045.1 of Rhizophagus clarus. Classification (NCBI taxonomy): domain Eukaryota; kingdom Fungi; phylum Glomeromycota; class Glomeromycetes; order Glomerales; family Glomeraceae; genus Rhizophagus; species Rhizophagus clarus. The sequence goes on from BLAL01000285.1 coordinate 1,027,717, forward strand.
ATTTTTTAACATTAATAACATCACTTTAAAAGAAGTTGTTAATGAGGTAATTCTTTGAGCATAAATATTTTAATATCTATAATATGTGATCATCATTTATATAATATCAAATAATATAGCTAAAACTTCAACGAGAAATACAATTTCATCGCAACATTATTAAATTTTATGGACTTACAAAAATTGAGACAGGTATGATAAAATATACAATAATTGAGTTACTTATCTTTGCACAAATATCACAAATATGTAAAAATTTTATCGTTTAGAAAATCAGACCATTCCATTTCAAAATTATATGTTGGTGATGGAATATGCTGACAATGGCTCCCTTCGAAACTATTTGAAGAAAAACTTTCATAATCTTACATGGGATGATAAATACAAACTAGCGTATCAGTTGGCTTCCGCTGTATCATGTTTGCATAATGAAGAAATTATACATCGTGATTTGGTAATTTATTCAATCATAATTATATTGTTACTGTCGATATTATTCATTTAATATTTATTTTTACAGCACTCTGGCAATGTATTAGTTCATCAGCAAACCATAAAATTAGCAGATTTTGGACTGTCTAAAAGAATCGAAGAAACAACTAGCAAAAATCAATCAAAACTATTTGGTATGATTCCTTACGTTGACCCAAAAAGATTTAGTAAACAAAAAAATAATAATATAAACTCATTAAATAAGAAGAGTGATGTTTATAGTGTCGGTGTATTATTATGGGAGATATCTAGTGGTCAACCTCCATTTTCTACTTATGATGAATATGATATCGATTTGGCTATAGAGATTTTACAAGGTCATAGAGAAAAGCCTATTCCCGGTACACCGTTAGATTATATGAGAATTTATACAGGTAGGTAAATATAAATCTTATCGACAATTGGTAATAAATACATTTCTCTAATTCATAAATGTTTTATATCTTAGAATGTTGGCATGAAAATCCAGATAATCGTCCAAATATAAATCAAGTAGTAGACAGATTAAATGTGATGATTACAGTAACAGGAGTAATAACTGAAATAACCGAAGATTATCAAATGAATGATCATGAACTAAATACAGACTTTAATTTGAGTAGTTCTTTGAACAATGTTAATTCATTAACAGGAGAATTATCTAATTTTATTAAAAATTTTAATAATTTAGATACAGGAGAAATAGATACTGTAATACCAACAACTGTGTCCGATGATATTAATAAAATAGTAGGATTTATCACTAAAATGGTAAATGAAGGAAAAGAACCAAAATTGAGAAAACAGTATATTCTCGATTATTTTGACGAATATTACATAAATATGGAAGAAATGTATAGTTTTTTATCAAATAATCAAAATAATCCAGATTCCATTTTTTTACTTGGATATTTTAATTCTTTAGGAATTGGAACAAGTATAAATTATGAGAAAGCATTTAATTATTTTACCAATGATTTAGTTAAAGATAATATATTAGCATTATATTGTGTTGGTTTATGTTATTTATATGGGTACGGAACCGAAAAGAATGAAAAGCTAGCCTTCGAATCTATTGAAAATTCAGCCAAAAAAAATTGTGTAGCAGGACAAATGAGCATTGGATCTTGTTATTTTAACGGAATAGGCGTTAAAAAAGATTTAGAAATGGCCGTAAATTGGTATAAAAAAGCTGTAAATAAAGGAAATATTATGGCTAAATTTAATCTTGGCCTTTCATATTTAAAAGGAAGAGGTGTTGATAAAGATTATATTAGAGCTTTTGAATTGTTTAAACAATCGGCGGAAGGAGAATATTCAGGTGGAATATCAATGTTAGGGTATTGTTATTATACTGGAACAGGAACTAATATCAATAAACAAAAAGCATTTGAATTATACCAAAAAGCTGCAGATTTAGAGAATAATGCAGCTCAATATAATCTTGCAAGAATATATAAAATTGGAGATGGAATTACGAAAGACGTAAGCAAAGCTATTTATTGGTATAGAAAATCTGTTGAAAACGGAAACGAAAAGGCTCGAAATAAGTTAAAAAGTATATCGAAAGCTGAGAATAGAAAAAGGGTTTCATGTAAAATTAGTTAAAAAAAAAAAAAAAGAAATATTGAACTTTAAATAAATATTTTTTATAAAAAATTTATAATACTTTACTAGGAAACGGGAAACCGTTATTATTTTTTTATTTTACGAAAAGTAGTACAGGAAGTTAGAAAATACTCGATTAATAAAGTCAAATAAATAAAATAGTTAGTTTCTCATTCGCGTAAATGTCTTGGTCATGTGAATTCGTCCAATAATAATCGTGTATTTGTATGGAGGATATTTAACTATTTTCAGTAGGTCGGTCACATTGGTCGATTGCTATGAATGAATGATCCCATTCTCACAGGATAATGAGTTGTTGGAATAGTGACGTGATGCAAAAAATCGTACGTAATGAACGTAACGAAATATCACATAATAGAATTTGTTTCCAGAGTTCTTTTTCTCACTGGCGTTTTTTTTTAGCGTTGAGCCCTTATCGCCCCTATCGGAATTTCCATTTTGTGAGTTGTTACAATAATACTGGGTAACATCCAGTTTACTAAAATTAAGATGATTCAAATGATTTTTCCGGAAATTATGGAAACAAACCAATAAAGTAAAAGAATTTACAAATCTTAATAATCTTGATAAAAATAATTTTACTTTACATATAAATAAATTACAAATATGATTGATGAAAAAATATAATGGATACTAAGAAAAATCCGATTACAAACCGAAACCCGAAATTTATTCCGAAATAGCGAAACTGTGCTGAAAAAGAAAATTCATATGGTTAAAACTAGTTATTATAACATGAAAATGTATTGTTTGTTATTACGCCAATCTATGATAATCTGTCCATCAATGAGAATGTCAAATTTGTACGATAATTTACTCAATGAAGTTTTTTTTTTAAATTTTTTGATTATGTAATCAGGCAACTTTTAAATAACTTAAAGTAGAGATGAAAATTATATTCATTGCTATTAAGAACAAAAAGAATACAATTTCGACCTTTAACAGGCAAGATTTGTACATACAGTAAATTTTTTTTTTTTATCCAAACACTTTTTTCTTATTGATGTTCTTGTGTATTAAAAAATGAATTAATGAATGAACAAACTATTCTAAGTTACACAAAATGCGAATATTTTTACTCGTTTTGTCCAATAAGTATTTATTTTAGCCCCTTAAGATGAACGGAATCTACAATGATATCTGTAAAGCATAAAATCGTATTATTTGCATAATATTTGTTTTAAACATTGTACTGTATATTCATTCGATATAATACGTGTTAGTTGTGTTACATGATTGGTCACCAGTTAATGTATAATTATATAATTCATATTGATATTTTTCCGGAATCTGCCTTCCGTAACTCATTAGCGTTCTTGTATCAAAAATAAATAAATAAATAAAACTGCTTTAAGTTATACAAAATAATTAAAAAGTTGCAAATATTACTTGTTTTATCCAATAAGAGGTAGCCTCTAATTTCATTAATTTCATTCATGCATTGTAGATCGTTAACAAATCTTAGTACACTGGAATGGACAAAAAGCACTAACAACCCACAAAAAATTAATTATGCTAATTGTGATCAAAATTAAGACAATTTGAAATTACAATATTTTAGCCGAAAATTATCAAAGAAAATCACATGATACAAATGACATTATTTCGCTTGACATTTATTTCCTTTTATTTTTAAGGGTGATAGAAAGTTTGATAATGATAGCGAAAATCTAAAATTAAGCTTAGTTTTTTTAAAGTTTCATTTTCATTTTATTTTTTTTATTAATTCATATTATACATGTAGTTCAACTGACTATACGCCTTTCTACACGATAAGGAAAATTGAATCACTTTAACTGCTTAATCATATTTTCTATGTAATATAAAAATTCCACTATATATTAAACGGTTGATTACATAGCGTGAAATATGGATATCAATTGATTTTGAGTTAATCTAACTCAATCATATTAGGAGGTCATAGATTATGCTTGTCAATTTTAACTTTTTTAATTTCTTCAATTTACCAAAATAACGAGGAATTTTGTGACTTATTTCAAGTGCTCAATTTTCTTTTGAGTTCAAATGAAAGCACAACCGTTAACCGTAAGAAAAGAAAGAATAATGTGAGAATAATAAGCAAATAATGTTCGATCATTGATCGTTTCGAATATGTTGGATTAGGGATCACGTGATCTTTAGCCAATAAATAAATTCACGTGATTAATTAAACATGTTCAACTATATTTCTCCATCAATCACAAGGGGAATAAGTTGCAATTTATCATTGTAGTTCTGGTATATTTGAAGAATACCAGATTACTGCGAGTACAGGCATCAGCCGGATGAACATTGGTATTTTTAATATTTAATCACAAATCAGCAAATCGGTTAGATACACCATTTAGAAACGGTGATAAAATCTTGGAATAATTTTGTTTATATGTTCAAAATAGTATTTTTTTCCCTTATTTTCATCTTGCTTTATTATTAATTTAGAAAAAGCTACGATTTTTACGCAGTTTATTTGGAAGTTATTAGTTCCATAACTGTTAGCTTCATTTATTTATCTCTTGCCTAGTAATAGTAGAAATATTTCCTGGTTTAACTTTTGAAGTGATACTAAGAAACTAAAGAAAGTGCAAGGAGTAAAGGCTGACCATCTTCAGTCAATATTAGGTTTCTCGAATTCTTTTTTATTTTTTTTTTTTTTCGCGATAAATAAATATAAAGTGTTTAATAAAACAGATATTAATTAAACTTTTTTTATTTTAATTACGAGTAATATAGATAGCCCAATTCATCTTTGCTCTGAAGTTTCATGCGCAATCATACGCAGTTATACACACAATACTTATACCGATAATTGATCGGCAGTAATTCCGGCCAAGTATATAATTCCGGCAAAAATACTTCCTAATACGATAACTTATACATCGATAAAGTTACGTACACTCGATTTTGGTTGCTTTATGGCTAGACTTTTATCCAGTAATCACGTGATGTATTTTTGACTCATTACTGGTGTAGAGGTGTGATCCGGATGAATCTGGTCAATCTGTCATCCGGATGGTCAAAAAGCGGATTCAATCCGGATTAAAAAAACGGATCATCGGATATCTGCGGCGGATGAGCCGTCGGACTGTAACAGATTGATCGGATTTATATGTAAAATATTTTTTTGATTCGATCAATTCGATCAATCCGATCAATCCGTATAATCCGATCATCCGGTCATAAAAAAAATCTTCAAATTAAACCTTAATATTGATCGGATTGATCAGATATCTGATAAATCATCCGCTCAATCCGATGACGGATTCATCCGGATATCCGATGAGCCATCCGATCAATCTGACGGATAATCCAATCAATCCGTAATCCGCGATTTAACGGATGGCTCAACGGTTATCCGATCCGACCGGAATAAATTCAGCCAAAATTATAATTCTGGCAAAAATTATGATAACGGATAAAAGTTGCAAAACTTTTCTGGATATCACATATGTTACAACAAATTTCATATTAGGAAATACTTTATTCCGACGAAATTATTATGGTCATATGCGGTCCGTTCTTTTTGCAAATAGCTGTAAGGGATCGAAGCTCTAATATACGCCCAGTAGGTTTCAGCTGCAACAACTTGAATAAGATCAAGGTTTTACGTGTTCTATAATATGTATAAAATAATTTTATATTCATTAACACATGTAAATGATTAAATATTAAAGCGCTACCAACGCCTTAAAACAAAACAAAAAAAAAAAAGTAAATGATTAAATGAAAATATTCTAACATCTTTGTTGCGCTTTGTTTTGTGTTATATAAACAAAGATGGTATTCATATTTGGTTGTAAATTCAAAGAATTTTACATAAATGAGATTATTGTTATTTTTATGGAAAACGCCAATGGAGTTAGACCGCAGATTATTCCTTTTACAAAAATTTTTAATAAATAAATCAATCAAAGGCGCAAAAATAATTAAGCAATGCCCCGATTTTAACACGTTCCTTTACTAAAATATACATAAACAGATATAAGAAATATACTAAGATGGTGAATATATTCGGATCATTTTTTAACGTAGTATATTTTAAGTATTTAAATATTGTATAAATACATCCGTCGTTTTTGTCATCGTTTTCCTTATATCCTCCCTGAATATATATATTTACCTACTTCTTCTTAATATACGTACAATATATTATACAAACGAAAATGTCTTCTCAAAAAAGGCAGAAACAACTAAGAAGACAAAGGATTATAAGAAGATATTATCGACATAATGTACCCATTAATAATAATGGAAACACGTTGAGGCTTATCACTAACCTTCCTCAACAAAGCACGAATGTTTTATTAATTGCTCAATTTTTTAATGGATTCCCTTTTCGTTAACCTTGACAAATTATCGTCAACTAAAGGAGAAAGGTTATAAATGAGAAATCTGTTAATCGGAAATTTTTATTATACAATACTTGGAATCCTTATTTATAAAATTTGTTCTTTTTTAAAAAGTCTTTTATTATGTATTGTTTGTATCTAAATTTACCTATTCCATTCATTATAAATAATAATACCAATCCATTATAAGATATTACTCGTTAATACGATGGGTATGTTTATGGTTTCCTGTAATAAAATACGTATATCGCGGGGCAAAATTCCAAATTTAAGAAAGTAATTATATATAAATCTTTTTTATCCTACATAAAAATTTATAGAAGAAAATTTTAGATTAGTTATGCAATTATTAAAATCGTTTCTCGAATTTTTATTTTCGATATTTCGGTACCTAATATAGATAGACAAGCAAACAATAATAAAATTTAAAAAAAAATAAAAAATAAAAAATAAAAAAAAAACAATGATTGACAAGAATTATTTTTGGTATGTCAAACTGACCAATAAAAGCAATTAGCGGGTGAACGTGTCTGTTACTCGCTTTTTGATTGGAATTTAATATGGATGCATAATAGAGTCCAATGATTGACATCGTATCTTTGATTAACATAACTTAAAATGCAAAATTTGTCTTTATTTCCTTATTTATTTTTTAAGTTTCGAAAAAAAAAAAAAAAAAATTTTTAAATTTAAATAAATAACTAAATATAGTAATATCATTAAAGAATATACCGTAAATTAAAAATTGTTTCATCACAAAGTAAAATTGAGATGGTAAAACAAAATGATTGTGCATTAAATCGATTATCTTGCGTTGGTTGGAGATTGTGCATTACGTAGAAAATTCATTGTTTTTCCGTATTCATGACCTTTTTTTTCTAGCTTCATTTCCAGTTTAAAGAATTTTTTCGGATAATTGAAATTCAACGATATACAATAATTATAAAGTTAGAACGTGTTGGCATAACTATGTTTCATTGATAATTGAATTTCATAAGGATAACACCTTTCAATTTTAAAGACTAGAATTTTACTATTTAATATCTATTTTTGATTTCTTTCCATCGTATAAGAAAGTCATAGTAATAAGTCTTAAAATTTAATAATCTTTATTATCGTACAACAAATATATGGACTCAGCTGTCAAAAAATACGTTTTTGTATCAAAAATTTTTTCTCCATTTGACCTTTATAAGACTCTTACGGTGTCGCACGAAAAAACAATCAAATCTGCAGTATGATATATTTAGAAAACAATCATAACATCTTTAGTCATAACGATAAATTAATTTCTTACATGATACTTGAAATCATATCACTTCTCAAGGATAACCATTTTGGTTGCTTTTTTTTTATATTTCTTATTTTAGTAAATACCCCAGAATTTTACAACTTTTTGAATTTATTGCATAACCTTTATTAACTAATCATCTTACTATGGATTATACTATGGTCATGGAAAGAGACGAACAAATCAATCGCCATAAAAAAAAGGTAGCTAGATCAGGGACCCGTAAAAATTTTTCAAAGTATCAAAAGATTTTGGCTAATTCGAAAGAACTCTAAGGATATTATTGGGTTTGCCATCCGTCACTCAATGAACATGTGATTTTCTTAATTCCGGCTGGGATCATAAACTCGAGGCCTAATTCTGGCCAAAATCGAACATGATCTGCGCACACAAATATTTTCGTTTCTTATTTTTTTAAAAGATTTGCTGCGCCTCTTCCTTTGAATTTTTTGTTGCCTTGGATTGGATGAGCGTTTGTATTATTAAATATATTTAAGTGGAATTCACTGATATGTTTATAATTATGTAGGTTTCACTTGTTAATACATTGTACAAGTCGTTTTAAAGTAAATAAAAAAGGTTATTGCGAGATTTATTTAATTTATATGGAATTTGTTTATTATTAGAGTATTATCTTCAAAGTTTGTATTGAAACAAATTATTATATTACAGTATGTCTCGGATGATTGTCAACCTTTTGTCCCGTGACAACACCGAAACTACGATGATTTTATGCTGCAATTACTTATGTGAGTAAAAAATATATTTTAATGCGTCGCGGTAATTCTGGCCAATCTGTAATTTCCAGCAAGTATTGTATAATATTTTTTTTTTTTTTTTTTTTCACGAAAAGGTCACAGTATTTCTACTCCAAAAAAAGGAAATGATTGACATAACACATTATTTAATTATGCCTTTTATGCGATAAAATTATGCTACTAAGGCTACTAAGGCAAGCCGCAAGAATCTCGTCGTGTAACCACAAAATTTATTCGGTAATCATATTCATACTGCGGGGACAATCGATTATTTTGTTCCGATTATAATTTAATAATAACAATCTCAATTTTTTTATTTCATTTTCTTATTGTAATTTATGAAAAAGTATCTTCCTTTCCTATTTTTCTATTCCTTTTTATTAAAAAGAGTATCATTTTATTAAAAATTCTAGAATTTCCGGTTCGGACCGGGCCGACATGAAACGCCAATATTAAGTTTCAAAATACGATTAATTGACAGTCTAAAATGCACTTACCAGAGTTGACTGTAAATTGTGATGTGCAAGAATGCGTGAATATATCACAATTAATATATATATTTCTATAACAAATAACAATCAACATTATTAATAAAGAGCTTTAAAAGGTACTAAAATCTACAAGATTTGGAAATAATATAACTCAATATTGTGTTACTAAATTATTTGGAATGTACTGCAAATAAGAACAGTGTCAAAATTTTATAAATCATTCAATTTTTTTAACAAAATACTTTCGTCCCATACTTCATTTATAAATTGAATACCAACATTTTTAGTTGTTCGTCAAATTGTATTATAGAACATACGGTAATCAATAATTCCTGATAACAAATTAACAATCAAAAATCGCTATTTATAAAATCGATAAACTAAACAAAATTAGCAAATAAACAATTTGTTAGAAAAGATTTAAAATAAAATACATACGAATAATGAACTTTTCTCAAACCTGATACATATAAAAAATGAAACTATGTTACATAGTGATCATTTATTATTTAGTCCAAAAATCATAGACATATTCTAATTATGAATTAATTACAAATCGCATTTTCAAACTTTATAAACCTATATTTAATAATAATAAGCGTATAATAAAGAAGATCAAATGTTTCATTTTCCCTCGATTTCGTCAAACATGAGACTTTATAGTATGGACGAGCTGCTCGATATCAATTCATATCGTGAAAATGTGGCAATTATTGTGTTTAGACAGTGTTTAGTTTGTTACTTTGGATTTCCTTTACACTTTCGTTCAGACCACATCAACTATATCGGAATTGATATATTCAGATCCATAAGTGAATTTATTTCGAATTTATTTTCCTTTTTTTTGTAAATCTCTTACATGTATATAAACGCTATTATTGTTCGGAATTATTATCAATGTACGCACATGTTTGATGTTTATTTAAATCCTTATTTCATTATGTTACTTTCATAACATCATTCATTTTCTTTCCCAGATCATTTGCCAGTAAAGAAAAAAAAATTTCATCCTAACTAAATACATCATTTATTTATTTACATTTAACTTATAAGGCAAATATACTGAAAAATTGAGCAGTTTTGAATGATCATTAGATACATTGTTATTAAAAGTGCGAAATCGGCTGTCCCCCATACAGTAGTACATTTGACATGAAATCAATTACGTAATTTGAACCGCTACATTGGATGGACCCGCAGCGGTGAGTGATGATCATGTTCTACAATTATGTTCCATATAGAAAAATCGATGAAAACACAAAAAAATCTATATGTTTAACTAATATATATATTAATAAAAGTGGAAGTTAGTTCATTGTTTTATTTCTATATTAAGTTCTACTTAGAATTTGTATATTTAGAACATTCTTAATTTTCAAAATTCGTGAAACGATCACTTTTTTTTTTTTGCTTTGCTCGTGTAACCACATTGAAGATTTATTCTTTAGAAAAAAAAAAGCCGTACCAAATTAAGAAATTTCTTTTGGAAATAAAAGTAAATGATTTCTATTTATGTTTCATTTATTATATATTAAAGTTAAGAATGAATGCACAAAGTGAACGTATTATACTTTTTTATTTCAACGTAATACTTTCGGTTATAAATCTCCGATTGAATTTCCTATAAATGACAGAATTTTTTTTTTTTTTTTTTTTTTTTAAAAAAAAAAAAACCTTTCATTTTCCTATTAAAACTTATTAAAACTTATTAAACTTATTGTATTAAAAATTATGTCACATATATCAAAAAATATTAATTTTTTTGGTAAAGGTAAAAGACGTAACGAAAATGAGATAGAAAATCCTCGTATAGAAATTATTCCAGCAGAGAATGAATTTAACGATTCTATGGCTGTTGATTATTCAAGTCCTTTACCTTCTCCTACACCATCTCCAACAACAGCATATGAAGTATCAAGAGAATTAAAAAGATTACGTTTAGATAACAATGTTGAAGAAACATGTATGAGTTCATTAGAATTATCAATAACAGCAGGATTTACAATAATAGAAGGAGCATCAAACGTCGCTCAAAATTTCTCAGCATTCGCACCATTAATAAAACAATTTTTTGATATAGCAAAAGAAATTGTGATATTATATGAAAAAGCAGAACATAATAGAGAAATATGTAGTTTTCTTTTACAAAGGTGTAATTGTGCTAGAGTTGCAGTTGAAGATTTAGATATGAGAAAGACCGAAAACGTGAGTTTTTTTTCTAGAAAAGAAAATTTTGATTTATTTAAAGATTTTATTAAATGTATGCAAAGAATCAAAAATTTTATTGGAGATGTTAGTCAATTAAATAGGCTTAAAAAATATTTTTTTGCGAATAATATTGAAGAAACTTTTACCAAACTTATAAGTGAATTTGAAGGGTATATGAATAGTTTAAAATTCTCATTTATCGTACAATCTAGAAATGAATTAATAATAATTAAAAATGAAATTAAACAACTTACAGAATTATTAATAAATATTCATGGAGTTTCTGATACTAAACAATCTAAAGAAGAATTTTTTAAGGGAATAGGAATAGTTACTAAGAAGAATAAAGATTTTAAAAAACAAAGTTATGATCAAAATGAATTTGAAAATTCTGTTGAAGAAATGGAACCATTACTTGAAGGTCAATTTCAAAAAACTGAAGTTACACGCTCAAAAAAGATTGAAAAACGTACAGCATATCATGATTGTTCCGAATATTGTTTTAAAGAATTTCCTAATAATTCATCATCATCTTTGAATTATTTCAATACTCAAATTGAAATTAGAAGACAAGTTAATATTCTTAAAGAATTAAAAAATTCAAATCATATTATAAAATTTTTTGGTGTCGCTCAAGAAAATTCTAAATTTTATTTAGTTACTGAATGGATGGAATATGGAAATTTACATGAATATTATACGAAATATAGAGAAGATATAAATTGGAAAACTAAAATTAGATTTGCTTTGGATATTTGTCGTGGAGTTTCTTATCTTAATGATTGTCAAGTAAGAAATATTTACAATAATAAAGATTTATTTTACAAGTATCTAATTAAAAATTGTTTTTATTTAGATTCTTCATCATGATATTCAATCAGCTAATATTTTAGTAAATGATGATCATAAAGTTAAGATAGCAAATTTTGGTTTAAGTAAAAAATTTTCTGAATTTACAAGAAATATTTCACATAATATTGAAAATGTAAGATATATGGCTCCAGAAAAATTAACAGAAGATGAAAGTAATAATTATAATAATAATAATAATAATTTACAAGGGACTAATTATATTAAAAGAAAAAAAGTTCCTTATGATTCTAAATGTGAAATTTACAGGTAAATAAATTAATAATTTTAAGAGATAAATAGAGATAATTTAATTAATAATTTTTATATTATGTAGTGTTGGAGCATTATTGTGGGAAATCGCTGAATTAAAAAAACCGCATTCAGATATCGTTAATAAGGAAATGCTTATAAGTATTAGAGAGCGTGTGCGTAATAGATATCGTGAACCACTTTCGGATGATGTACCTGAAATTTGGAAATTTTTAGTTAAAAGATGTAAGTGAAATGAATTTAATTTAATAATCTTATTTAATTTATTTAAAACGTTAATAATGTAATTTTTCAATTAGGTATGGAACATGAGCCAAAATGGCGTCTTAGAATATCTGAAATTTGTTTTAATCTTTATGAATTAAGTAAAACATATTCGGAAATTCCTAAATCCCCTGCTTATATGTCTGATGAAGATGAAAATTTAATAATAGATCAACCAAGGAATTTATCTGCTTCCCCCATTCTCTCTGTTGATGAAGCAATTCGAGAACATAAATCAAATGGAAATAAACAATTAGCATGGGAAAGTTTCAAATATCATTCAGAAACAAATAATGAAGCAAAATATTGGTTAGGATATTATTATTATTATGCGGAGATTCCTGAATTACAACAATTAAATAAAGATGATAGACACAAGTTTGCTTTTGATATATTTAGAGAGACTGCTGACAAAGGCAATCCTTCTGCTCAATTAAGATATGGAATGCATTTATGGAATGTTGCTAATTATTCTGAAGCTATTAGGTATTTAGAAATGTCCGCTAATTCAGGGAATTCTACTGCTATGTATAACATTGGAAGTGCTTATTGGAATGGTAATTATGTTAAAAAAGATCAAGCGAAAGGTGCTAAATATCTAAGGAAAGCTGCTGTGCAAAATCAGCCTAAAGCTATAGAAATGTGTAAGATTTATAATATTGAATTGAATACAAATAATGAATCGTTTAATATATAATTAATTATATTTATTTAAAATTTTAAAATTATTACTTTTTTATAGCGGGATATAAATAAAAATGTTAGCATTTAAATATCATTATATTCCAAAAAAAGAAACCTAAAGTTTATTGTTATATTTTAAATGATTATGAAACTTTTAAGATAAAATTTAAATTTATGAATTATTTATGACCAAGTAAGAATCATTACGAACATTCTTCATATGATTTAAAAATGTTTTAATAGTTACAATATGTTATTTTACAAATAAAGTGACTTAAAAATTCTATATAGAAATTTTTTTTTTATAATTGTTCAATTTTGCATCTCTTAATGTATGCTTAGTAAAAATGACATACTGCATGTATATTTGCCCAAAATTTGCTTTCTTAATTAAAATCCGTGTTGCTGCTTTTTGATATATTTTCAATTGTTCTTTACTAGCTATAACTAATTAAATTCCAAAATGACAATAATTTCTTGACACCATTAAATTATTCACTTATATGCTTAAATAAGGTTGTTAATATTTCGTGCTTTCATATACCAATGAGCAGATATTTTTAATTCTACAAATCCATTTAATTATCTACTACACCATTCGCATTAAACATTTTTTTCATAATATCAACCTAATTTAAACATTCAATCGATTCTTAATGTTTACTTTGTTGATGTATGACATTGACTATATTTTGAATTTAATTAAATTCCTGTTTATGATAATTGAAGATGTGAATTATCTGTTATAATTTATTATGTTATATAGTTGATCAAGTTTACAATTCGTTATTAGGCTTCTCTTTAAGGCCTTGTGAAGTTTTTACGACTAAATCAACTCATAGAATAGAGGTTAACACTACTATATGTATATAACTTTATGTTAATTCCTTCTATTACTAAATATTATCTCTTTTTGGATTAAATATTCAAATAATTTTAATACTCTTACAAATTTAGGGGAGGAAACTACACAAAGAGCTTAACTCGTATAATAATCGAAAATTACTCGCATGTGTCGCATGGGTAAAATTAGATTGTTTAAATAATGTAAAAGAAAATAGCATTTTTTTCAGGAAAAAAAGAGGAAGGAGCTATATATAAGAACAGGTTTGTCATTGGATTAAAAATGTGTTCTATACAGTAAAAATTATATATGTTTTATTTATTGACTAAACTGGACTGAACGGGACTGGCTTGGATGTGTGAAGTGACGCATGGGTACAACCCGCGTTGTACGGTATATAAAATAACTGTCCATTATCGGGGGATGTCTAAAAGCCGTGTTCGATCACGTGATTTCTAAAAATTCGTTTTTTTACAAATAAAACTTTTTGTCAAATATATGGCCTTTTGAATTACATATAGTAAGCGTATTTCGGCCCGCCCTTAAAACGCCAAGTGAGGTTTTGAATACCGTTTTTGATTTATTTAAACTTTTTCATTTTCGTCATTCATTCATAGAAATGACCGACAAATTTCATTTGTTCATATGTAAAGTCAAAAATAGTATGAAAAATCTACTTTTTTCCCTTAAGTAAACCTGAAGAGCAGGTCAAAATACACTTATTCTATAATTTTCAAGTTCATATCAGTCTTGGTTTATTAAAAATTTATCCATTCTTATGCTAAATCACGTGATCAAACACGGCTTTAGACAACACCCCCCATTACAGTGATGGAAAATAACCAGGTCATTTGGCTATTTTGAAATAACCCTCAAATGACCATTAAATGACCTAGTCATTTGAGGTCATTTGTCATTTAAGTCATTTAACATAATGCTGGTAAAATCTACAGTGCTGGCTGGAATTACAAACTGTGTAATTTTATAATTATTGAGTATTACATAAATACACATAAAATTTCAATAATTTTGGGCGGAATTATGAAAATCACATAATATAATTTTTAAATGACTATGTCATTTGTCATTTGACTTCAGAATGACCCAAATGACACGTGACAAATGACCCAAGTCATTTGATGTCATTTAAGTCATTTGCCATCACTGCCCCATTATCTAATATGCGTTTGAAAAATATGATAATTTTAGGATTTTATAAGTGATATCAACCTCACTTATTATTGAAAATAAAATATTATGACGTGATTTTACTTGTAAAAATTGGCTTTATTAGATAAAAAGCAAATGTTAAAGAAAATGAAGATTTCAATTAATTAAATAATAATGATAACTTTTTTTTTTTTGAAAAAAAAAAAAAAATATTGTTCCGTGGTAAAATGGAAACTTAGATGTGACGCAAAATCACACAATGTATAATAACCGCTGTCAAACATATTTCCGCAGCAGGTGCGTGAAATACAATTATCAAGACTTCAACAATAAGTTAAGTAGTAAAAGCCGCGCTCATACTAAGGTTACTGGGGTGTCTAATATCAAGCTAATCACAAATGTATATTTTGGATCTTACATCCCGAAATAAATGATAGAAAAATTACTAAGAAATTCTCCAAATAAATTTTTGATCGTGGTTTTAAAATAAAGTTCTTAGTAATTGTTCAAATTTGCTTCTGTTACTTAATAAATACAAGTCCCAAGAATCGCTTCCAATTGTCAATAATGGAAAACGTGAGGAATTAAATTTTTCGCGACGGCAAGATTTTAAATAGTAATTTATTGGAATTTTGGAATTTGTTACAAAAAATCTCTACTAATCATTTTTACTATAGGGCTGCTCTTTCAATCACGTGACTCTGCCTGATGTCGGGTACTAGCGTTATTATATATCGAATTTTTATGAAAGTACAGATTCGGCGATATCATCGTGGTATAACGCATGATTGGAAAAATCAAAAAGATTTATTTTTTATTTATATACATAAAAAACGTTTTGCAACGTTTTTTATTAAATAATTGAAAAACTGTTGCAAAATGATTTTTTTTTCTAAGTTAAAAAAGCTTGAAAAATCATTGCGAAATGGTTCTTTTCCATAAAATACAAATTTGAATGCGAAGTAAAAAATAAAAATATGTATTCTAAAATATATCAAAAAATTTAAAATTAATAAATAAATAAATAAAGAATTAATTAATTTTGCATACATCTCCTTTTCTACTTTTAGGTTTCGAAAGTTTTTTTATTCTATGATTAGCGATTGGATCTCCTTGATCGGCAGCTTTTTTGTACCATTCAATTGCCGCATTTTTATCTTTGGTAGTCCCTTCTCCTTTTTCATATAATTTTGCAAGATTATATTGAGCCATAACAGTTCCCATATTTGCAGCTTTTGAATATAATTCAAACGCTTTTTTTTTATCAATATTAGTTCCGGTACCAACATCATAACAATATCCTAATAATGTTATACCACCAGAATATTCACCTTCAGCTGATTGTTCAAATAATTTAAAAGCTTCTTTATGATCTCTATCAATACCATTCCCATTTAAATATAAAAGTCCAAGATTATATTTTGCCATTATATTTCCGTTATCTGCAGCTTTTTTATACCAATTAGCTGCCATCTTTAAATCTTTTTTAACACCTCTTCCCATATAATAACAGAATCCCATATTTATCTGTCCTGCTGCACAATTTGCTTTAGCAGATTTTTCAAAATTTTCGAAAGCCAACTTATCAATCTGTTCGGTACCATACTTATGTAGATAACATAATCCAATATAATATGGTGCTAAATCAAAATTTTCTATTAAAGGATTTTTAAAATATTGAAAGGCTTCTTCATGACTTTGAGGAATTCCGATTCCAAAACAATTAAAATATCCAAGTAAGAAGATTGAGTTTTTATCATTGTCGTTTTTTTTTAACCAATCACAAATTTCTTGTAAATTTATATTATGAGAGGTAAAATATTCAAGGATATGAAATTTTCTTAATGTTGGTTCTCTTCCTTCGTTCGTTATTTTAAAAATGAATCGTGTTATTCCATCAACTACCGTGTTTAAATCTTTTTGTGTTTTGTTTTTACTCGTCAACTGCAGAAGATCTATATCGGTATCCACTTTACTTATTTCACTTGGACTATCGAACCTGTACATATCAGATAAATATAAATTTCCATTATGACTTGGAAAAGGTTCACTGATGATACTTCCATTAACAGAATCACTATTGAACATATTTCCATTACTAGAATCACTACTGATGATATTTCCATTACTAGAATTACTACTTATGATATTTTTACTAGTGGTATTACTATCCACTTGGTAATCTTCCGATACTGCCAAATTTAAGTTTGCTTTTTTTAATCTTTCTAATACTTCACTTGCAAATGGACGTTCTTTTGGTTTACCATTCCAACAATCTAAAAACAAAAGTAAATTATTAATTTTTTTTTTTTTATAAAAAGAAAAAATTATTTATAAACATAATAATATACCGGTATAAATTTTTGCATAAGCATCAGGCGTTTCAGAAACAATCGATTCTCTCGCACCGTTAAGAATACTAATAGCTAAAGTAATATCATAACCCTTATCATAACCCTTATTATGAAAAGGTGGTCTACCACTAGATATCTCCCAAAAAAGTACGCCAATACTATAAACGTCACTTTTTTCGTTTAATGTATAAGCTTTATCGTCAAATTTTTTTGGGTCAATATAAGGAATTACTCCAAAAACACTTGATTGAACTTTGGATGACGATTCGATCCTTTTAGATAATCCAAAATCTGCCAACTTGATAGCTCTTTGCTTAATTAATAAATTGCCAGAATGCTATATAAATAATAAGTAAATATATTAAAACTTTTAAAATACACACACACAAAAATCACATATACACATCAAAATAAATAAAAAAAAAATTGAAATACCAGATCACGGTGTACAATTCCTTCGCCATGCAAATATGATACAGCATCGGCCAATTGATATGCAAGGTTGTATTTATCATTCCATGTAAGATCCACGAAATGATTCTTTAAATAATTTCGAAGAGAACCACCTTCTGCGTATTCCATCACCAACATATATTTTTTCAAATGGCTCTCATCATCATCTAATGAATTCACAAAAAATAAATAATCAACCTTAATAAATTTATTTTGGCAATTTAATTTTTTTTTTTTTTTTTGAATAATATATTTATTAAATATCTTACAACACCTGACTCAGATTTCGTAATTCCACAAAAGCTAATAATATGAGGATGGTGTTGTACATCTCGATGAAGTTTGATCTAGATTATAGAATTTAGAATAATAATAATAATAATAAAGTTTAAATAACGTATAATAAACGAATTCAATCATCATATATCATGTTTTACCTCGTGGATGACTTCCTTTACTGTGGCATCGTTAAGATCTAAAAAAGATTTCAACACTAAATATTGCCCCAAATAATTATTCCAGTTTGCGCGAAATATCTCTGCAAATCCTCCTTTACCAATTGATCTGATATTACTGAAATTTTTGTATTCATAATATCTAAAAAATTCTTTTTCAATAGCTTCTTCAATCCAGTCAATACATTCTTTCGTATCTTCGTTATCTTGTATTTCGGTATTTTCAGGCATAGTGAAAATAAACAATAATAAAATTTGTCTTATTAGGAAGAAAAAAAAAAAAGCCATTTGTAATATTTGTAACTACTTTATATATAATTATGTATGACAAAAGTGTTATCAACCGGACTGAAAAATCCGACTCGATTTCCCGAATTTGGGTTAGTAGTATTTTTAGATTCAAGAATTACACAAACTATATGCACATCATAAATAAACAATTAATTAATAATTTCGCACGAAGATGAGAATTGTATCGAATTAATTATAGTTAACCTTAAACAATTAGATTTACAGGAAAATGTAATTTAGATAGAATATCTATATAGGATCGGTAAGTATAGATAATGAAAATTAGTATATAATGAAGTATTTTACTTTTCTAATGTATACAATATTGTAATATGTTCTCTCACATAAATCCAATAAAATATGCATTTACCAATAAAAAAAAAAAAAAAAAAAAAAAATATTCGCAAATACCAGTAAGACAAGATAGCGCCGCAATTATAAGTTTTGAATACAAGGTTTATTATATAGTGAACTTTGTCTACCTAGCTCCCTAGCTCCCTTATGTACATGTACGATAAACACAATATTTTATTTATAAATGTTTCTAAAACTTTTAAAAACAATATGTACGACATATTCTTTACTATATTCTCTTGAATTTTTTAAAAATTAAACTATCCAATTTAGTTTAAAAAAAGATCAATTTCAGTAAATTATTACTAATTTCAAATCAAATCATCTAATTTATTCATAAAAAATTAATTTAATCAATTTAGGATTTCAAGTATAAATTTATTATTATTTTTAAATTCATTCATAAATGTACTTTCCTTTTATCATTTAAATATGAATGATTTCTTTTTTTTGTTAGTTTATTATTAAAAGGAAATTTGTGTCACAGTATGACGAAACTTCGAAACGTACAACAGGGTTCTTGAATGACTACTAAATATACATAGATTTAAGTACAAAGAAAATACAAAGAGTATTTATTTATAGACAATTCCTATCAGTAATTCTACTAAACCAGTTTCAGTCCTCATTATTTAAAAGGTCATTTATTATACCTTTCTCAAATAAGGTTTTCACGGTAAATAAATATGATAGAGGATATACACATATTACTAAAGAAATTATACGAAAGAATAAGTTGCAAGATTCTTTCTGCGACATATGCTCTGTAAAAATTAAAAAGAGAATTAATACTCTAATTATCTGGTATTAAATTATATACAGTATACATAAGTACATAACGATACATAGTAATACAAACAAATGCCTAGTAACTGGTTTGTAACTAGAATAAATCATTAAAAAATGGTCCAATGAAAAAATATTTGGCTTTATTCATCAATTTATTTTTTTTTTTTGTTTTCAGTCCACTTTTAATGAATAAAATTGTGCAACTTTCAATTGTAGATTATAATATAGATGTGCACTACAAACAAAAAAAATTTTTACGTGTGCCGATCTTGAATTCGGAAAAATGTTTCGATTTGTGGTTTTTCATTAGCACAGTTCAATGGCTCAGTATACCGCATTATTTAAACACAAACATAATATGGAAATTTCATCCATTTTCAGATTTTCTTGGCTACGGAATGAACGTATACTCGTAAATATGCCCAAATATATAATATTACGATCATTTCTTTGATCCCTTAATTCGTGATCCGTATATAAAGTAGAGAGAGTCCGATATTGAAAATCGGGGTTAATTATATAATAGTGTGGAATCTGATGTCACGGAAGACCAAAGTACTAATTGTTAATATAAAAACTAAGTTTATGCTATTTGGCTTACTTTTTAGCACTAGAAATGACTTACTTATGAACTTAAAGAAAAAAATGCTTTATTTTTAACGTTGCGAACAATGGGTTTTTTACTTTTGGACTCATAGGAAAGTTATTTCTAATGATTGAAAATTTTACCGGATTTTTAGTAAAAAGTTAGTCAAATAGTATAATTTTATGCTAATGGTTTTAGTTTTTGCATTATATTTAAAAAATTAGTACTTTAATTTGCCGCGTCTTCAGATTCCACGCTATTATATATTACTATATATAATTTAACTCCGGTTTTTAATCTATTATTACGCGGATCATGAATTAAATAAAAAAAATGTTCTGAAAAATATATAAATTGAAACAAGAACCGGGAATTATTAGACCTTTCATATGAGATGTTTTCCATATTTTTGGATTTAAAATCTTGACTACTTTCTCAAAAGAAAAAAGCTTTATTCATGTTATAATGCAAATGTGAAACGAAAATGATTTATTATAGAATATTCGTGAGGAAATTTCTTGATACTATAACATCAATATTCTTTGAAAAATCTTGAATTTGATAATAAACATATCAAAACGGTTATTTCAATATTTAAACATTAAAAAATTATATTTAACATATTAAACACTTATATGAATAAATAAAAGGTTGCAAATAATAATATATCAAAAATTATCAAAGACAAATATTTGGGTACTTTTCACCTCTTAAATTCTCAAATTTTCATAAACTAGATAAACGGAAACTGTCGCTTTAACATAATCGGTGTAAATAACTAGTTGAGATGAAAAATACAGCTTAAATTCTTGTTTTATTAAAATAATAAAAATTTTTTATTTTTCTGCTTAGTTGGTGAGAAAGTACAGGGGTAGAGGAAAAGAAATAATTCAGGGAATAACCCAAATTTACAACTTACAAGAGATAGTCCTATGTTCAGATATTTACATTCAATTTTTCGATCGGTTCTTCTGATGCTACTGTTAAAGCTACGATAACTTTTTTTTTATACTATTCTACTCCTAAGATATTTATTCATATAAGTTCGATAAAGTAGTAAATATAAATCAACAGGTTTACCAATAAATACATCCTCATCCTTTTTGTTCGTATAGATTTTGTTTTATTCTCCGAAAGACTTTCTTCTCAATTTACTTGTTTGTTATATTTAACCCAATGACTTGGTCATCTCGTGCTTCTTTTTGTACAGTTTCTGAAATTAAGTATTCTTGTGAAATAAGTCTATTGACAAAACACAGGATCGATGACACACAAGCATTCCACATAACAGTATAATTTGCGAAGACTCCGCTTTGCAGATCAGACGGAGACTTCGCCACAAGTAAGAAAAACTATAATCATGATATCAATTGGATTTAATTGAGTCACAATTTGTGTCATAATAATCATGTATCTTAATGTCTTAATGTCTTAATGTTTTCGCGTGACTCATTACAAACCTTTATATAAATGTATTTTCTTGACTCATCCCAAACTTTTCGAGTCAGATTGAGTCACTGCAAAATACATTCATCAATCATCACAGAAAGTTTGTACGACCAAAAATAATATAAAATGACCATTATTTTCTTTTTATTCTCATTCATCTCTGTTACTCTTAGTTCCCCTAATTCCTTCTAAGTTCTAATTTACTTTTATAATGTTGGCGGCGGCGAGTGGTGTGGAGGGGCGGTATAGTTCTATGCGCGGGTTGAGCATAGGCGCTTGCTTTCGGTAAGCTCGTGGGTACCAGCTTTTGCTGCAGTCTTGCGATAGGACCGGTCGGTTGTGGTACGGCATGGTGCTATGCGTAATTTTTATGGGAGGAGCATAGTGCACTTCTTAGGAAGTCCCTTGTGGTAGGGCCGTAATACCTTATCATTATTTATATAAAGATAAAAATAATCTTTTATATAAATTAATTAAATTTTTTGTTCTTTATACAAACAGAAATATCCCAATTTTCATTTGTATTGTCATTCTTTTATACAGTATATTTAGATCATCTCTTGAAAATTGGATTACAAATTAACAATTGTTTTCCTTTTATTATTGTACAATCAGCAATTTTATCGTAGTAAAATGAAATTATGTATCGTTTAACCAGTTGGATGTTTTGCATCTTTTTTCGCACTGCAAGTACTATATAAGAAACTCATATGACACATTCCTTGATCTACTCCAAACTATTCTTGATCTCAAAATAAAATAATTGATAACATGTAAATTCTTTGATGATAGTATTAATATTGAATTATAATAATATAATATACATATATAATAATAATACATATTTGTTTTTTTACAGTAACTTTTCTACATTATTAATAAATTAAATATAAATCAATGAGAATATTAATAAGATTAATTATGTTATAATAATATTTTTTTTTTTTGAAATAATTAATTAATTTAATCGTCAATAGTCCAACGATCATCATCTTTTTGTTGTTGGGCCTTTTTTCGTTCATCACTAAGACTGTTACTTTCACTTAAACTTAATGGAGATGTAGGAGGATGTTGTTGTGACATTGAAGAAGCGGGGGAATATACCGATGAACTTGATGGTACATTTAATGTTGGTATATTAATATGAGATGGTCTCGGTCTCAATCTTTTCTTATAATTTTCAACTAAAAAAGAAAGACGAATTAACTCGAAATTCGTTATAATTGAAAGATACATTTTATATACTTACCAAGTTCTAGTAATCCTTTACCGAAATTTAGTGTTACTATAATAGAATAAATAAATGTAGCCTAAAAAAAAGGAAGATAACGTACGGTTAATATCTAAACTTCTCTAATTTTCTTTTAAAAAGAATTTCATGTTTACATACCAAAGCAATTACCACAAATACACTTGCTATTGAAATAAAAAAAAAAAAAAAGGATAAAAATAGGTTACATCATATCATTATTATTATGAGAATATCCCGGTTATACTGTATGTAATTTACTTACTAAATATTATCATAAAGTAAGATCCAAGTACTAATAATCTAACAAATGCGTATATTAATAGACCATAATCAGCCACGATTAATAACCACAACACAGAGAATGCTATCATTCCTGTTGTTGATTCCCTTTTTATCTACATAAGAAATTAAAAATTTATTTCTAATGAGAAATGTAAAAATAAAAGCAAATAAAGATAAAAGTTACTTACAGATTTGTATGCTAAGAATTGTAACATTAAAGCAAGTAAAGTGGCAAAACCATGATATACTATTAATACCATGTCAATTACTTTTCCTTCACTAAAATCAGTTATTTTAACTGCAACAATTACTGTAGGTATTATATATATTATCCAAAAGAACAGATTCAATTTAAGTAACATTATAAATATCAAATTACTCCTATAAATTTCTAAAATTTTTGAAAATAAAATTAATAAAAATAATTTTATAGGTTTAAAGTAGGATTTTGAAAACCACTTACTTTGAATTTGGTAATCTCCACCAATCCTTTTATAAACACTCCATCCAAATTGACTATATAATTTACTTGCTATGATTGCAGATATAATTGAGATTGTTATTAATGTTAAAACTTGTGGAAGATCTACTCTTAACCAATCTATATTGAATCCGTTTAATCCTTCATTACAATCTTTATTATTTTGTATTCTATCTACACGAATTTTGATTTGAAGTAATTGAACCTTTAAATAAAAGGAGAGAAGTGTTAAACACACATACATTCATTTTCTAATCGATTACAATATGTAACTCACTAAAGAGTAGGCTGCGCTTCCAAAATTCAAAGCTACGAGTGTAATAATTTGTATTATATGTTCATGAAATATCTGGAAAAAAAAAGAATTTTAACATTTACGTGACAATCCTATTCCGAACTATTCCAAATTAAATCAATTTAAAATTCTTACCGAATTTAATCCGAAATATACCAAATATAATTGTAACATCATGAAAACTATACTTTGTATAGCTGAGAAAGTGAATAAAAAATAAACGGATTTAGATTCTCCTCTATCACATTTATATGCTTCTATAAAACGTTCATCATTATATATCGAATAATTCCTTATCAAGACTCTCGATTGAAAAAATACCACTAAACAAAATTGAATAGTAAATATTGTGGCGAATAATTTTGTCCATATTGAGGAAGTTAATCGATCCCACTAAAATTATTAAAAAAAAAAATTATCTTTGTTTATTCAATGTAAAATAATATTTATCTATTTCTATTTGTCACGTACTTTTTTTCTAATATGTCTCTTACTTTCGTCAGTGAATAAACACATTTTTTTTTTTTTTTATTTTTTTATTTTTTTTTATTTTTTTCTTGAAAAGTGATTCGATTTTGGTCATTTTAATACAAATTATGAATCCAACTCAAGTTAGCCCGACTTTACTATGACTATAATATAAACGGTTTGGAAGATGTAATACAGAGCAATCACATTACCTTTTTAATCGGTAACTTTATTCCGGTCTTTCTATAATTAGAAATCAAAAAAAAGATCATTTGATTCGAGTTTTTACTTGTTTGAGGCACAGTTAGAGCCACGAAGTTTTTTGAAGTTTATGGAAAACCGAGGAATTCCTACGTTACGTATCATTGTTTAACGGAAAAAATCTTCTTTTTCTTTATTGAATTTCTTTTCATTCGATTAGAATATTCTTAATTCTTTTTTCTTGCGCAAAGAGCGATTAAACAATACAATTAACCATTAACATAATAATCTTATTATAATCTAAATACTAAAATTAATTAGGGATAAATCAGTTATTACTTACCTGCTTATACATTATTTTAACATCCATTTTTAGCTTATTCATATTTCCATTTATATTCAATCTCGATAAGGGAATTGATTATTAAGTATGTGATTTCTCAGCACAATCGGAGTGTCATAATTTTTACGTTTCACAATGGCGCCATCAATGTGGCTTTCATAAAGAGTGCCCCCCAATTTAATTTCCTTTTTTTATCATATCTTTGAAACAAGCCATTAAAGTTATTGTACTGTAATTAAGGTTACTTCCGAGTTTAAAAATTGTAACGTTGTAGTAACACCCATAATTCTTCAAGAAACTTCGTTCCAGCCGATTTTGGTTCGTATATGATGAATTCGATATAGAAGAAAAATACTAACGGAAATAATTTTTCCGATAAATTCCATCCTAATTAAAATCACATGATAGATCGGTATATAATAGATATACTTGGGTGATTTCGTTATATATCTAGTGCATTAATTGAAACTTGGTTCAGTGCAACAAGTTTTCGCATTATAACAGGTCTGGTACGAAATCCCGAAACTCGAAATTCCGATGGTACATTATCTCGTCTAAAAACCCAAAACGCCAAAAATCCCAAAATACCAAAATCCTGAATTGGTACAATCCCGAAAGAATTCTATAATCCCGAAAGTGTCACAACACCGAAATTACATAATCATAAGCCCGAAAGACAATGAACAATGAAAAATCCCGAAATTAATACAAAGATTTTATTGGTTAAAAGAAAAAATAATCGCAAAATATTCGTAAAAACTGTCATTATCTGTTTTCACATACATTAAATTTTTCAGCATTATGGAATTCGAGATTATGAAATTATTATAAAATTCGGGATTTTGTATTTGTCAAGATTATGAGATTCGGTAATGTACCATCGGAATTTCGAGTTTCGGAATTTTGATTCTAAAATTCGATTTTCGATTCCGATTAATCATTTCTAATCGATTGTAAACCATTAGATTTGCGGATAAAGGTGGACACCAGTCCTTAAAGACCGGTCCTACACTTTTAAAATGATAGTTCTGATCTCGGTTTTTAGCTAATTCTGACCAGACGCATAGTTGGGGTGGTAAATGAACTAATAAAATCAAACATATGCATAGTCCTATAAGATTTACTATATGCTAGATTTTTAATTAATGATCGTCGTATTTAAGCTATTCAATAATAAATTCCCTATTAAAATTGATGTATTTTAAACTTTGATAACTTTAAATTCTTCTCATAATTCTCGCTTCAAATTCTGCAAAGGTATTGTAAATAACTGCCTCTTTCATGTAATAGAAAGCTTTTTCCGAAAAAGAAACATAAAAGTCATGAAATAAGCTTTATAATATTCTGTCTATGGTGAAAAACTGTTTCTAGAGTATCATTGAAAATAAACGTTCTATTTCTGTTTTCTTAAAGACTTCCTGTATTTATTTAATCATTTAATATTGCATAAAAACTAAAAGAGCTCATTTTATCGAACTTTTAATATTTCAGATTTTTTAATGGGAATAATGCCTCAGCACTGTTATTACAAGATGATTGTTTTCGGCATGAGTTTGAAGAATTTTGTTTGGTGGAAAATCCATTTTTATGTCATTACCCTTGTATTTATGAATTTGTAAAACTAGAATTTATTTTAATGCTACCCACCAATAGCAAGTTGAAGGATTATTTAATAAATTGGATTTAAAGACGCATTCTAATATGACAGAGAATCTCAAGGAATCAAAATTAAGATTAACTACAACAAATCTTGATAAAGAAAATCTAAAAGATTCCCTTAAAGATGGACTTAAACGCAAAGAAGAAAATCAAAAGAGGTGATGCAAGAAAATCGATTAAATCAAGCGTCAAATCTCTTTGAACAGATGTTTGGAAAATAAATTTAAAATAATTGCTTTTAGTTTAATGTTACAATTTTACTAAAATTTCGACCAACTTTATTTTTAAAAATACTGGCATTTCCGAATTAATATGTAATTTCGGCAAACTTTATATGTACTAATTTTAAAAATACCGGCATTTCCGAAAAAATGTATTAAAAATGATCGGCATAAATTTTCATCAAAAAAAATCTGTAATAGTGAATTTCACGTGAGACTATACAGATGTTTGATTTTATCAGTCCATTTACCACCCCAACGCATAGTGTCGCCCAGAATTACCAAATATATAATATCACGTGATATAGTAATTAGCTGTTTACTGAACGGGAGATTTAATTTTAACTTTGTAGTTGATTGACTTGATTCTAGATGAGAGTTTATCTATGAGACTAGGTTTTTTTTATTTGTTATATTATGTATTTATCATTTTATTATATAATTAGATTAATTACACGCTGTTCACAATAATAACAAAAATTTTTAACTGGTGGCGTTATCAACAAAAAATTGTGTGTTACACAAAATTGTAATTCGGGCCGGCACTATAGTTTCGATTTTTTATTCGATAATCGAGTATAATCGAATCTGATTCGATTTTTGATTAATTCGATTTTGATAGAATCGATTCCAATCCCTAGACTAGTGACGACTGTATTTTATTGTTTCTTTATTATAAATAATCCCGTTCGAATTTTTAAAGTATCAAGAATTCAAATACCCACCAAATTTATTTTCCGGACTATATTTACTGGGTTCTTCCGAAAATCCTGACATTCATAATCTTGATGGTCCATAATTCTGATGCCAAAATTCTGGCAGTTCCAAAATACTGGCAAATCAAAATCCTGACAATTACCGAATTCCGACAGTCAAAATTTTGACAGTAAAATTCCATTCTGAGATTTGATGTAGTGCAATTATGCAATTGTTTTTAATTTAAGAGACAAGATAAATTAGTAACTCTGTAATATGTATAATCCCTTTAAATTGAAATATTTTTTTTTTTCATTTTAAAAAGTTTAGTAAATACTATTAAGTTTCAGATCATATAATTATATTGAGTGCATTAATTGAAATAGAAATTTTAATATGTGGTATGATGTCAGAAGTTTATATTTGACAAGAAAATTGGGCACTTATAAATCTTTCAGCATTTTTAAAAAAATAAGTTTTAAAGAAAATAATAATTTGGCAGTACTATAAAATTACCAGTCAGATTTACAAAAAAATGTCTACATAAAGAGTTATAAGCATTTAAATTTAGGTAATTTTTATATGACTGACCTGTATTCTGAAAAAAAAAATCACGTAAATGTAACTTTATTGGTTAATTTTCATAATTCGGACTGAAATTTTTATTTCTAAGGTCCATCATTACGAAATTACGAGTTTTTATTGGCTATTGTGACAGACTAAAATTTTGAAAGCACTATAGTAATATTATTTGGGGATGGCCAAATATTAAACTTTAAACCTCATTGCTGCGCACATCATTTTTGTTTTCAATTATTAATATGCCTAATTTGAAATATATATATATATATTAAAAAATTTTATCAGGATTTTAATTGTCAAATTTCTATACTGTCAGGATTTTTATTCAGGATTTAAGTTCCTATAAAAAAAAGATCCAGAATATTGCAATATTCCAGAAACTTTCTGGACATTTCCGGATAAACGGACATTTTCTAAACATTTTTGATAACAATTTTCGGACATTCTTTTTTTATAGGAAGTGTTAGGATTATAGACTGTTGAGATTATGAGTTTTTTACGTTAAAAAGCTATATTAAACATAGTATGTATTGACGAAATTTGTTGAATTTTTAACCAATTAATTGGCCTAATTCTTGCAAAGTTTAGCTCAGTTTAGTCTGGAGCAATGGTTTTATTATAGAACTTTTCTTATCACTTCGCTTCAATGCAATTACACGATTTTTAAAAAAATGATTGGCTGCACGTGACCAATATATCTTACCTGGGATATGAAATGATTAACCTTTTAATGTAAATTGACTGATGTTCATTGTTTCGAACAGATTGCCGTGTTGAAACTGAAACAATGTCAGGTCGACATAATATTTAAAGTCTGCTCTATAATTTTTGAGTTACAGTTTCGTAGTTTCTAATTTCAAGTATACGCTTTAGCTTGTCTGGCAAATCACGATACAGATCTGCATATATAACAACAATGTTTCTCAATTAGAGGGGTTAGTTAGAGTTAGGGTTATAGATAAATGGTGAAGTAGAAAATTATTTAATAATATAACCTGATATAATTATTTATCAATATTTTCATTAATACCCATCATAGTCCAAAGATATGGAGTAGAAAAATAAACAAATTAAAAATTTTAGATTTCTTTATCGTGAATATCAGTTATATCACATATAAAAAAAAAGCGAATTACTAGGTAAATTTTAAATTTTTTGTTAATATATTAAATTTATTTTATATTTGTAAGATACATTTAGCCCAATTTAAATTTATATTTACTTATAAAAAAATATATGAATTAAAAATATCAATATATATATTTAAATAAACTAATTAAATTTAATGCGAAAGAGAAAAAGAATCTAAAATACTAAATACGTTAATTTTGTTAAATACACAAATTAAGAAAGCTAATTGTAATTATGTTTTCGTTACTATCATTTTGGAGTCAATTGAAGTTTTGATTTAAGTTCATTCCATTTGATGATTTGCAACTAAGGATTTAAAAAAAAAAAAAAAGTTATTAATTCTATTTAATAAAATAGTTTATCTGACATTAATTATATTACTTACTAGCTTCTTTTAATCCTTTCCCGAAATCTTCTTTAACTTTCAAAATGTATACATATGAGGTCAATGAGACACCAAAATATATGAGATCTTATTAAAAGGATAAATTTATTGATTATTAAAAGCTTAAAAAAGGTTTCAAAATCATATATAAAATAATACTTACTATATGGCAATAAGAAATACCATCTATCAGATATGAATAAAGATCCAATAATACATAATACCATGTTATTAAATAGAACGAAAATCCATAAATATGAGCAATGTTTCATTCCAGTTTTGGATTCTTCACCCATCTAAATGAAATATAATCAATTAGAAAATTTTTACGAGAAATTTCTATAATTTAACGTAAAATCATAAATACTTACCTTAATGAAAATCACTCGAGTTAACCGAAGTATTGAAATGAAAATAATTAAAAATAATGAAATAGCTAAAGTCATTGTATAATCCCTAAGAGCGATGTACGTTAATATATTATAAATACAAAATACAAAATAAATTATTGAAAAGAATACAAAAAATTTTAAAAAAAGTTTTAATAAGAGTTGTCTCTTAAGTAATGATATGAGTAATTCATTATTCCCAACTTTTTTTTGATAATAAGTATTAATTCCAAGTCGTAAGTACATCATAAGTGATAAGTAACCAGTTAATATCACAAAAAATGTGTATAAAATAAATTGCGGCAAATCGTATTCTATTATTTTAGGATCAGTAAGTCTATCATCAAGTCTAAACTTTTCTAATAATTTATTTTCAGGTGTCAAACATTCATTTTTCGTATGTTCAATTACGATAATCACTTCAAGCATTTGTACCTATGAATTGTCCAGAAATATAATTGTTTTGTTGAATCATATGTAATATTTATATATTTGTTAACAAAAAAAAAAAAAAAAAAGACTCACGATTGTATATAAATATCCTCCGATATTCATTAGAGAATATACGCAAATTTGCATCACACATTCATCAAATACCTGACATTAATATAATGGAAATGTTAATATATGGAAACTTATGTCGTTCGTTATAAAAGATTTACTTACCGCATTCAATCCCAAATAAACCAAAAATAATTGATACGCAATAAATAAATAATTTTCAATAGCGAGATAATCCATATAATTATAATTTAATGCAAACTTATCATTTTTACAACGAGATTTTATAATGTTTAATGGTCCATCTAAATTATAATTACGATTCGATAATCTAGATTGAAGCAATGCTATAATTAAGAACTGTAATAATAATAATACTGCAAAAAGAAATCTAGGTCTATCGATCTATTATTATAATGTAAAATATTTTAATTATTAAAGAAAAAAAAGATAAAAATCTTTTAACGAGAATATATAATGTTTACCTTTATTTTGTATTTTTTTAAAAATTGTTCCTTTAAAAACATCTTTTATATTAATATCGTAGTTTATTAAATTGTTTAGACCCTTTAAATCTTTCTTTTATATATATATATTTATTTATTTAAATGCGTATTCGTTTAAAACATTTACTAAATTGTAAAATTAATGTTTAGAAGGAAATAACGTTTAGAGGGAAATAAAAAAAAACAAAAGTTATTTTTTACCACATTTGTCATCTTTTAAATGTTTATCAAACTATTCAGCTAGAAAAATTAAAGATTTTCCAGTAAAATAATGGACTAAATTAGTAAGAGATGACAATATATTATTTTGTGATACATTTAATTTTTCATACTATTATACTCATCCGGTATTTCGTAAGCTCGAAACATTGTTCAATTACCCCGCTAGTCTATGCTAGCCTAGAAAGAGCTTAATTCGTGATCCGTGAGTCATGTATAAAAATGGGAATTTGTCGTTATACCAAATAAAAGTAAAAAAAAGCCAAAAAAAAAAAAAAAAAAAAAAAAAAAAATGTTAATGGTAACAAACAGACTAAGTTTAAATAATAAAATAATTATCTAAAGGCAGTATCGGAGATGTTAACAGATACCATTCTTTCAAACGATAACATACTGGTATTAATAAATGACGGTATATTTTGTTTTCTATACAGAAAATAAAAGAAATTCGACATGCAAATGTAAATCATTATAATCAACCAGTTCACAGGTTTGTTATCTCCATAACCATTCAGTTGAGATGAATGATGATATTGAAAATCTATAAATTTAAATATTTTAATTTGTCATATATATATATATAGTTACTGTATATGTTCTATGTAAACGCTGGACATTTTCCACGTATGTTATTGATCACTTTATAATAGGGATACACATTTTATTAAGTTTGCTTACGTCAAACATAACCGATAACAATTACTTATGAGGGACCCGGCAGATTCTTATGCCGAAGGGCGGACAATCGAAAGATAATCAGTTACATATAAACCCGAGCGGACGGAAAAATGAGCTTTTTTTTTAACATGATAACAAATTTGATTGGTTATCACAGATTTATTCAGTTTAATATTTTAGTTTTTTAATTTTAAATTTTTACAATATCATAAAGTGCATAGTTCGTAATGAAATTAATAAATCGAAGCTTTAATTCTCTTAAGCTTGCTAACATCAAATAATATTTTATACTATATGTAAAAAATTATACGAATTGACACAAGGTACAAAAGTTGTAGCGTATTCAGATTAAACTCAAGTAAAACTGTAGGGATGTTAAATTGCTTCAACAAAGCATTTTAACCGAGTTTGAGCACAAACTTTTAATATGTGCTTAAAAACGTGCTTCGAACTTGTTTAACAGTTTCATAATATGAGCTCAAATTAAGCTTTTAAACGCGTTTATTTAAGCACATTTGAGCAATATAGCTAGTTTCTTTAGTATTTTATATTTTTTTAATAAATCACGATGGCTGAGGAATTAGTTTTAGATGATGCCTATGTATCTTTTATCAATAATAACTTCACGGAAATAAATATGAATGACACTAACACACCCGAACAATTTTTTAGTCGTACAAGCAACAAGTGTACCCAGCGAGCAATGTTTTCAGTTGCTAAAAATACAATTATCCCAACCCGGAACAGGCTATCACCAGAGAAGGTTCGCGCAAGCCTCTGCTTAAAAATATGGTATGAAGCAAATATTATTAAAAATTATTCAGCTAGTAATTAAATTTCTATAAATGTATAAATGTATAAATGTATAAATGTATATTATAAATTTGTAATTATTTTAAAATTGCATAATATAAACGATAGTATATTTATATAGTAAACGAAGAACAAACAAAATTAGATATATATATAGTATATAAATCAGTTAGTCCATTTAAGACTACATAATATAACCATGCTTAACCTATAATTAAGCTTTAGAGCTCAGCTCACTTATTTAATATTGCTTAGCTTGTTTTAGCCGGTTTCAAAGCACAAAGCTGTATTAAACTTAACTTTAACTGAACCGCTTGAGCAAATTAACATCCTTAAGTATATATACAGTATATATATATATAAGATCATTCGTTTAATGGTCATGCAAGAAGCACTTCTCATTTTGTTCCCGCCAACTCCTGCATCCGACTGGTCTTGTCCATCCATCGAAATGGTAATTTCACGCCTTGCCGAACTTATAAATTTAATGTTCTCATTGAAGGATAATGTTATTATAGACGCACTTCATATGTTTGAACATAGACTAGATGAAATTGGAAACATATTGTGGGACGCTTTCCTTGCAATTCGAAATGAAACCGTGGCACTTATTCATTCTAAAGAACCTTTTGATATTGCAACATAAACTTTAATATCAATTATTAAGCCCATAAATAATTTCTTTTAAATAAACATCCTAGAGCGGGAATTGTTTTTATGATTGGACAAACCGGTAATCACGACTAATTTTTGAGACATTCGCATGATCCGCATGGGAAATTTGATTTGTTTTGCCCTAATGTATGTTGACAAGAAATTGTTAGCTTTATCATTCACGTAAAGAGGAAAATATTCGGAACATCTTATTATAAAACTCAAAATCAAAACAATTCGTATAAACGTGACGTTAGTCGATATAGCACTAATATGAATTTGTATTATCAGGATAAAATAATATCATATATTAAATTAATTAAAATAAAAGAATCTCAACACGTTCCTATCTCTAATCTATTTCCAGCATAAAATTGTGCTACAGTAGTAAACAGATCAAATGTTTGATTAAAATCTCTACCAATTTCAATTTCATTAATCCAAATCATTTAGTTTCTTGTGAATTTATATTATGATTATTAAAATAATCGCCCAAAATATATTTGTCTACCTCCTTTCTTCATTACTTTTTAAAAATAATGATACTATTCGTTAAATTTTGCATAAGTTGTGACAACTCCCAATGGAATGTAATCCTTGTAATCATTGCTTTAATCTATCTTTCACTTTGTTTTGACACCTTGATTGTGTTTCTACCTATTTTTGTTAATGCCAGTTTTGTATGTAATACTAATAGGGACTATCAAAAATCAACAATGTTGTTCTTTAAAAATTTATTGCAGTTTATTAACATTAAATATAACTTTAATATTGATTATAAAGCAAATATTATACTGCAGACGGCAACATATCTACATACTTGTATAAATTCAAATCATCAGTTATAATTCCTTGTAAATTTATTAACATAATCATCCAAATATACTTATCACGTTTGATTTTATAATTATTGCTTTTAATTTTTCTACCACCTGGATTATGATTAGACGATTCTCTGGTTCACCATCTCAATAATCCAAAGAATTTATAGATTTAGAAAGTTTTTCAGGTATCAGGAACAGGACCTTGTGACATAGCTAATCAATGTCATATTCATCATATCCTAATATTAAATGATTCCCTCATGAACGAATTCTTCCACAGTGATATTGTTAAGAGCAAAAAAGAAAAAAAATTCTATTTAATTCGGATGATAAAACGCTTCGTAAACTTTAAATAACATTTTCAATCCAATTAATCCATTCATTTTATTTCAGCGTCTCTAATTCAATATCATTAGATATCGTGAATATGACAATAAAAATTATTTGTTGGTTGGAACTAATGGATTTATATGTTATGTTGATACATCGATCTTGCCGATCATGCAGAAAAATTAAAGATCGACATTACTTTGTCGTGGTTCTTTTTATATCAGATACTGTAAAAAAGTAAATAGATGAGTCGTTTATTTTCTTTTTACAATAGTTTAAATGTAGTAAGAATATCGTCAGCCACCTTACCATGAGATGTGTCCATCAAAGGAAATGACGGTGATGGAGATTTGATAATAGATTAATGAACGTATTAATATTTCAACTTTATTCTTAATTTGTTATCAGAGATGGTGTGATGGAATAATAACATTTTTATAGTAAGTTTTACTGTATAACACTAAATATAAATTTGTTTAACTCGTGCATCTAACAAAAAAAAAAAAAAAAATTAGATAAGAAAATTCCTTTGAGCAGTCAAACATGCCGTACAATACATAATGATACCTCTTTATTATCACGCACAAAACCCTTTTAATTCTGATCCATTACAAAGGTGATCAGTACATACACCTTTTTCAGGGCCGGATTAATAATGTCACATTGTCAGTTATAATGAAATAAAACTTCAGCTGACATTATCACGATTTATTATGCGACCTTTTTCAGGGATTATTTTCAAAATTCTTTTAATAATAATAGCCTATTTATGCACCATTTAGAATAAATGATGCTGGAAGTTTTATTCAGGAATTGACAATTGAAGAGCGGCGAATAAACATTACTGAGGAGTTATTAAACACACTCACTTTCTCGCAGTATCAAAGTGGTACTTCTCGCAAAACGGACTGATGTGGTTGATGGGTCGGAGGAATCTTATGAGAGATTCAACCCATTTTAAACTAAATAATAAACAAGAAAATCCTCAATCATTTTAATAACCAAAATTATACTGTGTTCTTAAGTTATTTACTTTAGTGAAAAATTAACATGTGATAAAATGATGAGTAAACAAAGGTATGTTATATAAATTATATTTTAACTCTTTGGGCATGATTTGATATTCTTGTATAGAATCTTACAACATTTTCTTTTTCTAACAATACATAAAATGTGTTTACATTAATATATTTGTAAGTTTTGTTTTCTTTTCCTAAAATTAAATCATTACATTCTTGGCTCCTAATATCACAGTTCTAAAAATTTTCAGTTAGAAATAAAGAATTAATAAAATTTTATACTTAAATGATTTTTAGCCCTAATGCATGTTCTAAGACATATACAATTTCAGTATAATTTCTATATTCAGTTCATTTTTTATTATCAAATATTATTTGTTAGTCACTAATACCCTAATAAACCTTATAATATTTAAGTATTTGATTTCAAACATGAAAATGCACTCATGTACAATTCTCAATTAAATATTTATAGCATGTGGTAGACAGATAATTCTCTTACAGGAATTATTTCGTTACTTTTTGATTTCCAAGTTCCGAATATATATATCTCTCTCTCTTTCTCATATAAAACAAAGGCATGAAATCCTAATTGCGTCAGAATGATTAGTTCACGTAATATTAATACTACCTCCAAATTTCAGTAACTGTTCTTTTACTACTAACCTTCAATGTGCTCTCAACATATCAAGTTTCAAGAAAAATAGCTTCGTTGGAGCTGTTTGTAATTAAAACGATTATCCTCATGAAGTAGGAAGATTTGTCAAACAATCTAATTTTAAGCCTTTTATTCTTATTGGAGTACAATTAATATAAAAGGCTTGCCTGAATATGTCACTCATTACATTGTCTAAAGTTACAATTTAACCAGATTAGATTAGACTAAAAAAAAATTTTAACTTAATCACGTGATATTATATGAGATCTTAGATTTAAATTTGAATGTATGTGGCGTAATTTTTTTATCATTGCTTTTCCCTGTAAAAAAAAAAAAAAAAAAAAAATCAATCACTAGATATAAAGCAAACTTTGAAAAATTTTCTTATAACTTTCTTACAAGTAAAAAGGAAACTGCAAATATGCGAACAACAAAAGTTGTAGAAAATAGTAGAAATGATAATGTAGATACTATCGCGAAATCAATAACTAACCCTATGATAGAAGATATTCTTCCCACGCAAGACGAAGATATGAGTGATATACCCGGAATCCAGGTTTCTATGGCAACTATAGTTGTTGACTCTTCTCCTCTTGAAGAACAACAAAAGTTATCAGATGATAACATTTCAAATGTTTCTAAAAAAGTAATAAATAAGTTCGATTCTAGTATTGTTGCATTACCTGAGGAGCATCATATTAAATCATCAAAAATTTCAAAGCAACAAGATACACAATCCACTGAACTAACTGAAGTGAGCGCAACAAATGAAAGAAGCAATGTTCCGATTGTGATTGATTTAACGAACGATACTGACGATGATAGTGAAGATAATGTAAGTAATAAGATCAATCAATTAAATCTTGAAATTGAAACTATTTTAACAAGTGAACCTTCTGTAACACCATAACAACTGTTACTGATAATCTTACTGAAAATTAATAAAATAAATGAATATGTTCAAATTTTAAAATTCTCAAATTCTTCTATTGTTCAGGACGTGAAAACCATTCGAAATTCTTCAAGATCTCAAAGCTTACGGAACGTACAAATTACTCAACGACCTGTGATTATGCACCAAAATATTTCTCAGCAACTATCTGAACAAAATTCAGAAAAAGCTATAAATTATCAAACCGCTCAAGTTTTACCCACCATTAATAGAACGATATCATCAATTGAAGTTCCATCAGCGCAACAATTTCAACAATTATCAATTCCTCTCGTTCATAATGCATCAGGTCCAATTAGGGATAATGTTCAGATAATGAACATTTTAAACACTTCTTCCGGTAATTATAAAAGTGTACCACCTCCTTCTACATTTACAACACCTAATGATGACACACTTGCAGTCAAACTGCTTAATAAAGAAGGTTGAATTGCCGTTCAAATTCAACATATTATTAGTATGTTATAATTAAATTTCTAACTTTTAATGTTTTTTTTTTTTCTTTAATTTTTTATGAACTTATTATAGAGGTACAGCAAGGTATTAAAAGATCGCACATGAGTAGTTATTCACATGGTGACTATTATCGAGATAACTATGGAAGAAATTTCAAAAGAGTGGCATATGATAGTGGCCCTTCTCGTTCAGAATGTAATTTTATTCATGTTTATTTTAATCTATCAATGTAACTAAATTCTAATATTTTAATTATCTAATGATTAATAGATGAAAGTAATGTTGCCAATGGTAATGGTAGTAATGATAGCGGCAGCCGTTATGGCCTTGGAAGCGAAGAACACAGTTCATATCATGGTTCACATTATGAACATTTCTCGAGGCAGAAATAGTATTACTATGTAATCCATAGTAGCAAAGGTATGTATTAACGTAATTTGTTCTTCTAACATTCTTTTTTCTATAATAAATATATTGTTTCAAGTCATATCTGATTAAGAATAAATTATTCATATAATTAAATTGGGATGACTAGACTATAATAATACATAAAATGCTGACTTCAGAAATAATACTCTTGAAATGTAAGTTTATTATGATTATGAAGATAAAAAAAAATAAAATATTGTAACGCAAGTTAATTGTATAAAAGTCACTTTCGCAGATTTTTCTTATTTTTATGTATAGAAAGAAGAGTAAACGTTTTTGGTTGAATAAAATTTATCAAATTGCTAGGGTAGGTTCATAAAGAATTAATGTTCAATTGGAATGTGATTCCTTGATTCGTTATGGCAATATAATGTTACTGTATATGTTCTATGCAATATCGATCTGATTAAGACATTGAAACATATTTTTTATATAATGAATATCATGTGAGTGACACCGTCAAACTTATCAATTATATAAAGTATTATATAAAAATGTATTAAGAGATTATCATCGAATTTCTGCCGGTTAATGGATAATGGATCAATTTTTAATTTTTACCAAATATTTTAAAATTTCAATACAAACTATCTTTAATTTTTTTAAAAAAATACTTTTCAAATAGTTAATTCGTTTATATACTGTAACTCTCTCTCCATTGAGAGCTGGACATAGCATGAAATTCTCACTCATTAAAAATTATATATGTTTTAATAGCATTGTATAATAATAATAAAGTTCAAATGTATATACGGCAACCTTAAAAAAAATGCAATACTTACCTTTTTTGACAATGCTTAAAAAAAAAGAGAACTTTCCTATGGAGTAGGGACTGTTCAAAAATATTTCTTTTTGTTAATTTTGGAATATGAACGGTAATTTTTTTTTTAAAAAAACGATCTATTACATAAAAGAGGAATATTTAAAAAGAATTCGAAGTTACCGTAGTTTAAAAAAATGTATCAATTTTAATAAAAACCATAATGTTATAGTTTAATATGACAAAAATCTTCAAATAATACATTTTAATATGAGACTGTATAATAGTCGTCTCTATGGTACACATCAGGAATGGCGTGATAATGATTCTAAACTAATATTATCGTTTATTTTAAATTGAGATCTCAAAAGTTATATTTAATTGTATGATATTTAAAATTTCTAGCAAAAATTATTTTATTTCATTTTAAAATATTTCAAAATTAAAACACAAGAAATTGGCTAGAAAAAGTGACTAATTAAACAATAATATAAAATAATATTATTAAATAAATAAATAAATAAATAAATAAACGCGCAAAATAAATAAAAAAAAGTTATTTTTAAACATTCTACAAGAAATAATTTGTTAATATTTTATAATGAAAAAAATTCATATAATTTCCTTTGAATTAAGAAAACTAAAATAAGGAACAAAATTAGTAACCGTAACCCCCGTAGCCGTGATGGTCGTAATCGCCATAACCACCATAGCCATAACCGCCATAATGGGAGTCATAATCACCACGTTTTTCTGTAAACACGTTAATTTTATAGTAAGTAAATAATATTATATATAATATATTTAAATTAGGACTTTATTACTTACTGTGTCCATAACCTCCATAACCTCCATAACCTCCATAACCTCCATAACTTCCATAACCTCCATAACCTCCATAACCTCCATAACCATGACCATAATCATAATCATTGGGAGTGCGTCTGTTTATATGATTATTATTAGGTTTTTCATCTTTTACGGCTGCACCGAAAGAAATTGCAGCAAATAAGGCCAAAAAGAAGAGTACAAGATTGAAGTGCATTTTTAATTGGTTTTTTTTTTAGATCTTATTAATTATTGTTTTTCTTTCTTTTGAAAGCAGTGAAGAGCGTTTTCTGGAGGTTGAAACGAAGTGTTTATATACTTGTCGCGAACTTAAAAACTTATAATGAACACAGCCTCGGATTATTCTTATTAACTTAGACCGTTTTGTATTAAAAAATTTGCTTAGCTTACACACAAAGGCTTCGTTGATAAAAATAAAAGTGGCTAAGCATATGTCCGATTTAAATGCAATTTAATTTCTAAAACGAGTTAAATATCTCTAGATCAATTCAATTTCTATAAAAAGAAAAGAAATATAATATAATGAAAACTTTTGGAATACCGAGAGGCTTCAATTTTACGATTTTCACGATAACTCATCTTGCATTTCATCTCACTATAAATAGGTTTGTGGCCGTGTGGGAAAGTATTGCTTAGTCCCGAAATTGGGACGCGAAAATAAAAACCAGAAATAGAAGTATCAATCATTTGTTTTTAATAACGTCATGTCATTACTTAAGCATTAATCATGTACGTAACATTTTCTTTTTTTTTGTTTTTTAAAAATACTAAAACGTATGTTTGATATATCTGATCAAGAATAAAATATTTCCATTATGATGGAAAGAATGCTGACTTTGAGTATAAAACGCAAGTTTATTGATAGTTACGAAAATAAAAAAAAAAAAATTGTATTACGTGAGAAGTTAATTTTCGTATTTTCCTATTTTTTTTATGTATGAAAGGAATAAAAGATTTTTGATTGAATAACATAAGGAAGGTTCACAAACATAATTAATGCCTAATTGGACAAGATTTAAATTCCATCATTAATTAGATTCAACTATGGCAGTCGTACAAAATCGATTTGCGATAATGTGAGTGACGTGATTTATCGAATTTATTAACTATTAAATCAAATTTTGAACGCTTTTAATTATTTTAATTAAAATTTATTTGGTCGATGTTCTCTCAATCAAAAAATTATATTTTATTTATTAAAAAAAAGTTATCAATTACCGGTAAAAATTATTTTATTTCAAATAAAAAAAAATTTTTAAAAAAAAATTTTAAAATCATTAATAATTTAGCTAAATTAAGAACTATACATATATATATATATATGAATTTATAAATAAATAATAATAAACGCGCAAAATAAATAAAAAAAAAAATTATTTTTAAACATTCTACAAGAAATAATTTTTACTATTTATAATGAAAAAAATTCATATAATTTCCTTTGAATTAAGAAAACTAAAATAAGGAACAAAATTAGTAACCGTAACCCCCGTAGCCGTGATGATCGCCATAACCACCATAACCACCATAACCGCCATAGCCATAACCGCCATAATGGGAGTCATAATCACCACGTTTTTCTGTAAACACGTTAATTTTATAGTAAGTAAATACTGTAATATTATATATAATATATTTAAATTAGGACTTTATTACTTACTGTGTCCATAACCTCCATAACCTCCATAACCTCCATAACCTCCATAACTTCCATAACCTCCATAACCTCCATAACCATGACCATAATCATAATCATTGGGAGTGCGTCTGTTTATATGATTATTATTAGGTTTTTCATCTTTTACGGCTGCACCGAAAGAAATTGCAGCAAATAAGGCCAAAAAGAAGAGTACAAGATTGAAGTGCATTTTGTAATTGGTTTTTTTAGATCTTATTAATTATTTTCTTTTCTTTCTTTCGAAAGCAGTGAAGAGCATTTCTGGAGGTTGAAGCGAAGTATTTATATACTTGTTGCGAACTTACAAACTTATAATTATATAATCTTAACTTTTGGTCGCTTACGCGCACAAATAAAAAAAAAGCGGATAAGCATATGTTCGATCTAAATGCAATTTATTTTTAAACAAGTAATTATCTTGACTAATTTAATTTCTGTAAAAAGAAAAATTGTTAATACAATAAAAAAATTTTTTGGAATACCGAGAGGCTTCAACTTCACGATTCTCACGATATTTAATTCATCTTGCATTTTGTCAATATGAAGCCTCATTATAATAATTCTGTGGCCGTGTGGGAAACTGCAAGTAAAACTCATTCGTAATCTTGCTTAATCCCGAATTTGTTTTTATTTCCTTTCGCGTTTCCAAAAAAAACAGTTGTTTTTATTTACTTTTTAATAACGTTATATCACTAATTATGGATTAATATTGGCTTAGTATGAAATTTTCTATGATTATTATTTAAAGGGAATATAATATCGTAAATAGTATTCTTGACGTATCTATCATCTTGTAATATTCTCGTTTTTTTAATTAAAATTATTCCGCGGCTAGGGACAACGTAATAGTTTAATAACCAAATTTAGGAAATTTATTGTGAGGCTTGAACATTTGGC
The DNA here is from genome assembly GCA_015698045.1 of Rhizophagus clarus. NCBI lineage: Eukaryota > Fungi > Glomeromycota > Glomeromycetes > Glomerales > Glomeraceae > Rhizophagus > Rhizophagus clarus. The sequence goes on from BLAL01000285.1 coordinate 1,070,334, forward strand.
TTATTTATTCGAAAACTTGATATTTTCACTATATATAGTAATATATAATATAAGTTTTCTAAATTTCTTTGCAAAATGCGCAGTTAATTATGATCGATCTACCGGGGATCTACCTCGGCTGAGCCTCGATTTATGAAAGCCACAAAGAACGATATTCGGAAAAATTAATAATTAGGGGCTTTTTATAAAGAAAAAAAAAAAATACCATAAATAGAAATTTCAAATTTTAAATAAGCATTTTAATTAACCTTAAATTGATTAAATTTACCTTATACATATTTTTAACTTTGCTTTATCTGAAAGTTTTTCGATTGACAAACATTATTTAACCTCGCCTCATTCTATCAAATTTTCAAATTACGGAAATTCAAAGAAAGGGAGATTGATTCCATGAATGGTATGAAAATCTTATAATCATTACGCGTAAAGTTGTGGCTTACGTTTTTCTTGGCATTTATGCGCTATGACGATCACGTGCAGCATTTCAATATTTGTAATCAACATAATTTATTTTTACGTTTTTTATGAATTTACTAAAAATCAAATAAATTTTACAGATGTCATTTCACATGAATATACACTTATGTGTAATGTTTGTGACTTTGTGTAAGCGATAAAGGAAAATTTTGGCAATTTAATAGACGAGAATTTTAGGCTAGTTTTTGTTTTACAATTTGATAGAATTAATCTTAATTTTACCAAATATAGAAACGCATTTTTTTTATTCATTAAAAAAAAAAATGTCACACATATCTCTTTTTTTTTGACCGTAATTTTTTTTTCTTAATACAATTTTTATTAATATTAAATTTTATTTGTTAGATTTTTCAAGATTAATTTCTTCAGTTAATTTAATAAGAGGATCTTTGGAATTTAATTCATTTTTTTTCCTTTCTTCGCCCTTAACCACTGACATTTTTTTTTTTAAAAAAAAAAAATAGATAAATAAAAAAGACGCATATTCACAATTAAATAAATAAATAGATATTTATTAAAATTCAAATTACCTCGTTTAAATAATACAAAACTTGTAACAGCAAATAAAGGAATGCTTACCATCATAATTGTATATCTCCTAATTTATATTAATATAAAATAATTAATAATTATAATAAATAAATATATATATATATATAACAATTTTTAAATAAATTACATTCTCAAATTTCGTACGTTCATCGAATGTTCAATTTTTGGATTCGACATTTTTGTACAAAGAGATATGGAAAAAAAAGCGTTTTTTTCCGGAGAGAAGAGTTTTAAAGCGTATCACAAATATGCATGAGTAAATTCTTACATCACCGTGGAACCAAAAAGTTACACAAGAATAAATCACGTCGTTCATTATAAATTTCTTTTTTTTTTTTTTTTTACCATTTTAACTAGTGTGTATATATATATACGTGTATAATTTTAAACAAGTAAGGTTTATAATCAATTTATTCTTGAGATGTTGTTATTTGAAATTCTTGAGAATATATTTGATCTTTTAAAAAATGATACGGGAACATTATTTTCCTGCATTCTAGTTAAGAGATCATGGTGTCGAATTATTGTACCAATCTTATGGAGAAATTCATTTAAATATGTTGAAAGAAAAAATTATAGAAAATTAATAGGCATCTATTTGAGATTCTTACCATCTGAAATGGGTACACATTATCTAGAAGATCGGATGTTACTAAAAGATGGAAAGAATTTATTATCTTTGATTGGAGGAGGATCAAATTTTGTATTTGATTATCCTACTTATTTAGAAGAATTGGATTGTTCACATATTAGTCAAATTATTGATGAATGGTCTTATATAATCGTACCACAGGAAAATATTGCATATCCACATCAAAGAGTATTTTGTTCCAAATGGTTTTCAAATAAGCTTATAAGATTATTCATGAAAAAGAGTGCTATAATTAGAACCATGATATCAAATTCGGATGAATATCATTTTAATGAAATGTTTGCTTTTAATAATAGAGGAGAAATTGGCGGGTTCAATTTTCTTCAAAAACTTCATCTTGATTATTGTTGTGATGGGCATTCATTAAGAAATATAACTGACATATGTCATTCTGTCGAAGAATTATGGATTTCATTAACTGAAACTAGCGTTAATACTGATACATTGAATAAGTTGATCTTATCTCAAAGGAGATTAAAAGATTTCAGACTTCGAAGTGCTGTTTTCGTTATGGAACACTTCTTTGGAATATCATATGATCTTTTGGAAGCTTTGATGGTTCAGAAAGAGACGTTACATACCGTTCAATTCTTTTGTTGTCAATTTTCCAAATGTAATTCGTTAAAACCTTTGGCTGAATGTACAAACCTTAGACGTTTAGGTTTTTTCAATTGTGAAGGTTTATATGAAGAAAAGATCGAACCTTTAGCTTCAGGATCTCTCACAAATTTACAAATATTGGCAATGGCTGTATATAAAGGATTTTCTGCAAAAGTAATTGTGAACATGGTTAAGAATTCACAAAAAAATCTTAAAAGAATTTCATTACCAATGGCAACACCAACAAATCATATGTTAAAAGTATTTTGCGACATGAAACCTTATTCAGGAAATTTAATAGGTATTACAGTTTGTTTCATGGCAGGTGATAATAAAAGTTTTGAATCTTTTTTATCACTTTTAGACGCTTGTCCAAATTTAGAATATTTATGTATAGAAGGTGGTGATACTGAAGGAACTCCATTGGACTTTGATGATGATAATATGATCGTAGAATTTAAAAAATTAATTGAAGTTATGCCTCGAACAGTTCATCGTTTAGTATTTTATAATATTTCAATATCTTCAGTATTATTACAAATTTTCTTTGATAATTGTGCTGCAAAAATCAAACATTTGGGATTTTATGAATGTCCTTTATTAATCGATGAACATGTTAATATTGTTACAGAATATGTTAAAAGATCTGGTGGTGAATTAAAAAATTTAATTATTAATTGGTGTTATCTTGTTAGCTTTTATGCTATTAATAATGCAAGAAAAGTTATTGATAATGTTCAATTTAGTGATGTTGAACCTCAAGATATGGAATTTACTGCTTGGTTAGAATAGGGGGTATTAATGATAAAACGGTTTTCTGTTATGCATGTTTGATTTAATGGTCAAAGTTAATGTTAAATAAAAAAAAAAATTATTTCATATAGATATCCTAATATCAAAGTTTAATTAATTAATTTGTATATATAAATCATATCAAGAATTACAAGTTTAATAATAAAACTGAAGAATCCATACTATTTAGATTTAAAATCTTTATGTAAAAAAAATTTTATTATTATCTTTAATTATTTTAAATAAGATATTGGTTATCTTATAAAGATATATTACTTAAATTATACTTAATCTTTACAATTTCTTAACAATTTCTTATTGAATTAATATGTTAATTTTTTTTTTTTTTTTTTTTTTTTTTGTAAGTTAAGAGAAGTGCTAAGATTTTATTAATAATTGGATCAATAAAAATACAAATATTGTTATCATAACCTACCATTTCTCATACAGAATCACAAATATATCCCATAACTACTGTACTTATAGTCCACTCTCTAAGATATAGTGGAAAGTCTATCTACAGAATTAGAAAAAAAGGTATAAAGAAATCAAAAAAAGAAAAAGTAAACATTATAAATATTAAAATAAGTTAAAAACAAATTGTTCAGTACTACAAAGCTAACTAAAAATCTCTTTTATGATTAATTAAACTAAACAAATTGTTTCAATAAAGCCTTCAATTTAGTGATAACTGATAAGATGTTTTACTTTTGGTTTAGAGAAAAATATTTTTATTTAATCTTTTTTTTATTTATACTGTATATTTGATATAATAAATATGATTCTTTTTGTTTATTATTTTACTTTAAAATTAAAGATTTAATTTTAAATAGAAATAAAAATATTAAATAAAAAAATAAGCAGAAATAAAATAAATAAAAATAAAAAAAAAAATAAGAAAAAAAAAATAAAAAATAATAAAAAAAAAATAAAAAAAAATATTAATTTACAATAATTCATTATTTATAAAAATTAAATAAGTTAATTAATTTTATAAAAAAAATTGTGTTGGTCTTTTATCATAGTTTTTCATTGTTAAGTAAAAGTATTTTTAATCAAATACTTTAAAATTATTTTTAAACCAATTGTATTTTTATGTATATTAATCTAATATATAAAAATATAAGTAAATTTATATTTAACTTAGATTAAATAATAAAATATACTGTATAAAGATAAAAAATTTTTTAAAAAAAGAAGCTGTATTTAAATAAACATTATTGAAAAAAAATTACTTATATATTTATTAATAAAATATAAGTGATATATAAGTATTTTTACAAATTCAATTGGATTGAATTGAGAAAATATTTCAATTCATTTATAATCATGAATTATAAAATTAATTTGGATTAGATTAAGTTAATTTAATAAATTAAATTAAATTGAATTTTAATATTAAATTTCCAATTCGAAATATACTTTACAATTAAAATTATTATATACTGTATCACTTACTATTACTATTACACTTTAATACTTCCTATTACTTTTATCACAATATGCATTTTAAATTTTAATAAAAAATTTTTTTTATGTTTTTTTTTTTTAAAAAAATTTTTATTATATCTTATTTTTTAAAAAATATAATGGGAATATCTGATTCTCTAATAAAAAAAGAACTCTTTATTAATAATAAAAAAAGACTTATAATTAGAATAAAGATGCTGTAAAATTGTTATTTTTATTTTTAATAGAATAGAAAGAAAAAATAAATAATTTAAATATAAAAGCAAACCTTTGATAAGATATGCTTATAATATTTCTTAATAATTACAAATATTCTATTAAACAATATACAAATAAATAAAAAAATATTAAAAAAAATTATAAGATAAATTGTTTTTTTTTAAATTTTTTATAAAATTATAATTTTAAAAATTTTTACTAAAAATTTTTTTAAGATGATATGAATTATAATAAACAAAGTGATAATGATCTAATTGAAGTTTATTATAAAATAAAGATAAAAAAAATACTTGATGAAAATTATTTAAGCATAATTTCAAAACTATTGGATAATAGTTTAAACTCAGATGATCTTAATAATTATAAAGAAAAAGTTTTATTTAATAAAATTACTAGAAAAAATAAATGAAAGAATAAAACTAATTTTATTCAGAAAAAAAATCACAAAAAACATCAAAATCTGAAATTTAATGGATTAAAATTTATTAAAAGATCTAATATATTAGAAAATAGAAAATCAAGAATATAAAAAAAAGAATATAAAAGAAAAGAAATGGAAAAAAAGCAAAAAAAAAAGCAAAAGCAAAGAGAATTTAGTTTACTAATTTTTGATTTGCATTCTTTAATTAATACAACATTACTTCAAGTTAATTATAGTATATAAATTTGATTATTTTTATTATAAAATTCATATTTTTATTTACTATTATTCAATTAATCATATTATAATTCTTTTTTATCAACTTACTTTAATTGATAATTTAATGCGAAATAACTTTTCATGATCTTTGCAAATTAATATTATACAAATCAATATTATGCAAGTTAATAATAATAATATTTTACAAATTAGAAGTCCTTTCTTTTTATATTTTTACAAATGTTAATAAAGAATAATATTTAAACTTATAAAATAAAATTGATTATTTATTTTAAAATTTCACTATCACCTTCATTTCTATCATTAGTAAGATTATATTTATTTCTTCTATTGTTTTTTTGAATTTTTTTATTTTACAAATAATTTATTAAATTATTTTTAACAGAATTAGTTAAATTAGTTATATTATAAATATTATCATTATTTAATAAAGTTTAAAAATAATTTTAATTATCAAAGTATTTATTATTATTTAATATATTCTTCTGTCTTTCTTTACAAATATTATGTAAAATACAAGTTATTGTCACAATAAAAATGGCTATTGTTAATAATATTGTTAAAGGATTAATTAAACATTTAAATTTTAATTTAAGTTTTTTAAATACTTATTCTATACTTATATAAGTTTAAGAATATTTGGTATTATAATATATTTGTATTTATGTCAATTTTTCATTATTATGATATGATATAAGTATCCAATTTTAATAAGGATAGTATTATCTAAAATATATATATTAATAGAAATAACTGATAAGAAAAAGAATTAAGTATATAATATAATAAAAAATTATAAAATATTTTACTATTAGGTTAATTCAACTTAATTTTTTTTTTAATATAATCTCTTCTTCTAGTTTTAAAAAATTGGAGAAAAATTGTGCATATAATCTAAGTCAGAATTATAATTCTTGACTAGAATTACAAAAAAATTTTTAAAATCATATAACATGCACATTTCTAATTATAATTTTAGCCAAAATTTTTATAATTCTAGTCATATTTATATTCCCCTCCCCTTTCTTTAAATTGTGATCTTCCATGTTATGTTAAATAAAAAATTAAGTTGAACTAGCCTTATGAATAGAATTAAAATATTCTATAAAAATATCAATAAATTTTTTATAAAAATCAATAACTGCTTGTAAAATAATTAAATAAAATTTTTTTTGGTATAATAATTTATAAGATATTATTTAAATACTTTAGTTAAAATATAAAAGAAAGGCTAGAAATGACGTAATTTTCTAAGAAAAGGAGAAGGAGTCAAGTTAAAATGATCTACTATTTATAGTAATTAATAATATATATTGAATTTTCTAAAATAGGTGATGATAAAAAAGAGAAGGGTTTTAAAACCTCAAAAATCAAATATCATAATTTCTGGTTCCTTCTTAATTCTTATTAATCATTTCTACTGCATATAAAATATTTGTTTTTTTTTTAAAATCTCTTTGCAATTTTATTGAATTCAATATGATCATTAGAAAATCTATTAATTCAAAAAATATTAGATAATATTTTATTTATTAAAACAATAATAAAAATAATTTTTTTACTGAATTTTTGAAAAAAGAAAATAATATTTAATTGCATATAAAACTAATCTAATAATATAATATATAGTTAATTTTTTTTAATACAAATAATTATTCAAGTATTTTATAATTTTGACCAATAGCTAAAAATCATAAAGTTAATGAAACTTTATGTTTAATTGGAATTCATTCTTAAATATCTCTTAGATTATTTCTTTATAATAGTAAAAATGCTATTTCAATATATAGCCATTTTAAAAGTTTTTGAAATAGTATTCAAATTTTATATTTTTCCATTTATTATATATGTTACTAAATCAATAAGTATTAAATGTTCTTTTTGCTTGTCTATAAATTGTTCTTAATGAATTGTTATTTCTTTTAATAATGCCAATCCAACTTAATTTTTCATTTAACATACTTCCCTAATTTTTAAAAAATTAATTTAAACCAGAATTATGATTCTTGATCAGAATTACAAAAAATTTTTTCAAATCACATGATATGCATATTTCTAATTATAATTCTGGCAAAATTTTTATAATTCTGATTATATTTATATTCCTCTTTCTCCCTTAGATTGTGACCTTCTATGTTATATTAAACAAAAAATTAAGTTGGATTAGCCTAATAGGACCCCAAATAATATATATATAGGTCAGATGAAAATTTCAAAATTTACTATGATCAATAAGCAAATTATTTTAAGTTCTACTAAGCAAACTCTTATTATAACCTTTAACTTTTTTATTCTGTTAAGCAATTTATTTTAACATATATTTAAGATAGCAGCAGGAAGCGTGTGCAGACCAATTTATTTTCACCTGAGACCCCAGAAAATATAGTTTTCGAAATAAGCTTTTCCGGCCCTTTCTGCTATTAAAATGATTACTTGTTATTTTTACCATTCTAGGGCTCTTAAAATATAGTTTTAGTATATTGATAAAATTTGTATTCTTAGATTGTATTCTAGCCTCTCTCACTTAATAAAAATACTAATTCGTTATCTTGTCTTTGCGTGCTTTTCTGATTATATTCCTGGTATATTAAAAAATTACACCAAGTAGAAAGTACGTGCAGACCAAGTTATTTTTGCCTGAAACCCTTAAGAATGATAGTTAACAAATATTGTAATCCAGCTCCTCTCACTCAATAAAATAACTAATTTGCTATCTCACCTTTGCACGCCTTTCTGAACATGAATTTGTCATAATAAAAATTTACACTTAGATTATGTCTCCCTAACTCCTTTTACTTAATAAAATCACTAATTTGTTTTCTTGCTTTTGCATGCCTTTTCTGGTAGTAATTCTGATATAAAAAATGGAAAGTAAAGGTGTAAAAAAAAATGAGAGAGGGTAAGGGTATAAAAAATAGAGGGACGAAAGTGTAAAAAAAAAATTATAAGGGTACGCACTCATTACAATATTCTCCTTCTTCTTTTCCAATTGGAATAAAACATTCCCGACAAAGTGAGATATTAAGTTTTGTAAGCCGGTCATGATATCTATTTATAAGTTGCTCATAAGTAAGGGAATGGAATAAATTTTCCTGAGCAATCTGATTTCCAAGTTCTTGTACCGTACCTCCAAAAGCCCTATCTCGAAGCCTATTAATATACTGGGTCACATAATAACTGTTAGCATGCTTTCTACAAAGGACAGGTTTAGAGCTAGTCGGCTTACCACAAACTCTGCAAGGAAAACGTGCTCTAGCCTTCCAATGTTCAAAACACCCAGAATAAAAAAATACATATACCCTAATTAAATATTTATTTTTAAACAAAAGTTTTAGTACTATTAATACAAACAACTGAATTGATTCACTTACTATCAAAATGGTACTTCAATGTCCTCAATGTGGAAAGGATGACTTTAAAAAGACTCGTGATTTAACAAATCATCTTAACAGAAAGTTTAAATGCAAGCAAACTCAAATACCTAATCTGATTTAGTCATCTAACCTTAATATAACCAGCCCTCAATTATCGGCACCTAATTCTCCATCTCCTGTAGTCCATCATGAAGAGGTCCCAGAGAGATCAGACCAAGCAACGCATTTATCTATAAAGGATTTGGCTAACTGGCTTGCGAAACCTGAAATAAAAAATAATCCAGCCATTATTAATAAAAAGATCCCAAAAACAGATACAAAATGGTTTGATTTAATGGAAAAGTCTTCTAGTAAACGGCAAAAGAAAACCAAAGTATCCCCACTAATAGAAGAGGATTCTGAAGCAGGATCTGGTCCAATTACTCAAGCATACAGAGAGGAGCGAAAGGATGATTCTAAAGAAGACCCAAAGGATCTAGATAAAAAAGTGCCTTGGCCAGTTTCCTTTCTGGATAATGAAGAGCATTGGAAAGTGTGACAAAAAGGAATTCAGATGGCAAAAGACAAGTTTAAAGTAGATGGTGCTGAATATACATTTTCAACTTGGTTTGCAAAAGTTTCGAGCAAAGTATTAACAAATATATTATTATCAGCTAGAAGCGAACAAGAAGTAGCAAAAAAAGCAAAAGAGGTATATTTACAACGGGGTTTGTGCAATGAAAAAGCGATTTCAGAAAAGATTGAGTCATTAATACGGAAATACAAGACAGAAAACAAAGGAAGTCCAGAATGGATAGCATTTATAGAAGAGAATTTTGAGTCAACAGAAATGTACGAAGCTGGGATGACTGAAGGACGTGCAAAAGAGATTTTAAATGCAATAGATAATGATAAGTTCCTTATAAGAGTAAAATTTGTTAGAAACGGTTCTTCCTATGATGGAAGGCATAACTATGCATTTAAAATTGTTGATAAATACCAGCCTATTCGAGAATCAAAGAGGGCTGGTAAGAAATTCGTTCCAGGAGGTCCAAATGTTATCCTTACAAAGAAAACAAAGCCAGGCTTCTGGGTAGGAATCGATAAGAAATTTTTAGTTAAGATCATTCGAGGTGAAAACCAATCAGAATATATAGAACTTGATGCAAATGCAGTTGTATATGGGTTGTATCAAATCTGGGAGCCAGATAGTAAACGATTAATGCCAATGAAAGATGGTACACTTAACTGTGTAGCCCAGCGAGTAATAGAGCATTTTGAAAAAGCAAAAAGAAGGTATGGGCTTACTAATATACGTAAACAAAAAATTGGCACATGGGAAAAAAGAATGCGCCAACCTGGTGCAAGAGTAGATGATGTAGCAGAATTAGAAAAAATACTTAAAAGGCCGATAAAATTACTTGATATTACTCATGGGACTATCTTTAATAGCGGAAAATATCGAACAGGAAGGTTTGAAGAGATAGAAATGGTAGTTCACAACGGCCATGCATTTCCTAGAAACCATCACTTTCCAAGAGATCAAATGGTGGAGTATTATAATGATAATGCATGGAAGGCCATTAATAAAGCTCTTCAAGGACCAGAAGCAATATGGCTTATTGGACTTGGACCTGGGGAAGGTGAAATATTAGAAGAGATCCAGTCAATATCCCAATTTGTTCTAGAAGATGGTCGTACATTTAGAACATGGATAAAGCATACAGATATTATAAAAATTATTTGAGGATGTGGTAAACTGGCAATTTCAGGAAGGAATAATTAGTGAAGAAAGAAAGCAGGAGTCTTTAGAATCGCTTAAAATAGTTGAGTTAGCAGAACAGGTATTTGGTACTAATCATGCCAGAGACAAACTTGCTAATGAGATCAATGATTGGCATCCTACTCCAGCTAGTGTACATGAAAATATAAAGCAATTTTGTGTCAAACATGGGCATGGAGGACGCTAGAATGCGCCTAATTATCAAGTTGAAAATATTGTATGTATAGATATGAAGGAATGTTATCCAGCAAGTATGCGTGATCAGGGAGAATGTTCTCCATGGTTCAAACAATTTGGTCATCCAACACACCATCTCGTCTGAGTAGCAGTGAATGGGGAATTACCATCTGATGATATTACAGGATTTGCACAGGTAAGATCCTATAAATTTGTTCCTAATATTCATTCAGCAATTCCTGTCTGGTATGGAAAACATTTTGCTTGTCGGAGTGGAGAAGAATGTGGAAAGACAAAAGGCTGGACCCCTATTGTACTTCTACGATATCTTCTCGAAGTAGATATCCTGGAAAGTGTAACTATAGGTGAAGCTATTATTTCTCTTACCAAGCAAACAAAGGTATGGTTACCTAAAAATTGGGATATAAGTTGCGCAATCATAGGAAAGTTCACACAGGGAAATAAAGTTGAGGAAAAATGCCTTACTCATCGAGTTGTAATAGATAAAGGTGAGCTTGACTTCCTAATCCAGGATTGCATTAAGGAGAGAACATATGCAGGTAGTGATAAATGTCCGCTTGGATGTATACTTACATACTATGAAGGTCATCAGCCCCAATATACACATTTACGGGCTTCGATGTTAGCATATGCCCATATAAATCTGCTTGAAATGCTCCGAAGATTTGGCCCTAATGAAGTAGTAAGAATCGCAACAGATTTTATATATATACGAAGAGAGGTTTTGTATAAGATTGAAAATGTATCTGCCTTCTTTAAACAAGCTAAGCACCCTCCCAATCACAAGGGAAAAGTAGATACTAGTAAGTTTCAATGTCCGCATAAAGCTCAATGTGTGAAGTAGGAGTCTATTATTCAAAAGAAGCAGTCTAAAAATTCATTGAAGAAGTGATAGTTCACGTAGCGAACAGAAATCAAGTCTATTTATCATGTAATGAGCATAAGCCATTTGTATGTGCTGTTTGCTTTGGAGAATGGTACTTTCATTTAGGTCATTGGAAAAATGCCTGCTCCCTCAATCACAGATTTCAGGATGATCTCCCGCAGTCCTTGAATAAGGGAGCGGAAGAAAGGATTCAAGAAATTCAGCCTGGCCAATGGCGTGATAAAGGTGAGAAGATTCATGGACCAGATCCTAATGTCATATACTGGCCAAAAAATAGGCATTGGGAATCGATTAAAAATATTACCGATAGTATTGCTCCATCAATTCATGATCCTATTACAAGATCTCGAGTTTCATATCTCAATGGAAGTGGTAGTTCTGGGAAGACAACACGTGCAATCCGAATCTTTAAAGATATAAATATAGTAGTCTTTATTTATACGAATGCATTGGCTAAAGACTTCCAGAATGATCGTAAGGTAAAAGCCCAAACTTGGCATAGCTTCTTTAGGTGGAATAGTGTAGGAGAGTGGACTTCTGAACGCATGGAAGAAAAGAAATTTCCACGAGTAGTTATCTGGGATGAGGTATATACAGTACCTAGGCATATTCTCAAAATGTTTATTAACTATTTGTTAGAACAGAAGTGTCAGGTAATCTGTTGTGGAGACGATGCTCAGCCTCCGCCATTCTTTGGAGAAATGCCTCATAGCTGGTTAAAAGAGCGAGCTGATTACTATGAGGAAGTATTGACCGACTATCAGGCTAAATGTCCTAGATTACAAGAGTTTAAGAAAAAAATGTGACAGCAAAATAACAGAGTGCAGTCAGACCTATTCTGTGAAGCACTTCCAGTCAAGAAAAATGGGAATATCTTGAAGCTGAATGGAAGCCATCAGATTGTATCTTATCAGCACATCTACTTTCTCGAAGAATTGCTTCCCAAAGATGCTTAAAACTTTATCAAGAAAAATATCCCAATGTGCTGATCCCATTAATCTATAGGCCAAGAGATGGACGTAAACAAAATTGTCTTGTTCCAATCCCTGGTTCATCTGAAAAGAAAGAGTTAGTGAAAAATGACATAGTGAACTTACCCTTAAATACACTCCCTAATAAATTCTTAAAAGATATGTTGGCAGATAAAAAAGTTATAGATTGGGAACTTGGATATGCTATGACCATCCATACTAGTCAAGGGATGACTCTTAAGTCACCACAGCGTGTTTGGGTTATTGATGAAAACCTAGCCTGGGATAACCTAATATATTTAGCAGTTGGTCGTGTAGAATATTTAAGCCAACTCATTTGGGCTGAGGCGCCTCCATTACCTCCTGAAATTGCCCAAGAGATTGAAGAGGCAAAAAAGAAAAGAAGGCTAGAGCATGAACTAAGGCCTTCTATTCAGGAAAAGCTTATCAAATATATGGGCCAGGACAAAGAAAAGGGCCGTGATTTCAATCTAACGGTTGACTATATCCTCATGTTAAAACAAAATCAAGAAGATAAATGTGCATTATGTCTTATAGAAATGAAATTCGAATGGGATCAGCCAGGAGACATATTACAATGGACAGTAGATCGAATTCATAATAATTTGGAGCATATCAAAAGGAATGTACGCCTAACTTGTCTTCTTTGTAACCGAAATCATAGAGTCTAAGTCACTGCCATGACTAGACTAAAGGATAGACAGGTTATTTGGAATCGCATACATTATTATTATTTTTTTTCTTCCCATTAATTAGACTAACTTCTGCAGTACTGAAGGTAAGAATGGAAAGCGAGCACCAAGCCAAAAGGATCCCAGAAGGACAAAGTAAAAAAGATTTATCCAATAATTTACCTAGCGATCTGAAGGAGCTAACCAAAGTATTTGAGAAAAATTTGGAGAGACTAGAAAACCTTGTAAAATTGTTTAAAAGCGATGTGAATAAAATGTTTGATATTTCTGATTCCAGTTTCCCAAGCAGTTCGATTAATGCTAGTCTGGAGAAATGATCATCATCTCAGAAGAATTGCTGAGCCATGCACTGTGCCTTCGGCCAAATTGTGCGACAAAATAAATTTTTTCTCCAAACAAACATAAGAAAAATGTGAAAGAAGGTCTAATTGCAACATAGGGCCTACCATATAAGTAAATAATAATGTCAAAACCATATGTTATGGAGGGCTGAGGGAGTCACAATTTTGAGATCGTCAGGCGTAAAGCCAACTATATGTCTTGCAAAGTAGATCTCCATGTGAAAAGGTATGAGGATTTCGTTTCCATGTGCTTTTATAGAACTCTTGGCATCAGACGACAATGTTAATCATATACCTGCTGGCTTTTTATTATTCTGCGAGCCCAGAAACAAATATAAAGCGCAAAAAATATAGGTAGAAGTTGAGTCAACCTTGCCGCAAAAAATTAAGGTAAGTATATGCCAGAAGTTATGTATGCTCGCGATGCGACATAAAAAATACTCACTATGGGCTCTTAAATTTAGGAAACTCGCTATACAATGACTGATAACAATCATAGGGATGGTATTGATATCACTCTCAATTGTCTTATCGTTCCCATAGGGAACTTCTTCAATCTTCCAAGCTATCAAGTAGCTCAAGCAATTACAATCAACACAGGTCAAAGGGTTAGCGTACTTGAAAATGCAATTCATAACCAGTTAAACCAGTTAGACCTATTGGGAGTACAATTTTCTAATCTTTTTCTAAGTATTTGTCAGATCCATCCTGAAACCGTTAGTGAAAGACCAATGAACTCTCAAGCCTATATTTCTGATTTTTTTAATGATTCATTTCAACCTCGAGTGGATCACTTTCATGTCACTGTATATTCTCCATAATTTTAGTATCATGTAGCGCTATAGTCGCAAATTTTATGTATTATAGGCCAGATTCCGGCAATGATTTATTTCATAAATAAAGTATTATTTTAACGAATGTATATGAGAATTTTTCTTGGCAAATTTCAGCAAACTCAGTTCGCCCAAATCTCAAGCAAATGTAACATCTGCGACTTCTCGAACGCAGATTTCTAGGACTAACCCAAATAAGATGGAATGTCTTTATCAATATGCCGTTAAACATAGTCTCGATCCTGAGAAATTTTCGATCATTACTGAGGCTGAAAAACATAGGTGGGACGTGAAATGCTTCTGTAGTGACTTGGAGAGAGATATACTAATTTATCACAGATCAATAGAAAAAAATGAAGATCGTAGAAAATATCATACATTACTAATAGATCGCGAAAGGATAATCGGTGAAGAGCTATTGCGTCGTGGTATTCTAGAGAGTCGTGAAAGTATTGCATGGTTAGATAATCTTATGAAAGAATGGGAACAAACCCATACCCAGTTTATGCAAGTTTTCGCTCAATCTTCCTCCAGTGATTTTTCCAAATTGGATACCAAGGTAGAGGTAGTAGCATAATCCAGTCATCACCGCAGAAAATAAAGGGTAAAATTCTTACCGAAGAATAGGGGCTGTATGACGTGAAATTTGTAAGGGGGTTAATAAATGATGAAATGTTGTACATGATTACTAACGAGAATTTGACAATATATTTTTTCCTGTACATGTATCAGCGCTATATAAACTGGCTAGTACACGATGAAAGTTAAACCAATATGACGGGTACAGAATCGACCAAAGATTCATCTTACCAAATCCCAGAGAGACTCCACCCATCTCTTACCAACTATAGAAACTTCGCATATAGTATCCTGAAGTATCTCGAGGATGATATGGTTGGGGATAAAGAAATTCCAGAACTAGAATCGTGTTCCGAATGTACGATGAATATTTTGTCATTACCCATAAAGGCGCTCACAATCCTCTCTTGCGGACATATTTTTCACAGGTCATGTATTGAGAAGCAACTTCTACATACCAAACCAAGCACCTGTCCATCTCCTGATTGTGGGAAGAATGTCAATATTATTGTGGACCCAAGTTTTATTAGGAGAGGTTCACAATCATCCCAATCAAGCGGAATTTCAGCCATTTCTAACGTGATTAGTGAAAAGTTTGTCCTGAATTCGCCAGCTATACCAGAAGATCCAATGGAGGGTATCAAGGATTCCGCAATTCCATGAAATCAGCTATTATGTGCAAAATGTCTTGAAGAAATTACTGCAGATTTTCCGAAAGATACTATCTTTTTATCC
The DNA here is from genome assembly GCA_015698045.1 of Rhizophagus clarus. NCBI lineage: Eukaryota > Fungi > Glomeromycota > Glomeromycetes > Glomerales > Glomeraceae > Rhizophagus > Rhizophagus clarus. The sequence continues at coordinate 1,086,149 of BLAL01000285.1, forward strand.
TGCAAATACGCCGTGCATTATGATTGCATTGGCAATCCTCACAAAAAGTGTCCTACCTGCTCAGGCGAAGATTTGGTAATGTTTTCAGTAGAACAGGCTTCGAGAACCACCCAGAAAAAATGATTTAATAACTCAACCGAAAAATCCTCTAGTAAAAAAGCCAAAAAAAATGGTGGGAAGATCATGTTAGAAAAACTTATTGAAGAATTAATTTCTGAAACATCACAAGATCCAGAAATTGTGAAAGAGGGGATCCCCCCTTTGGGATCGGATAGCAGAACTTTCTTTGATTTGTACAATGTAATCAACGTTATGGAGAGGCAGGAGGAGGTCGCTAAACAGGCTGTTATCAAATCATATTTTAATTTTGGAAAAGCGCTTAATAATCAATTTAGCCACTACTTGAAAACTAATCCCAAACGTACAGTTCAAGCACTGGTCAATCAAGAAGTTTGAAAACAGCTTCCAGATTCAGTTAGTGATGACTTACTTCAGAAGAAAAAAGAATGGGCTCTAAAGATTTATGATCTTTTTAGTGAAATAGGAGAGCATATGATTCAAAGGATTAAATCTTTCTCAGTATCAACTATAGCAAAATTAAGCCAGGATGATATCGACCATATCTTGGTTAAGTTTGCGAAATAATATTATTTACTGCGCCACACACGTGACATTGTGAACTTGGTTCACGTTCTCTGAAATAAATTTGATATGTAAATAGCCCTTAAGAGATCTGCATATATATAATAATAAAGTTTGCCAATATCAGGCCTTTCTTTTTTTTTTTAATTCATGTATAATCATAAATGTGCTTATCGAATAAATAAAATCATAAGAAATCTGCAATCTAATCCTTCTATAGTTCCTGGAACATTCTTAGAACATTCCTAGAACTATCAAGGAACTGGCAGAGAACTGGGGAGGAATAAAAATATACTTTCCGAGTGCGTGTCTAAGCCAGTAACAGATGAATAGGCACCATATTTTTTTCATTAAACTGATCACTAATCTGATTACTTGCAAGATTAGCCTAATTAGTTGTTGGACTAACCCGCTCACTTGCTAGACTAACCTGATCACTTGTTTGACTAACCCGCTCACTTGTTGGACTAATCTGATCAGTTGCTTGACTAGCCTGTTTACTGCACATATTTTTAATCTTAGATGACGTTTAAGAATAGATGGATAGCAAAACTTTTTGAAGCAATACTGACAAGTTCGATTAGCTAGTTTTTTTTTACAGGTTCTGGCTCTTTTCCTACAGTAAAAACATTACGCTGGGATTTGTGAACTGATAGGGGGATGGTGATAGTCTTTCCATTTCAGCTTACCTTAAATTCCTCTTTCACTAAAGGCTCCCAACCTGCACAATACTGCCATTGCGTCCCAAGAATTACTAAAGATTTAGCATTTCCATTCTGATCCTGTTCTGCAGGCACAACAGAAAATTCATCTGTAATAGTGGCTGTATTTTCTCCTGAACCAATTGTTATAGGAATATCCTCCATAGTACCAATGGATAGGGATTTGCTTGCAACTCCATTAAGCGTATGGATCTTTTTCCTATTAATTTTGATACCCAAAAGCTCTTCAACTAATTCTGCAATATTATCTGAAAATATAGAAGAATCTGATCCCGTATCAATCATTGCACAAGGTATTTCCAAACCTTCTATCTTGCAATAAATGGTCGCAACATCATCGGCATCCTTTATTTGTAAAAAATTTATCTCTAAGGGCTTTGGCCAATATATTTGGCTATTTTTTTTTTCAGCTGAGCGACACAGAGCATATGCCTTGATAACATAATTCAAAGTATGCCTGCCTTCTGAATGGTTATTATCTGGCAATGTTTTTATTTCCATAATATTATTTGCCTTTCTTTCGGTTTGGTGCTCTTCCTGAACAGATGCAGTCTGAGAAGGAGACGAAACTTGTAAAAGAGGCTTCTGCTCGGTATTTACTGCCTGTAATAGTGGTAACAAGACATCTTGAATATAGTTATTAACATTCTCCCATGCTAGCTCTCTTCTTTTAACGGTATCATTTGACATAACAGTATTCAAGCAATGGCCTTTTAATTTGGGATATATCATATTAAGAAATTTCGCAATTTCTACAAGAATCTCTTTAGGACAATGTGGGACTACTGATGATACCATAGATTTTAAGGCTATTTTTTTCATTTGTTCTATGGCCATTGTTATATTGCCCGATGCTCTCTTTGATTTAGCACTTTCAGTATGAGATTTGGAAGTAGAGGACTTCTTGGTATTCTTTTTTATTGGTACTTCACTTCGCACCACTTTTTTTTTAAAGCATAGCAATTTCGTGGTTCATCATCAATATCATCATCATTAATATATTCATCATCCTCTTTGATTTCTTCTTCAGAATCTTCTTCTTCCAATATGTATTCTTCAGAGTCTTCAGGATCTTCTTCCTCATTTTGGTATACATAATTAACTTTCTTAGTCCGCTTAAGTCTAGGACAATTAACTTTTGTATGACCAGCCTTTCCACATGCTGAGCAATTCCTGGTTTGCTTAGCTTTTTGTACCACTTTTCTAACAACTTTCTTTGTGGCATAGGCACTTCTGGGTGTAAAGGGACTCTTTCTAACATGAGCTGTTTGACCTCCTAATCTCTTTTTAAGTTCTTCATAAATAAAATTTTCTAATGTCGCATCATCTGTTCCTATTCCTGTATAAGCCAAATCTCTTGCTAGACGAATTTTAAAATCATCTTTTTGTGGCTGAATAAATGCTGTCTCTTGGGAACTAACTAATTGCTGAATAGGTACTTGCCCGTAAGGCATTCCGCTTGAACTTACAATCAGATTACGTTCTAGCCATAAATTCTTTAGTTCTGTAAAGTATGCATCTATATTAGCAGGATTAGCAATTTTCATCCATGTATAGAAGTCACCCGATAAGTAGTTTTTTAGAAATGATAGAATCGTTGCATCATTATTTGCCACACCTAACAATAATGGCCGAATTCTTTTTTCATATATATCGGGGCTGTCTGTTGGTAAAAATCTTTCTTGGGATAATCTTTGAATTGCTGATTGCTGGGTACCTATTGTTTCATGCTGATATTTTGCATTCATCCATACTTGTAGAGTGGCTGGAGAATTTATAGCAGGGTTTCCAGCTGTATATGGATCATTATTCGGAACTGGTAAATATTTCCCACCTAGCTTAGTTTTCAAAAGACCAAATTTAATTGCATCATTAAAGTCTCCTGCATTGGCATTTTCAAGAGCGGTCATATTTGGCTCTAAATGCGATATAGAATTCCAAATTCTATCCAAGTATTCATTAGGAGGTTCCTGTTCAGTAAATGGATCATGTTTAGTAAAAATAGTTCTTATTAAGTCATATAATGGTTGCCGTCTAGCTTCTGCCATGTTTCCTAAGAGCGGATTATTTTGTAAATTCAAAATAATTTGTCGTGAATTTAATTCCCTACCCTTCCATTTTTGGTATCTATTAAATACAAAAGCCCGATTGAATTCTGCTAAGTCTGCCTCAGCTTTGTGTCTCTGATTTATTAGCTGAAGGATGGCTTTTTCTTCTACTAGTACATTTATTCGGTTTTGCTTTCTTAAGACTATTCTTTGGCCATTAGTTTGCCTATCCTGAACTATTTGCCACCAACGTCGACGCTCATTTACCTCATTATTATATGCTAAAGTTAACAACTGAGTTCTTCAAAGACATTAATTTCTAACATTTGCTATATCATTCATAAGGTTATTTATCTGATCATAGGTATTATTAAGCAGACCATGAGCAGTAATAAGCTGACCTTATAAGTTAATAGCGTCTTGAGCATATCTTTGCATAAGTCCACGAACAGTTGTTAATGAGATTCGTATTCCATTTAGTGTATTTTTGGGGTTAAATGATGTATCTCCATCAATATATGCTTCCACCCGATCTAGTGCTGTAGCGATATTTATTAAAATATCAGGTATTGCCATATTTTCTTGTTCTTCTTTAGAATGTTTATTACTAGATTTAGATAATTCTTGTATACTAGATTTAAGTTTATCTATTATGTCTTCTAGCTGGATAATTCGATTATCTTGAATAACTAATGCCTCCTCTTTTAGCTCCAGGTGATCCTGACATTTTTTAAGATCACTTAAAATAACCTTACATTTATCCTTTAGCTGATTAACTTCTTCATCATAAGATTGTAGATTCTTTTCAAGATGAGAAATATATCGCTCACAGGCTTTAATTTCCTCTTCAAGTTTGCGGATTTTCTTTTGTACTAACTTTATCCCTAGATCAAAGTTGCTGTTTAGTTGTTCAAGATATGTCTGATCAACTCCCATTGTTACCTATTATTTCTATAGATTCTGGTAAGGCTCGAAATCTTGATATTTCTATTGCTTTGAAAAAGATTTATTATCAGCCTATTGGTTATTATCGAAATGCTAAAAAATTACATGAAGCTTCTCTGAAAGCTGGATATGATTTTAGTTTAGACGAAGTGGAGGACTGGCTTGAGAGACAGTTATTGCATCTATTGCATAAATCCCATTTTAGATATATTCCACGAGCAAGTTTTAACTCTATTACTACACCCAATGAGATGCATCAGGCAGATGTTCTCTATACACACCATGTTAAGTCTAAACAAACAATTTATCTTTTTATCTTAATGTAAAGGATGTGGCTTCAAGATATGAAGCAATTGTTCCTATTGGTGTGGCCCTTAAGGGACCTGCCAAGAGCATTAAGAATATGCAAGGTATTTTAACTTCATCTACAATTGCTAAATGCTTGGAAAAAATTTATGATAATCCTAAAAACCCTCTTATCTAGCCGAATCTGATAAGGGGTCTGAATTTAAAGGTGAATGCGAAAAATTACTAAGAAAGCATGGTGTAAGAATTTAAAAGGCTAAGTCTAAGAAAACTATGGGTATTATTGAAAGATCTAACAGAACATTTCAAGTACGATTCTATAGTATTCTTGATGCATATGACTTATTGGATACCTCTTTTAATATAATAGAGTTAAATGATCTGCCTGGTATTGTTGACTCAATAGTAGAAGATCTTAATAACTCTGTAACCCGCTTACTTGGTATGTCTCCTGCTGAGGCCATAAAAAAGAAAAATGCCTTTGCTAAGCCTTCTAAACCTCGAAAAGGTCCTATTAGGTTTGATGAAAAAAGATTATTTTTTGACGATTCTGTTATTTACTTGCTTGATCCAAGTGAGTATGAAGGTGGAAGGAGACGTGCAACTGATATGAACTGGTCTTCTAAGATTTATAATATTTGTGAATCTCTGGTGCAAAAAAATCAGCCGGTCTTGTACTGGCTAATAGATGATAAGGGCAATGGCCCAGAAAGGTCTTTTGTGAGAGAGGAACTTTAAGTCATTCCTCCTAATGTTGAGTATCCGCCCCAGTAGGTACTTACAAATTAAATTTCTAATTCATGAAGTTTAAGTATTTCGTTTACTTCTTCTGTAGACCTCTTTTGTATAACCTCTTCTTGGTTCGCAAATGAGAGAAATAATTTGTATAACTTTTCAAGACTCTGATACACTTCTTCATTATATTAGTCTTTGAAATCTGCCATTCTTTCATTATAAACTTTCTCATTTGGAGTTCGTTGTTTTGCTACGTATTTGCAATGATCATCTGAATCTCTTTTACGTTGTATTGTTTTTAAATAACTCACATATGTTAATCCCATTTTATCATATTTTTTTGTGCCTTGACTATATGCTACTTTGATTACCTCAATTAATGCTGATTCGATATCTTTATAGTTAATCATCTTATGCATGTATTGAATAAATTGTTTGTATTAATATAACGAAAACTTTTGTTTAAAATAAAATATTTATTTCTTATTATCATGATAGGTGAATATACTTGTAACTATTTACTTAGAACTGGATTTGTCTGTAGGCGTACTTGCCGTCGACCTGATAGGTGTTTTGAACATTGGAAGGCTAGAGCACGTTTTTCTTGCAGGGTTTGTGGTAAGCCGACTAGCTCTGAACCTGTACTTTGTAGAAAACATGCTAACAGTTATTATGTGACCCAGTATATTAATAGGCTTCGAGATAGGGCTTTTGGAGGTACGGTACAAGAACTTGGAAATCAGATTGCTCAGGAAAATTTATTCCATTCCCTTACTTATGAGCAACTTATAAATAGATATCATAACCGGCTTACAAAACTTAATATCTCACTTTGTCGGGAATGTTTTATTCCAATTGGAAAAGAAGAAGGAGAATATTGTAATGAGTGCGTACCCTTATAATTTTTTTTTACACCTTCGTCCCCCCATTTTTTATACCCTTGACCCTCTCTCATTTTTTTTTACACTTTTACCTTCCATTTTTATATCAGGATTACCAACAGAAAAGGCGTGCATAGGGCTCCGATCGGTTTCGGTAATTACCGAACTGTACCGACCGGTTTCGGTATCGGAGCGGTTTCAGTTTTATGATTTATCGAACCGAAACTTTCAGTTTCAGTATCGGTTTTGCGATTTACCGAACCGATTTACCGATAATAAAAATGTTTTTTTTTATAAGAAAAACGTAAATAATGTAGTTAAAAAAAAACGTTGCGAAACGTTTTTTACATAAACGTTTGATATAAAAAATAACGTTTCGCAACGTTATTTTTGCGGAACTTGTAAAAAACGTTGCAAAACATTTTTTACATAAACGATTTGATAAAAAATAACGTTTCGCAACGTTATTTTTGCGAAACTTGTAAAAAACGTTGCGAAATGTTTTTTACATAAACAATTTATTATGAAAAATAACGATTCGCAACGTTATTTTTGCGAACATTATAAAAAACGTTGCGAAACGTTTTTTACATAAACGTTTGATATAAAAAAAATAACGTTTCGCAACGTCATTTTTGCGAAACTTGTAAAAAACGTTGCGAAACGTTTTTTACATCAGAAATTTAATATAGAAAACAACGTTTCACAACGTTATTTTCCTTTTTATTTAAAAACGTTGCGAAACGTTTTTACAAAATGATTTAATATAAAAAAAACGTCTCGCAACATTTTTTTTTGTCACTTTAATAAAAAACGTTGCGAAACGTTTTTTTATGGATGATTTGATAAGAAAAAATCGTTTCGCAACTTTTTTTTGCTAAACGTTGCGAAACGTTTTTTTACTAAACTCGTTCGGTAAATCGGTTCGGTTTTCGGTAATTACCGATTGGTTTCGGTAATCATTAATACCGATACCGATTAATTCGGTTCGGTATCGGTTTTTGCAAAAACCGAACCGAACCGAACCGATCAGAGCCCTAGGCGTGCAAAAGCAAGAAAACAAATTAGTGATTTTATTGAGTAAGAGGAGTTAGGGAGATATAATCTAGGTGTAAATTTTTATTATGACAAATTCATGTTCAGGAAGGCATGCAAAGGTGAGATAACAAATTAGTTATTTTATTGAGTGAGAGGAGCTGGATTACAATATTTGTTAACTATCATTCTTAAGGGTTTCAGGCAAAAATAACTTAGTCTGCACGTACTTTCTACTTGGTGTAATTTTTTAATATACCAGGAATATAATCAGAAAAGCACGCAAAGACAAGATAACAAATTAGTATTTTTATTAAGTAAGAGAGGCTAGAATACAATCTAAGAATACAAATTTTATCAATATACTAGAACTATATTTTAAGAGCCCTAGAATGGTAAAAATAACAAGTAATCATTTTAATAGCAGAAAGGGCCGGAAAAGCTTATTTCGAAAACTATATTTTCTGGGGTCTCAGGTGAAAATAAATTAGTCTGCATACGCTCCCTGCTGCTTAAGATCCCAAATTATATATCAGTCACTGGTCATATCATGGAAAAAAGAGGGAGATTTTTTTTAATAAAAATTGCAAAAAAAAGTTTGTGGTACAGTATTCTCTTTAAATATATAGTACATGTATATAATTAAAGTTGGCCAAAATTAACTCAATCTGATTAAATCTGCTAATCAATAATTCATAATTCTGGCCAAATTTTTCTTAATTCTGGCCAAATTTGTAATACCAGCCCAAATTACATTAAAATCGAAATTTTCAGGTCAAAGGTAATACCATATTTATGCAATGTAATTCTTTTTCCAACAATAGTAAACATATTCGTTCAAGACTTGAAAAATATTTTTAAACTTTTTAAAAATCAAAAATTTCACTTTATTCGGTTGCATCTGGTCAAAGAAGGTAGTCAATTATATGGTTATTTTGATATAGCAAACTAATAAAATATTAAGAAAATTTTTTTAACTTCTTTCTTTTGCTTATTTTTTTTAAATATTATATAAATATCTTTTATTTTACCGCTACTTTAAAAATAAAAAAAATATTTTACTTATTCATAATGTATTATTTTTATTTATAATTTAACAATGCAAATAGACCTAATAGCTAATAAGAATTTTTTCTATAAATAAATAATTTACATTTTATTTTCATGTTTAATGAATTAAAATTTAAAAATTTTAAAGTTTTTTTCTAATAAGTTGCAGAAATTTACATGATTATTATAATACTAGGATTTAAGCATTAAAGTTTAATTTAAATAAACAAAAAAACATCATATTTAACTAGTTTTTTGACCAAAAATTCACTTATAACACCCAAATAGATCTAATAGTATTGTTTTAATAGATAAAAAGATTTTTTATTAGTGCTTTAATTAAAAATTTTAACAAAATTTACAAATAACAAAATATCTGACATAATAATCACCCTTCTAAGCTTAACAAAAGTTGTTTATTTCGCCAAATTATAGCTAAAAATGAGATAATTACTGTTAAAAAAAGCTTTTACTAAAAGTTTTATTGAAATCAAAATTTTTTTTTTTTATTATAAAAATTGACTTTTTGTGGTTTACACAAAAACTACCTAAATAACTGCCCTTTTTAACTTAGTAAATCTTTTTCTTCTCATAAAATTACATATATTTTTGTTATTTAAATTGTATTTCACATCTACTTTTAAGTTGCATCTGAAGGAAAACTTCATTTTTGAGACGAACTTTCTTGTAAATGCAAAAAAAAAAAAAATATTACTAAAGAGGAAATGATGATAAAAATTTATAATACACATGATGAACTATTAATTTACTTAATTTGTATAAGCGTTGTATTAAAAAATTTCTTTTTTAGTTACATGATGAAATATTCAATTATGGTTATACAAAATTATTTTAATTAATGATCGACAAGTGATCTGAAATGACCACTGACTGATATGGTCAATATAAATTATATTAAAATATGCTTTCAACCTAGAGCATTATAATGTTCTTTCATCAACAAATAATTTAAAAATATCGCGGTGTGAAATGTTCCTTGTTTTCTCCAAATAGACTGTGACGTAACTAACAGCAAGCTTCTTACTGCAATATTGAAGTAAATTTCAATAACACTAGTGTCATTTATACAGGACAAAAACCTCATCTACTGCTTCTGAATCATGTCGTATCTCTGTAAACTATAATAATTACGCTTCTATACTACTTCATTAACCTAGGCATTTGAGCTCTTCGATGTCTAATAATAATATTTCAGTTTTAACGTCTTCTACTTAGCCCACTGGATTGTTTATTTCAGATTCTTTTTTCAACAACTTTAAATACAACTCAAAATCTGAAGAGTTATTTGTTATACAATAATATTTAAAATATTTCACTGATCTTATCTTTTATACGGATGAATCTTTGATTAATGTTAGGTCTACACACGATTCTGAATGTGATGATTGGAACCTCATTGTGATAATTAATATGATATTTACTATGTTTACTAGTATCAAAATGGCCAAAGTGTACATAGTTACACTTATGCTACTTAGAGAAATTATTCCCAAAGTGTATGAAACAGTTATCTTAATGTGATATCTTTGTATTCAGGGGCCTTGTCTACACATTCATCCATAACTGCAGGTTTTATTGTAGTCTCAGACTCAAATGTTATTACCCATTCCTTCACGACTTCTTTAAAAAATTGGCCTTCGTCTCTTTAGGCCAAAATTTTAGCTATTTTACTTATGCTAGTGGTTGCTCCAATGTCTTATAATATAGATATAATTATAGACAGTCAAGACGCTATCAACATGATTAATTATATTACTTATTTTGATATAATTACTCCTCGTATCCTTTTCAAATTACCTAATAACAACCTTATATGGCTGGACATTTATTATTTGATTCAGTCAAAAAATCTTAATATTCATTTCAAAAAAGTAAAAGTACATACAGATAATACTTTTAATAATCACAAATACTTTTAATAATCACATAGATCTTCTGTGCAAACAAGCACATTTTGATCTTACCCTTATATTATCCTTTAAATATCATTTCTCTTCTGATATTACATATATTCTTCTTTAGAACTTGTTCCCTATTGAACATTATTTACATACATTCATCTGTTATTTTAATGATTATACAAATTTTATTAATTTTCTCTTTTTGCTGCAGAACAGAAAATATACTTTGAATGTTGATTAGAATATTACTCTTATCATATTCAACAATAACAGCAACTTCCAATCTACTGACTTTGGACAATATCACAAAAAACTTTTCAAATACAAGATGCTAACTAAACTATTATCAGTCCTTGAAAAAATGAAATCTCAATTTGCCACTATTTAAGGCAATGCTAATTGTCTTCTTTGTCAAGACTCATTAGAAACGTTTCATCACATTTGGACATGTTCTTATCATAAACACTCACTATTTAATACTTACAATTAATTTATCCATTCAATTATCAATTCAATACTTAAATCTCAGCCACATTTATGTTTATCAACATTACTTTCAGAATTCATGGCATTGAGATTATATGATAATTTATATGATGTTATCCAATTTACCTTTATCGACATCATCAAAGGTTTTGTTCCTATATTACTTTGTTTATTTATTACCAAATATGTTTTGCATTCTCAATTAATAGATATTTTATCATTATGTTATGATAAATTGTTTGATGCTTCTTTATTGTTATGGCAAGATCATTGTACGGCTTTTGCTATTACTGAAAATGCTTTAGGAATTATATGTCATATAAAAAATTCTTTACGTTTTAAATTGAAATTTAATAATTCTTTTAATTTTTCTTATTCCTTTCTGAAGAATGATAAATTTTTATCAAATTTTAGTTATATAGATTTTCTTTTTTATTTTATTAGATTTAATTCAAGGTATGTTGATTACTATACCTATAGGGTTATTTGAATGTTTAGTTTTATTTCTATATTAGATAATTATAATTGTGATAGCTTTTAGCTCATTTTTTTATTTATTTAGCTTTTAATTTAGGTGATCAGTAGGTTTTCGTAGGATGGATAGGTGTTACAGTTTTCTATCCTTAAATGAAAATTGAGATTAATTCCAGTAGAGTCTTCTAGTTTTAATTAGGTGTTAGTATTATAGTATAGTTTGATTGTTTTGTAAATGGTTATGATTCATATAACTAGTACTTTTACTACAGACTTACCCTTTGGGTATTTAATGTAATCTCATGTATTTTGCATTATTTTGTTAATAAAAATCAATAAAATAAAAATAAAAAAATAAAAATAAAAAAATTATATTAAAATATAAATCTACTATTAATTGAATTCACAAAGAAATAGTAGATTTAAAATACAAATTCGCTAGAAAAAAAATTACAGACAAACACATGAGCTATATATTCAATCATGTATTAATTCCTAGAATTGAATATTGGGCACAGTTAAAAATTTTATTTCCTATGTTTATGGAAAGATAATGCATTCCTTTTTCATAACATTTAAAAAGAAATTGTGATTATCTAGATCTACACTGGATGATGTCTTTTTCTCTAATATTTACAATATTAAACAAATTCAAGACAATCAAACTTAAGCGAAAATCACAAACTTACTTTTACAAATTAATGACCTGTCTTTATTGGGTTGTAATACTCAATTATGATTAAAAAAAAATACAATATCTCGAGTGGTTACTAACTTCTCTTCTACAACATTTACCAAAATATATTTCTATTAAATATAAAAATAATTTTCTTATTTCTTCAATTTCATTAATATTTTCATAAAATATTTCTTTAGATAATAATAATAGTAATTTTATTAATAATCCCCTTTTCGAAAAATTTTCATTATCCCTATGTTTCATTTTAGCTAATAATTATAAAAAACATTTACACTTTTTTAAAAAATATTGAATTATATTCTTAGACCAGTTCCTTACTGAACAAGGTTTTTTGCTTTCTAAAGAAGATATCTGAATCAAGTTCAACATATCTTTTAACGTACCGCTGATATGGTACAATACTTTAATCATTAGCATCAATAATAATTTTGACACCATTTCTCAAATCAACTGTAAATACAATCAATCGTTTTCATCAGCTCCTGTTCAGATAATTTACTTCTCTCAGGATAGTGAATAAATTAGAAAGATGAAAAATTACATTTCTAAACTAATCTTATTCAACCTGGATAATCCACAAGATCCCATAATAGGCACTCCTGCTAAAAAAATTAATTTTAACATTGATTCTTTCAATCTAGAATATTATAATATTATATTATCATCGAATGGTTTAGAAATTTTGCGGTGTGAAGGTTGTGATAGAATAACTTCCTTGTTTTCTCTAAACAGACCATGACGCAACTAACAACAAGCATTTTTTTATAACATTTAAGTAGATTTTACTAATACTAGTATTATCTATACAGGGCAAAAAACTACATCTACTGTTTCAGGAACATGTTATATCCCTATAGACTATAATAATTATACTTCTATATTACTTCATCAACCTAGGCAGCTAAGCTCTCTGACAATTGACAAGTCAATTATATTGCCTTCATTTCAAACTATTCGACCTTTTAATTCTGATCACTTTTTCAACCAATTTGAATGCAATTCAAAAGCTGAAGAGTTATTTATTATACAACAACATTTAAAACACCTAATTGATCTTAGCTTTTATACAGATAGATCTTTAATCAACGCTAATTCCACACAAATTTCTATGACTGTAGACTTTCTTGTAGTTTCAGCTTCAAATGTTATTACTCACTCTTTTATAATATTATTAGAAAATTGGCCTTCGTCTCTTTGAGCTGAAGCTCTTGTTATTTACTATCACTAGTAATTGCTCTAACATCTTGCAATGTTGATATAATTACAGATAGTCAAAATACTATTAACATGATTACAAAATTAAATCACTTTGATGTAATTACTCCTTGTGTTTTTTTTAAATTACCTAATAACAATCTCATATGACTCAACATTCACTATCTGATTCAATCAAAAAACATTATAAAAAAGTTAAAGCACACAGCTAACAACTTTAATAATCACATAGATCTTCTGTGTAGACAGGCACATTTTGATCTTACTCCTAAATTATCCTTTAAACTTCATTTTTTTTGAATATTATTTATATTCCTCATTGGGACTTGTTTTCTATTGAACAACGATTACATACTTTCATTTGTTATTTTAATAACTGTACAAACTTTATTAACTTTCTCTCTTTACCATAAAATAAAAAATATATTTTGACTGTAGATTGAAATCTTACTCTTCTTATATTCAACAATAACAGCGATCCTCATTCTATTGACTTTGGCTAACATCACAAAAAACTTTTTAAGTACAAATTGCTGGCTGAATAATTACCTATTCTAGAAAAAACAAAATCTCAATTTGCCACTGTTTACGGCAATGCTAACTGTCTCTTTTATCAGGAATCATCAGAGACATTTTACCATATATGGATGTGTTCTTATCATGAACATTCGTTATTAAATGCTTATAATCATTTTGTAAATTCAATTGTTGAATCAATTCTCAAGTTTCAATCTAATTCGCACCTTCCTACATTACTTTCAGAATTTGCTGCTTTACAATATTACAATAATTTACACGATATCACTTATTTTACTTTTATTGACATCATTAAAGGTTTTGTTCCCATTTCTCTGTTTGTTTGTTATAAAATATGTTTTATATTCTCAATTGGTTGATATTTTATATTCAAATTATGATAAATTGTTTGATTTTTCTTTATTATTATGACAAAACTGATGCACAGGTTTTACTATTGCTGAAAATGCAATAGGGATTACGTATCATATGAAAAATTCTTCTCGTTTCAAATTGAAATATAATAATTCTTTTAATTTTTCTTATTCATTTTTAAATGATAATAAATTTTTGATGAATTTTAATTATGTAAATTTTATTTTTCAAGATATATTGATTATTATACCTATAGGGTTACTTAATTGCTCAGTTTTATTTTCCCTTATATAATTACATTAGTATTAGCTTTTAGCCCAGTTTTATTTTAATTTTATTTTTAGATTTAGAATAGTTCGTGGATGCAGTAGATTGGATGGGGTGTTATAGTTTTCTACTCTTAAATGAAAATTAGGATTTATTCTAATAGAATTTTCTAATTTTGATTGGGCGTTAGTATCATAGATTAGGTACTATTTTTTAAGCACCTATATCGCAAATTGCATTATATCTTGGTTAGACTCTGATCACATAATCATTAATTACGAAATAGGCAGATCATGCATAGTATATATAAAGCATTTTACAATTTTACTAGGCGATCATATATGTAAATTATATAGCTATTCATTTCGCAAAAAAAATAAATTATAAGTTATGTTTGGCTAAATATTCATGAACTAAGTTCACCTAACCAGCAAGAAAGCTATGTCCAGCCCATTTCTCACCACTACATAATACTTTTTATAATAGCTAATAGTACTTATCAACTCATACATAAACCTTCCTGAGAAATCAGGAATAGGTCCATATATTGCCTTATCTATAAACTGTCATCTTAACTGATGTTTCTTAACTTCTATCCATTTACCAGAAGAATAATAAATATATTTCTTATATAGTGGAGTAACTGGATTGATTATTCCAATGTACTTTGAGTAATTTTTTTTAAAATAAATATAAAACTCATCGCAAGCTATGACATACTCTTCTTGTGTCTCAGAATTTATTATTTTCTGATTTTTCCTAATCATACCTAAATATTTCTTTCTATCAGGGTTTAGGAGTATCATCATTTCTTATTATATTTCAAACTCGCTGTGCTCTCGTCTCAAGTCCCAACTTATAACTCCACCAAGCCTGTTGGATAGTTTTTGCACTATTTAAAATGTGATATGCCATTCTTTCTATAAATTCTGGCAATTCAAGGTAAGCATCTTCAGAACCCAAACATCTCTCATTTAGATCAGATATGATGTATAATCATCGTCGCTGACCTCTGGTCACCTGTGGCTAAAGCCTCCAGTATACATCCCAACTCTGTTGGATTCCATACCAGATCTCCTATTCAGTTAGCCTTTCAGCGCCTTTACGGCACGTTTCTAACAATACCATAGATAAATACCATATCCCTTGGTACGACCTCCTATATATACCCCTCATACCAATTTCGTACCAGTCCTTGTACCAGAAAACATATCAAATAACCATCAAAATCACAAAATAAAGGTAAAATCATACACAACAATGGTTTGGTACGATGGTATGAAGACAATTTTCAAAAATATTATCCAACTCCAGACACTATATACATATATACCTATATATAACGCTTATAATATATAAAACTTTTTAGAAAAATCTCTCAGACCAAAGGACCAGATCTAAAAGTATCGATTTTACATTTCTAAAGCCTTCAGAATGCTAATTTCCCTATTATCATGGTATGAAAAGTGGTCAGAATTTGGTACGATAAAAAATCCTGCTCTTTGTACTAAAATATTGGGTATATATAGCATCACTTCTTGTACCAACTACCTATATATACCTACTCGTACCAGAAGTGGCTATGCCTTCCAATAACATACAAATATACCAAAAAAAAAATTGTAATTAAACATAGTCAATATATAGGTATCCAAAAAAAAATAAATTAAATAGAGCTTGTACTAAAGTATCTAACTAACAATGAGTAACCAAAGCCAATTACATAAAGCGTCTCGTGGTCAATTCTTCTTAGCCACACCTACTCAAGAATTTAGTAGCAAAACTCTTAGAAAGTACTTATATTCAGCTAAGTCTTTTCAAGAGCTTGCATCTGCTAAAAAATATTTGATAAGTTACTTTGCACGTAGCTAGTGATATAGGTGTATATAAATGGTTTCCAAAAAATCAAGTTTTCAAGCATTATTTTCAAAAAGTTGCTGAAGATTCTTTTATCCAAAGTGATACTATACAATTCAAAGATAATGAAGGAAAGGTAGTTGATATATTTAATATTCAGGCTTGATTTTTTAGAAATACCCCATTCTTTATTCCTCAAGTGAATCAATTTCAGTCTAAAATATATCATGATACAGATGGTGGATACTATATCAATGAATTTGCTGGCTTTCTTCATTCCAATCCACCTCCATTTCATGAATTTAACTAAGAAATTTGCAACCAGGTAATGCTAATTATCAATCATATAGAAGAAGTGCTTTGTTCATCAGATAAAAGGCAAGCATATTATATAAAAAATTTAGTTATGCGTATTGCTATTAGTCAAAAGATGCAAAAAATAATGTTTCTATACTCAGGTCTAGGAACAGGTAAAACAATGCTTACATGGTTTCTTCGTGAAAAAGTTCTTGGCCCAAAAATTACTATGAAAACTGCAAATGAACGAATTATCACTGGGCAGTTTAATAAAGAGCTAGAAGGTAAGTGCTTAGTAATTTTAGAAGAAATGTCTAATTCCAAATCCACAAACTGGATTACTTTTGCAAATCGCCTTAAAGACTTTATAGATAGCGACACTCTAATGATAGAAGAAAAATATAGGACACCTTATCCTGTTACCAATATTACAAATCTAATTATTAACAGTAATAATAGCAAGACTATTCGGTTAGTAGACAGAAATGACAGAAGATATTTCATTCTAGATATCTCAGAAAAGTATGTTAATAATGGTATTGGTATGGACCACTATTATGCTCTATTAGATTCGGCTATAAAGGATCCAGAAGTTGGTAAAACCTTTTATTCCTATGCATTAGAATATGTAAAGCTTAATCCAGATTTTGATGAATGTAAGATCCCTATGACAAAAACCAAACTAATGATGATAAATAGAAATATCAATAAAGTTTACGAATTCATTAAAGAAAAATATATAATCCAGTATAAAAATCTAGATGAATCTTCATCTGTATTATATCACGATTTTAAAGCTTGGTTTGTTACATATGCCAGTTCTAATAAAAAGCCTCCCACTGTACAGGAATTTAGCTAAACAAAAGAGAGTTGGAGATCGAAAAGCTGATAAAAGACTTCAATGGTATTCAGCTACATATACTAATCTTTATACTATATTCATGAAAAAGAATATGATAGACGAAGCTGAAAATATTGAAGTACCTGAAGGTTATAAAGAATCTGAAGTTCTTATAGAGATTTCACCTGAAAGACTTCCTAATTCTGTTTGTGAGCAGGAGGAAGTAATGGATATTCAGTCAGAACAATGGGAGACAGAAGACCAATCCATTGCTTCAGAATCTGTTGAAAACATAATAGATAACTTCATAACAGAACTAAATACTCTTATACCACCTTCGGCTAAGTCAAAGTAAGAACCAGAGATAGAGCAAGAACCAGAGCAAGAACCAGAGATAGAGCCAGAACCATATGGAATACCTGGTCCTTCTATACTAGTTGAACTGACTATATTACAAGAAGTATCAAAGCCAGTTCAAAAAGTTGATTCAGATCCCATGCCTAAAATGAATACCGCCAAATATTGGGAATGGTTAGATAAACATAAATATGACTACATAAAACCCTGGTACAAGAATTTTCATGATGAAATGATAGATGAGCTATATTCTACAGTCAAAGAATGCTAGGCTAAATATATAGACGAAGATGACCCCTATAACTGGGATATCCTCTTAGTCGAATTGAAGGAATTTAATAAGATTCCATATAGAGATAACCTATATCTTGTCAAATTTGGTGATGCCATAGATAAGCTAAAAGAATGGATCAAATACAATGAAGAGGTGGATAGACACATAAAATGCATAGAACTTGCTGACTATCTAAGAAAATACATTGAGAATAAGGAAACCGTATTTGTAGATTCTCTTTCTGGCTATAAAGTTGCAAAATTACAACCACAGATAATTGAATGTCATAGCCATATAAATAAACGTGAATGTATGGAGGCCAATGGTGAGGAATGCGAATCTGATTATGATGAGGATGGCTTATATGATGAAATTGATCAAATATAAAGGTTAGTTATTTTATTTTTTTCAAATCTAATAACGAAAAATTAGCAATTAAATAAATACTATATATTACAAAGAAATGTTATCAAGACTAGTTCGTCATTTACCAAATAGGCCAGATATCATAGAAGTTAAGTATAGTGGCCGACAGTTCTCTAGAGAAGGGATAGTAAACCTTGATCAAAAACTTAAAGCCCGATATCCAGGCAAACAGTTTCAAATCCTACTTCCTTATGAAAACTGGAAGCCAGATTGCTGGACCATAAATGAAGAAGATGCAAATCTTTTCTTCTTAAATGACCACTACGATGAGAGCCAAATGCCACCTAATGATATAGGCGATCCAGAGTGATTTGATAACTTTATCATTTATATGAGAGATTTACCAGCGGTATCAGGTGGATGTGGCGATACAAATGATTGCTTTTATCAGTGCTTAAAAATGGCTTATGACTCTTATTCGAATATACCTCAAAGTATTGAAAAGCCTGAATACATTAAAGATTATATAAATTTGGCACGAGATGATCCTATTCCAATTGCCTGTATTGAAAAAATAGAATGATTAGCTCAAAGTATTGCTATCAATGTAATAGATGATCATACTTATATTTCTAAGAGTCCAGCACAAAGAAGAATAACCTCACTCTCACTAATGGACACTATTCTTTCGTACTCAATCCAGATAGAAAACATCCCAGCTTTGAATGTAAAAGACCAAAAAAGTTTATAACTTATCAGGAGAATGAAGTAAATGATATAGTTCACATATATAATGGAAAGGCAATTAAGTCTATTACCGTCCAGCAATTTCAAAAACTTAAGTTTAGCAAAAACTATTCCTTCGTTCTAGCTAAACGTCAAGAATCATTGGAAAAGGCATATTAATGCTGAACGAGATGCATTTTTACTGGAAATGAAAACGCTGGACCTTCCAATTGATATATCATTACTTGATTGGAACATAAAAAAAATGGCTCTTTAGCTATTTGAAAAATTAAGTGTAGGTATTCCTGCTAATGAACCTCTTGACGCACTTGAGGCACAATGGATAAGTAAAGCAATGATAGGAGGAATTATCTGGGCAGAAAATAACGGGAAAGGATATGGAAGCAGTTATGATGAAACAAGTCTTTATCCTAGTATTCAGTAGTTAGCTTTAAACTTTCCTATCAGTAAAGGTAAGTTTCAGATTTTAAAAGACTTTACTAACCATCGAGGATATAGCCATTTTAGAATATTTCATGCAAGTATTGAAAAGAAGGATACCCCACTATTTCGATATAATTACCATAATATATATACTCATATTGATCTTACATGTGCCAAAGCTCTTGGTCTTCAAGTTATATTAATTCAGGATAGAGCTTCTAATGCTCTTATTTATGAAAAAGAAACTCGAATTCAAGGCAGTGTAATCTTTGGAGAGTATATAGACTTTCTCTTTAAAATTAAGAATCAAGGTGGTATCACTAGCCAAGTAGCTAAAAGAATTCTTAATACACTATGGGGTGCACTTTGCCAAAGAAAGAAAACATACAAGACTCTTACAACATCGAGTAAATCTTTTGACTTTCCAGATGGTGAGGTATTAGACTCGATTGTACCAATAGGAGAAGAGCAGTAGAGATTCCAATTTACGAATCCAGGTAATCCCTTTAAAGGTTAATACCCGAGAATTGCCCTATTTCTTTTAGCACATGGTCAAAAGTTTATTTCTGAAATGGTACAACAGGACCGGAAAAACTAATAATAGAGGTCACCGGACAATAGTAAATTGGTGAGTTTACCCAAATTAAAAATATTTTGCATAAGTAATTGACTTAAAAATCTAACAATCCTATACAGGAATGTCTGAAGAATATAATGAACCATAAATTATTCTTGTAAAATTAATATTAACTGAGATCATTAAATTTTCCGAAAAATTTTTATAATAATGCGAACCACTTTTAAAAAAATTTATTAATTATGCGAACCACCCTTTGTGTTATACAGAATATATAAAAATTTAAATTGAGTGTATAAATGGCAAATTTAACTCTAACCTTAAGCAGATATTGTTAGTCCACACATTTTGGCTTCATTAAAAATTGAATATATCAAAAATTTAATCAACTTTACTAGTGTGCCAGGTGTTACGGTAACCTCTATTATAAGATTTTCCGGTCTTGGTACAACCCTATGTGGATAAAGTCAGGCGTATTCATACTGATAGGTTCGTTCTATAAGAAGATGTTAACAACTCTCCTCTTTATACCTGTTTTAAAGATGCATTTAAGATTCTAAAAGCTCTAAAATTCGAAAAAGAAGGAGAGTGTCATATAAAAAATGCTAACCAAGTAGTATGAACTGTGTAATTAAATATTTTTTTCCTTAGATGTAGCAATAAAAAAAATGGAACACGACTCATTCCTATTCATAAACAAACATCCTAGTTTTATCAAACACGAAACGTATTTGGCTGAAATTATAGACGCTTTAAAGAATGTTATATTGACAGGTTTACGAGATGGATATAGTAAAGAAAGTTATCTTATAAAAAATCACGTAAACTATATTAAAAAAATAGAATCTGTCAACAATCCAGAAGGTTATATTCATTATACAGCTAAGAAATTATTGCCAAATAAAGAATCGTATGCTGTGAAGATTGCCATGATTCGAGCAAAGTATTCATATAATTCAGACCTTGCTTTTAGTATTATAAAAGTCTATGATTTATATAATCATATCCTTAAAGAAGCATTACTTAGATATAAACTTAATGAAAATGAAGCTGAAGATATATTAGCTAAACTTCTTAGCTATAAGCCATAAATTTATTATTAAAAATTTGCACAAAGACTTAACTTTGTCACTAGACATTTTTCATTTTTTTATACAAAAGCTGATGACGAAGTAACTTTGTCACTAGGTATTATTTATTTTTAGAAAAAATCATAATTGAACATAACCTATACTAATGTATTAATAAAAAAAGATGAGTGCTAATAGATATACTATTAATTCATTGACTGGCAGAACAATTCGTGTTGGTGGTTTAACATTCAATCAGCTAGTTATAGAAGCATATGATTATCTTGATAGTGAATTGGTTCGAAGAGCAACTTACAGAAACAAGGCAAAGTTATCTCAATATAGAAACTGGACGTATGGTTCAATATAGGACTAGAACATATTTTTATTTAATTCAAAGGGCTTATGAAATAATAGAAGATTACTATCTTGTTTCTCCAAGATTTGTAGAAATTGTGCAATCCTATTCTTCTCTATTATATTTACATGGTACTCAAAGAAGACTTGAACATATTGATGTTGCACTTAAAAAAGTTAACTTTTATGCTGAACAGAATCGGCTTAATCCAGATTATAGGCAAAGGGTTAAAGAAATATGCCAATTTGTTAAAAGAAGACAAAGAGAAACACAACAAGAGACACAATTAAGAAGGCTTACCGAACTTAACATTGCCTTATGTAAAGAATGCCAAATGCCTGTAAATCTTAATAAGTTACCTAAGAGTGGTTTATGTGAAGACTGCAGTAAAGAATAAATATAAAAAACAGGTAATTAAATTATTTTATTTTTTATATAGAAAATTTCGAATAAACGATGGTTGAGCAAATTAGAAAATACTGCCCAGTTTGTGAACTTGCATTGGCCAAGTCAAGAAGAGACTTATCTACTATCGAATTCTGACGTACAGTGCATGGATGTGCTGATATAGATAGCTTGCATGAAAGTATATATAAGCTAATCAAAATATTTAGATGTGTTTCATAAGATGATGAATATAGGATAAAATGGGAGTTCTAGGGTCAGTTTTCTGTATAGGTATAATTAGTGTAAGCCTCTTCCAGCTTATTTCCCGATATATGAAATTTATGTAATCTTTTGAGATCCAAATTCGTTTGAAACCTCAGGAAACATATCGAAATCTAATATCAAATTCAGACTTAAGATCAAGCTGGGCTCAAATCCTGTTAACATACCCATCTTGCCCAAATTTTTTGTTTACAAGATAAAGAAAAACACCATCTTTGTTAACGCGCTGGCCGATTTTTAATCTCAAATAATATAACAAAAAAAGTATACTATATTGCTTGGGTTAAAAAAAGGTTAAGAGCACCGAGGACTAAAGTGTCCGAGTGTGCTCGCAGGCCGTAAATGCAAGCTTATTTTGCATATCAGATTTTATGTTATCCTAGAATTAATTCTAAAGCTGTTTCATTAACATAAACAAATCCAGGATAAGTCTCACCTCAAAGAGGTGAGATTTATCCAGTCCGGTATCCAAATTCTTGATTAAAAAAAAATTGAGTCTATTCTAGCATACTATTATTTTCTTGATATACAGGAAACCATTCTAAAGTCAATTCATTTAAAAATTCATTAAGAAAAATAAATATCACCTCTGAGTGACCATATTTATATCGCACCTAAAAGTAATATACAGGAAACCTTTCTAAAGTCAATTTGTTTGGAAATTCATTAAGTCAGATAAGTCTCACCTTTAAGTCTTACCTCAAAGTATAACCTTTTCATTATATTGATCATATATCAAAGCCTTATCCCGAAGAATATTCACATAACGAATCTGATAATTGCTCTTATTACAATAGCTACATAAGTCATTATCAATTCCTGGAGGTTTATTTATCTTTGTAGGTCTACCACATGCTCTGCATGGTAGGCGTGACATAGCCCCTATTTTCTCATAAATTCGAAAATATAAAAAAGGTAATTAAACATTAGAGATCATAGAATTAAATATTTTAAATTAAGAAAAAGTTTATATGATATATAACAGGTAAGACTTATTGATAACATGCCTAGATCAGATAAAAAAGATACTACATATGTTTGCTGTGGATATAAATTTACAAGACCAGCTAAACTTTGTTAGCATTATCAAAGTAATAAAAATCAATGCAATCAGCCATCAGAAGATAATACTCAAAGGAGTGTACCCAGACCTTTATCACTAACATCCGCTCCAGTAGTCCATGCCCGAGAAAAAGATTGAAGAAGGGAGAAACCTGAGCCTATTCAAGCTCCCATTTCACAAGACAAAAATCAAGAGAATGATCCCAAAACAGGTCCCAGCCCATCAACCCAAGCAAATAAAGAAGAGCAGGCAGGACCTAGCGAGGTCATTCAAAGTAAGTTTATTGATAGGCATGCAAGAAAGCCTAGAGAGCATATGAAAACATGGGGTGTCAGATTGCGCCGAAGATGGTTCGAAGTTACTGGTAAACAACTTGATTTGCCACTAAACTTAAAAGAATGTCAGCGACTACATCATGATCTATTACAAGTTGATGATGAGGTTTTCGAGGAAAATATTTCTCAAGAGATGGGGCCTAGCGAAGTTGAGCAACAAGACACTCAAGAGCAAGACGCAATCCCAAAGGAACCTATTCAGGAGGATATTATCTTTAAAGAATGTCCAGTTGGAAGAGATCCAGAAAGACTGCATAGAAATCGTTCTTTAATGAGCAAATGGGTGGGCAAAATTCCCCATCCTGATGACAATCCAACATATACTTTTATTCAACCAATAGCTAAGTCAGAAGAATATAAAAAATTACCATACATGCCTCAACTTATAGGATTAATTCGTCCAAAAATAAAGGAAGTTCTTCAAACAGAGCTTCGTAAAGAAGATTAAATAAAATCAGCCATAGTAGCATTGTGCCGATATTCAATTATTAAAAGAAAGTCAGATGATACAAGCGAACTAGTAGAAGTAGAGAAATATCATAGAGGAGATATGCGAGCAATTCTTTTAGAAAAGGATATAGAGGAGCACATAACCAAAACTATTGGGGAAATAGATGTGCAAATTGAGGGAACATTAAAGAAAGGATCTGGTTATATTTTCAAATGAATTTTTGAAATATATATTGAGACATATACACTTCGTAGAGCTCTTGAAGGGTCTTACAATCCTACTCCCTCAAAGCTTGCTAACAAAAAGTGTACCATTAATCCAGACAATCAAGGTCTTATAGATATGGAGACAAATAAACCATTTGAGAAATATCTTCAAGGGGCATTAGGTGTATATTTTGCATATCAGGATGGACATACAGACCACTTAGGCCGTCGTATATTTAGGGCAAAGAATCTTAAACCATATCTAGAGTGGGTAAAGTTGGATGGTATCCCTATGCCTACTCCAATCTACCCACGCATATTTAATAAGATAGAAGAAATGAACCCAGATATCTCCATCAATGTCTGGGAATGGAAAGAAGAAACAGCTACCCCTAAACCAGTAAGAACATCTATATTTCAAATTCATGCAAAATAGAAAATTGTAAGCATAATAATCCGAATAAATGTCAAGAAAAAAGGACTCATATTATCCACCTTATGGCTCTTACCAATATTACAAAGACTGAAGAAGAAAAGTATGGACAAAAGAATCACTTCCTCTGGATTAAGAATCCTAATGGGCTTGTTTTTAAAGATACTGCGCATCATGGTGAAAAGCATCTTTGCAACAGATGTTTTCAAAGCTTTCCATCAGAAAATACCCTAGTCCATCATCAAGAACATTGTTTCTGGTTAGGAGAGGTAACCCAGAGAGTTGATCTACCAGTAAAAGGGGTCAATGATTTCGAGCAGTTCAAGAACTATAGCCAGATGATCAATGCTTCATGTGTTATTATAGCCGATTTTGAAGCTGGAAACAAAAAACCTGACCTAATAAATGGAGAAAAAACCCACATAATATCAGAGCAATATGCTAATAGTTTCTGCTACCTAGTCCACTGGATAGATACTGGAGATGTATGGGGTCCATTCCTATACAGAGGAGAAAATGCCACCCAAGAATTTGTTCAAAGAATTGATCAGGAATTGGTCAAAATCAATGAAGTCCTAGCTATCAAACATGAGCGAATTGAGATTGAGGAAGACAAGAAAAGATTTGCTGAAGCTATTAGCTGTTGGATTTGCAAAGGTAAGTTCGATATAGATACAAATGAAATAGAGCGCTTAGAAGATAAAATAACCTATCATAAAGAGAAGCTAAAAAACTTTAAAAAAGAGTCAGCAGAATATAATGACATCCAAACAACTATTGATAAGGCAACTAAAGATATTGTCAGCGAAAAAGCTAAGGCTAATAAGGTTTGGGATCATTGCCATATCACAGGTAAGTTTCGTGGATCAGCTCATAGGGATTGCAATCTCAAACTCCAGATTCAAGCTTGGAAGACCCCAATCCCAGTTATCTTTCACAACTTCTGGGGTTATGATTCTCACTTGGTTTGTGAATCTGTTGGACGATCAGCTAATGCTCTTCATATTCAAGTCATAGCTGAAACATTTGAGCGATATAAGTCTATGAAGGTAGGTCAGCTCAAATATATCGATAGCCAGCAGTTCATGAACAATAGCTTGGCAAATCTCACAAAAAACTTGGGCAACGACCACCCAATTACCAGCCAGCACTTTAAAGGCTTTACTCCTGGCCAAATTTCTTTAGCAACTCGTAAGGGAATATATTGTTATGACTATATCAATTCTTAATATAGATTCTTGAAGACTGAACTCCCACCAATTCACAAATTTACGACAACTCTAAAAGGAAAGATCTCATAGGAAGACTACCACCATGCACAAAAAGTATGGAAAACATATGGCTGTAAAAATCTAAGTGAGTACCATGATCTTTATCTTAAAATTGACATACTCTCTCTTGCAGATGTCTGGACCCAATTCTGAAAGACATGCATAAAATATTATGAGCTCGATCCCAGCCACTATGTCTCTGCTCCATCCTTATCCTGGGATGCGATGCTCAAGAAAACTGGGGTTAAGATCAAGCTATTTACAGATATATCTATGTATGACTTTATCGAGAAGGCCAAGAGGGTGGTATATCTAAGGCTTGTAAGCGATATTTCAAAGCCAATAATCCCAAGATGGGTCAGGCATTTAACCCATCCAAACCCATATCATGGATATCATATGTAGATGCAAACAATCTTTATGGCTGGGCTATGAGCCAGTTCTTACCTATTGGAAATTATCAATAGGAAGCTAGCCGGGAATATCTTCTAAAATACCCTGCTATGCAAAAGAAATATCTCGAAAAAATTCTTAAGACTAAGGCAAATGTCTCACGTAGATATTTCTTAAATATTAAGTCTCACTTTCCTCTCAAGACCCATGATTATTTGAGAGACTTATCTCCAGCCGTGAAGAATGTCGCAGTAGAAAAGGATTGGCTTAGCCCATATAATGAGGAGCTTGTAAATAATTTGGATGGAGGACACTTCTCTAAGACGGAAAAGTTAGTTCCCCATCTTAGTCTGAGAAAGGATTATGTCATCCATTATCTAGAGTTCCAATACTATGTAAAATTAGGCATGGTTGTAGACAAAGTTTCAGAGATCCTTTTCTTTGATCAGACTAACTGATTCGCCCCATATATTGCATTTAATACCGAGAAACAATAAGGGGAAGGGGCTAAGAATACCTTCGAAAAAAACTTCTTCAAGCTCATGAATAACTCAGTATATGGTAAGACTATGGAGAATGTTCGCAAATACCAGGATGTCAAGCTCATGAAAATGAATAATGAGCGAGATGAAAAGGCCTTCTTGAAGAAAGTCAGTAGCCCAAGATTCAAGTATGGACATCTGCTTGGAGATACACTGGTAGGAGCACATATGGGAAAAGTTAGTGTGACTCTCAATAAGCCCATCATTGTTGGAGCATCAGTCTTAGGCCTTAGCAAGCTCCACATGTACCGCTTCTGGTATGGATATGTAAAGGAGAGATATGGCGATAATGCTCAGCTTGGCTATATGGACACAGATTCCTTTATAATTCTAATTATGACTGAGAATATTTACAAAGATATGGCCAAGCGACCAGATATATTCGATCTCAATGATTCCAAAACTATTGGGCTATTCAAGAATGAGACCCCTGACAGTATGATTACAGAATCTTTTCATATTAACTCTAAATTATATCACTATGTCTTAGCAGATAAGTCCACAAATTCTAGACATAAGGGGGTTAGTAAAAAGGGTATGGAAGAAATGGCTATAGATACATATATGCCAAACTTAGAAGGATTCCTGCTAGACGAACCAATAGATAAGTCCTCATTATCAGAACAAGAAGCTAAAGATTTAGCAATTCAAACTGAGACAGACCTCATGACTCTAGTCTATCGAGACTGTCTCTTTGGTAAGGAAGTATTCTATGCCAAGAATGTAGGTATTCGATCAAAGGATCATATATTATCTTTGGTCGAGTCTGAGAAGAAGGCACTTAGTCCCATAAATACTAAGGACAGGATCCTATTTGATAGGATTACCCCTTTACCATATTTCCATTGGCGCATTATGTTTTATAAGAATATGGTAAAAGCTGATATTCCTCATGAACAGGCCGAAAAAAGAGCTATGAGGGCCAAGCTCTCGGAGAAATATCTAAACGAATGTGTGTCTCACATATCTAGCCTTCAGACATAAGATAGATAGTGATGTGTAGTCAGATCATATACATTATTATATTATTTTTTTCTTCCCATTAATTAGACTAGCTTCTGCAGTACCGAAGGTAAGAATGGAAAGCGAGCGCTAAGCTGAAAGGATCCCAGAGGGACAAAGTAAAAAAGATTTATCCAATAATTTACCTAGCGATCTGGAGGAGCTAACCAAAGTATTTGAGAAAAATTTGGAGGGACTAGAAAACCTTGTAAAATTGTTTAAAAGCGATGTGAAAAATGTTTGATATTTCCAATTCCAGTTTCCCAAGCAGTTCGATTAATGCTAATCTGGAGAAATGATCATCATCTCAGAAGAATTGCTGAGCCATGCACTGCACCTTCAGCCAAAATTGTGTGACAAAATAAATGATCACACGAGCAGGTTTGTGCAACAGGGAAATTTCTCACATATCAAGTAAAAGAAATTACTATTCTTATTTTTTTTCCTAAACAAACATGAGAAAAAATGTGAAAGAAGGTCTAGTTGCAACACAGGGCCTACCATATAAGTAAATAATAACGTCAAAACTATATGTTATGGAGGGCTGAGGGAGTCACAATTTCGAGATCATCAGGCGTAAAGCCAACTATATGTCTTGCAAAGTAGATCTCCATGTGAAAAGGTATGAGGATTTCATTTACATGTGCTTTTATAGAACTCTTGACATCAGACGACAATGTTAATTATATACCTGCTGGCTTTTTATTATTCTGCGAGCCCAGAAACAAATATAAAGCGCGAAAATACAGGTAGAAGTTGAGTCAACCTTCCCACAAAAAAATTAAGATAAGTATATGCCAGAAGTTATGTATACTCATGATGCGACATAAAAAATACTCACTATGGGCTCTTAAATTTAGGAAACTCACTACACAATGACCGATAACAATGATAGGGATGGTATTGATATCACTCTCAATTGTCTTATCGTTCCCATAGGGAACCTCTTCAATCTTTCAAGCAATCAAGTAGCTCAAGCAATTACAATCAACACAAGTCAAAGGGTTAACGTACTTGAAAATGCAATTCATAACCAGTTAAACCAGTTAGGCCTGTTGGAAGTACAATTTTCTAATCTTTCTCTAAGTATTCGTCAGATCCATCCTGAAACCGTTAGTGAAAGACCAATGAACTCTCAAGCCTATATTTCTGATTTTTTTAATGATCTATTTCAACCTCGAGTGGATCACTTTCATGTCACTGTATATTCTCCATAATTTTAGTATCATATAGCGCTATAGTTGCAAATTTTATGTATTATAGGCCAGATTTTGGCAACGATTTATTTCATAAATAAAGTATTATTTTAACGAATGTATATGAGAATAGGTCACGTGTAATGATGCAATGCCTATGCGACATAAAAGCCTATAGCAAAATTAAGCCAAGATGATATCGACCATATCTTGGTCAAGTTTACAAAATAATAATATTTACTGTGCCACGCACGTGACATTGTGAACTCAGTTCACATTCTATGAAATAAATTTGATATGTAAATAGACCCTTAAGAGATCTGCATATATATAATAATAAAGTTCGCCCATATCAGGCCTTTCTCTTTTTTTTTAATTCATGTATAATTAAGGTTGCTTGCCGAAACTAGTGAGTTTCGGCATGCCGAAACTGCCGAAACTGGCGAAACTAGGTTTCGGCAAGCAGCCAAAAATGCCGAAATGCCGAAACTGCCAAAACTGCCGAAATGCCAAAACAGTTTCGGCATTTTGGCATAGTTTCGGCATAATATATATTAATACTTTAATATAGTTTCGGCATAGTTTCATTTTTCTAATAATGTAATTAGTGTAACAAAATAAAATTCAGCCACCACATGACACACAACCAATCATATCTGACGGTCATTCAGGAAATGATCTGACATCATTAATATCAAAGATAATCAGTTACTTTTCGTCCTTTAACTCCTTTAACTCCTTTTTATTTATCATTTTACTGTTATAATCCCCAACTGTTACGGCTATACCTTGAAATTTGAACCAAATCATATGATTATCTGTTATGGATTTTTTAAATTACTTCGTGTTTGCCTTGCATTACTTTTTTTACTTAAACACGTACAAAATAAAAAAACTTTATACACATTTCAATATGACTAGCACTTTAGACTTAGAAAAAAATAAAAATAAAGGTGGTAGGCCTCCCAGCTCTACCTGGGAGGATGCTATTAGAGGAAATCCCGTTGGTTCAGGAAAATATCATGCCACTTGTAAATATTGTAATTTTTCATGGTCACGAGGTGATATATCAAAACTTGAAGAGCACTTTGCGAACCACTGCTCGGAAGCTCCACAACCCATTGTTAGAAAATATTTGAATAAAATATTAGAGCGTGAAGATAAAGTTAATAAAAAAAGAAAAATTGTTGGGAGTAATCAGTTAAATATTACAGACTACCATGATTCCACAAAAATTCCTGATGGTAGAGTAACTAGGATTAATCGTGCTTTGGCTAAATTTTTCGTTGCATGTGGTATTTCATTCCGGATAGTCGAGCACCCTTTTTTTATTAACTTTGTAAAGGAGCTTAATTCTTCGTATGAGCTGCCAACCAGAGAATTTTTGTCAGATCAGTTACTTGAGCGGGAATTATCAATGGTGAACTCAACTGTCACATCCGTCATTGAAAATGGAGCTAATTTGACTTTAGGTTTTTAATACTTTTTTTATACTTTTTTAAAACAATATTCTTAATGTGTTTTTAAGTAATAATATTAATATTAATATAATTTAGCGTTCGATGGTTGGATGTCCCCCACTCATCGTTCTATATGGAATTTTGTTATTATGACTCCGTCGAGAGAAGAGTATTTGTATAAACTTCAAGATTTGTCAGAACATTCGCATACAGGTAATTACGTAGCCGAAGTGATTGGAGAAATAATTGAAAGGATCGGCCCGAATAAAATATCAGCTATTGTGTCCGATAATGCCTCAAACGTTCAGAATGCACGCAAAATTATTAAAGAGAAATACCCTAACATTGAAAACGTACGATGTATAGCACATGCGGTCAATCTTATCACGTGTGATATACTTAAAGAAAGTTTTGGAGATCGTTTATTACGAAAAGTTAATACATTAGCTTCATTTTTTAAAAATTCCCATCAAGCTGGAGCCAAACTCACACAACTCATCAAAGAGAATAGTATTCATGGAGGAGGCATTAAGTTATATTGTAAGACGCGATGGACAACAGCTAGCGAATCAGTAGATTCGGTAATTAGGTTGGAACCAGTACTAGAACAAATTATTACTAATGAAAGTAATTTGTTGAACGATAAGGTCAAACGTGTTATCCAAACACGGAATTTTTTTTCCAATTTACGAATTCTTTCATTCGTTTTAAATCCATTGAGAAAAGCCGTCTTGGCTTTAGAATCAAGATCAGCGACGCTTGGAGATTGTTTTTTAAGTTTGATAAGACTATCAGCAGTTTTGAAACAATTACCCAAATCATTTAATCAAAACTTCCGTAACCATTGTTTCAACGTGATGAACGAAAGATTCAAAGAGTTCGATGATGACAAATATATAACCTGCTTTTTCCTAGATCCCCAATTTAGGAGTAAGCCTCTTACAGCCAAAGCTTATTCAAGGATCGTGAGGTGCGCTACTACAATTGGTAAAAGGTTAGGATTTGATCTTAAAGAATCCAGGACTCTATGCGAGCAAATTAAGGACTACCGTGATAATAAACCACCCTTTGATCTTGATGAATCTTGTTCTCTAGACGATCCTCTAAATTGGTGGAATTTGATCGATACTGACCCTCGACCGAACAGCCTCCCAAGAGTCGCTCGCCATCTATTAGCGACTTGTCCAAATTCTGCAAGTTGCGAACGAGGATTCTCAACACTTGGCTGGCTATTTAATGATCGGCATTTAAATTTGAATATAAGTCGACTAGAATCCATGGCTAAAAGGAAGTCCAATACTAAGAAAGAGCTTGGTTTTTATGGTATAGAAAAAAATGATACTCGTATTAGCGAAACTGAAATGAACATTCGAATTGCAGAGGCTCTGGCAGAAACTAATGATGATGATGATGAATGTGATGTTTTATCAAATGAAAGTTTACCTAATCAAATTACAGTTCCTTCAGATAATTGTGTTGTCCTAATAGAACATGTATGGATCGATAAATTTGTTAATTTGTCACACAAATTAATAATTGAAGAAATTGGAGAGATCCCGGATGACATTTTAGATGAATCTGAAGAAGAATACGAAAAAATTAATACAGATGATGGCAATGATGATGAGCAAGAAAGCGAACAAGAAAGCGATGGGGGAGGAAATTTTGATTATAATGTAGAGGATTTATTGAATGAATTCATCGATGTAGATGATGTAGATGAAGAAGAATAATTTTTTCTTTATTTTTAGGAAATCATTAATTCTTTTATTAATAAAGTAAATTTGTAAATAAGTTTATAATTATATTGATTTATTTAAGAGTTTAAATTAAAAAATTTTTGTGTGACGAAATTTAAACAACACCGACGTGATGCAAACGAACTCTTTCGATCTTGTTCAATTTGTGTTCAATTTGTGTTCGATTTGTGCTAATAATTCTGGTAAAATTTTGCTCGTTTTAGCCAAATTTTGTTAAATTTGTGTTGATTCGTGTTCAATGTGTGCTCTAAAGAAAGAGAAAGAAGTTAACAATTAAATTTTATCACACAGGGATGATGATTAGTAATTTTATATCAGTATTTGTTTAACGATGCAAGATGACTTTTTTATACAAATTACATTGTATGTATTATGCACTGATTTTTTTATTTTTTTTTAAGGGATGTACAAAATATTCTGATTTTTTTTTAAAAAAAATGATTTTTTTTTAAGAACAAAGAGAATAAACAAAGATTTATTATTTTAAGGATGATATTTAAATTTAATGATGCAAACTAATAAATCAGTATTTTGAAGAAAAGGAACAAAAAGGAATTGTCCAAATTTTATTTATAAAAGGATATTTTACGATTTACTCATCTCATTCTTTTTGCGTTTTTCCTCACATCTTAATTTTGTAAATATGCCCAATCGTCACTCTCATCGCCAGTCCCATCGTCACTCTCATCGCCAGCCCCATCGTCACTCTCATCGCCAGCCCCATCGCCAGCCTCGTCGCCACTCTCGTTCTATTCAATGGTTCGATGAATACACTGATTACTTGGTGGAAGAAAGAAGAAGAAGAAATGACGAATTTCATAACGAATACGGGAGAGATCGATCGAGATTCTGGAGGTCAATCGCAAGAAGGTTCATATGTATAATATTTAATATGTTAAAATATGTTAAAAATAGAATTATTATCTTTAATCCAACTAATTCGTTCGTTTGAATCAGACTAAATCGTCATTTTAGAACTTCGAGGTTCACGGCACAACGATGCCACCAAAAATGGAGGAATCTTCTCAGGGAATACCATGTATGAAAAATATAATGGCAAAAAAAAATATTTGCTTAAAATTGAAAATATTTAACTAAATATTATTTCGTTTTTTGATATTTAGAGTTTTTGCCTTTATCGTAGCGGTGTCCCTGGAAGAAGATGGTCGCGTATCGGAGCAAGATATTATCGCACATTTAGATCGAGATTTTGGGAAAGACGAGGTAATTATAAAATTTTTATAATTAAAGTTTATTCACATCTTAAATTAACCAATTTATTTTAGATACACGACACGATCGTAGAAGGGCAAGAAACCTACCTACATATCATCACCGAAGATAATTTATTAATTTTATTATATTATTTTATAGTGAGTAGCTAGGCCCAGTCCGTACCAAATATCGGCTGGAGACTCACATTTTTTTTGGGCTGTGAATTGATACTGACGTCCACGTCGTACAGCCTGGGTACTATTTTTTAAAATAGTAGCGAACAAGTATCAATATTTTTTTTTTTTATCAAAATTAAATAAAATAAAAATAAAATGGTGAACTTTTTTAACTGGGATTTTATTTCTTTAGTGATAAATTTGAATTTAATTGCTAGTTTTTATCATTGGATTACGTATAATAAATACAATAAATAATTTAAATTTTAAAAAATAAATTTTTATCTGTCAGATACTATTAACATGACGAAAATATGCCGAAACTATGTCAAAATGCCGAAACTGCCGAAACTGCTGAAATGCCGAAATGCCGAAATGCCGAAACAGTTTTGGCAGTTTCAGCAGTTTTGGCATTTCAGCATTTCGGCATTTCGGCACTATGTATGAGTTTCGGCGTTTCGCGTTAGGCCAGATGGGTTTCGGCAAGCAACCTTATTCATAGCCGGTGAAAAAATACTGAACTAGAAATCCAGACTGGCCATATTATATAGCTCCAGGTTAATTTATTTTTATTTTTATTTTTACAGGTGGGTATCATAGATACAGTTATACATCAGATAAGTACTAGACTACAATGTATACATGAAAAGAACTGTAAAAACTTTCGCCATGAAAGGAGACCCATGAGTTATTAATGGAAAACTATATGAATTTCTAACTCATATAGCTCCGGGTCAATTCGAGATTATTTTTGGTCAATCATATTTACTGCGCCACAGTTACGTGACTTTCGCTGACCGATCAGACAGTAAATCGAAGAAAAAAAAAATCTTTACCTAAAATAATTTGAAATAGAGGCCGGCAAGAATTTTCCCGCATATTTTAGGTGATCGGTCTCACATGACAGATCTGTAATTCGCATGTTTTTAATTGACTTGTATGACGATGATTTCTTTGAATCATACCGAATCAGGGACGATGATTTTATTTGATCGCATAATTTCACATAAAAAAATAATTTATGTGATATCACATAATTCGGCTATATCAAATCATAAAATCACATAATTTTAGATTTTCCTATATTAAAACGAATAATCCGCAGTAATCATATAAGTTTAGACTTGATTATCAAATTTAAACCTGATTATCTCTTTTTTTTCTTTACGATGCCACCAAAAAAAAGCAAATCTATTTCAGTCCATACTAGATGTAATAAATACAAAGATATTTTTCATGTTGATGATAATATTCTTTTTTGCAATTATTGCAATATTGCAATAGATTGGAAGCATAAATCTGTTGTGGAAAACCATTGCAAAAGTCAGAAACATATATCAAATGTAAGAAATCAAGAAGAAGGTCAGAATAGAACACAACAGCTTACCTTTTCCTCCACTCAAGCATTTTCTGAGACGAAAAAATTACTTATTGAAGACCTTATAGAAGCGTTTGCAGCAGCAGACATACCTCTTGAAAAAGTAAATTCTCTACTCCCATTTTTTAAAAAACATATTAAAAATGGAGGTTCTATTCCTCAAGCTCCCACTCTTAGGCAAGTTTACTTACCTAATGTTTTTAATAAGCAATACCAATTGCTTAAATCATTTTTTGACTCAAAACCAGTAGCCATTATAATGGATGAAACCACTGATGATTGTTCACGAAGTGTTGTGAACACTATTTTCTGTTATCGTAATGAAATTAAATTAGTTTCGGTTAATTTTCTTGAGCGTGTAAACAATACAACAATAGGACAAGTTCTTATGACAACACTTACACACTTTAATATACCTTTTAATTTACCTCGTTTATTCCTCTCTGATTTTGCTGCCTACATGAAAAAATGCTATCGTGAAATCCTATCACCATTGATTAAAGATGTGTCCGCAATACCCTAATTGCGGATTAATTGCGATTTGCGATATTGCGGAACATTGCGGATTTTGAAGAATAATTATTCGCAAATCCGCAATCGCA
This sequence comes from Rhizophagus clarus, assembly GCA_015698045.1. Taxonomy (NCBI): domain Eukaryota; kingdom Fungi; phylum Glomeromycota; class Glomeromycetes; order Glomerales; family Glomeraceae; genus Rhizophagus; species Rhizophagus clarus. The sequence continues at coordinate 1,121,787 of BLAL01000285.1, forward strand.
AATAATCCGCAAATCCGCAAATAATCCGCAAATCCGCAAATAATCCACAAATAATCTGAATAATCTCAAAAATTATGATTGACTGTAGATCATCTTCACATGATCATTTTTTTTAAAAAGTGGACAATTTTGTCCATTTTGTAAACTCATGAATCATGTTAATTTAATCTTTGCAATAAAATATAACCAAATTTATTTATATACTAAAAAGTGGACAATTTTGTCCATTTTGTAAACTCATGAATCATGTTAATTTAATCTTCGCAATTAAATATAACCAAATTTATTTATATACTAAAAAGTGGACAATTTTGTCCGTTTTGTAAACTTATGAATCATGTTAATTTAATCTTCGCAATTAAATATAACCAAATTTATTTATATACTAAAAAGTGGACAATTTTGTCCATTTTGTAAACTCATGAATCATGTTAATTTAATCTTCACGATTAAATATAACCAAATTTATTTATATACTAAAAAGTGGACAATTTTGTCCATTTTGTAAACTCATGAATCATGTTAATTTAATCTTTGCAATAAAATATAACCAAATTTATTTATATACTAAAAAGTGGACAATTTTGTCCATTTTGTAAACTCATGAATCATGTTAATTTATTCTTCGCAATTAAATATAACCAAATTTATTTATATACTAAAAAGTGGACAATTTTGTCCGTTTTGTAAACTTATGAATCATGTTAATTTAATCTTCGCAATTAAATATAACCAAATTTATTTATATACTAAAAGTGGACAATTTTGTCCACTTATTCGCAAATTTGCGATAATGTAAATTATTTGCGGATTTGCGGATTATTTGCGATACTATACGGATTTGCAGATTATTTGCGGGTTTGCAGATTTGCGGGTTATTTGCAGTACTATAAATTATTTGCGGGTTATTTGCGGTACTATAAATTATTTGCGGGTTATTTGCGGTACTATAAATTATTTGCGGGTTATTTGCGGTACTATAAATTATTTGCGGGTTATTTGCGGGTTTGCGGATTATTTGCGGGTTTGCGAATTACTAAGCGCAATTGATTTCCAAAATCCGCAATATTGCAGATTTTGGAAATCAATTGAGGACCCATCTTTACCATTGATGCCTAATTTGATTCATGTGCCGTGTTGTGCGCATATTCTTAATCTTATTGGGTATATTTAATGTGTATTTTTTATTGTATTTCACTGGAAATTTATTACAATTTCTTTATTGAATTCCAACTGCTTTTTTATTTTTAATTCCTCTTTTTTCTTATTACTTATCTATTAATAATAATAAAATTCGTATCTATATTCTATAATTACAATGTATGATGAATTGATTAATTTTTAAATAATATTAACAGTTAAATTATTTGAACTCTTTAATATTAAATTAAACTAATAGAGATACATGGAGAACGCTACCTCAATTTCGTATTCTAAAGATTTTTTGGATAAAGTTAAAGAAATTTTTGTCAGTTCTCCTGCAAGAAGAGGCCGATATATTACTCATTTAAAAATGCATGGAATTTTATCTCCTTGTAAAATTCCTCTATATAACAAAACACGTTGGAATTTTTGGTTTCGGATGGTGTCCTATACGAAAGATCATATTATTTACTGGCCATCTTTTTTTAAAGCAGAACTAGATAATGATAAGAAGCACAATACTTTAGCAATTATTAATTCTTGTTTGCAAAATGAACAAGAATTAGGACTTATCATAATTTACCTTAATTTCATTTCTTTTTATGCTTCTGAATTTATTCAATGTCTTGACTTTTTTCAGAAAATAAAAAAACCCGTTATTCCTTTTGCTGAATTAAGACTTCAGCAACTTACTGCTTATATTGAAACCTATAGAAATTCAAATGACTTTGGTCCTTCTTTGGAAAACTTAATTATCCAGCATCGATTTAATACACATGAAATCTATTCCGTTTTCCGAATGGCATTTGAAGTAGCTTATGACAAATTTACTGCACATATTCCAAACCATCCAGCTCGTTCACTCTTTTTTTCATATCAAGCTTTTGATCCCAAATTTATTCATTTTGAAGATGCTTTACGAAAGAACATTCGACAATATAATGCAGTTAAGGAATTTGAAAATCCATCAGATGAATTATTGCGAGAATGGGGAATTTATTGTGGATTAAATAACGAATTAATAGGCGAAGTGGAATTGGATAAATATTGGTTAAACAAAGCAACACAATTGCCAATCCTTTCTAATCTTGCTTTGGATTACATATGGTTGCCGATTTCCAGTTGTACCGTTGAACGAAGTTTTTCTATGTATAATTCTCTTTTAGATAGTGACAGGCAAAATTTATCTCTTGATTCTCTTAAAAGATTGAGCATGTTATACTTTAATGGTGTTTAAAATTTAATATGGTTTTTTAATAAAAAATATTTTTTACAATAAAATTTAATAATTTATTACACATAAATTCAAATAATTTCGTAAACTCCCTAAATAATATCACATAATATGATTTTTTTTAAAAAAAATTATATCACATAATTTGATTATAACACATAAATAATTTATGTTATATAAAATCATAAAATCATCGTCCCTGTACCGAGTCCATAAAGAGCTAAAAAAAGCCACACTGATTAGTCAAATACGGACAATCGTACGACCTAAAAATCATAATAAATACCGCTGAGTAATGATAAAACTGTATTAATCATTTTTTTTCATGTTTACGTGTATACAATCCAATATCACGATATTCAGAAAGTATATCTATATCCTCAAACTTTCAAAACTTAGTTCCTCAAAACTTTCTCAAAATACTTCTCGCTTTTTTTTTCTTAAACTATGGAGATTGAGACCGCAAAGCTCGAGTTTAATACCTTAAAAAGTAAAAACTTTAAGATCATCGAACCTTTTAGAAAACTATGTCGCGAGAATGAGACTCTTGTAACTAGAATGATGAAAAATATTGAAGACAGAAGCTCAGAAAACCTTGTTGAACTATGCAGTAGCATAAAACGTGTAACTAGTATGATGGAACAACGGAACGGTATCACTCAGGATCTCTTTATTCTCACGAATAGATTATTAAAAAAGGCAGAAAATAGCGAGGCATTAAGAGGGTACCGGGACTGGATTTCGTATTTTTGCAAGGCAATGAAGAAGGAGTTAGGAGCAAATGTATGGACCGATGTACAATTTGCTGTTTACAGGAAAATTAGAGGGGAAAAGTTAAATTACGTTCATTCGGAACAAGAATGTATTTCACGGTTGACAAAGGTTTTAGAAGATATTGACATGTCACTCCAAGATTTCGAGCTGTTAATTTTAATGAAGATTAAAAGTAATAAGGAATTTCACGGGGACGAACTTGAAACTGTAGCACAAGCAAAAGAAAGACTTCAGAAATTTCCTGGCGAAATGACATGCTTTAAAGAACCGTTATTAAAACTCTTTAATGCTTGTGATATTTGGGACAGACAATTATAAAATTTTTTTCATCAATAATTTTTAATTTAATACTTTACGAGTTTATATGTAAAAAAAAAAATTTATATTTGCGTTAGCTTGTTAGCTTATCCTTTTTTTTCTTATGTAAACTTATTTTTTTATATTTGTTGTAGAACATAATTTATATTTGCGAATAAATTTATTATTCATAATAATAATAATAATGAATTGAAAACTTGTTATCAAAATCTACCCTAATGTTACTATGTTAAATTTTGGATCCTGTTCACCATAATAAAAACTTAACTTTTGAAGTCACATGACTCTGATCGTAAAGAATGAAAAAATTTTTTATTAATACATGCAAAAATAAATACAAATTTCGGGACCTAGCCCAGGATACATGACGTCTATGTTATTATACATGATTATTTTTTCTTGATTATTTCTTCCACGCGACGTTTCTTGGTCGCAGGTTCTTCACAACCTCCTACCCTATCCTTTAATAAACCCACTATAACCTCTAAAACCTTCTTCACATTCTTACGTAAATCGGCCGGATTCTCGAGAGCGTCCTCTGTTAGGGAAATTCGATACTCAGTCCTACTCGTACTATAGATGCCCTCGGTGCTATGAAGAATGAAGATCCAGTCGGTTCCAGTACTGACTATACCATAAAAATAGTCGTATTCGGGATCGAACGCCTCATCAACCTTGCGCTTTTTCTTGTTCGTATTTATATTCATCTGCGAAGTAAATTATTAATACCCATGTTCCAGCCTATAAAGGACAAACGGAGTAGAAAAAAAAAATCATACTTACATCACACGCACTTCGACATTGTAGTAGGTTTTGACAGACGCCTACGGTCGCCTGATTTTGTTTACCCTCAGTTATACAAATTATTTCCTCGAGTAAATCGTCCAGGATCTTCTTGATAACGTAGTCGACACGGCCAGTACTTTCTTCTCCAATTATATTCGCCTGAGGTTTGATTACCAGACCCTTGACAAGTCTTACTGCCGTAAGCAAGATAGTAGAAATATACTCGCACCGCATAGCCTCGTTACTATCTACAATAGAGTAGCGATCCGGATATCCATATCCGTATCCGATCGGATGAAACAACGTAAATGTTATCTGTTATCCGAGGTCGGATCGGATTCATTATCCGTTATCCTTTTGACGGATATCCGATATCCGATTGCACTTGGATGGACAGATATCCGTCGGATACATCCGGATATATCCGACGGATATCCGGTTATCTGTATATTATTTTTAGAGTAAATTTATTTAACGCACCCTGCGTTGTAACGCACCCCTATCACGTGATAAATTTTATTGGTTGCGGTTTAATTTTAGATTATCGTTAAGAATTAAAATAATTGGCTAAAATTTATTGTACAAAAAAAATAACAAAATTTATATATTAAACTGACTTTATTCCTTTAAACCCTGTTTATCAAAGGTAATATTTTTTACAATTATTTATCTTTAACATAACTAGTAATGATAATAATGATACAAAAAAGAGAAGCCTAACAATTATGATAATAAGAGAGAGAAATAATGGAAATAATATTAGAAACAAATAATTGGAGATAATGAAGATGATAGGAGACAAAAGATATAGTAAAAAAAAGAAAGATAGTGAAAAAAAGAGGGAAAGAATGCGAAAATAAAAGGAACAGATTCGAAAACAAAAGGAAATAGGGACAAAATGAAAGGGAATAGAAATGAAAATAAAAAGATAATAGGAGAGGCAAAAAAAAGAAAAGATGACAAGAAGGGGACAAAAAAAATGAAAGGATGACAAAAGGGAGATGAACAAAATGAAAGGATGATGAAAAATGAAGAGATGATAAGAAAGGAATGAAAAGATGAAAAGATGATGAGGAGAAATAAAAAGATGACAAGAATAAAACGATGATAAAAACAAAACAATGATAAGAACGAAATGATAAGGATGAAATGATAATTGATGATGAGAACAAAATGATAATTAATGGTGAAGACGAAACGATAATTGGTGATGAGGATGGATGAAACAATAATCAATGATAAGAACAGACAAAACGATAATTGATGATAAGGACGAAATGATAATTGATGATGAAGACGAAATGATGATTGATGAGGATGAAACAACGATGAGGATAAAATGGTGATAAGGATAAAACGATCATGAGAATGAAAGGAAAAAGGAGCGATAATGAAAAAGAAGAAAGTGAATGAAAACAAAAAGAAAAGGGAATAAATTAACGAAAGATAAACCATAAAAAGAAAAAAAATAGTTAGTAAAAATGAAATATGAAAACAAAATTAAAAAAAAGATAAGAAAAAATACCATACCTTGTGCAAAACTAAGATCTAAAAAAAGGAGGCGAAATGATAATGATGAAATGAAATCGATGATGAGGATGAAATGATAATTAATGATAAAGACGAAATGATAATTGGTGATGAGGATAGATGTATGAAACAATAATCGATGATAAGGACAAACAAAACAATGATTGATGATAAGGACGAAATGATAATTGATGATGAAGACGAAATGATGATTGATGAGGATGAAACAACAATGAGGATAAAATGGTGATAAGGATAAAACGATCATGAGAATGAAAGGAAAAAGGAGCGATAATGAAAAAGAAAAAAGTGAATGAAAACGAAAAGAAAAGGGAATAAATTAACAAAAGATAAACCATAAAAAGAAAAAAAATAGTTAGTAAAAATGAAATATGAAAACAAAATTAAAAAAAAAGATAAGAAAAAATACCATACCTTGTGCAAAACTAAGATCTAAAAAAAGGAGGCAAAATGATAATGATGAAATGAAATCGATGATGAGGATGAAATGATAATTAATGATAAAGACGAAATGATAATTGGTGATGAGGATAGATGTATGAAACAATAATCGATGATAAGGACAAACAAAACAATGATTGATGATAAGGACGAAATGATAATTGATGATGAAGATGAAACGATGAGAACAAATGTATGAAACAATAATCGATGATAAGGATGGACAAAATGATAATTGATGATAAGGATGAAATGATAATTGATGATGAAGACTAAACGATGATTGATAAGGATGAAACAACGATGAGGACAAAATGGTGATAAGGATGAAATGATCATGAGAATGAAAGGAAAAAGAAGCGATAATGAAAAAGAAGAAAGTGAATGAAAACGAAAAGAAAAGGGGAATAAATTAACGAAAGATAAACCATAAAAAGAAGAAAAAATAGTTAATAAAAATGAAATATGAAAACGAAATTGAAAAAAAGACAAGAAAAAAATGCCATACCTGGAACGCCCTTGGTGATATCTGGAAATGAAAAGGTAAGGGTTGTTTCTTTTTTTTCGTTAATCTCATTTAAGAACATTCCCTAACGTTCCTCCATTGTCTTTTTTTTTTATAGAAGCACCCCCTGGAGACTTCTGGAGACAAAAAGGTAGGGTTTATTTCTTTTTTTTTGTTAATTTTGTTTAACATTTCTAACGTTTTTTTATTATTTTTTTTTTATAGGAACGCCTCTTGAAGACGAAATAAAATAATGAAAAGTTGCAATACACTTAACAGCTTAAGATTATTTTATAAATAAAATAAAAACAATTAAACACGTGATAAGGGGTGCGTTATAACACAGGGGTGCGTTAAATAAATTATTCCTTATTTTTAAATCATTTTAAATATTAGACTTTCGGTATAATTTTTTATAGTTAAAAAAATGACAAAAGTATATTTATTTTTTTCATTTGTTAATATTAGAAATGCTAATACATGTATTTAAAATTTTCTTATTAAAGAAATATTCATATTTATTATATTTATAAAACAAAAAATAACAGTGCATTCAGTTATTCCGAGGGACGGATGTTTTGATACTATTCAATATTTCTCTTTAAAAACATCATTCTTTGAAACAAATCAGGAGAAATTTGGGTTCTTTTCACTGTCATTAAGTTACCAGCATCACTGAATAAATGCTCACTAGGGGGGTGGAGGTCGCCAAGACTGCTAAGTATATTTTTGCCAATTTAGATAATATTGGAAATTTTTTTGAATGTAAGTCCCACCACGCCAAAGGGTCTTTCTTAAGAGCAATTTCAGGTACTTTTATATATTCATCAATTTCGTCAATTGTTAGTGACTCATCTTTTTCCAAAGATTTCAATAGACAAGACGTATATAAAAGATTGATAGTAGTTAGAAGGTTATTAATTGTAAGATCTTTTTCTGAATCTTGATCTTTACATTCGTCTGCTTTCTCCTCTTGTCTTTTTTTAAAGCCTTTTCTAAATCTCTAAAAAAATTTCTGGTCATCAATTTGCTTGTTTCATTTGCAGATTCTAAAGATTTAAGCTTTGGATCCAGAGTTGGGAATTGTACTAGTATAGTACTAGTACAGTATAGTACAGTATTAAATATTGTATTTGTACCTAAAAATTTAGTACAAATGCAATTTAGTACATACCTACTAAGTAAATTTTATTGGTTAATTTTATGAATATAAACAACATTATTTATATGATATCTACCACAAATAGTTAAATTACATCCTAAAAAATAAAAACTATATTAGTACAGTGTACTTAGTACTTGTATAAGATTTTTTGCTAGTACAGTATGTACTAGAATTTTGCTAGTACAGGTATACTACCACAACCATGCTTAGATTTAACAAACAGATATCAATTCTTGAGGAGTAGGGTCAGGATAGTAATGACAAAGGGTCACATACAAATTTTTTCTGACTTTATTCAGGAGACCCATAGTATCTACCATTGCTTGCTAGTATTTTGTTGATCTTCCTTTTATCTTGATTATTAAATGCATCTCTTTCTTCAACATTATTGTAATTATATGATTTATTATTAATAGATGCTGGCTTAAAGAAACCTTTCAGTGTTTCAACAACATGTCTCATAAGACTATGTGTAGAATAATAGGAGCTACCCAAATATCTGGTCGCCTAGAAATCAAAATAATATGATTAATATGTTAAATTTTGATGATTTATAATTTATAAGTAGATTAAGTAGATTAATAAAAATACTAAAAATTTTAGTTTTCATTATTGACTACAGGTCCTATTATCTATCATACAAAATTATTTATCTTTTCAAATGGACTAAAAACGTGCAAAAGATCTTTTAATAAATCCCATTCAGAATCTATCAAATTAATCTCCCTTAATCTTTTTCTATCTTTACGTTCATCAGAGTTTTCATGAGTCGTAAGATGAGTGATGAGAAGTTCAATGTACGCTTTTATCTGAATTAACTTTATTCATGCCATGTAAAAGCTATTCCAGCATGTTTTGCAATCTGAAATACATCAGGAAAAATTTTGGTCTGCAGATCTGCGCAATTCTGCAGAATCCAATTCTGCGCAGATCTGACAACATGCCGATGCGCAGCACTGAAAAATTTTATGGATTTCTGCGCAGATCTGCAAGTACAAAAAAACCTGCGAAATTTTTCAAAAATAAATCTGCAAAATTTTTCAAAAATACTAATGCAAATTTACAATTAGGCAGTGTTTTAACTTTAATATTAACTAATATTAATTTATTAATTAAAGATATTTACAAATTTAAAAGTACATATATTAAACTATCTTATTTGCTAACTAAATGCACTAATTAAAAAGTCCCCTTTTTTTTTTCTTTACTGACGTTCAAATTATGTTGTTGTTAATGGTTTGGACATTGTTCCAGTTGGTTCGATTCTAACAAACAACTTTTAACTTTTTCAATTTAACAAAACGCGTCAAAACGTGAAAATATTATCACTTCTAAAGAAAACCGTAGACCTACAATAAAAGAAAAGCAAAATATTAGCTGACTTTTTGTTTAAATAAAAAAAAATGAAATAATTTCGAAGATAAATACCTTCAAAATCTTTGTCCAGAAGCCATAAATAAAGCTCTGCATGAATTGAGCCAGCTTGCAAGCTGGCTCAAGCTTTTCAAGCTGAGCCAAGCCAAGCCATGATTAAATTGGCTTAGTGGCTCACAAGCTAGCTTGAAAAAGCTTGAGTCAGGTATTAGGCTTGGCTTGATAAACTCAAGCTGGCAGTGGGCTTGGCTTGAAAAGCTCAAGCCGGCTTATGAGCCAGATCAAGCTTGGCAATTTTTTATAAAAAACGCTAGTACCAATAGTTTCAGCGTTTTTTTTTATGATTTTATAATACAAAATACTGTTAACGCTATAACGAATTATTTGGTATAAAGGCAGGATCATGTGACTTGCTGATCTAATCAGATAATCTGAATATTTGATCTTTTTTTTATTCATTTATCAGTTTATTTTTGTGATGTTGCCAGACGAAAAGCATGACCGGACTAGGTAAGGGAGGGGTTGGGGGAGGTGTTTCGGTGTTTTTTTTAACTAATTAAGTATTAACTTTTTTTTACTTTTTGTAGTGTTGCCGGACGAAAAGCACGACCAGACTTTTGAAATTAAGATAAGTGAGGGTGGGGAAGTGTTTTTCAGTGTTTTTTTAACTAATTAATTAATTATTTTTTTTTTTTGTAGTGTTGCCAGATGAAAGGCACGACCAAACTTTGGAATTAAGGTAAGAGAGGGGTTGGGGGAGGTGTTTTGTTGTTTTTTTTAACTAATTAATTAATTATTTTTTATTTTATTTTTTGTAGTATTGCCAGACGAAAGGTATGACCGGACTTTTGAAATTAAGGTAAAGGAAAGTGGGAAGTGTTTTTTGGTGTTTTTTTTAACTAATTAATTAATTATTTTTTATTTTTATTTTTTGTAGTATTGCCAGACGAAAGGCATGACCAGACTTTTGGAATTAAAGTAAGGGAGAGGGGTTGGGGGAGGTGTTTCGTTATTTTTTTTTTAATTAATTAAGTATTAACTTTTTTTTTATTTTTTTGTAGTGTTGCCAGACGAAAGACACGACCAGACTTTTGGAATTAAGGTAAGGGAGGGTGGGTTGGGGGAGGTGTTTCGTTGTTTTTTTTAACTAATTAATTAATTATTTTTTTTTTATTTTTTTGTAGTGTTGCCAAATGAAAAGCATGACGGACTTTTGGAATTAAGGTAAGGGAGGGTTGGGAGAGGTGTTTCGTTATTTTTTTTAATTAATTAAGTATTAACTTTTTTTTTACTTTTTGTAGTGTTGCTGGATGAAAAGCATGACTGGACTTTTGGAATTAAGGTAAGGGAGAATGAGGGAAGTGTTTTTCGGTAATTTTTTTTTAACTAATTAATTAATTATTTTTTTTTTTATTTTTTGTAGTGTTGCCAGACGAAAAGCATGACCGGACTTTTGAAATTAAGGTAAGGGAGGGTGGGTGAGGTGTCTTTTGTTGTTCTTTTTTTTAACTAATTAATTATTTTTTTTTTACTTTTTGTAGTGTTGCCAGATGAAAAGCCTGACCGGACTTTTGGAATTAAGGTAAGGGAAGGTGAGTGAGGTGTCTTTCGTTGTTCTTTTTTTTAACTAATTAATTATTTTTTCTTATTTTTTGTAATGTTACCAGACGAAAAACACAACTGGACTTTTGGAATTAGGGTATTAAAAACTGAAAAAGAATAATAAAAATAAATAAATTTGGTATAAAATACTGAAAAAAAGTGAAAAAATAAATAAAATAAAATAAATTTTGATAAATACCGAGTAATTTAATTTACTGAAATTAGTATTTTTTAAAAATAAATCCACATATATCTATTATAAACTCTACGCAAACATAATATGTGAGTTACTCCCAAATTGACTGATTTACGTAAACTCAATTTATAGGTTTAAAAAGTAATTTCATATAAAACCTGTATGTGAGTTATATTAGGATTATTCGGGGTCCTGCCAGGATCATTAGTTCTGATGTTTTTTTTTTGTAACTTTACATATAAAAATGCCTAGTTTTGGCTTTTTTTTTTTGATAATAAAACTTGAGCCAGCTTGAGCCAGCTCAAGCTCAACTTGGCTTGAGCCAGAATTTTTCATGGCTCAGCTTGGCTTGAATGAGTTGAGCCAAGATTTTTTGTGGCTTGACTCATTTTGGTTCAAGCCAGAATTTTTTTTTTCAAGCCAAGCCAAGCCAGACTGTAGCTTGACTTGAGCCAGCTCATGCAGAGCTTTAGCTGTAAACCTACAAGAAACAAAATAAATGAAATGTTAGCAAATGTTTTATTAAGAAATTTCAAAAAAATAGTAAAAGGAACTTCGTAAAGTACCTTCGAAGTTTCGTAACATTTCAGGAAACTCCAGACCTATAAAAATAAGTGTCTCGTTAAAAAGAAAATTAAACAAATTTCGAAGTTCTACCTTCAAAATTTCTTCTAGGAATCCAACCGCAGACCTACAAAAGAAAGAATAAGAAAATAAAGAATGTTAGTAAACGTTCATTGAATAAAAAAACCCAAAAATTAAAGGTACTTTCGAGAGATGTACAGTATTTTGACGTCCAGGATCTAAAAAGAAAGAAAAAATCAAACGTTAGTAATGTTCGTTATAATAGAAGTAAAAAGAAATTTGAAAGTGATGAATTACTTTTGAATGGAGTCTGGGCTTCGTCTGGACTTAAAAAAATAAAAAACATCGAATGTTAGCAGCATTCGTTAAACAAAAAAATTAAATTTTTTTTTGAAAGTCATACCTTCAAAATAGTCTTCGAAAATGGTTACTAGATCTAAAAAAGAAAAAATGGATGTTAATAAACATTCATTAACATTTGTTAAATAAAAACAAAAAAAATAAATCGAAGGTCTTACCTTCAAATAGAGTCCAGTCTTCGAAATGAAACGTCAGGATCTAAAAAAATAAAAAAATGAACGTTAGTAACATTCATTAAAATAAAATAAAAAAAAAGTAAAAATTTTCATAAATATTATACCTTCGAAATATTATAGTCTGTCCCTAAAGAAGTTTTGGACCTAAAAAAGAAAGAAAATGAACGTTAGTTAACGTTTGTTGAAATAATAAAAAAAAAGATATTTTGAAGTTTCTTTATCTTCAAAATACTACAGTCCGCTTTGAATTAAAGTTTCAGATCTAAAAAATGAAATGAAATATTAGTAATGTTTCGTAAAATAAAAATATAAAAAAAAAAATTTATTTCAGTTTTTTTACCTTTGAAATAACTCAATCCACTTTTTCTGGACCTAAAAAAGAAAGAAAACGAACATTAATTGACGTTTGTTGAAATAAAAGTAAAAAAAAAATTATTTTTTTTTTATTTACAGTAGTCCGCCTATAAAGGACTTCCAGACTTAAAAAATAAAAAAAAATGAATATTAGTAACATTTGTTTAAATAAAACAAAAAAAACAATAATTTTTGAAGATATTTTACCTTTGAAATATCATATAGTCCGCCTTTAAAGGAGTTTTGGACCTAAAAAAAGAAAGAAAATGAACGTTAATTAATGTTCGTTGAAATTAAAGTAAAAAAATTATTTTTTTTACTTAATGGTCTGCTTTGAAATGGAGTTCTGGACCTAAAAAAAAGGGATAAAAGCGAAACGTTACTAATGTTTTGCTAAAATACAAAAAAAAAATGATTTTTTTTACTTAAAATGGTCTGCCTCGAATGGAGTTCTGGACCTAAAAAAAGGAAGAAATGCGAAACGTTACTAACATTTCGCTAAAATACAAAAAAAATCATTTTTTTTTTACTTAGTGGTCAGGACCCAGAAATATATATATAGGGGTCAGGTGATGAAAGAAAATTTTACTATGAGCTGTACGCAAGGGTTTTTTATATGAACGGTACGCAAACTTGACACCTGATATTGAAAATACCGCAAAAATACGCAAATAAAATTTCAGACCTTAAAATTTTCAATTATTAATTAATTCAGCAAAGTGCAGTATATCATATGATATAGTTTCTATAATCTGCAGTTTGATATCGGTCTTTTTTTTATTAAAAAAAAAAAAATTATATTTGTTTCTCTTTATGTTATGTTGACGAAATATAATAAAATGTATTATATTTTAACAATATTTGTATACGAATTTATATAGCTTTATAATTAGAAAAAAATTTATTATTTTTTTTTTTTTTTTTTTTTTTTTTTGATATTTATATTTGAAAGTTCATTCCTACAATATGTTTAAATTTCAATTTGAAGTTCCAGTTTAAAATTTACAAAAAGAGATGTTAAAGAATATTAGTGAGTGTTCTTATATAAACCCACTCCTTCTTCCTTTAGAAATACTCACCTATCTTGAATTATTTCAAGTTCTAGTCTAAATTCCGCAAAAAAGAGAAGTTAGCAAACGCTTTATTCAAACTCGCACCCCCGCTTTTAGAAATACTTACCCGTCTCGAATTTCAAGTTCTGATTGAATTCTGAAATCTATAAAAAAGAAATTATAAAACATTAGTAAGCATTTTTTGATAAAATTCCTAAAAATTTGAAACTTACCAATGTAATAAGCTATAAAAAATAAAATAATCTTGATTATGTAGGTACTAAAAAACTAAAAGGAATGTTAGTAAAATTTTATTAACATTGAATTCTGCTTCTTACACTTAACTCACCATATTTGCAAGAGTCTGTTAGTTCCAATTTATACTTCAGTAGTACCTAGTACTTTTTTTTTTATAAATAGTTTTTTTTTTATTTTTTTAAATCAGTGGAAAAGAAAAAGTTTCAGTTTATAAAAAATCTTTTTTTAAAAAAAAAATTCGGTTACTAATAATATAAATATTAAAAAAAAATTCAGTTTATAAAACTGATAAAAAATATTAAATATTAAAAAAAAAAATTTCGGGTATAAAAACTGATAAAAAAATCTTTTAAAAAAAAAAAATTTAAAACTATAAAATTGTAAATTTTATGATTGATAAATCGTATTTTAATAATTTTCTATAACAGTATATATATATGATCGGCCAAATAAAAATATAGGTCAAAATACGCAAATTAAATCTTTTACATATAAAAATTTTTGATAAAAATACGCAATCTAATGACCTAACTATGGACAAAAATCTCCTAAATTATATGCAAATCAAAACCTTATCCCGTCCAACTCCACTATGATGATGACGTATTGATAGACTCTACCCCTATATGTATATTTCTGGGTCCTAGTGGTCCGCCTCAAAAAGGAATTCCAAACCTAAAAAAAGAAAAAAAAGTGAAACATTACTAACGTTTTGCTAAAATACAAAAAAAAATGAATTTTTTTTTATTCTTAAAGTGGTCCGCCTCAAAATGGAGTTTCAGACCTAAAAAAAAGAAAAAGAAATCAAACGTTAGTTAACGTTTGTTAAATTAAATCAATAAAAAAATCTGGAGCTATACTTCAGCTTTCAGACCCCCAAAAAAATTAAAAATAACAAAAAAAAAGTCTGGAGCTGTACTTTGACTTTTGGACCTAAAAAAATATAAAAATCGAACGTTTATAATATTCGTTAAATAAATTAATATACTTGAAGGCTTTAACCTTTGAAATGGAGAGTCCAGAGCCATTCTTTAGTGTCAAGGACCTCTAACCTTCGAAATGGAGAGTCCAGAACTGTTCTTCAGCGTCAAGGATCTCTACCCTTCGAAGTGGAGAGTCTAGGGCTGTTCTTTAACATCCAGGACCTCTAACCTTCGAAATAGAGTCTGGAAAAGGCTTTGGGCTCGTCCAAAACTTAGAAAAGAAGCTACAAAAAAAAATTTTTAAAATAGCTTTGCAATACAGATCTTGCCATTTTTATCCGTAAAACTTCAAAATTTGAAAACTTCTTAATTTCTCATTCATCCTACACTTTAAAACTATAAGTAAAAAATTTTTGTTTGAATCCAGAACTTGTATCTTTGGCATTCCGTCAAACATTGGAAAACTTGTCTTAAAGACTTCGAACCTTATAAAGAAACAGTATTTTTTATTTTTTTTTTTAAAAAAAATTATTCTTAAAGTCCGATTATCTGACAAGCTTCAAAGCTTAAAAAAGAATCCATTAAAAATTTATTTTTTTTCTTTAATATCATTAAACAAATTAATTTTTTTAAAGCGTTAAAAAATTATTTCTTTAAAAATGTTAAAAAATTATTTCTTTAAAAGTGTTAAAAAATTATTTCTTTAAAAGAATTATTTCTTTAAAAATATTATAAAATTATTTCTTTAAAGTGATAGAAAAAAATTGTTTCTTTAAAAAAGTTTAAAAAATTAGTGATGTAAAGTTTATCAAAATAAATATGCAAAGTTTATCAAATTGAAGAAGAAAATTGTGAAAATCTTTAAAGATTTTTGTACAAAGTATTTTTAAAAATCTGCAATTTTGGAGATTATCACAAATTTTTCATAAAAAAATCTTTGAAAAAATAAAAAAAATAATTTCTGCAGTATTGCGCAGATTCTTAACAAAATTGCATTAAAAAAATGCAACAATCTGCTAAAATTGCAGATCACCACAAATCTGAACTGATATAACTTTCCCAATGGATGTTCTATAGCTTCGGTACTGTATTCCTAGAGATATAAAGGATATAATGAATAAAATTTATAATGAGATATGATTAAAAGTATTAATGATTCTGCTAAACTAGTAAAAATTTTAAAACTTTGTGAAAAAATAAAGTTTTTGGAAATAGAAAATATTAAATTATATAATTGATTAGCACTTTCTATGTATTTAGCCTACATATTTAAAAAAAAATATCCACGCATAGCCATAATAATTCGTTCTTTATGAAAAATATTACAGTTCAAATAGGAATCAAATAGATCTTCTATTTAAAT
Source organism: Rhizophagus clarus (assembly GCA_015698045.1). Lineage (NCBI taxonomy): Eukaryota > Fungi > Glomeromycota > Glomeromycetes > Glomerales > Glomeraceae > Rhizophagus > Rhizophagus clarus. The sequence continues at coordinate 1,137,947 of BLAL01000285.1, forward strand.
TAGAATAGTTTATTAACTATAATATAGATTATAAAATATCGTAATAATAATCATTTACACATCTAATACAAATAAATAAACGAATAAAGATTGCATTTTGTTATTTTCTAGCTCACTCTGATATATTTATTCTAATACATCTGAATGAAATAATCTATAAGTGGCACCGTCATCTTGTTTATCAATATTGACAACATCTTGAATATAAATTGCATGATTTTTAGCTTGAGCAAGAGTTAAAAGATGCCGATAAAGTATTACATTATTTCCAAGAATGAGTAATCTTGCACCTAAATGAAGTTGATTGCGAGCTGTCTTTTTAGCATGTTTAACGTCTTGTACAGTCATAATAGATAAATTCTGGTATATTGGCATCTGCATATATTAATTTAATTAATTTCAGAGTTTTTTTTTAAAAAAAAAATATATATATATTATATATTAATTACCTTATAATGTACATTATAATAATTATCATGGAATTCAAAAAAATTCTCGGCCTTTTCACAATTCATTATTAATCATTGTGCATTAAATTCAGCAGGAGCTAAATTAACTAGATTAATACCTACATCTCGTAACATAATTAATACATTCATTAAAAGATTGTAAATTTCCATAGCATTTGATTCTCCATTTGTTGGCAACATAGCAATTACAAAAGGTGGAATTTTTTCCATTGAAATCTAAAAATATAAATAAATACCTTTATTGACTTTTGTTATAAGTAAATATTCAAATATAAAAATTATAATTGATTCCATACCTTTAGTACCACTACCTTAACTTGAGTCGTGATAGCATTTTTTTACTTTATAATATTCACAACTTTATGTATATCATCATATGGGGCCTTTGCAATAGAAAGGTACGAAACTCAAAAAAAAATAAAAATTTAATTAATATTAAATTTACACTTATTTTAGTATAAAAAACATAATTAGCATATAAAGTAAATTTAAAAATTTTTTTGAGTTTCGTACCTTTCTATTGCAAAGACCCCATATGTTTTAACTGAAGTTTCTGATAATTTTAAAGTTGACCCTACAATGCAACCTAATTCATCTGAATATGTAAGTTTAGGCTGAATTTTTGTACAGTCTGTCATTCCAACAATAGGTCTGTTCTAATTAGACGCTCTAGTTAACCAGGCAACTTTAAGTATATTTTCATATACTAACTCTGGATTAGATATAATATCACTTTCTTTTGCTCGCTATATTTTATAGATCTAATGCTCATTCCTGCAAACATTTGCCTAAAGATTTCATATTTACAGCTACTTTCTGATAACAAACAAAAAAATTGTTTTAAATATTCAGTATAACGAAGACCTGTCATTTTTTTATCCTGTAACTTTTTTTCTTGTATTTGTACCATTAATGCTGCTAATTCTTGAAATGTTTTTTCTCCTTTAAATAATCCATCTTTTTCAAATTGAGCCAACTTAAACCAAATTTCTGCATCATTATCGCTATTATTAGCTGATACCTATAATGATTTAAGATTTGTATTAAGTATTAATTTACTTAAAGGATGTTCAAGATACCATTTTGGAATAAAGCGGATATTTTTTCCAGTTGCTCATTACTAAAAATAAATGTAAAATTAGATTAAAGTTTTTAAATTAAATAGTTAATTTAAATACATACTTTCTTTGTTGCTTGATTTAAACGACTATTTTTTCTTAATTTGTCACATTCATCACAAATACCTGATTCTCTAGTTGTAAAATTTTCACATGTTTTACTTCTAATGGAAAGAGTAGTTTTATCTAGTATCCATATAGCATGTGCATGTAAATAATTTTTAAGATCAGCACATCTCGTTTTACCAAGACTTTTTAGTCTAAGATTTGCTTTAACAATTTCTGGAAATAACTCTTTTATGGCTATATCAGATCTAATTGATCCTCCAAATTTAGCTGGACTATTAAGCACATATTCTTGATATTTATCTTTATATAATCCTTTACATGCAACTTTTTTGATAATTATATTTTCCTCTTCAACTCTAATTTTTTTAGTTTTAAAAAAAACTTTAATACTTTGCTGTCCTTCGTTACTGTATTTACAATTACTCAATTCACCATGCGTTGTAAGATTTTTATCTCTAAATTTTTGATCTAAACAAATTTCTTTACCACATTTACAATGAACCAATTCTGGTGTTATTTTTTCCATAAAATATTTATTAGCATGTAATTTATTTTGTAATTTATCTATGTCTGTTTGTAATATGATTTTTTTACTACGTTTTCTCTTTTTTTTCTGTAAATTAATATTTATAACATTATCTTTAACATCTTCAACCATAACATTATCTTCAACTATAACATCATCTTCATTTTCAATTATAATATTGTCTTCATTATTATTAACCATAGCATTATTATCTTTTCTCATTTTTTCATTGATTATTTCTTCATTTTGTTCTGTATTTATTTCATCTAATTTTTCAACTAAATCATATTCTAAAAAATCAAAATCATCAGAATCGTATTCATTATCAGGTAAAAAATATTCTAAACTTGGAAAAGTAGGATTATTTTTGGAACTTTCAGCTTGCATTTTTTAAAATAAAATCAAAAAAAAATTTTTTTTTTGATCATTTTTAACATTTATATGGTATATATAAAGTAATCCCCTTAAAAATATATATATAATCGTTACCCACTATAGTAACAACCTAAAAATGAACCATAAGATCATTACCCATTTTATACAATAACGATCTGACCCTTACCCAATTTAACAAATAACCTAAATTACGTTTATAATAATATTACCTGACTTAAGCAATAACAATTTTTGATTTTTTATAATAACTTTACCCAGTTTACCAGTAACCTTTATATGAAGTTTCTGGGATCCTAATAAAGGTATTATAACTGATTTCATCCAGCGCTATATTTTAGATACTCAGTTAGTCTATAAAACAAGTAATCCTCAAACAATTTTGGGCAGTTTTAATAGGCAATTATTAGGTAAAGTACTCTTTTTACTTGAAGAAATGCTAACAAAAAAAAGCCAATAGAATTCATTATATCGTGTTTTTAAAGATAAAGTTACTAGTGATACTATTGAAATCCATGAAAAATATAAGTCACCTATCCAATATAAAAACTTTATATCTACTATTGTTCTTACTAATGAAAATGCTCTCAGAGTTAAGAATGATGATAGATGAATAATTTTTTTAGATATCTCATCTGCTTGAAAAGGAGATTTGCAATATTTCAAATAGCTAGATGATGCAATGAAATGTCTGGAAGTAGGTGAGACTTTCTATACTTACTTAAAAGCTATTGCTGATAATATCCAGATTTTAATGGCAATCCACCTCTTATAACTGTATTTAAGCAAGAGCATATTGTATCTACTTTTTCACCTTTATTTTAATTTATAAAGTAAAATTATCATACGTTTTTGTAGATCCTGTATAGCAATTCCATATATTTAATATACAATTCATTTTTGAACATTTTTTTAAAAAAATTAATATATATGGAATGTATACGCCTATATGGAATTTATATGAAATTTTTAAACTTAATAATTTTATTATCATTTCATATAAGGTATTATAATGCGTAATCACGTGATTATTATTTTTTATGATACATTTTTTGTTTTCCTCCCCATTTTTTATTTATACCCTTCTTTTTTTATTTCCCATATTTTTTTCTCTTCTTTCTCTAATTTTCTTTTAAAAAAAATGTTTTTTTCTTTTGAATTCTTTTCACTCACTACTCCTTTTTTTTGATAAAAAATAAAAAGTTTTTTCTTTCTATTCTACTCTTTATTTATTTTTACAAATGGGTACCACAGTCTACTCTTTATTCCAACCCTTTTTTTTAAAAAAATTTTTAGTTTATTCTTTCTATTTTTTATTCCCTATGTTTATTTCTCGTTATTTTCTCCAACTTCGTTAAAAAAATTTTTTATTTTTATCATTCATTTTTCACCCATCTTGCTTCCCTTTCTTTTGTAAAATATTTTTTTTCATTAAAAATAATTTTTTAATATTAAAGTTAATATTTTTTTTGTTTAATTTTCTTATAGGGTAAGAGTCTTTTTCTTTTTAAAGGTCAGGTTCAGGTTTCTTTTCTTTTTGTAAGTTAGTTCATTCTTTTTTTTTTTTTGTAATACACTTTAAAGACTTTTCTTTTTTTGTAGAATAATTCTGGATTTTTTTACTTTCATAGGTAATTTAGTTTCTCTTTTTGTAGTAGATCAGTTTTAAGACTTCTTTTTCTCTGTTGTGGATCAGTTCTTTTTATAAGTTATTTTCTTTTCGCAGGTTGATTTCTTTCTTCATGGGTTGGTTACTTTCTTTGTAGGTTGTTTTTTTCATGTTTTTTTTTTTATAAGAATGCCAAATATTAGAGATTAGTATAGGATAATTCTAGAATTACTATAGGTATATATGATTCAGTATAGGAGAAGTTTAGTTTTTAATAGAATTAAAGAAATATAGTAAGAAATGAAATATTTGTATTAAATAAAATAATATTTATTTATTTATTATAATATTGATTTATTTATTGTAATATTGATTTAATAATATTATAAAACATATTTAATTAAAATATTATTATTTAAAAATTAAATTAAATAAAATTTAGAAAATTTCTTAATTTACACTAGTGTGCGAAACTTAGGTCACGTGACCATTATTTATCACCCAGTGTCACACCCTCTCCTTTTCATTTTTCTATAAGTATTCTAGAAACAGAATTTTTTTCATGTTAAAAAACCTATTTGTCACATATTATATGTCACATCCATAATTTTTTATAATTCCAGCCAGAATTTTAAAAATTACTATATTTGGTTATTATGTGACGGATTTTTTTTTTTAGGTGATACCCATTCCACAAAAAAAATTTTCTTATTTTTCAAAATAGCCGTAATTGGAATTTTGTGTAATAATATTTCCATAAAAGGAATTTTATGCTGATCACATAACCTGTGTACAAATACACTAGTGTACAAATAGAAATAGTCTATTATAAATTATGTTAAAAAAATGTATTCAGTATTTTTCAGTATATAAACTGTAATTTTATGATACAGAATTGGACAGATTTCTGTATCATATATTTTTTTACATATGTTTTTTTTACAGAAAATTCTACATTTATTATACAATAATCATACTATAGATGCCATTCAAATCCAAAATAATTTGGGATTATGGCAACCCAAATGTACAAATCCAAATTAATTTACAAATTACATATATAAATTTTGCAATTTGTACATTTGGGATTTGGGAATTATGGCTGTCAAGATGTACAAATTAATTTGGGATTTGCTTAAAATAATTTAGGTGGCATCTCTAAATCATATAGTATTCATATGACTTTTTTCATATAAAAAAACATATAAATTCCTTATCCAATTTTTTCATAGGGCATGCTTATCAGTTCACATATTATATGCCACCTATACAAGCTACTATGAAAAAAAAATATTACATTCTTATCTAAAGTCATAATTTCAAGAATATTATTAAGTGAGTTAAATATAACTAGCAACTTAGTTAATATTAATGGAAAGTATACTAGAGTTTACAATATATCTAGAAAGATTTTATATAAGAAATATCTTAGCAATAACTGGATTTATGAAACTGATGAAATTGATATTGAGGAGATTGATATTCTTAAAAAATTCATATTTGATCCCAAAGCGCTTGATTAATTCTTAGTCTAAATTGGAATAAACCCTTAAATTCATCAAATAAGCAAAAAAAAAATCCACCTTTAGTTCCTTCAAAGCCAGTGTATCTAAAGGCAGAAGGAGAAATGATTTCTCCATTGATATCATCTGAACCTATTACTTCTGAATCTATTGAAAACCTAATAGATAACTTCTTTAATGATCTCATACTACCTTCAGCTAACTGAAATCAGAATCAGAGTAAGAATCAGAAGTAGAATTAGAATTATACAGAATACCTGATCCTTCTAAACCAGTTGAACCATCTATATCACAAGAATTACTAAAGTTAGTTCAAAAAGTCAATTCTAATTTTATGCTTAAAATGAATACTATCAAATATTGGGAATAGGTAGATAGACATAAATATGACTATGTAAAAACCTAGTATAAGAATTCTCAGAATGAAATAATAGATGAGCTATATTCTGTAACCAAGCAATATTAAGCTAAATATATAGATGAAGATGACCCCTATGACTGGGATATGCTCTTAGCCGAATTGGAAGAATTTGATAATATTGTAAGAAGAGATAACTTATATCTCATCCAATTTGGTGATGTCATAGATAAGTTAAAAGAATAAATTAAATACAATGATAATGTAGATAGATAAATAATATGTTTAAAACTTGCTGACTATTTAAAAAGATACAATGAGAATAAGGAAGCAGTATTTATAGATCCTCCTTCTGGCTATAAGGTCGCAAAATTACAACCACAAATAATTAATTCGTGATCTACCAATAAATCATAAAAATTAAATAGACAAATTTGGTAAATTTTATGCTAATCTTATAATAAAATGTTCTAAGTGGAAATGATTAATCATATTACAAGTACAAATTCAATGCCTAATACAAAAAAACCCCTTATTTTAACGTAGAAAAACTTGAATTTTTTATTTTCAGACTTAATTGAAGCGACTTAAAAAAAAACTTTTAACTTGACTTTACTGGAATGTGAAATTTCAGGTATTTTATTACTTATTAAAAATTACAAAAATTAAAAATTTTTACTTCAAGCTGCTTAAATACTAGCTATAACTTGTTCAGACAAATTCTTTATGGATTTTGTGGCAAATTTTGCTATCCAATTATTAATAGAAGACATTTCTGGAATTTCAATGTCATGTGCTACTTTACAGAAACCTTAAGTTTTTGAACAATACCAAATTGATATAATAACAATGTTAAATTCATATCATTGCAATATCGATTTATCAAAACAATATCATTATGATATCACCATAATATCGTTACAATATTAACAAAAGATATCATAAAAATATTTGCTGGAAGAAATATCAAAGTGACATTGCTTTGATATGGTTACAATAAATGATAATTTTCAAAAAAAAATGCAAATAAATGATATCGTACTAATATTGGTATTGTTCTGATCAGTTTTGGTAATTACTGAACTGTACTGATCGGTTTTGGTATCAGAGTGGTTTCAGTTTTATGGTTTACCAAACCAAAACTTTCAGTAAATTTACCAATCAGTTTTAGTAACTGCAGTTTCGTTACCAGTTTTGTGATTTACCGAACCAAATTACCAAATCTAAATAACATAATAAACAAAAACATTTTATATAGTATAATATAATAAAAAAATGTTTTTAATTAGTTATTTTGATAAAACAAACCATTTCGCGGCGGTGTTTTATCAACAAACAAGTTGCGAAATGTTAATTGAATAAAAAAAATGTTCAGCAATTTTTTGTCAAATTAATTACAAAACTGTTATGAAATATTTTGTTAGTTAATTTTAATAAAAAAAACATTTCTTTTTGTCGCTATAATTAAAAAATGTTGCGAGACGTTTTTTATTGGTTATCTGTTAATTTTAATAAAAAAAACGTTTCACAACATTTTTTTTTGTTGCTTTAATTAAAAATGTTGTGAAACGTTTTTTATCAGTTAATTTAATAAAAAAATAACGTTTTGCAAATGTTTTTTCATCACTTTAATAGAGAATATTGTGAAATATTTTTTATTAGTTAATTTAATAAAAAAATAACATTTCACAACATTTTTTTTTGTCACTTTAATAGAAAATATTGCAAAACGTTTTTTATCAGTTACTAATAAAAAAATAACGTTTTGCAACGTTTTTCTATTGCTTTAATAGAAATCATTGTGAAATGTTTTTTATTGGTTAATTTAATAAAAAATAACATTTTACAACATTTTTTTTGTTGCTTTAATTAAAAACGTTGCAAAACGTTTTTATCTATTAATTTTAATAAAAAAAAGCATTTCGTAAATGTTTTTTTACCACTTTAATAAAAACGTTGTGAAACATTTTTTATCGGTTAATTTAATAAAAAAATAACATTTTGCAACATTTTTTTTTATCATTTTAATAGAAAATGGTGCGAAATGTTTTTTATCATTAATTTAATAAAAAAAATGTTTTGCAACGTTTTTTTATCACTTTAATAGAAAACGTTGCAAAACATTTTTATCTGTTAATTTTAATAAAAAAAATCGTTTTGCAAACGTTTTTTTGTTGCTTTAATAGAAAACATTGCGAAATGTTTTTATCTGTTAATTTTAATAAAAAAAAGCATTTCACAAACATTTTTTTTACCACTTTAATAGAAAACGTTGCGAAACATTTTTATCTGTTAATTTTAATAAAAAAAAGCATTTTGCAAACATTTTTTTTACCACTTTAATAGAAAATGTTGTGAAACGTTTTTTATCATTAATTTAATAAAAAAATAACATTTTACAACATTTTTTTTATCACTTTAATAGAAAACGTTGTGAAATATTTTTATCTGTTTTTTTGTTGCTTTAATAGAAAATGTTGCGAAATGTTTTTATCTGTTAATTTTAATAAAAAAAAGCATTTCGCAAACGTTTTTTACCACTTTAATAGATAACATTGCAAAATGTTTTTTATCATTAATTTAATAAAAAAATAACATTTCGCAACTTTATTTTTTGTAACCTTAATAAAAACGTTGTGAAACGTTTTATTAGTTAATGTCGCAATATTGGTAAATCAGTTCAGTTTTTAGTAATTATCGATCAGTTTTAATAATCATTAATACTGATACCGGTCAGTTTTGTAATCATTAATACCGATACCGATCAATTCAGTTTGGTATTGATTTTTGCAAAAACTGAACCAAACTGAACTGATCGGAGCCCTAAATATTGGTTCAGTATATTGAAAAGATATCACAAAAATATTTATTTGAAAAATATCAAATCAACATCAGCATAATATAGTTAAAATAACAACATTTTTTTTAAAAAATGCAAAATAATGATGATATCGATACAATATAGTTAAAACAACGTAAAATAAAAATAGTATCAATATGATATCATCTTAATGTTAACTTATTGTGTTAATGATATTGTCAAAATTACAAATAATCAAGCCAAAATCATCTTGATATTGATCAAATAACAATTCTAAAAAAACGTGATTTGGTAAATTCTCTTCGATTAGTTCAATAGTTCTTGTCAAAACTGTCAATTAGTTATTTGGTAAATATTGCACAATTGTAATATAATGATCTAATAATTGCTTAATATTATATATCTTGACAAGTAAAAACTGTTCTTTATTGAAAAAAAGAAATAGACAGACTTTTGTATATTCTTTGATTTTCAATTGGAAAATTTTCTTTTTTCACTTACTTAATCAAACAAAATATATACCAGCAGCTTTGTTATTATAGTTAGATATACTTTTTAAAATTGAGGAGACTTTAATATGTACTTTCATTGTTAAATTAAAAAAGCCTTCCTGATACGACACCTAAGTCCTTCCTGAGTTTCGTATTATTTGTTTTAACTTTGAAAAATCTTGCCTACATCATTCTTCTTTCGTTCCTACTCTCATGACTCAAAACTCATATTAAAGACTTTTTAAAACAATATTTTTCACAGGTCGAATAAAAAAAAATCTCCAAAAATTGGCAGTCTGATTTTTGTCCGATTTTTGGATATATTTGTCTGATTTGTGGTTTTTTGTTGCCGATTTTATGGCGCGAATTGTTCATGAACGGCATTGCCGATTTGTGCCAAAAAATCGGCATTCCTATTTTTAAATAGTGCATGCAAATCGGCACTCCAATTTTTAAATAGTGCATGCAAATCGGCACTCTGATTTTTAAATAGTGCATGCAAATCAGCACTCCGATTTTTAAATAGTGCATACAAATTCAACCAAATTAGCTAAATTTATTTTATTTATATTTATAAAGTACGACACATGCAAAAATTTATTTTTTTTCAAAAAATTTTATTCAAAGTAGTTTAATTTAAAAATTTACATGTTTTATTAGTAATTAAAAAATAAGAATTTATTAAAAAGAAATCTATAATGAAAGTAAAAAAATGAATCAAAGTAAAGAAATGTGTTAAAAAATAAGAATAACAATAAAGAAAAAAAGAAATGGGGGGAAATGAAAAGAAGTAAGGGGAAACAAAAAAAATGAAAAGAATACAAAGGTAAAGAAAATGAAAGGAATGAAGAAGGAAATGTAAGAAAAAAGGATAGTGTAATATAAAAAAAAAACAAAAAGAATAGTAGGAAAACATAAAGAAACGAAAAGAGAGAAGGGAGATATAAAGGAGCGAAAAAAAGGAGGGGGCAACGTAAAGGAACAAAAAGAAAGGAAGGAAATGTAGAAGAACAAAAAAAAAGGAGAAAATGCAAAGGAACAAAACGAAAAGAAGGGGAAACATAAAGTGATGAAACAAAAAGGAGAGTGAAACGTAATAGAACGAAAAAAATGGAAGGCAAAACGTAAAAAAAGAAAAAATAGAGGAAACATGAAGAAATGAAAGAGAAATGTGAATATACAAAAGAATTGAAGGGGAGATGAAAAGAATGAAGAGAAGTGAAAAGAAACAAAAAGAAACAAAAGAGACAAAATAAACCGAAAGGTGGGTGAAAAGAAAAGAATGAAGGGGGAAGTGAAAATAAACAAAATAAATAGTAGAAAAACATAAAGAACGTAAAGGAACGAAAGGGAAACGTAAAGGAACAAAAAGAAAGGAAAGAAATGTAAAAAAACAAAAAAAAAAGGAGGAAATGCAAATCAACAAAACGAAAAGAAGGGGAAACATAAAGTGATGAAACAAAAAGGAGTGAAACGTAATAGAATGAAAAAAATGGAAGGCAAAACGTAAAAAAAGAAAAATAGAGGAAACATGAAGAAATGAAAGAGAAATGTGAATATACAAAAGAATTAAAGGGGAGATGAAAAGAATGAAGAGAAGTGAAAAGAAACAAAAGGAAACAAAAGAAACAAAGTAAACCGAAAGGTGGGTGAAAAGAAAAGAATGGAGGAGAAGTGAAAATAAATGAAAAGAATAGTAGGAAAACATAAAGAAACGGAAAGAAAAGAAGGGAAACGTAAAGGAACGAAAAGAAAGAAGGGGGAAACGTAAAGGAACAAAAAGAAAGGAAAGAAATGTAAAAGAACAAAAAAAAGAGGAAATGAAACGAAAAGGGAAAGGAACGAAATGAAAAGAAGGGGGAGGCGTAAAGGGTGAAATGAAAGGAGGGAAAATATAAAAAATAAAATGAAAAGAGGAGGAACGTAAAGAGACAAATGAAAAGGAGATGAAACGTAAAGGAATAAAGCAAAAATGAGGGCAAATGTAAAGTGATTAAATGAAAAGGAGGGTTAAACGTAATAACCGAAAAAAAAATAGAAGGAAAAACGTAAAAAAAAAGAAAAAAAAGAGGAAGAAATGAAAGAGAAATGTGAATATACAAAAATAATTGAAGGGAGACGAAAAGAATGGAAAACAAACGAAAAGAAACACAGGGGATAAAAGAAAAAATGAAAGAAAAGTTAGTAAATAACGAAATGTAATCGATCATAAAAAAAATAAAATGAAATAAAAAGAAACATACTTGTAAAGAAGCCCAATTACTAAAAACATTTGATCGGAACCTGCAAAAAAAAGATGGATTCGTTAGTAAAACGTTTCCTAAAAAAAAAAAGAAAAAATAAAGTTTCGAAAATTTCGAAACTTACATTCATTACGCCCACGGCCATCGTCCAAGAATCGAAAACTAGAAGCTACAAAAAAAAAGATGAAAACGTTAATAAAAACGTCTCCTAAAAAAAAACAAAGAAAAAAAAGTTTCTAAAATTTTGAAACTTACATTCATTACGCCCACAGCTATCGTCCAAGAATCGAAGACCAGAAGCTACAAAAAAAAAAGACGGAAATGTTAGTAAAACGTTTTCTAAAAAAAAAAAGAAAAAATAAAGTTTTGAAAATTTTGAAACTTACATTTATTACGCCCACGGCCATCGTCCAAGAATCGAAGACCAGAACCTACTAAAAAAAAAGATGGAAACGTTAGTAAAAACGTCTCCTAAAAAAAACAAAGAAAAAAAAAGTTTCGAAAATTTCGAAACTTACATTCATTACGCCTACGGCCATCATCCAAGAATCGAAGACCGGAAGCTACAAAAAAAAAAGACAGAAACGTTAGTAAAACGTTTCCTAAAAAAAAACAAAGAAAAAAAAGTTTTGAAAATTTTAAAACTTACATTCATTACGCCCACAGCCATCGTCCAAGAATCAAAGACCAGAACCTACTAAAAAAAAAAGATGGAAACGTTAGTAAAAACGTCTCCTAAAAAAACAGAGAAAAAAAAAGTTTGAAAATTTCAAAACTTACATTCATTACGCCCACAGCCATCGTCCAAGAATTGAAGACCAGAATCTACTAAAAAAAAAAGATGGAAACGTTAGTAAAACGTTTCCTAAAAAAAAATAAAGAAAAAAAAAGTTTCGAAAATTTTGAAACTTACATTCATTACGCCCACAGCCATCGTCCAAGAATCGAAAACCAGAAGCTACAAAAAAAAAAGACGAAAACGTTAGTAAAACGTTTCCTAAAAAAAACAAAGAAAAAAAAAGTTTCGAAAATTTCGAAACTTACATTCATTACGCCCACGGCCATCGTCCAAGAATCGAAGACCAGAAGCTACAAAAAAAAAGATGGAAACGTTAGTAAAAACGTCTCCTAAAAAAAACAAAGAAAAAAAAAGTTTCGAAAATTTTGAAACTTACATTCATTACGCCCACGGCCATCATCCAAGAATCGAAGACCAGAAGCTACAAAAAAAAAGATGGAAACGTTAGTAAACGTTTCCTAAAAAAAAAAGAAAAAATAAAGTTTTGAAAATGAAAATTTTCGAAATTTACATTAATTACGCCCATCGTCTAAGGAGAGAAAAAAGAGATATTGGTACGTTTCTAAAATCATTAATAATAAAACCTATTGTCAATTCGCCTTTCTGAAATCTTCAAGGCTGCATTCTACAAAAATGAAGAAAAGAAAGAAACATTAGAATGTTTCTTTAACACGAAACTTGCCATTTTTACAATAAAGCTAAAAAATTTTTTTTAAAATTAAATAAAAAAAATTCGTTTTTTAAATTAAAAAAAATTCATTTTTATGTTAAATAAAAAAAAATTCATTTTTTTAGATTAAATAAAAAAAAATACGGCTTCTTTGGATGACGGTATTTCAGTGGTGTGTACCAACTTTTTGTTTGTTTGTTTTTTTATTTAAAGAAATACATTCTAACAGTTGCTTTTTTTTATTTGTAAATGAGCAGAAGGAAAAAAATGAAACGTAATAAGCAAAAATAAAAAAAAATTATCAATAAATCAATAAACAAATGATGTAATTATATAGTCAGCCAATTAAAGATGATCATTTTTGATTGAAAAATTGGCAGAGTTATATAAAAATTGGCAGAATTATATAAAAATAGGCAGAATTATATAAAAATTGGCAGAATTATATAAAATCGGCAGAATTACATAAAAATTGGCAGAATTACATAAAAATCGGCAGAATTACATAAAAATCGGCAGAATTATATAAAAATCGGCAGAATTACATAAAAATCGGCAAGAGTATATTAAAATAAAGCAAATTCCGATTTTTTTTCATTCGACCTGTGTTTTTATGGACAGGCAAAATCATGACTTGGTTTTAAACGTTACTTTGAAAAAAAAATGTGTAATTTTGAAGTGATCATCATGTAACTTTAATTACACAGATTTATGAAAACTGCAATAATTATGTACATATACACTAAAAATATTCTTTAACTATTGCCTAATAAAATTTGTAGGGTTTCATCAACAATATTCAGATTCTCAGATCGCTGCTTATCAAAAGCTTGAAATATCAAGCCATGTTTTTTCTTTTGAAGTTCAAACACGTGATCTTCAATTGTATTTTCAATAAAAAATCTAAAGACAGAAACTGGCCAAATTTGACCAATTCTATAAATTTGATCTATAGCTTGATCCTCAATACTTGGATTCCACCAAGGATCCATAAGAAAACATTGATTAGCAACAGTAAGATTCAATCCCAAAGATCCGCATTTTAAACTAATTAGAAGAAACTTTATTTCTGGATCATTGTTAAAATTATTTACAGTCTCTTTTCGCTGATTACATGACATTTTGCCATCAAATCGAACAAATTTGATATTTGCATCTTTAAATGCAATTTCAATCAAATCAAGAAAAGATGTTCATTGGCTGAAGACTACTGATTTATCGTTATTTTGATTTAAAAATTTTAATAAAGTTTTAATTTTGGAACTATTTTAAAATCATCTAAATTTCTAATTTCTTCTTCTATTTGAATTGTTGTTAATTTAATTAATTGATTCATATTAACTGAATTTTGGCATATCAGACAAGAAAATAATTTATCTTCAAAACTAATTTTGATGCAATCTTTGTCAAATATATGTTTACAAGAAGTAATTGTAGGAGTTGTTAATGGTTTAGAGCACATATAGTAACTTTTATTATTACTAACATATATTTTCAGGGCAGCTAATTTTTCATCATTCATATTGCTATCAGCATCATTTATTTGTCTCTTATAAAGCTCTGTGTGATTGCAAATCTGTCGTAAACTCAGGAGCATTTCCAGAAATGTTACATAATTATATTTTAAATTGCCATTTCTTGATTCTTTTCAACTTCTAAATTATATTACTTTCCATTTTATCATAAATCTTTTTCTCATCTGTCTTAAACTTAATTTTATGAGTATAGAAATTAATAGAAAGAAGACATACTATAGGACGTTTATTGAATTTCATATCCTTTGTTCTACAAAGACAAATGGCTTTTATTAAGCTTCTAAGATTGTTACTATCTTTAAACTTTATTGTTTTGTTGTTAAATATGCTATTCCATATTTCTAGACTATCAAAAGAAGTGAATTTTAAGAATTTAATTAAAGAATATATATCATTTAATTCATTCATAATTGGGATTCCTGTAAGAATCCATCTTCTCTCAGCATCCAAATTACATATGGCAATACTTTGTTTTATTGATTGTGTACGAATAATATGTCCTTCATTTAAGATAACTTGAAGCCATTTAATGGCAAATAATCCACTCCTTTCTTCTATATTTGATTGTGCAAGAATAGCATATGTAGTAATTATTATATTGTAAATTTTAAGAAATTCTGGATCATTAATTCGATCAATGCTATGAAAAACATAATAAGAAAGAGACCCTTTCTTAACATGCATGTTGATTTGGTCAATCCAATTTTTAAGTACACTTAAAGGAGCAAAAATCAGAGTAATTTTAGAATATGTGGAATCTAAATTGATTGCAGGTTTGGAAGCTATCAAAGTAATCATTTGTATCGTCTTACCAAGACCCATATTATCAGCGAGTATTCCACCTCTGGTAAGATTAGAGCGTGTTATTGTTGCAAACCTTGCTAATGTATTAAAATAGAGTATTTTTTTTGTTTGATCCTCCTTTTGAATCCAGAATTGAACTTCCTCATTAATAGTTAGCTCTTTAAGGTGTTCATTTGATAACATCCAACCAAGACCTTGCTTCTGATACGAAAGTAATTTTGTAATTAATGTTTCTGGTTGTGGTGCTTCTAGGAGATTTACTAGAAATTCAATTTCTGATTGTGATACTAAATTCACTTTTTTTGCAATTTTAAAGTCTTTGGGAATAACTTGTAATTTTGGTAGTCCAACAACTGAACTGCTTTTATTATTTTTATAAAATTTTTTAAGAGTATTTGATGTGTTATTATTAAAATTATTATTATTTTCATTGTTAACTCTTTTAATTCTAAATTTTGGTAGTCCTGTATTATTATTATCAGTAGACATTTGAGATTTTATTTGAATGATTTATTATTTGAGAATATTCATAAAAAAAAATTATTTCTCATTAGTATATTAAATGGAAAAGAAATAAAAGATTTCAAATTATTAATAAAAAATATTCTTACGTGAGTATACTGTGGTAAAAAGTATGGAAAAAATGTACTTACGTGTATATATAAAAAAAATCTAATCTTGAATAAAAAAAGTCATATCTAGATTACCCCATATAAATAATTTTGAATTGTACGATACGTGATTCATTTGTGGCACCTGTGTGATGTCTGACTTGCAATAAATGAATTATTTTATTATAGATCAATATTTTATTCATTATAACATTATGCAGCGTAGCATAGTAAAAAAAGAAAATCTTTTATTACAGTCCCAGGCGAAAGTAATGGCGGTGAGAATACTGCTTCTTAATTTGGTTATAACTTCATTACTACCTCGATTAAATCATTACTTATTATACCAAATTGAACAGTGATATGCTCATTTAAAAAGCAATAAAAAAAAGTAATGTCAATTACTGGCATTATTCCTGTTTTATTACCCATAATAGCTTCTATTACAATAAATTCTACTTATGAGACTGGTAACTTTTTCATGAAACAAATTTTTAGGAAATTTCTAATTGAACTGGAAATTTTTGCATTCCTATAAAACAATGTATCCCTTTCTTACAAAAAATGCCAAAATTCTGAATATTTTATTCAAAGTGTCGCACTAAACTTATATCATAAAAAATTACTGCCAGAATCGAAATGATCATCATTTCACATTTTTTTTAATTTTCATCATGATAACTTTGAAATATGTGTATTTTTGACTAATCAAACATTTTTTTAGACCATTGGTAAGCTTTTTATTATGATGATATAAAATAATTATATCCATGATATTTAAAATTTTTCCTTCTATAATGATTTTTTTTTTTTTTTGTTCATTTTAAAGCCCAGATCTCAAATCCCAATGAGAATTTTTGTTTGTTTTTAATGCAGTATATTAAGAAAATGGTAATGTAAAAAAAGGAAAAAATGGTACAAACTATTTCTCAATTTATTAAGAAAGGAGTGAAATAATTTCGAAAATAGCATAATTATTGATAGTGAGGTTATTAACGATAATAGCATGCAAAATCAAATTGAAGCATGTTTTGATACAGATAGAGGTCAAATCCAATATTTATTAAATAATAAAATATATGTATTTTTGACTCCTCTTTCTGAAAATAAAAAAAAAATTTATAACTTCATTATAAATTTATGTGTTATATTAAAAAAACTGACCGCCATTACTTTTGCTAGGGATTGTATATGCAATATGGAAATATCAATGTTTAGTACAGATTGATTTTTATAAATCCCATAAGATCAACTTTAAATTTGATTAAGATTAAATAATATTTAAAATAAAGTTCTTATATAGTTAATACCTAATTCAATTTATAAAAATTCTTTAACGATAAAATGTTTAAAGATTCTTAAGGAATCTATTAAATTATAGAATTCTTTAGTATCTTTAAACTTTGCTATAAATATTTAAGTGTTTATAATATAATACTTTATAGATCTTATATTTATTATTAAAAGTTCTACATACATTTTGTGTTTTAATAGTTTATTTATTTCTCTATTTACTTACGATCAAATCGTATGTATTTAAAAATCTATTTAATACAAAAGTTACAATCAAATTAATATATAGTTTTTTAAGAGGAATGAGGTGGTAAATATGAATTATTTATATATTTTTTTGATGAAAATTTAATAAATTTTTTGATTTATTATTATTGTATTATTATTTTATAGAATTAAAAAATGCCAACTAAGAAAATAAAAAAAAAATAACACATTCTAGATTAATTATAATAATAAAAAAGATATTTATCTCTTTAGACTGCTTTTTCCTTTCCTTTACTGTTACCAGCTTTATTCCCTCTTCCTCTTCCTCTTCCCCTTCCTCTTCTTCCCCTTCCCTTTCCACTTCTCTGTCCTTCATTTCCACTATTATTATTACTATTGCCACTGTCATTATCAGTAACTTCCTTCTCCTTTTGCTGTTGCTTTTGAATACCTCTATACTCCTGCTGGGTATAATAGATTCCTTTTTCGATTATTATAAATCATCATTTTGCACTTTCCCTACTCAGTAATCATTCAAATAAATTGGGTGTAAGACTGGTTACAAGATCGAATATTACAAAACTTTTATTATATATATTCCACAACTTGTTTATTCTCTTAGCTGAAGTTCTGTAGCTTCTTCATTGTCTTTGCGTCAGTTTTTCTTCAGCTTCTTAAGAAAGTTTTCTAATATATCTTTAGCTTTTGAAGCATTCGTTTTGCCAAATGATTTTGGCTTAGAAGTAACTACTTCTAATGTTTTCTTATATAATTCGTAAAAATACGAGTATCTCTTAACGTTTCTTCTTCTTGATAATTCAGAAGTTTTATCTTTTGATTTTATTTCATCCAATATTGTAAGCATATCCTCTATTAATAAAGACATATTACCATCGTCTACTTTATCTGGAAAATTAATTCTTGAATTATGATTGTCATTAATGTTTTTAGTTAGGGAAATAGCACCTTTTATTTTGGAGGCATCAAACTTCATTCTCTTTTTCAGATAATTATTATAATATTCCTATAGATTCTGTATATATTTTTTGTTATCGTAATTAGGTTGCATCATCAGGGGGTTTATTGGCAGATGATCTTGGACTGTTCTTAAATGATATATTAGTCATGTAACGGCTAATATATCTTCCTTAAGATTTTCATCATTAGCTGCCTTTTCTTTATATAAAAGATTGATCTCTATTGTTGTATTATTATTGCTATTATCTTCAGCAGGTAATCGCTGAAGAATATAGGGGTTATCTAGAAACCTTCTCTCTTCTGTTTCTATAAAACATTGCTCAGGAATGTAAAATGTCAGTTTTATATCTAGTAAAACTAATAGAAGTACTGCAGTCAATTTTTGTTCATCTATATTCAAAATTATTTTTTTATAATTGCTGCCACTCATGTTCTTTAGAGCATCAACCCATCTTTCAAGTATTTGCAGGAATATTTTCTAGAAAATTGCTGGACTTTGTAATGATCTTCCAAAAGAATTTCAATTGTGTCTTGAATAAAAATAAATTTGTAATGCAATAATTAATAACAGATCCTCATAAAAAAAATCAGATTTTTTACATAATGTATGATTCTATAGCTATTAGAATAATATATGTATATAATAATATATATATTTTACCTTTTTATTTCAAGTTTCCTATCAAGATTAATTTAACTTTTTTTGCTTCTTTACTTTCAATAGGCTTTTCATCCTTCCTTTTCCTCGATGAACCTGCCATTACAATTTATTTGTCTGATGAACCTGCCATCACAATTTGTTCATCTGATGGACCTGTCATCACAATTTGTTCATCTGATGGACTTGCCATCACAATTTGTTCATTTGACAGACCTGCCATCACAATTTGTTCATCATTTTCTAAGGATGAAGAATTTTCTAATGGAATTATATATGGGAAATGTTTATATTTGGTCCTTTTCCAGGAGATCTTGGAATTAAACCTTTGGACTAATTCAGAAGGTAAATCACTTTTTGAGTTAATCTCATTTTCTGAATTGGTGTACTGCATTGTCTTAACAAGTATAATTGTAAAAAAATTTGAAAAAATATGATCTGAATTATTACTTGATCAAAATCAATACGATTATTACTAATTCTTTTATTTGATATCCAATTTCAGGTGTCAACTGGGTAATAATAAAAGTTCAAAGTGGTATTAGAGATGGGAATGATAATGGTGATGGGAATCTGGTCACAGTTTTTTTGTGTATGCCTACGCCTACACCTCTACCTATCAACTACCCATCATTATCTTGTGATAACTTAGTTAGACCTATCAAGAAATTATTTGGGCAAATTAAATGGGTTTTTGATTAGCAAAAATCATCATTGGTTGATAAAAAGCAGGTAAAAACAGAATAATAAGGGTATTAGTATAGAAAAAAAAATTGTCATGTATCATGGGCTACGTCCTAAACATTTGTATTTATTTTTCATATGCATTAATAAAAAAAATTTTCTTAGCATTTTTCTGAGACTACGCAGTCCCAAAAATCTGGTGGCTTTATAACCTATTTCTCTTGGTAAAATGCCACAAGTCTCTATGTATATTTATATATACTAACTAACTTTTGAATATTTCACTTTTTGTATAAAGTTTATCAATCATGACATCTGAACTTGAAGTATTGAAACAGCATATCATTGAACTTGAGGCTAAAAATACCAAGCTTGAGGCTGAAAAAGCTGAATTTTTAAAGCAGATTATGGAGGAGAATATTAGACGTGATGTTAGAGTTGAGGAACTGGTGCAAAAAAAATAAGGAGTTTAAGACCAAACTTGTGATAGTGGAATAGGCTTCCTTACCAGTGAAAGAGCAGTTATATAATGATAATCCTTCTGATGATAGTACATCTAACTTTAATTCAGTTGCGGAGTATCAAGAAAAACCATTGGTGGATATGGAAACAGATAATTCCTTTCCTGAAGAGGTTTGCTATAATAAGCAAGAATTGGTGGCAACAGTACCTGCCAACTCTGTGAAGTGCTTTAATGGTATATTGTTAGAAGAGAAAGATATGAATAGTTTCTTGCTTGAGGCTCATAAGAAAATTGTTAGTAGTGAAATAAAACAACACAATAAGAAGAAAAAACTTCTACGTAAGTCAGCTAAAAATCAAGTCCTGGCTGTTACTTCTGTAAATTCAAAATTAACATGTGACAAAAAAACTGTTACCATTGGTAACGATCAAGATTTGAAATTATCACTTAGCATAAGCGATAATTTCTCTGCTCCATCATTAATTGAGGATAGCTTATTATACGATATGAAAATGATCACTTGTACTGATAGCAAGGATGCCCTATCTGATGAAATGTTCAGGCTAATTGCTACACAACCATTTAATAGAAATCAAGTTACTGAATAAACTTTGAAGCATGAACTTTCTAGGCCTATTTCTTCAGTGACATCAATTAAATTACATGGTGAATCCATCTTAAACAACACAATTGAGAGCTCAACAGAGAGATTAGCTTATTGGATTGATGAGGTTATAAGAATGGGCCTAAAAGTAATTTTATGCTTGTATTATTATTTCCTCGAGTTCAAAGAAAAAGTAAAAAATATTACAGCTGATGGCAAGACTAAAGATAAGACAGCAAGATCGATGATATATAAAGATATGTTGCAGTATTTATCTAATGTCACTCTGGGTAATTTGCGAATCTAAACACATAGAGCTAAAAATATTCTTATACTATTTGGAGAAAAGGGGGTCAGGATTGATAGAATTAAGTTAGTCACTTGTAGTACGAGTGATATTTCTAGATTAAATATTACTCAAATTTAAAATATTATAGATTATGTGAATGATCAGGTTCATGTAGCCTCGAAAACTGTTACCATTGGTAATGATGACCTTTCATCAGTCAAACTCAAGCAAGTACCTCACCCGCATCAATTCCTGCGACTAATTCAACTTATGACCGATCCTATTTTCGCAACAAGATATTGGATCAATATTCCAGTTTATATAGAGAATTTAGTAGTGAAAATTTTGATTATTATGGAATTACTAATGAGAAAATATGTCCATTATGCAAGTTAGATCATGATGATGAGGAAGATATAGAAAGTAGATATGAAGCCAGATCCTATTTTATTAAATGTGAATGGTGTGAAATTGAGATAGTTGCATAGTCTTATTGCCCTTCCTTATACCATAGTTAAACTGACTCACAATTATATAAAAAGGCAATATGACCAAGACCAATAAAATATTAACTCCCGAATACCTGGATTGGCTTGCCAAATTAACTGGGTTACCAAGAGTTTTGACGGATAAGATCCGTTCCAACTTATACAAAAAATATAAAAGAGAAACGGGATTTGAGCCATGGCAATTATCAGAAGGTTACCTTCCCATAAATTCGAAGCCAGAAAATAAAGTATCCAATTTATCTTTTTCTGAGCAATGTGAAGAAAAAGGGCCTATCACTTTCGAAGTCAAACCTGATCAAGAGTTAATTATCAAATCCATCTTAGAGCACTTCCCATACTTGAAATTCGGAAATAGTTTCAGGGGGATTGATAATTATGATTTTACAACACCTCAGCCGTGGAGCTCACCATGTCCTATTTGCGATGGAAAACATGGAAATTAATGGTGGCTCATGGTACCTCAAAAATGGGAATCAGTTACCTTATGATCCTGAATTAGCGAAATTGTGTTCCCAAGATAAGTTGGAATATTGTCTTACTTGCTTCACTTCAGGCAATAAATTCAAGTTCGCAATTGTAGATAGGCTGGTCATGTGAGAGACTATCACCCAGTGCAGTACGATATCGACGAAAGATTTGCTTTATCTTTGAATAAACGGTATGAAAAAGTGCCAGCAAAAAAACAATATTGGAGAGGAAACTTTCGGACAAGATATTTATGCAGTTAAGTTGGATTTACTTTCAGTTATGTATGCATTTGCAAGGAGCAACAAGCTAATAGACAATTTTTTTCATTTAGGATTTCAAAAATCATATTAGTGTCACGGAAGGGCTAGCAGTATAATGCTTCGCTCATATGAAAATTTTTTTATCATTTTAGTTCTAAGTAGTGTCATCATGTAGCCTGTATTATGTATTTTTTTTTCTCGTACAATCAATAAAGCAAAGGCCAAATTTACTAGTTATGGGAAGCTTGTATTCTAATATTTTCGATCAAGTTTATTGTAACAAAATCATTGATCCAGAATCCGATAAATGCGCAGTATCATTTATTACATCTCATGTATTATGGGAACAAGCAACTGCGCATAATAATTTATTCTCAAACTTTCTCGCATATTCTCAAAATTATTACATATATTAAAAAAGGCCCCCTTGATGATCTTTACATATGGATAGTATTAAATACTTTTATTGTTAAATTAAGGAGAGGTGGTTGATCAGATTTTCATGATGCGATCATATTAACGTAATTTCCTCCAAAAGCGTATAACAAAATCGATCCTGCAAATTATATAAAAAGGTGATGTCTCTGTTAATGAGTCCTTTTATCCGCATTGTGCAAGTAAAACGAAAAAATCAAGCGTAATAATCAAACTTATACCATCAATATTATCATTCAAACGAACAAGTATATTCCGCAAAGTGATAACAAGGTATGTGCTCAGCTAGCTTCTTGAAACATGTCATCACGATGTTAATCGATTTTCCGGTCTCTATAGATGTTCTAAAATAGAACGGATATATTACTCTTCTTGCTATATATCGGCATTCTGATCTTCGCCGAGAAAATCTTTGACAATCACGCGTACAATAGACGCAGTGAAACTATTCACATGAATCTCATCACATGCCTTAACATCACGCTTCTCAACAAAATTTGGCGCAATGTGTTAACAATAATAATTCTTGGTATTTGGCGCAATATCGTACCGGCAATAAAAAAATCTTATCGTAATGCATTAAGTAATAAATTTCAGGCGGAATGGAATGTTGCGAAAATTAATAGTAATGGTAAGTGTGAATCGGAAATATTATTTTTTTTTTTACATTTGCTAATCTCCCGAATTTATACTTGGTAAATTAATTAATCTCAGAGAAGATTTCTTGCGGGAAATAATCTTTTATATAGTCTGTGCGAGTGAGAGTGATATATATAGACAAAAACTCTATAAATATAGGTGGGATAATTTATTTCGAAACTCTGGTGTAGAAGAAGAGTATAGGGATGAGAATCTCGTAGTTAGAAACATTAGCAATAGAAACAAATTAGCTATAGATATTTTAGAGAGCAAAGAAATAACTTGATGTTGGGACTCGCATTAAATGGCCTAGGATCCGCGTAATCCCTCCCTCTTTGATAGCATCATAATTTCATTCGCTTCTCTAGCATTTCTGATTCGCTATTTATCTAAAAATCATTAATAAAATTTCGTCCAATTAAGTCATTTGAATCAATTTTCTTTGCAAAAAAAAACGTTAACATTACTCAATAAAACTTCTAATACTCATTGCACGGCACAGCCAATGATACAGAATCCACTGTCCTTGACAGTACAACCATCAAATCGAAGTAATCAGGAGTACTGCTGGCCATGCAAAGACAGAATCCACTGTCTTCGTGTGCTCCAAGAAAGTATTATCAGTATTCAAAGAACATTGCTCCTCGCACGGCATGACCAATGGTTCAGAATCCACTGTCCTTGACAATACAGCCATCAAACCGAAGTCATCAGGAGTATCGCTGGCCATGCAAAGACATAATCCAATGTCTTCGTGTGCTCCAAGGAAGGTAACAGGACCCCGGAAACTTATAATAGAACCGACCGGCGCATGGACTAGGTAAGATTTATATAAGAAAAGTGCTTAATGTTACCGGCTAAATTATAGGTAAAGTTGATAATAAAGACCGAAAATCTTACTAAAAAAGGTAATGTGATACAAAATTTCTGCAGAGTCATGTGATTTGACTGCCTTATATAGTAATGATCTTCGTTTTTAGCCAATCATCGTGCGAGTAAAAAAATGATAAAATTGGTCCAATTTTGCCGGTCGCATCTATTATAAGTTTCCGGGGTCCTAAGGTAACGTTGGATTGATGTTCAATCAGCTGATTATCATTTATTGGAAATCTGCACGTGTTCCTCATTACGTGCAAATAATTTTACGCGTTATTTTTCTCACTTTCGTAATATAATTCGATACAAATTTTGTCTAATGTCTACGTCCGTCATTGATTACGTTCAAAAGAACCTTCGCGATATTAATTTCTTCGCCTTTGCTAGAAATTTCAGATACCAAAAAACAGAAGAAAAGTTGGCATGGAATCACTACTTGAGCGCCTTGGGAAATTTGTCTGTTGCTTCCGACAGTAAGATTAGAACTTATGCCAAAAGGAGGAAAGAAGAAGCCATGGTAAGTTGGGCATTCGCTTATATATTTTGTTATAATCCGATATTGAACTTTCGGTTTTTTTCGTAGTCATTGAAGTTGCGTAAGGGACAACTTGAGGATTTCTGGTTAAAGGTTGAAAGCGAGAACGCCCAGGCTTCTTTTGAAGTGGGCATGCGCTGTATTCAGGTCTTAAAATTTTTTGATTCACTTGTGATAACATCTTCCTTCTATTGACTGACACCATTCCACTCCTATAGCTAAAGAACCAAGTTGTTGATGCCGAAAGACATCATCGTCAATTTAGTAGTTCAAAAATCACAAATGACACAGAGGACAACATATTACCCACAAAAAAGGTAATGATCCAAAATGCGTATTCTCGAATATACTCTGAAACCGAATATACTATAATAAACAAAAGAAATAGTACCAGGCTACTCCTTAATTCCTTCTCTTTATCACTTGTTATTTTATTCCATTGCACTATACTGACCTTATATTTCTGTAGAATTTGAATGATGAAATAGATAATTTCTTTCAAGGCAATCCTGAACAAAAATCAACCAAGAAACGGCAGAAGTCAAGCTATGAACGAGGTTCAAGTGAAGCGGACAACGATAAAGACAAGGTACAGTTTCATATTGAAACAAATCGTTCGGATTACACGATGTTCTGACTATTCATAGCAATCAAAAGACTGAATAATTGCTAATGTGAAAATCATTTCCAGGTCGAGTCTGAAGCACGCGACTCCATTTTTTATATCCGAAGAAAATGATGATTCAGGATTTTTTTCCTTAGGTTTACAACCCATATCCTTCTGTAATGCCGAAGGTCTTGCAGATGGTTCCGAAACTAAAGTATCCGAGGAAGAGGTATGATAATTTTCATTGAAAGTATGTTTAAATATCAAAGTTTTACTTGCCCTAATGCTTTTTTTTTCTGCGAACAGTATGCATATTTACAAGAAATTTTGAACGAAGATGTAAAATTTCCAACTCTCAATAAACGAGGAAATGAAATCGAAGAAGACGTTTCTACGCGTAAAAAGGTAAAAAATTATAGGTGGTAAAATCTACAAGAATATTTTTAAGTTAGGAGACCATGCATACTTTCTATATACATGTTCTCTGTATAGATCAGGTTAGGACTAATTCTAATATTATAATTTGCTAAATCATTTTTTTAATACGGTACAGACCAAAACGTTTAATGACTCATTTGACGAATTTGTTGACTCCGGCGAGACTTCTGGCGAGACTACAGATATTGCTGTAAGTATTTAAAAATCAGGGTTATATTTCTTCTGTTATGCATAAAAAATTTACTCCCCTCAATATCTAGGACGAGGTCAGCGATAGTGAACTACTTGATCAAAATAGTGGAGAAAGTTCTGATGTTAATCGTGATGATGAGGATTTCAGTGGGCACAATAATAGAATGAAGATGGAAGAAGTTAAACGAAGAAAGCTGATGATTGCAAAAAAACTTCAGGTAGTAGTATTAATAATTATTTGTATTCTAATTATTCTAACGATACTTTGCATGTAAAAGGATGAAATGAAGGCCGAATACTCAGCAAAGTATCGCAAATTGTGTCCAGAGAACAAATGGAAACTACCTTTCGGAAAGTTTGTCGAAGATATTCTTTATGAATATACAATAAATTTGGACCATGAAAGGTAGACATTTAAGGCATACATAGGGTTTGTTATAGTTGCAACCTAACTATAAAGTTATGCTCTTAGTTATCTACATAGTTTTATTATCGACATAAGCGATGAAACGATAATGAATCTTTTCAGCGAACCTGATCAGAAACACATCAGAGAGTATAATATTCCTTCAGAACCGCAAGTAGATGATACTTTGCTAGATTTTCTATTACTCTACCGACAAGTGAGTATAATCAATTATTACCACTAATGTATAGCAATGCATATAAACCGTTATGTTACATTTGTGTCCTTTAGAATAATCCTCAAGATCTGCGTAAGGTAATTAATATCGATATAGATTTATCTTCTTATAACCCACGGGAAAATTATGACTATTACTATGTTCATGAAGTTTTTTTTCATTTGTGAGTATTAATAAAATTTTCGTGTATCTTCAATGTTATTTGAACTAAAACTTATTATTACTAGACTTTCACAGTATGAACTTAGGCCTCAGGATTTTTCTAATCCTCACTTAGAGGGTTGGTTCAAAACGAAACTCTGGAGCATAATCGTAGATAATTGTTTTTTAGATGTATTAGATGCGGAGTTTATACGGTGAGTGTACATTATATATAAATGTATGTAAGCAAGCATATTGAATATAAAGAAAATTTTTTTAATGAAACTTCCTTTTAGGGGTGAAGGTTGCTCTCGTGCCTCTGGGCAACGAAAAAACAAGGGAAGAAAAGATCCAAAAGTTCGAAAGCGTGTTGGGCATAAATGTGATGGAATCTTACGAAAGTTGGGAACACTGAAGGAGTATGCGATAAGTGAAGAGGGTAAATTATGGGATGGTGAAGACAGAACCAAACACTTGACTGATGGATTTAAGAAATTACCAAAAACTATGCGAGACACACTAGTCCAAAAAGTCAAGAAGTTTAACCTCAGTTTTGTAATTTCTCATCAATTAGAAGCTGTAGGTTTTCTTTATTCTGGTAAGATACCTGGTATTCTCCTATACATTATTTCGTCTTTTATTAAACATTCTATTTATTATTTGTCATTCTGCCAGGGTGTCGAATCCATTAACGCGATTGTTCATAAGGCTATTTCCTCCAATTCAACTATGACTGAAGTAGTTGAATTTTTGGACTCTCAGATGCAGAAAGAAGAGATAAACACAAGTTTTGTGGAATGGAAATATAAATCAATAACATATCACCAGCCATTTGTAGTGAATAATTTCTTTAGTGATATTAATGCTCTAATTAAGAGATACTTTTCCCCAAATATTGTTGAAGAAATCCATAAACAAATGTGTGAATCTGTACTTTATAAATGTGAAAAGATGTCTTTAGAGGACACGAACAATTTTGATAATGATCAAATGGTAATGTATAATACACATTTAATTATATTAGTTGAAGGTCTTCTGATGAATAGGTTCTTCCAATTTATTTAGTAAAGTACCATGATAATATTATAATTTGAATTGGAGATAGGGTCAGGATAGTGGTTTTGATTTAGATTAGAATAGATTTAACATTATGGTTGATGTCATGATTCAATTAATAAGATTCACTGATTTTTTACATTTAGGATCAGGAAGACGAACTGGGATCTGATCAGGAGGAAGTCAACAACATTAAAGATCATTATGACTATCATCAGACATATTTAAAGGCATTGTTGGATTCAGTTTCAGGAAAATCAATTAAAGAAATCTGGCAAATCACTTCTTATATGATCCCAAGCTCATACCAGCATATTGTTACCTTTGAGGATGGTATACACATATGTACATGTTTATTGTTAGTTTCGCATAAGATCGTATGTAGACATTACTTCAAGTTGATGGTTAAAAATTCAAATGTGTTGTTTCATTTATTATTAATGCCAACAAGATGGCTTCAAGATGATGCTTGGAATCACATTGATACTATTTTTAATGAACCATTTATTGGAACATCATCCAAAAACCTAAAACAGATTCAAGACAATAATACAGTTCAACAAGTCAATTTTATTCCTATGCATTATGATAACATTTAAGAAGTTCAAATTAAAAATCGCGTACAAAAAAAAGTTGATTATGACCGACTTATGGGTCATTTTAAGAAAGCAGTGGATTATTCTTTAGAAGATAATGATCAACAAAGTTTGGATGATATTATCTTAGCTTATATTTCTGAAAAGCAAGCAAAACGGCAAGCTATGGCGCAATTGAAAACAAATATTTTAGAGGAACATAGGAATTCAAACGAGATTGAATTATATGATGGACGCGTTTATGATATTAATAGTATTAAAGATCTGATAAGGCATAATTGTAAAGGTAGACCCACCACTAAACGAATAAAAGGTCGCAATGAAGAAAATAATAATGCGAGTACTAGTAAAGCACAAAAAGAAAATGTGCGAAATGATTGCGAAAATATGAATAATGGGCGAAAGTGCAGCATATGCCATAAAATGGGCATTATGCTCCTAGATGTTCTAATCGAAAATGATGGCTTTAATATTGATCGACTGTGATAACATAGAATGATGTAAAAGTTCAAAAAGAAGGACCTGTTATACAAATTGTAAGTGTATTAGTAGTGAAGAAAGGAATGATAACACGAAAGATAATCTATAGTCTATACTTTATTGATAGCTAATGCAACTAATGTAACTTCATTATGTTTGATACAATTTAATAAAGTTATCATGGGTGTTTTGTACCATTTGTGGTCTATTTCATGGTTAATTTATGGTTTTTTAGGAACTTTGATTTTTTCGATACGAAATATTCAAAGTTCGTCAAATCACGTGATATTGCGCAAATCCAAAAAAAAAGGTTTTTAAATTTGATTTAATTTTGGCCAATAATTTTAGCAGAAATTATAGATCACGTGAGATGCGTTAAATAAATTTACTCTATAAGATTTATCCATCAGAAATAAATCCTATATCCATTTCACCATTAAAATACATATATCATATTCACAGGAAGGGTATTACTATAAATTTAATAAAATAATATATTATCCAGCCACAATGCATGTATGTATGCATGATACAATAAACATGTTTTGCGATTCTCGTTAAAGTGCATATAATGTAATAAGTGATACATTATAAATCATCTGTAGTTCTGTGTAATCACTTGTATTATAAATTAATTTTCACACATAAGAAATCGATCCTTAAAAATATTTCAAATTTATTTGAATAGCATTTATTTATGAGTTTATTTCCTTCTAGGCTATAGGCTATTTCTACTAGATTTTGCCCAGAGTATATTATATGATGTTACTAGGTCTTTATTATTGAGCAGTCAGGCGAGCGAAAAAAAAGTTTGTATATGCATTATTTCTAATGCCTTTGAAAATGTCAAGAACTTCAATGCACATTCCACATGCCCTTATTCTTGAACACAAAATTTTGGCGTAAAGGTTTGTTGCATATTCTCCTACTTTGATCTCAACATAAACTCAGACTCAGAGAAGACATGAATGGGAAAATTGCAAACCATTTAAAAGGAGAGTATATGAAATTTGAAATTATAGTTACTTATTTTTTACCAGACGTATACTAACAAAAACTCTTATATCTTAAATTAGTAAATTATGTCTAGCTCATCAGCCAAAATTTTTGCTCCATTATACAATTTTTTAAAAACCTCTTTCTTGGATAAAATAACCACTTCTAGCATAATTACACAACAATGGAATTGTTTCAAAATTCAATTGGAAAATAAAGATTTTGATTGTCTTATAAAATTATTAAAGGATATGAAAAATAAGATTAATAATAATAAGCGTAAACAGCATCTTAAATCATTGCAGAATATTAACTAAATAATTTACATTATTTTTGTTTTTTGCACAATAGAAATAACATGATAAATATATTGTCTAGACAAAAATAAGTGTAGTGTGATTGAAAAAGCAACATATTGTCAGCGAGAATCTTTTTCATTATACTTACAATGATTTTTAAGGACAATAATGCTAGCTAATTCTGATTAGGATAGAATTTTGCACAAAAATAAAATAATGATGTCTTTCTGGATTTTATTAATCCATCTATTTATTTTTAGATGCGATTTATTAGAAATGAGCTAATTTCATTAAAAGATATGAGGTTTTTACGACAAAAATTTGAAGAAGAAGTAAATTGAAAAACTTTAGCCTTAAATAATATAACGCTTTTGAAAGATAAAATTAAGGTAATCAATCTATGTATTTCTTATCTCAGAAATTTTGATCCTGTGTTATTTTTTGAACTTTTCTCATAAATAAATATTTTTGATTGGATTAGAAAAAAGATACACCATCACACAAACATATTCTTACGACAATAAGTAATATTGATATTAATAAAATATCAAATGATGATTTGTTGTATATTGGGGTAATAGACCTTAGTTCAGAAAAAAATAATATACCAGAAAGTAATTACGAATCTCTTGTTGTATGTATACCTTTATTTTTTTCCTTGATGAATTAGCTACTAAATTATATTTCATGTATTAATTACTTCTTATATTTATAGGGAAAGAAGACTAATATAAGAAACTTAAGCAAAGATGTGGGACAGCAGAAGTAAAGAAAATATGTAACAAATTTATATCAAAAAGAAATAAAGTTCATAAATTACAAAAATTTGTGTTGCCTTCAAGAGACATTGTAACATATGATCAATAGATTGAAGATGATCATATCAAAAAACGTATAGCTGGTGGGATTACTAATATTCTTTTACAGGAGATTAAGTTAAATGCACTTCAAAAAGTTTTTGGAGGATCTGAAAATACGTTAGTAGAAATCATTGCTTGCTTAATAGATATGGCTATGTATCATTTATCTGTAGACTACAAGGTTAAAGTTATAGGGCTTAGCGTCAAAATAAAACTAGCAAAAACTGCAAAGTTCAGCAAAAAACTAGATCAAGCGGAGATAAATCTGATTTCATGTTCCATGCTTATTTTTGTCAAAAATGAGAGGAAATCATTTTCTTTGAAAGTGGAAAATAGAATACTGATGAGGATGAAATCTACCATAACCATAATAAATTAGTTCAACTCTATTTGGATAGCACTAAAGAACTTGTAAAAAAATACACGAAAGAAACATTTTATCAAAATTATATAGGATTCAGGATTAATATTGCAGGTAAGTATCTGAAGATCTACTATGGTTTAATAATGGAAAAAGAGGTAAAATACCATCTTCCAGTTAGAGGTCTGAATCAGTCATATTTTTTGTTAATCGATTAATCAAGCATTTTTAAAGTTATTAATCAATTGAATCTGATTATACAGGATCACTTGAATTATCTGATTAATCAAAGTCTGGATCACTCAGATGATCTGATTAATCATTAATCCAGTTTTAAATTTTAATAATAAAATAATTTTTAATTAAAAAAAAAATAAATAATGTATTATAACATGTATCACAATTAATGCATATGTACTATTATTTATTATTAAATTTACTAAATGTGAAAGCAAACATTATTATTTATATATTAAAACTATTATTATTAAATTTCAATAACAATTTCAAATTATCAAGTATTAGCATTAGAAAAATTCAAAATTATACTATTAAGAAATTAATTTTAAAATTCAAATATTTATATTTCATCAGGTGGAAATATATCCATTACTTTCATATTTCTCTTTAAAAATACCATACTGTAAAGAAGATTGGGATCAAGACGTGTTTGACAAGCCAAAATATAGTTTCCAGTATCTGATAAAAAGATGCTTGCTTAGAACAGAGGTTACAGGAATATGGAGATATTTCTGGGCGAGATCAGACAATGATGGAAATAATGTTTTTTTTCAGCCTACCATTTACACAGGTCTACATCAGAGCTAGCGCATTTCATACTAACATATTGAGTGAGTTCATTTTCCAGGGTATTCGTATTAGATGAATTTGAAAAAATATGACTAAATAATGTATTTTTTCCTTTCTGACGATAGGAATTTCTTGAACCTGAATTATTAAAGTAAATTAAATAATTATAGTTATTAAAAATAATCAAATTATTTATTAATTCAAATTAAAAAAAAAATAAAAATTAATTTACTTAAATATAAATTAAAAAAATTGTTATAATAAAATAAATTAAAAAAAATCCCTTTCAGAATACCTTTTATTAATACGTTAATTACTGCATTTTCTCCTGTTTGTTCTATTACTTTCATATCATTAATCCTTGATTTTCATCATTTAAGTTATCTTTAAGTAAAGGATTTTCTGTTTGTTTGATTTGCAAGATTTAATTCATCTTGAATTAAATGAATAATCTGATCCTTTTTACTTCTTGCAAAAGTTAAATCTTTAAATCGTGGGTCTAAGAATGCTGCTTTTAAAGCAATATTGGATGGAACGTTCCAATAATTATATAATGCTTGTAAGATTATTTCCTTAATCGTTATAATGACATTGTGCAAATTCATTGGCTGATTGATTTTTACGCGCCTTCAGGTTGTAAGATTGATTACCTCATCATTATCATTTTCAGGTTGCTCAAGAAGTTCCTCCTCATTTGACTCTTCTTTTTCATTATCTAATATAGTAAGTGTATTGGAAAAATCTTCAATTTTATTCTTATTTTCGTCAAGTAGTAAATCATCAGATTTGAAGATTGATTTTATCGTAGAAATGGTGAGGTGTATCAGACTAAATGTTGGATAGTTACTGCCACTTAGAAAAGTAGTGACTTCTTTAAATAGTCTAAGTAAATTAACCAATTCTTCCATAAAGATCTATTTTTCTTCTACAAGATTGATATACTTTAGACATCAACCATCTTTTTTTATAGCGTTATCTCAGTTTCGTAACAAATCAGTCACTAGTTGATCTATTGCGTCCTTCAAATAAAGTAATCATTTTTATGCTAAGTATAAAGAATTCTAGCAGGTACTTACGTCACCAATTACACATAAAACCTTTCGATAATTTAAAGAAATCTGAATTGCTTTAAGTCTTTCAATTTGCTTTGAGTACATAAAAAACTAAATTAAACATCTAGTACGAGTAAGATCTTAAACAATATATATATAGGTAACAAAAAAATTTGCTTATTTATCATATAAAATTTTTTTTTAAGTCATATAGAATTTTGCTTATTAGAAAGCAAAAAATAAAAAAGTCATAATTATAAATGCATAATAGGAAGTTAAAATTGTTAAAGTTATATATAGATTTTATGTAGCAAGGGGTGATTTTCATACTACATATATAAAAAAAAATTTTAATTTCACTCGTACTTTTAAAAATTTTTTTAAAAAGA
Source organism: Rhizophagus clarus (assembly GCA_015698045.1). Classification (NCBI taxonomy): domain Eukaryota; kingdom Fungi; phylum Glomeromycota; class Glomeromycetes; order Glomerales; family Glomeraceae; genus Rhizophagus; species Rhizophagus clarus. The sequence continues at coordinate 1,171,806 of BLAL01000285.1, forward strand.
TATTTTCTTTTTTCAATATATTATTGATTTTATACACTTTAGTTTTCATAAGATTAAATATTATATTTATAAAAAAATACATTTTTTATAATAATATTCTCTTATTCTTTTAATTCCAAAAATTTTTTTTTTCTCTTTTTAACTTCAGGACGTAATTACATCACTTTGATCAAATGAGATCACTTTTTTCTGCTTAAGTAAAGTTGTTCAGCGAGATTGAATCTACCTACAGTAAATATTTTAAGATGATTGGATTAATATTTGTGGAATGCGACCAAGTTTTGTATTTTTAATTATTTATCGTTTATTTGATTTTTAATTTTAAAGTGTAATTTTATTATTTTTGGTTAAATGAAATCAACTTCTTGTGCTTAAGTAAGTTGTTCAGAACAGTTGAAAATAATTGTGCTTTATTTTTTATAACTCTAGGTATAATATTTATTAAAAGGTTAGTATCCCTATAACAATATTAATTTTTAAATTTTTAATATTTTGGGTATTTAAATTAAGTTATTTATCACATTAAAATTTATTTGTATTTTAATTTTTATAATAAATTGTACTATAAATATAAATTTATAAGTTATTTATAAAAGTTTTTATATATGTCATAAAATAAGTTGCTTAGCAATATAAAATTTTTGATGTTATAATAAAATTTTGCTTAGCAGAGTTTAAAATAATTTGCTTATTGATCATAGTAAAAAATTTGGATTTTAATGTGACCTATATATATATTATTTGGAGTCCTGTACGAGTAACAAAAATAAAGGCAGACTTCAATCCTTTTCCAATTACCAATTGAAAGGTGTGTGCCGCGCATAGAATTTGCACAATATCACAAATATTTGACATCGCTTTGACTATATTTATACTGTTATCAGTCGTAATAGCAATGACTTTTTCACGTAACTCCAGCTTTGAAATAGTTGCTTTGATATGATCTTGTATGTGTTTGAATGTATGAGGATAAGAGATATATTTTAATTCAAGTAAAATATCATAAATCTTAAAATCGTAACTTATAAAAGATGCAGTGATTCTGATATATCCTTATTTAGCGTGTGATGTTCATAAATCTGTAATGAGAAAAATATATTTAGTAGATAAACTTAAAAGTTCTTTCATTGATTTTACGGTCTATTCATATGCTTGATGAATTAAAAGTTTGAGATTTTTGTTATTAGGTAGGGTATAGTTTGGATTTAAATAGGCAAGAAGCTCACCTAGGTAATTGTTATTAACAATATCAATTGGACTAGTAGAATTAAGGATCTATTTTGCAAGTTTGTAGTCTGCTACTACTTGATGAGATTCAGACCAGCAAGATTTTTTTTGGTTGTTTTGATCTTTCATTATTTGTTCTATATTCCCACTTTTAACCGCCTAAAATAAAATAATAATTAATAAATAGAAGTACTAATAAAAACTGTAAAAAAGGTAGTAAAATTACCTTAATATGAATTTTGCCTTGTTCAATGATTCCATGAACACTGGCCAAATGTTGAATGGTATTACTAGTACTGCCAAATGCAGTATAAGTTCTTTGACACAGCAGTCTTTTAGAATTGTTAAGGTTGCATATCATAACCTTACCAGGACTATTAGGATTTGGCGCCTCATTAAAATATTTCCATACAAAGCTTTTCTTTGAAAACCCTTCAGGATCAGGACCACTATACCATCTTTTTTTTGATATTATTGAACTAAGTGAAGAACTTTCACCACTGATATCAGATCTACTACTAGAACGTGTAAAACTGCTAATTTCTCTAGTCTCTTTATAGTCTTAAATTTCCTCCAAAGAATTTTCAATAACATCCTAAAGGGAACTCATTTTTAATTTTTATTATAAGAATTAAATTCAAAAAATTGGGATTTGGGAATTAAATTAGTTTAAGGAAGTTAGAGTGTTGAAGTAATAATTAATAATTATTAAATGAAAGTAAAAATTTTTTAAAAAAAAAATTCAGAAGGGAGAGGAAGAGCGAGAATAGAAAAAATTGATGATTATCAGATAATAAATAAATGATAATCAATCATGTGTTTCAATCCAAATATTCGCACAAATCGATTGATCCAGTCATTAATTTTAGCTAATCGACTGCTGTAATCAATCATTCAAATCTGGATTATGACGATTACAAATTGACTGATTTGGATTTCTACTTCCAGTCATTAAAGCAAAAATACCTCGATAAAGAGTCAGTTGAGAAAATCAAAGAGTTCGTTCATACTCTATTAGTTTTGTAAATAAGTGTTTTCTTTATTTCTAAATAAATACTTTGTTATATAATGATATTTATACAAAAATCTCTAATTCCAGAATGGGGTTATCGTAAATTTATAGAGTATTGTAAATAGTTTTCAAAAAAGATCAAGGAAGACAAGTGATATAAGTCCTCCTCTATGTAAAGCTAAAAGATTAAACAAGGTGCGAATTTCTAAAAACATTTCTTTAGATTAGCTATGCTAACATAATATATTTGTATTTTATTTTTCCTATATCAATAAAGTATCCTGGTGGCTAATTATTTTTACATATTCTCTGTATTTTTTCATGTAGGATATGCACCAGATAATAAAAAATTTCTTGACAAATTTTGCTTATGAATCATGAGGAAAAATCACATGATTTTTTATTTTTGAATATTAACATACTAATACTATATTACGCAAGCATGCAATCTGAAATAGATGAAACCCATTTATTGAAAATATGCATTGCCAGGCTTGAGCTTAAGAATGATAAAATTAGGGCTAAGAACAATAAAATTATGGCTGTAAATTTTAAGTTTAAGGCCAGAGTTGCGAAATTGGAAGATAAGCACTTTTAAATTCAAAAAAATGATGTTAGTCAGACACTTTGCAAAACATATTCTATTATGAGATTTATCACCCAAAAATCTATGATTTGAGGGGTGACCATTGATCATATGATCCAAGCCTAAACCAATCCCTTATCAGATATGACGTAAGCTATAATATAGGCATATACCACTATAGTCTATAGATGAATTTTGCATGCAAACTTTTTTTTGTGTACACCTATATCCCTATATCTAATAAAATGTTCCATTCTGATTATAAACATATTATTAATAGACTACCTGAAAGTCTTGTCAAGAGAGCTTGCCAGAGATTCTTGCACCATTCTAAAGATCCTATTCCATTAGAATCTATTTCTGAGAAGTCTGAGCGAATTGAATCATACTTGAGACATACATTAGAAGTTTATAATAATTCATTAAATAGAAAATGACAGAACAAATCTATGGATCAGAAAAAATTACGCCCTTGAAGCTGATCAGAATGTAATGTATTTCCAGCATTACTGACTATATATATCACAGATAATAATACTTAGACTAACAATATTACTCATGATCATGAGAAAGAGAATAATCACCGGGTGGTGAATGAGCTTAAAGTATTGATCTAATACCTGCTTGATTATAATAAATGAATTTTTGAGAAATTTATGCTAGATATAAAAAAGGAGTATAGGGAACAGATTAATGCAAATAAGAAATTATGAGGCAGAATTGAAAATCTGAAGTTACAGGTGCAGGAGGCGGAAAAAGAACTGGCATCTATGAAGTCAGATTCTATTCATTAGTTAAAATACTTTTTTCCTTGTACTTCTGCAAAGTAAGATACTGGTCAATATCACGCGCTTTTTGAGGATCTGTATAAATCAAAGATTTTGTCATCTTTCTATATATCTACAAAAAAAGAATGGTATTTCAGAGGCCTCATCCAAGACAGAGAAAAACATGTGAAGAATATAAAACTGAACTGGAGGAGGAAAACTATCATCTTCGTAGTGAATTGCAGACAAAAGTTGATAGTAATCACCAGAATAAATAACAGATCAGAGAGCTGGAGCGAGAGTATTTTCAGTATGAGCAAGAAATTCAGGATCTCAATAGGGAAATAGAACATCTTGAGAATGCTTCAGAAGAAGAAATATCAGAACTAAAATCTGAAATCTTCAGTCTAAAAAATCAGTTATATCAAGTTAGAAAAGATGTACGAGATAAGGGTAAATATATTTCTAGTTTAGAAGAGCAGTTAGTAGAATCTGAGGAACAAGTTGAGAAATTGTGATGCCAGATCAGAAGCATCTTATCACGAAAAAATTCACCTGAACGAGGATATTTTTCAGACTTGTATAATTCTGATGATAATATGGCCACAATCACAGAACTAGTAAACGCTATAGATGGTTATGTGGATAATAGAGCAACAACTAGGAATATTCTTATAGATCAAATAAAAAAAGCTACAAGGCAGATTTGCCAAAAAGAGAATAATTTGCAAAGGGATATATTTCAAGAGCAACAGAGACGCTATAATGCAGAAGCTGAATGTGATAATGAAATTATACAAAAGTAAAATGCTAAAAAGGTGAAACAAATGACTATTGCTGATCTTTATCAATTGCAGTCCAATACTCAAAATTAAGTAAATAGAATGTTAGACAATATAACAGGAAAGCAAACCTGTATTGGTATATTACTATAGGAAAAGTTTGTCTTACAATTACTCTATCAGCAAAATGCTCATCAACTACAACGAATTAGAGGGGATTTAGGTTTATTAGAATATAATCGAGATAGACTCTATAAGTGATATGAGAAATGGAAAAATAAGACTCGAGAAGAATGCCAAAATAATTTAAATTTGCAGGCACAAATTTTAGCGCTACAAAATAATCTACCAAATCAAATAAACTTGGCAGGAATACATTATTTATATTTTAACTGGGATGATAGTATCCCAGACTTTCTTGCACAATTTAAACTAGACTTGCAGAATCGAGAAATAGATTCAACAGGTGCAGGGGCTAATGGAAGAGCTCAGGCAATAGGGTATTTAAGATCGTGTATGAGAGGAAGGACCTTAGAATAGTTTGATGAAGAAATAACTACAAAGCAAAATTGGAAGTTAACTAACCTGACTGATGGTATAAGACAAGCTAATTTAGTAGCTGTAAATGAGCGTACAGCTGTCCAGATAGGTGCTGATAGATTAAATGAGGTGGCTGAATAACCTGGAACTGCAATAATCAAGTTAGAAGTTGTAGAAGAACCCTAGGATGAAGACTGGTACATGACAGAAGGTCATCCTACTAACCTTTTAGTAAATACGCCAAATACTGGTAATGGTACTACTGTAGTTATAGCTGACATTTAATTCGATCAAGCCGTATAGTGATTAAAAACTCATTTTCCTATAATGGAGGAAGAACTTCAGGATATGATGTATGAAACAATTAAAAAGGGGGACATGACCATAAATGAATTATATAGAAAAATATTATGAATAGATAGATGAGTCAATTATAGGCCTAAAGAATTACGTAGAAAGTTTATTGATGCTCTTCCACTCCCATGGCTTGAAAAAGCTGAGAATATTGATGAACATTTGCCATTAAATAAATTAGCTAAAAAGCTTTGAGATAGAGTTAAGACAAATAGCAAGATATAAAAGAGATAAAATACCTAATCTGCTCGTATCTTAATGAGCATCTCAAAAAATATATGAATCCTTGTCTGTTTCAGCCTCACAACAGCAAGGAATTTCTTTAGAAGATATACAAAAAGTAATTCAAAACGTACTGGTACAGCAAAAAACTGAATACCAGACTTTATTAGAAAAGCAAAAACCTGATTTTCAATCGCAAATAGTTCAGCAATCTATTGCACAAAAAGCACAGGCATTGGCTTCACAAATTGTTAATCTTGTTAGATAACTGAGAGGTTCACCAGCTTTTACAAAGTCAAAGGAAGGTATGAGAGATTATCACATATCTGAATACTTAAAAAATTTAGGTTTTTTTAGCAAAGAAGAAGTAGACAGTGATTATTTTGTAAAATCTTTTTAAAAACTTCATCCACAGCAAAGTAATATCTTTGCTAAAATTGATAGAGTAGAGGAGGGGATAAATAAAACTTGTAAATCTGTGAATCAGTTAACTAAAGAATTCCAGAAACTAAATATATGTAAACCAGTAGTACAATCCAATTTTAATCAATTTTATTTTACATCTATTAAGCCTATAAATCCTCAATATGCGTCTTCAGATTTGAATGATGATGAAGACAATAATTGATGGGCTGGATACGAGTCTAAAGGCACAAAGTATGAAGCGTCAAAAAAAAAGGTACCAGTAAATGAGCCTCTGCCTTTAGTGCCTCCAGCAGAGTCCAGTTAGCCTGAAACATATGGGGTTTTTGCAATAGAAAGGTATGAAACTCAAAAAAATTTTTAAATTTACTTTATATGCTAATTATGTTTTTTATGCTAAAATAAGTGTAAATTTAATATTAATTAAATTTTTATTTTTTTTTGAGTTTCGTACCTTTCTATTGCAAAGACCCCCATATGATGAGCTACTATCAAAGCTTTTACCAGCAATGCAGAAATATATCTACTTTACAGAAATCTTGAAAATATGAGCGATGTTGAATTGATACAGGTACGATATAAATTTCATGTCATAATGGTATCAATTTCTGTGATGATATTGTTATAATGTTGATTTGATATCGTTACTTCATCACCATAATTTATCGCGAAAATATCGTGATGATATCTATTCAAAAGAATATCAAATCAGTACAGCCTTGATATCATTACGATGTTGGTAATTTCAAAAAAAAGGATGATATATTTGCGATATTGATTTGATATCGTCACTTCATCCCACAATTTATCGCCAAGATATCGTGACAACATTTATTTAAAAAAATATCTGATCGGTATAGTCTTGATATTGTTACGATATTGGTAATTTCAGGGATAAAAAAAGATATATTTACGATATTGATTTGATATCGTCACTTCATTGCCGCAACTCATTTGTGGTATCGCAACTCATCTGCAATACCGCAAATATTAAACTTTTTTTTTTTACAACTTTTATATGTATAACGTGCTACCATATTATTAAAATAAAATTCTGATATTTTTATACGATTAAGCAAGATTACATAAAAATATACTATAAGACTTTGACTACTTCCGTATGTCGCTACCACAGAGGTTGTTGAGATTGCGGTTGCAAAGGCTTCCAAATTTTAATAAGAGAATTCTTTTTACGAATTTCTTGTTCTTGTATAGGTTTATTACAATATTGAGAAAACATTTTTAAAACTTGTTTGATGATAATTCTACAGGTTAAAATGTGAGTCAAAAATTTTTTTTTTCTTCTCATTTTTTTTTATTATTATAAATCAATTCTTTCATTCCTTATTTTTGCATTGATCTTACCACATCATGATCGAGTATGATTAATATGGTGGTCAATTTTGAAAGAAAAAATATATTTTTTTTGATATACTTTGATGTATTTTCCATATGATTTTAGATATTGAGAATTTGATAAGAGAAGAGTTTTTTTAATTACTACTTTAACGAAATGTACTAACACTTGTTCTTTTTTTTAGACAGGTTCAAAGCATGGGATTTCAACTGGAGCTCAGGGGTGTAGATTTTGGTGGGTATTTTATAACATTTTTTTTTTTAAATCTTTTTTTTTTAATGTACTATTACTAACAGTTCGTTTCTTTAGAATTTTTCTATTTTGTAAATTATACTAGTAGTTTATGTATTATTATTTAGCCGTATAATAAAATAATTTATTGGCATTTTAAAATATATTAATCATGTTCTGTCAATCTTTACAAAATTGTGAAAATTATCATAAAATGGTTTTAAATACATTGTCAGGATGACATATTTTATGATGTTCTGGTAAGCATCAGAAATGAGTTCTAATGTGGTTTTCAAAATGATTTTTTATTATGTAAAATGTTTTACAACCATATTAAAATTTGAATTTTAAGTACATTTATAATATCATAAAAGTATCATACGATATCTTGAAAAAATTGCCTTGTCCAGTAAAAGTAGTCTCATTTTATTTACGAATGTATATTTTAATATACAGTATTTGAAATGTATTAGAGACATTATTCTATTCAATACATTTACTAAATTTTATCGACATGGTTAATAAATTTTTAAAATCGGAACGACTTTAATAATAATTCGTGATGATTTATCAGTAAATTGATCCATGATCGGTAGACGATTATTTGTATAATATGTTTACTATTCAGACACAATTCAATACATTTCAGCAAAGAATAAATTATATATATATTAAGCAAAATTATTGATATGAACTTTATTTATGATTAAAAGTGTTAATAATAAAAGTATTAATAATGTAAATGTTAAGTATAATTACTAAATTATAGCTCTTCTATGCTAAATATTTACTATAAACTATTGATCAAATAAAAAAATCAAAGCGCTATAACATTATAAAACCATCAAGTTTCCACGAATATTTATTTTCTATCCCTTTTGTTCTTAGAGTATTAAAAATCTTCCAGAACCTTAAAGTATTATCGTCACCACCAGCTCCAGCTACAATGTCTTCTCTATTTGGAGAAATATAAAAATAAAGGATGTGATAAAAATGTAAAATGATACATAATAAAAATATATTATATAAAATTTATAATAATGCTTTTCACTAGCCTCCTTAATTTGCAATCTTCTTAGTTACTTTTTTTTTATGCTTTCTTTGCTCTCTTTCATCATTATCATTCTTTTCGTCATCATCTTCGGGAAATGACCTTGCAGCACTTATGTAATAATGAGACAGTTCCATTGATCTTGTAACATCTATTTTATCAGTACAAGCAAAGTCCAAATTTATTGTGTATAAATCTGTATTTGCCATAAAAAAGTTGTGACGAGCTGTCTTGTCATCATCCACCTCCTCACTTAAACATCTAATCCCGTAAATAATAACATTTTGGAGCGCTCTTTCCATTTCTTCTGATAGTTTATTTAAAATACATGTCAACCACTGACGAAATATAGTTGAAACTGAAACTTTAGATTTTAACTGGGAAATATTATCGTTAGTGCAACTATTCTGATATGCGAAACCTATATTCGACTATAATTCGCTTCTCCATCTATTAAAAACTTTTCGAAAACGTTTGCCCATAAAACTAATTTTTTGTTTGTTTTCTTTCTTCTTAGAAAAATGCGGAAATAATTTACTAATTATATCTTCTATCATTAAATTTCTAGAAGAATGATCAAGGTGTCGAGTACGAAGGAATAGTGCTCTTAATTCAACGTAAATGATATCTAAGATCCATTTTGGGAGAGAACTATAATTATTTTCTAATATTTCACTTATCTGTTTTTGACTATATTCGCAACTGGTTTTAGGTTGCGTATATTTATCTGGAACATTTGCGTTGGGTCTTGGGGAAGGACTTCTGGGATAGTGATGTTCTTTAGTAAAATATTGAGACGGCAACTCCAAATTGTTATTTATGAGTTGTCGTTCAAAATTATCCCTATAATAAAAATAAATGGGCTCAGAACATATGAATTATAAATATTACAGATTTACTATATATATTTACATTGGAGTGCAGCTCTTCAAAGGCGGAGAACGCAGCAGAGAATATGGTGATGTTGCCGGAGAGGATTCCAGTGATGTTATTGTTGATATGGGACTTTGACTTTTCCTGTATTTCTCAGTCATAAAAGTGATATAATTGGGTAAAATTAGGCCGAATTCATCTGCTATTTTCTTCTTAGTTTTATAGAGATCTGGAGATATATTTATTATTTTTTCAATTCTCAAGAACTCCTCTTTTAGCATTTTATCTACAATTATTAAATATCAAGATAAGTGAACTATTCATATCACAAAAAGAAAAAATAATGAATTTCAATTATAGGTCACCTATTTTTTCTTCATCATCAATTTGTTGAGGAGGTTGAGGTGGTAATTGAGGTAAGTATTGTTGAGGTTGTTGAGAAAGTGATTGCGACCATTGGTATTCATGATGTGGCCATTGACGTTGCTGATTTTGTTGAGGTTGTTGAGGTTGTTGAGGCCATTGAGGTAGAGGTGGTTGCGACCATTGAAATTGATGAGGTTGAGATTGTTGAGGTTGTTGAGGCCATTGAGATTAAGGTGGTTGCGGCCATTGAAATTGAAATTGTTGAGGTTATCACGGCTATTAAAGTAGAGTTTGGGGTTGAGATTGTTGCGATTGTTGAGATTGAGGTTGTTGCGGTTGATGAGATTGAGGTTGTTGCGGTTGTTGAGATTGGGGTTGTTGCAGCTGTTGAGGTTGTTGCGGCCATTGAGACTGAGGTTGTTGATATTGCAGTTGTGATGGCTGCCAATGTTTAATAAGAGAACCTTTTTTACGAATTCCTTGTTCTTTATCAAGATCTTGAGAAGACATTTTAATGATATCTCAATATAAAAAAAAAAGAAATAATTGAATAAAAAAAAAAAAATTTTTTTTATCCCCTTTTTTTTTGCATTGATCTTACCACATCATGATCGAAAAAAATTAATCTTTTTCTTGCATCGTAATTATATCTATGATTAATATGGTTAATTACGAAAAGAAAAAAAATTCTTTTTGTCATTGATCTTATTACATCATATGATACAGATTTTTTTAAGGAAAAAAAATATGATTAATATAATGATGGATATTGTGATTAAATCATGGCCAAGTAAAATTAATATTTTTCTCACATTGTTACGATTAATTTCGAAAATAAGTTTCTTTTTTATCATTGATCTCAATAGATTTTCTAAGGAAAAAAATTTGATTAATATAATGACGGACATTGTGATTATCGAGTAAAAATTAATCTTTTTTTCAATTTTTTTCTTTTTTTTAAAAATTCTATATCGTGGTTATACCTATTACCAAAAAAAACTTTTTCTGCAAAAAAAGTTGTTTGTATTGATATTATAACACTACGAGTTATCTTTTCCTTGAACCTTCTCAAACATCTTAAGTCGTATAATTAATAATTAACCTCTCCTATAAACAGAGAGCAACTTACTTTAATATAAACACGAATACAAAATACGTTAGTAATGAGAACGAAAAATAAATTCTTTGGGAAAAAGAGATTATTTAAAGCACTGAACTGAAAGGAATGATTCCTAGGATAGCGAGTGATTTGAACTAAGCCAAAGTTAGAAACAAGATAGTTTCAGTATTTTCAGGCAGTATGGATGAAGACAATTCACGTATTAGCCCTTGTTCTACAATTGATTTTTATCAAACTCGCTCTACATTGATTATTTCAGTTCTGTCTCAACCGATCTCTGGGAAAGAAGCAAAGTAGAAATCAAAGAATGGGAATCATGTATGGAAAAGGAACATCTTAAAAAGAAAGAGGCAACGGTTCTGCGAGTTAGAAATATCTGAGTAGATGATTCATGCTGAAGCTTCTCTTCTCTCATTTCATCACTGATGCTTTTTCTTATGCGCCTTATCCAAGAAAGCATCCATTTCCCTTTCCTTTGATGACATGGTATTTTTGAACTGGTCTTATGCGCATATACTGTATAAAACTTCTGGTCAAATGATCGTAGCATTGCTTTAAATTCCTAATTAGCTAATTACACATATGCATATTGCATATTTTACCAAATTCTGTAGATCAATAAAAATCACAGTTTTGCACTGAGATTATCATTTAATCTCATTTAGATAAATTGTTTGTACTTGGTGTGAAGAACAGGTTATACTGTACTAATTAAACTGGCTGGTACTTACAAAAAAAAGATCTTTTTTTCTGTTTTTTTTCTAATTATTATGCTTTTTTATTTTTATCTAAGGCTGTGTTTTATTGTGCCATTGATTTACTTATTATATGGCTATATTTATTTCACCATCAATCATCGCTTTGTGTAAAGCTATAGTTTGTGGTTGTACAAATTTCCCACTGACGCTTTTCCAGGTGTTTAATAGAATAATTGGTCAGCAAGTCATGTATAATGTATATTGATATAAAAGAATTTATTTTTTAGTTGTCTTTCCGGTGCAGATTACTAATGTATATTAATTTAATTGATGGTGTGTGACTAAACAAATATTGACGACAACTTTTCAAATAAAAAGGTATCCGTAATTAGACAACTAAATAGGAACATCTCAGTGCTAGGATAAGCCTTATTTAGAATAAGCCCAGCAATTCCGTACTGAGATTTTCGAATAATGTTTCTCATTTAGGATAGGCCCAACACTTCGCTAGTTGTATATAAATACCCCTAATTTTTCAAGAAAAATAAAGTTTTATAACGATTTCCTTTAATAACTTATTTTCACGTTCCTATTTTTTTTTTTTAAAAAAAAGAAATAAAAATTTTAGAAAAAATCTTATTCTCACGTCCTTTTTTTTTAAATAAATATGATTAAAAAAAAAAATTTTCTCTTTCTACCTGAAAGAACTTCGTTTTATCAAAAAAAAGAATTTTCTCCTCCTACCCGAAAGAACCTTTAAGTTTTATCAAAAAAAAGTTCATACTCTTCCTTTTTAAAATAATGTATCTTAATTTTAATATGCCCGATAACATTGATAACACTACTATTATCGACAATAATAATGAAGTTAGTAATGATTTTTATATAATTGATAACCTGAACGCGATTAAAGATATATTAAGTATATCTGTTAATCATTCTATAACAATAAAGAATAATTCTAGTACAATTCAAATGTTAATTATAATACTCCAAGGTAAGTTAACACTATGTTTTTTTGGGTGCATTGATGCTGTATATGGCTCTATCAGGTTACTGATACTGTATGTTTTGATACTGACTAACAATATAAGAATAACTTACCGCTGCTTCATCTACTATCTCTCCTCCTATTGTCTCTACTTCTCCTCTTAATGTCTCTGCTATTGCCTCTCCTTCTCCTCCAGTCTCAACATACGGATCCTTGTCAGATTCAATTTCATCTTTAAGCTCTTCGCTACCCTTAGACTCTTCAGTAACCTCATAATCAATAACTTCCTTAACAACTTTAATTTTGTCGATCTCACCAATTTCCTCGATCTTTCCAATTTCCTCGAACCCGCTAATTTCTTTGAACCCAGCTCCTGGTTCAAATTTAAATTTTATATGCACGTCGGAGGGGATCGCTTTATCTAGCAGGACAAATTGGATTGCGCCTATCAGCTCATATAAAGATATGTGTTACTTATGTGAATATTACGGGCATGGTCTTAATACTTGCCCGAATATTCAGCAAAATTACCGGGGAAGATGCTGCAGGTGTTGGATCAGTCTGCACGAGTCAAAAGATTGCCATTTACGAAGAGGTGAAAAGGTACCTATTCCATTTAAAAAGAATTTTTTAAAGCCAGCCGATTTAATCAAATTTTTTGGAAGAATTGAGGAATAGGTTTTTTTTTTAATTCATTTCTGGTCGCCTTGCTGGCGAATTTTTTATTCTATGTAGTTTGTTTGGTCCGCCTGGTGGCAGGTTTTTTTCCTGGTTTGTCTGGTGATGAGTTTTTTTCTGGTTCGCCTTGTGGCGTAAAGGTTTCTGGTTCGCCTAGTGGCATGTTCTTTTTTTGTTTTGATATTTTTTTATAATAATAATAAATAATAATTCATTTTATCAATCATACTGGCACTAAATAAAATTTATTAAAACATTTTTTGAATATTATCTTGAATGCCAAATTGATATGATGATAATATTAAATTCATATTGCAGAAAATATAAAAAAAAATTGTTCAATATGGAAGTCAGTAATTTGATAGCTGTTTAAAAATCTAAGGTTTCTGTTAAGATTGTTTGTTTCTTTACTATAAAAATGCTGATCAATAACTTTTAGTTCAGTAAAATTATTAATTTGTATAATAAATTCCTTTTATTCAGCAATAAATTTTGAAGTTTAAATAATTTTGACATTTAATTTTAATTTATAAATATCCAGATGTTCAAAGCACGCCTTAGCAAAATTTTTGCCAATTGTCATACAACTAAAATTTAACGTGTCTACTGGATTTTCTACAGATTCTACCCAATCACGATGTTATCGTAAAAAATTTTTAATATAAAAAAATGCTTGCTCGATCTGTAAGCAATAAATTTTTAAATAATGGAAGATTAAATTCTTATGGGATTATAATCGGGAGAATAAGATGGCAAAAACTCAAGTCGTATTCCTTTTTCCTCACAAATATTCTGCAAACGCTGACTTTTATGTATAGATACATTATCTAAGATTAAAACGCTATACTAGTTATTTAACTAAATAAAATATTAAATAAAAATATTTATTATAGTCTATGTGGTTTTATATTTCGCTTCGAAAAATGGTAAACAAGTTGGGAAGAAAAAGAGATGGTTAACGCGGCACAATAAAAATCAATAAAATCTACGTACAACACAAAATCAGGTCACATGAATTATTAGCAGAGTGGTGGCGCTATGATATATTGTAATCTTTATTATCATAAAGGAATAAAAAACATATCAATGTTATCACGATCTTTTATGTGATATGTACTGTATTTATGAAAAAAGATGGAGTTTTAAAAAGCTAGCAATGTTTCTTCTGCTACAGGAAGGAATTTCTAGATCTTCTGTAATAACATCTAACTTCTTAACCTTTTCTTTGATATTTGCGCTTTCAGTTTCAACCCAGACTATTCTGAAGCATTTTCTGAAGAATTCTATTAATTTATCTAGTGAAGTTTCTGATAATTTTGTAAAATTGATGGCTGAAACGTATTGGCTTAAGATTCTCTTTAAAACCACCTCACGTGATATGAAATTGTTTACTTTCTCGTCGGTAGGATCTGAACTTTCCGTATATCTACTTTAATAGAAAAAAAATTTAAATCATTAAATCATTGTAATAAAACAACAACATAACGATATGAACGTATCGATCACCTTTCTACAATTTGTCGAAATTCTTTTACTAATGTTGAAAGTACATTTTTCAATTGATATCGATAGTCGGAAAATGATTTATGATATTGTTCGTTAATTGACTTCACCACGCTTTGATAAGCATCATGCCCAAAAATTTTTTGTGTTATTTTATCAAACGTATGATCGGGCGGATTTCTAGTTCGCAAAAAAAGGCATTTCATTTCTTCGTCAATAAGACGATAATTATCCTAAACAGTAATAATATCAATAATACATAATACATCAGTAATTCTATGTAATAACGATTGTTCTTAATTGGTAAGAATGTAACAACCAAAATAAGAAATGGATTTTACGTTGTCAGATGGTGACGAAGTCGAGGTGATTAGTGGCAAATTTGTTGATGGCTGCTTCGTCGAGGCATCAAGCATTTTGTTTGCCAGATGTAATACACTTGGATGTAAGACCAACCAATTGCAAATTTGCAATTGATTGGTCATTGCGCCAAATTGAACCAGAATTTCTTCTTCACTCTCTAGAAGTAATATTAAATGAGAATAAAATTATATTCATTAATTATGTTCAGATTTTATGTTTTTACCGCTTTCATCATTTTCATTTTCTTCTTGTTCTTTATCTTTCTCTCCTATCCCTCTCTCTTCTCTCTTTCTCTCTTCTCTCTTTCTCTCTTCTTTCTTTCTCTCTTCTCTCTTTATCACTCCTCTCCATCTCTTTCTTCTCATTTTCTCTTCTTTCTTTTTCAATATTTCTTTCTTCTTATTCTGGAAGCATATCTTCATTATAACGAAGTAAATTTAGTTTTAAATAAATTCGCAGAAATATCATTTCAATTGAATAATAAAACAATTATTATAACGTATTTACCCAAAATAATTCTTTCAATATCATCATCTTGTCTATTATTACCTTCTCCAATATCTACATCTTGTCCATGTAAATTATCTTGTTCATGTTCACTTCCTTCCTCTCTCTTTTCATCTCTTTCCTTATTATAATCACGTGAAGAGTTGGCAACATATGTACGAATAGTTTTTGTAGTCTTTGCAGCTTTTGTTGCCTTGTCATTTAGGTATCATTATAATAGTATTAGGCGCAATTACTATATAAATTTTAAATCAAAAATATAATATTATTACCTTTTTCTGTTACTCCTCTGCATTTAGTCATAATAAACAAACAAGATAGTACTTATCGGTATTGTGCTAGTAGTAACGTAAAGAAATAGGTGATTCATCACGTAAAGAAATAGGTGATTCCTAACGAAACGAATACAGCATCATCTTTATTTATTTATAGAGATTTCTCCTAATATTAAGAAAAAATTACATCGTGACCGCAGCACATAAAAGGAAATTGGGTTAGTATTCTCGAAAAAAACGTTCATGGTTACATTAAATCTTGGATAGTTAATCGGAAGAATTTGTTAATGGTTACATCGATTCTTTATGACGAAAATTTTGGGAAAATTTGATGTCTTAACGGTTACATGTAAAGAAATTATATATGAGTATCGTAACTGTAGGACATAAACGGAAATTTGGCCAACAAAATTTTCAAATTATTGGAATAATTGATCGGGAAAATCCTTAATGGGTATATTAGCTTTTTGTTCACAGAACATTAATGGTAATTTCAAGCAATATTAACGGTTACAAGTAAAGAAACTTTATATGAATATCGTAATCATAGGATATAAACAGATTTTTGGGATAATTGATCAGGAGAAAAAATTTGTTAATGGTTACATAATCAGAGTTGAAGAATTATACTGTACATACTATATTATGCTGTCCTAATACTTAAATAGAGTACATTTTTTTCATATATTTAATATATTATATATTTATTTTAATAATTAGGATTGTTCTTTTAATCTAATCTAAATAGAAAAAATATTATATTAAATATTTAACAGTGCAATATTAATGCAATGTTTACAGTATATTGATGAAATTTTGGGCAATGAAAAAATTGCGGTTACATGTAAGGTGATTGCAGGACATAAATAGAAATTTAGATCAAAAAATTGGTCAAAAAAATTTTGTCAACAGTTCTGTTGATTCTTTATCTGCAAAAGATCTTTATTTGCAGCATATTGGTGGAATCTAGGGTAATGATCTGAAAAATTTGACATGAATATTGTGGTCGCAATAAATAAATAGAAATTTAGATCAATAATTGATCAGAAAAAATTATTAATGGTTACATTGATTTTTTATCTGTAGCGCATTGATAGAATTCAGGGGTAATCTGAAAAATTTGACATGAATATCGTGATCGCAAGACATAAACAGATTTTTGGGATAATTGATCAGGAGAAAAAATTTGTTAATGTTTACATAATCAGGGTTGAAGAATTATACTGTACGTACTATATTACTATGCTGTCCTAATACTTAAATAGAGTACATTTTTTCATATGTTTAATATATTATATATTTATTTTAATAATTAGGATTGATAATAAATTATTAACTATTCTTTTAATCTTAATAGAAAAAATATTATATTAAATATTTAACAGTACAATATTAGTGCAATGTATACAGTAAATTGATGAAATTTTGGGAAATGGAAAAATTGCAGTTACATGTAAAGTGATCGCAGAACATGAACAGAAATTTAGATCAACAAATTGATCAGAAAAAAATTTTGTCAACAGTTCTGTTGATTCTTTATTTGCAAAAGATCTTTATCTGCAGCACATTTGTGAAATCTAGGGTAATGATCTGAAAAATTTGGCATGAATATCGTGGTCACAATAAATAAATAGAAATTTAGATCAATAATTGACCGGAAAAAAATTGTTAATGATTACATTGATTTTTTATCTGCAGCGCATTGATAGAATTCAGAGGTAATCTAAAAAATTTGACGTGAATATCGTGATCGCAGGACATAAACGGATTTTCAGGATAATTGATCAGGAGAAAAATTTGTTAATGGTTACATAATCAGGGTTGAAAAATTATACTGTACGTACTATATTATGCTGTCCTAATACTTAAATAGAGTACATTTTTTCATAAGTTTAATATATTATATATTTATTTTAATAATTAGGATTGATAATAAATTATTAACTATTCTTTTAATCTTAATAGAAAAAATATTATATTAAATATTTAACAGTGCAATATTAGTGCAATGTAAAGTAAATTGATGAAATTTTGGGAAATAGAAAAATTGCGGTTACATGTAAGGTGATCGCAAAACATGAACAGAAATTTAGATCAAAAAATTGATCGGAAAAAAATTTTGTCAACAGTTCTGTTGATTCTTTATTTGCAAAAGATCTTTATCTGCAGCACATTGGTGGAATCTAGGGTAATGATCTGAAAAATTTGACATGAATATCATGGTCGCGATAAATAAATGGAAATTTAGATCAATAATTGATCAGGAGAAAAAATTGTTAATAGTTACATTGATTTTTATCTGCAGCACATTGACAGAATTTGTTACATTAGTTCTCTATCTCAGAATTATATAATGAAGTTTTAAAAAAAACTTTTCAAGTTGTTGACCCAAATTTCCTTTTATATAGTGCAGTCATGATATTACAGTCGTAATATTATAAAAAAATTCACTTTGTGCTTTTTTCCCAAAGAATTCAATTGATATTTTTTTTAAAGTTTGACTGTCCATATCTTATCAGTTACATATAAAAATACCACATCTCAGATCAGAGTTTTTAGATTTCTAATAAAAAAAAGATAGAAAGAAAATGTCCTCTCCCAAACCTAGTAGAGAAGAAACAGGTATAAAAAAAAAATACCTGGTATATTAATTCATTAAATAACGTATGATAATATTCAAATAGTTTCTTTCATATATAGATAATATGATATTAATCTTGCTAGACGATCTAATAAAAGAACAAACCCGATCGAACGATCTTCTCCAGACCAACATTAAAAAGAAATGGAAACGTCCATCTCATAACAACCGAGCGAAGACCATGGAAGACTGGGCTCAGATGGTGAAAAAAGTATGATCATTTGATTCTTTAATATTTTGTGATAATTTGAAATATTTAACACTTTAAAATTATTTGTTAGAATTGATATTGCCATTATATGAAATTAATATCTCATTACAATACCGCACAATATTATATCCAATTTCTTTTCAATTTATTTCAATAAAAAAATAAATCTTATGTAATTTTATAATTGTATATATCTGTAAAGTTCACAACTAGTGATTTTATCATAATAATTGATTGTAATAATTTAAAATCATAAAAATCAAAATTTCATATAAACTGGAACACGAATTGCTAACAATTTTTTTCTGATCATTTGTCTTGTCTAAATGTGCTGTGATCACGGTATTCTTAAAATGTAATGTCAATTTTTCAGAAAAGCTTTGTTAACCAATTTCCATTATGTCCAGCAGCCTATATAAATTTCTTTACATGTAATCGTTAAAACATCAATCCTAAATTCAAGAGCTTTGTTAACCCAAATTTCTATAGTTACGATGTTGTTCATTATATAATTCATTAGTTAATGTAACTAACTATTAACGAATTTTTTTTCTGATCAATTATCCCAAAATTCGATGATCTAAATTTCTGCTTATGTCCTGCAGTCACAATATTCATATAAATTCCTTTACATATAACTGTTAAAGAAGTCAACTGTTCAGATCATTGCCTCAAAACTTTGTTAATGCATTGTAAGTAAAGAACCAATGTAGCCATTAAGAAAATTTCTGATCAATTCAAATTTCTGTTTATGTCCTGCGGTTACAATATTCATACAAAATTTCTTTGCATATCGATTTTCCCAAAATCTAAGAAATTAGTAATCTAAATTTCCGTTTATGTTTTGCAGTCACGCATGATATTCATACAAAATTTCTTGCATGTATTTGTTGTTAATACGTCAATTTTAGATCATTTTCCCCAAGATTTCCATTAATGTACTGTGATTCAAGAACTAATGTAACCATTGACAATTTTTTTTTCTCGAAATTTCAATATAAATTTCTGTTTATAAATTTCCGTTTATGTCCTGCGGTCACGATTTCATACAAAATTTCTTTACATGTAACCAGATCATTGCCCAAAATTTCCGTTGATGAGAAATTTGTTAACCCAAAATTTCTGTTTATGTACTGCGGTCACGATACTATGATTTCCAATTAAAAATATTATAAAAGCAGTTAATAAATTAAATACACAAACGCGCATGGACATTTTTTAAATTTACTCATTTTATTATTCCTTATTATAATTATTATTATAGCCATGTTACGAAATAAACCTCAAAAAGCAAATATTGCTACATTATCTTTTCGTATCCGTAATAATTTTAGAAGGTTGCCCAACAGATTTTTATTATCGGATAATGATGACAATGAAAAAATGGTACAAAAAGATTTTGAAGATGATAATATTAGCGGCGAAGAGTATAATGAATATGGCGATAGAGATGATGATTTAGAACAACGAAGCAATGATGATCATATAGAACAGCGAAGCGATAATGGTGATGATTTAGAATAATGAAGTAATGATGATCATATAGAACAGCGAAGTGATAATGGTGATAATTTAGAACAAGAAGCAATGATGATCATTTAGAACAACGAAGCGATAATGATCATTTAGAACAACGAAACGATAATGATAATGATTTAGAACAACGAAGCAATAATGAAGAAGGTGATACCAACATGATTTCAACATCATCAGAGAATGAAACAGAAAGCGATTATATAATGTCCTTAGAAAGTGATGAAGAATATGAAACAATGTCGTCAGATAATAAAGAAAGACATGATTCTGATATCTCAGAAGAAAAGCTATTTGTTGATGAAGCATTGGCTAAAGATAAGTTACCATCTTATGATGATGATTTTGCTCCATATTTTCAAAATTTAACTACTACTGCCTTATTTTATTGAATTTATAAGCATAATATTTCAACAAATGCATATGAAGATCTTGTTGACATTATCATGAGACCAGAATTTAATAGAGATCATATTGTAAAGAATATTCGGAGATTTCGAGCATGGAGGGAGCGTCTTCCTCTTCCCTCAATATCAGCAAAATCTATCTCAATTTCATCAAAAAAAACACCATCAACTTTAAAGGATTCAAAGATGGCATATCAACTTTCAATAAGTGATATCATTTGGAATGTTCTTAACAACCCATCACTATTAAAGGAAATGTATTTTGGTTCTGGTGTCGATTCAAAAACAAAATCCGAGTACTGGCATGGTACCTTATGGGCAGAGTCACCTCTTTTCGGTCAAGAACAATTAATGATATCAGGGGGTAATTATTTATTAAATGCAAGTTGATGGTAGAGAGGCGAAGCAATAAAGTACAAGAGACTAACACTTTTTTCATATGTATATAATAGAGATATACCAATGCGGCGATTTTGTTTACTATTATGACAATGAGCGAAAACTTGGCAGATTGAGAGCGATATTATTAAATGAAGAGAACCAACAGTATCGGCTGAGAATCCAAAAAGTTCTAGATTATAGTGACTTGCCTGGAACTTTTAAGGGAGAATTAAGACAAAATCGCTCTCTTTCTGAAGAAGTTTGGTTACAAGATGAACCATTCTTGACAATAACAACATCACAAATTTCAGAAAAGGTTACTGCAGATATACTACAAATTACCAAAATACTTTATAAATATCATACACACTGGCGCATTCGTAATGCAACGTTCTCTTATCAACATCCTTCAGAATATATTTCCATAAGGCAGCCACCATCTCCAACAATTCTGGTTTATAAGCTGTTTTTGGACATATACTACGATGATTTTGAAACATTTAGGAATGTTTATCATTCGTTAGGAGGTGTTTATGTGCAGTTTGGAAATATGCCTGCCCGTCAAAGAAAGTTGCTCAAAAATCACTTTGTTCTCAGGTTTGTTCCTTTTGGTAGTAATTTCAATGAATTCATATTGCCATTTATTTTTGAAATGAAAGAATTCGAACAAGGAAAATTAATGGTGATAGCCAGTTTAGGTGTCGTAACTGCTGATTTACCACAAGGGAATGACATGTGTGGTATATTACGACATAATGCCAATAAAGGTTGCCGCACTTGTACAGCCTCTCGAGAATCACTTACCAACTTCTCTCAGAATGTACCAGCAACATCAAGATATCATCACATCACAACCGATCAATTTAAAGAGATATTTAACAAACCTGCTACCACAAGACAAAGACGACTTTGTACTGAGTTTGGACTAAGAATAAGGCCTAGCATTTTGGATAGGCTGCTAAGAAAAAGGCATCTACAGACACCTCAAGATGTATATCATGCAACTGCTGGGAAGATTGGACGACTTCTTAAATTAACGTATGATCTTTGAATTTAATTAACTTTAGCTAGATATGTAACGAACAAAATCTTTTAATAAAGCTTTTTGATTTCCACAGGTGCGAATTATTTTACAAAAAGGAGAGGACGAGTTTATCAAAGCCTGGAAGAACTTTGAAAAACCAAAAAATGGTCTCGTTTGCCAAATCCAATTAGTCACAATGCTAGTTTCAGGATGTCTGACTATCTTAGGCTCGCTATGATAATGCTTTTTATACTTAATAGTTTTTTAGAAACATCAAGCTTAAAGAAAAATAAATCCAGAAGCATTCTGCGACGAATTCAAGAATCACGCATTAACATGGCGAAAAATGTAATAATTGCTTGTTGGGTATATGTAGCAAAAACAATGAGGATGGTTTTTAAAAGCAAGTTTACATTAGATTTGTATGACGAATTACAAAAATGCCTTGAAGAAGAAATGAAAATTCTTCCAAAGGTACAATTATTCATAATTCTTATATAATTTTTTATTCTTTATTTATCAATATATAAAATATTATTTAATAATGTGGCTTTAGGTTTTCCCTGAATTTGCTAACTTACCAAACCTGCATATCAATATCCACTTGCTGGTGCATGCAAGGACTTATGGTACTCTTATAAACACTCAAATTGGTATCAAAGAGATGGTGCATCAGATTTTTAAAGCAATGGTACCACAAACAAATTGCAAGAATGTCGAGCTAGACTTGTTAAAGCGGTATACTACGCTCTTTGCAATTCGTCATTTAGTAGATGGAGGCGCAGATCAAAGATTATCACAACCTTGTAGAGGTTTCGCTACTATGTCCTCAAATTTTAGAAATTTATTGACTAATTGGTATATTACTGAAAACAAGATATCAAATGAACAAGAACCGGAAGAAAATGAAGAAGGTTTGTATTACAATTTTATAATAATAATATTTCTGCAATTATTAACATAATTTTATTTTATATAGCGATTTCATCTCCAGTGGATTTTATTACAAATATTATCTTAAAGAGAAGCTTGTCCCATCAGGATCGTGAAAATATCATGAAAAATTTGCCAAATTTCAAATCTGAGCTGCTTCTTTCATTTATGGACATTGGACAAAAGTCAGCTCTTATATATTCTCAAATGGGCTGATATGAATTGGCGACATACACTATGGAAGAAAGCGATAGCATCTTTTCTAAAGTACATCTTCATATTGGTAACGTTGTAACAATACACGAGGAAAACAGTGGTGAATGTTATGTGATTATAAAAGGGATCTTCAAATACAAAGGCAATGATGATAAATATTATGCCTTTATTACAATTGATTGGTTTGACAATATTAACAGAATTCACAATGTATTGAAATATCCTCTTTTTCGCATTCAAACAAGCCAAGACATTCGCTGGAAAAGAATCTTCCCGATATCAATAATTGACCACGTACAGAAAGTTCACTTTGTCTATGATACGAAAATTGATTTGTGAATAAAAAATAATTATTATTTTACGGCTATATAGCTTTATTAGTAATATTATGTTAATAAATTTACAATATACATATAAGTTTATACTACGTTTACTCATTAAATTCATTATTGTTTTAACAATATCAAAATGATATAGTATCTTTTTTTTATTAAATAAATGCAATAATATCGTTTTGATATCGTTATGGTATCGTGACCGGTCCATTACTTATCACGTGATAACATGACTTTGTATTGATTATCCAATCAAAATCATTGTTTGTTTGTTAAAATATTCGCACGATGGTTATTTCTACTCCATTCTTTACATTTTACTGTAATAACTTACATTTTAATATTGTCAGTCTATTTAAAATATTTCTTAATAATATTAACAATTATATACACGTCTATTTTTTATTCCGGCCTAATCTCAACATTGAAAAATAGTTTATTCGACACCTTGACAGGTACGAAACAAAAAGTTATTTATAATAATATTAATTGTTTTACAAATTTTAGCTCTCGCTGTGCAAATATTTTTTTTAAAAAAGAAAAATTTTTTAATAGTAGTGTATAATAATATTTGCGACGAAATTCAGACGAAATTCAGAATGTGCGCAAAGAAAGTTTTGGTATAGTATTATTTTCCCTCTTTTTTATACTTGGAAATGCGATTGTTCTAGCGTCATAATGATATCATCACGTTGTTTTATATTAGCATTTAGAAAGAGAGATGTCTAAGTAATTTACCAGGCACGACCGTATCTTTAATTTCGCAGAAACTTGCGTCGTAATCAGAAACTTATCAATTCAACATTTTAAACAAGTTTCAAGATAATATTAATGTCATAATGATATCGTCACGTTGTTTTATGTTAACCATCTGGTGAGAAAGATGCGAAACTTAATATTTTTTTTTTTTTGTAAGAATATATGAATTTTCTTTTTTTTTTTTCTTTTTTTTTTGTAAGGAACGTTATAATAACGTTTCTTCTGTTTCTTTTAGGTTCAAGTGTTTCGGCTTAATTTAATCAGGTACGATTGTAACTTTAATTTCGCAAAGCTTGCGCCATAATCCAGACACTCTAATTCAACATTTTTAACAAGTTTCAATATAATATTAGTATTGAACCGATATCGTCACGTTATTTTATGTCATCCTATCCAGAGATAGGGATATTCTTCCTTTAATTACCGTAATTCGCAATATTTAACAATTAAATAACAATTAAAACATCATAATTGTCATAATTGCATTATAAAAAATATATATATATTAATTAATTAATAAACAAATTAATTTAAACCAATTAAAATTGATTTAATTTATTGAATGTATCTACTACATTTCATTATCATCCTGATACAGTTTAAATGTCATCACGATATCTCAATAAAATATTTAGCGATCTTAATGATACCATAACGACATAATTATAATATCCTAATGATACATTTTCAATAACTTCACGATAATATTAATTTTTAAATGATATCGTGACAATATATTAAATGATATCATGACGATATATTTATGATAATCTTAACGATACATTTTCAACATCTTCACGATAACATCACAATTTCCATTTCAACATCATCACGACATCGAGACTATAAATCGATATAATATCAGAATGATATCAGAATGATATCAAATTTCAAATATCGCGAGGATGTTGAAAAGGTATCGTTAAGATTATCATAAATATATCGTCACGATATCATTTAAAAAAATTGTGATATTATCGTGAAGATGTTGAAAATGTATCATTAAGATATTGTGGTGGATTTGAAGATTTTAGCAAAGTATTTTAAAAGGCTCAAGAGAAAAAGTTAAAAAAAGATGAGTAGTTTTCGTCCCTATAATACTTGAATGCTAATATAAATGACTTACTAATCTCTGAATCTTTTTTAGATAACAGAAGTGAATTTGATGGATTTAATTTAGCTACTACTGAAGCACTTAGATGAAAAGTTAATAAGCCTTTCAAATTCGTTATAAAAGGTAATTCTGAATATATTTCTGAAGCACTAGGATGGTATATGGATATAGCCATTACTTTAAAGAATAAGAAAGGCAAACCAATTATCACTATTATTGGAAATTATGCTTGTATAGACAATGGTGAATCCAAGCCAATACTATAGTTGAGGGTGACAGAAATTCGAAAAGTCAAAGGTATTTCTGATCCAACTAAAAATCAATTTCACATAAAGAATCATGGAAAGACATACACTATCCCAACCTTTAGAAAGATGCCAAAAGTAAATGATCTGCCAAAAGAGAAGCAGGACCAAGTATCCACTGATTCCTCTAACCCGACTAGTGAAGACTTAAAAAAAGTGCAAAACTTGAAGAACATCTTGCAAAGACTGAAGAGTGGCTTGATAAGGCAATAAGCGCCATAAAAGTACTTGCTGAGTGTTAAGCTAAAAGAAAATAGTAAGGATATATACATCCTCTCCTTTTATGCTGATTCAAGGAATGGAATTACTGATGTCATCCATTTCTTTTAATACTTTTTCAAGTTCAGATCCCATCTTAGATATATTATCATTAGAGGGAGTATGGTTAATAGTATTATCCGTCTCAGTAGAGGCTACACTCATTTTACTTAACTTTTTTTTTTGGCTATTTTTCTTTAGTAGTAAGCCAAAGTAATACCTGGGACCCTCCTATTTTAGCAGATGGCATTATAGCAGATCCATTTAAGACCATTCTTTCAGATCCAGCAGAAATATCAGCTATTGGTTAATTCCAGGCAATTCTATTAGCTTCTTCACCTCTCTAAATCTAATATATGTACTTCATTGATGTATTATATTTGCCCATCAATTTATCTAAAACTTTCTTCCTCAGCCTTTTATTTTCACGTTGCATAATAAAATCATAATCAGTTAGTAAGAATGGAGAAGCATTACAATTCATATATTGTCTAACCATAATCTTGATGACATTTTTTTTCAGATAAATTATTTCAAAAAAATATTAAATATGATGAATAGAAATAATGTATTCTTTGAGATAAATAAAATAAGCGTAGTTTTTTTAATATTTAGAAAAAATGTATTATTTCGAAAATAATTTAATAGAATAAATAGAATAAATACATTAATTCAAAAAGAATTATTGGGATAATTAGGATAAATGTATCATTTTGGAAATATAGGAAGAGCATATTATTTCAAAAAATATTTTTATTTTTTTTGTCTATATTTGCAGGATAAAAAACTATGCCTCGAATTTATATCTTGATTTCTATTATAAACTATAATTTATCTATTTCTAAGCCAGTCAGTTCGTGAATTCTTTTTTTCCTGTTTTTCATTCTCAGGTTTATCATCTATAAGAAATTTGATAAGAGAATATAGAGCGAACTTAAATTGTTCATGTTTATCGAATTCCTTTTCAAGTATTTCTCTAAACTGTTTTCTTCAGCTTTTTAATATTTTTCATATATCACTTCCATTATTTGGATGGGATTTAGGAACTTTTGCATGATGTATGGCTATAGCTCTTCTTTTAATCACTGCTCCCAATTCTTTTTGTTTCCTAAATTCTAAATCCTTCTCTGACTTTTCTTGCCCTTTAATTTCTCCTAAATGCTCAAATTCTTTATTAATCAAATTCTTGCTCTGATGGGATGCTTTAAAGTAACTAGATTTATTATTTTTTATTTCCTTTTTTTCATATTCCTCTAACTCTTTTAAAGTTGGTGGGTGAACTGCATCAGAATCATATTATTTTAGATCATGGAAAAGAGTCTTACAACCGTCTAGATCATTTACTTCAAGTAGTTCATTATCTAGATCAAGTTCTTTCCAACGTTTTTGCAATCTTACACCCCCATGTCTTAATTCGCTTTCTGGATTTACGTGCATTTAAACTAATCCAGTTCTTTGCTTCCTCTTCTGTAATGTAGTCGTTACCAAGTACTGGAACTTTTTTTTCAGGTTCTAGCTCAGGAACTAGACATCGGGAAAGTTATATCAGTTCAGATCTGTGATGATCTGCAATTTTAGCAGATTGCCGCATTTTTTTAATGCAATTTTGTTAAGAATCTGCACAATACTACAGAAATTATTTTTTTTATTTTTTCAAAGATTTTTTTATGAAAAATTTGTGATAATCTCCAAAATTGCAGATTTTTAAAAATACTTTGTACAAAAATCTTTAAAGATTTTCACAATTTTCTTCTTTAATTTGATAAACTTTGCATATTTATTTTGATAAACTTTACATTACTAATTTTTTAAACTTTTTTAAAGAAACAATTTTTTTCTATCACTTTAAAGAAATAATTTTATAATACTTTTAAAGAAATAATTCTTTTAAAGAAATAATTTTTTAACACTTTTAAAGAAATAATTTTTTAACGCCTTAAAAAAATTAATTTATTTAAAGATACCAAAGAAAAAAAAAATAAATTTTTAATGGATTCTTTTTTAAGCTTTGAAGCTTGTCAGGTAATCGGACTTTAAGAATAATTTTTTTTTTAAAAAAAAAAATAAAAAATACTGTTTCTTTATAAGGTTCAAAGTCTTTAAGACAAGTTTTTCAATGTTTGACAGAATATAGAACAAAATGGGGGTTCTA